>CM038214.1:117032497-117632497 GCA_021442155.1 Cymbidium sinense
CATTGTTCCTCCCAAGGGCGTGTTCTTACGCTTACTCACCCGTCCGCCAAAACACCACTTCCATCCGACATGTGTTAAGCATGCCGCCAACGCTCATCCTGCCAGATCGAACTCTCCATGAGATTCATAGTTGTATTACTTATAGCTTCCTTGTTCAGAGACAAAGTCGATTCTAATTGTCTTTCATTCCAAGTCAAGGCTTGTATCCATCCATGCGCTTCATATTAGCCCTGAGTTGTTCAATATAGCCATCCCTACCCTATCACGTCAATCCCACAAGCCTCTTATCCATTCCATTCTCGCTCGATCACAATGGGGAGCAAGTCCAAATAGAAAACTCCGGGTTTAGGGATAATCGCTCGAATCGATGACTTCCACCATGTCAAGGTGGCACTCTACCGCTGAGTTATATCCCTTCCAGTCCCATCGAGAAATATAACTAACTAATCCTAAGGCAAAGGGTCGAGAAACTAAATGCCGCTATTCCCCGAACAACTTGAGTCGGACCTTCTTTTCGCACTATTATGTTATGGATAGTCAAATAATGGGAAAATTGGATTCCATTATCAACGCTCCTATCAAAATAGGATTGACTACGATTCGAGCCATAGCATGATTTCCTAAAATACATTTTCCCGATTTAAATTGAACAGTTTTTATATGAAGAAGATTTTTTTTCAGCATGCTCTATTCGAGACTGGTAGGAGAAGAACCGATTCGGTATTGTAAAAAAAAGTGTGGAAGCATAACCAAGTCAAGATGATATGAATCACCCCTTCTTCTTGCGCCAAGGATCTTACTATCATTTTCGAAGGAACTGGAGCTACTTTTCTTTTCTATTTCCATTCCGAGTTCCTATGTGTTTCCACCCTTTCTTAGGAACACATACAATAAAAAAGGAGAACGCCCACCATTAACTACTTCATTTTCATTTATGAATTGAATAGTAATAGAAATACATGTCCTACCGAGATAGAGACGTAATTTATAACTTGTTATCCTTTTGCCAGCAGCAAAGATGGATCCCCGTGAAAAGACCGATTCATTCGGATCACATGAGGGCCCAACCCATTGCATTGCCGTAATCCATGTTGTATATTTGAAGTAGTTGACCTCCTTGCTTCTCTCATGGTACAACCCTCTACCATTGAGCCCCTTTCTCCTCGGTCCACGAGACAAAATGTATGACTGCTAGCTCATCATGGAAGAAAGGACCGCCGAGCGGATCACTAACTAATACTAAAACTAAGACTATAAGACTAATCTAACTAATCTAATTAGAAATAATTTGAATTCAATAAGTATATAATTCTAATATTCTAATATATAGAATATAATAATACATTAATACATAATAAAATGATATAATAGAAAAAAATGATCTTTTCTTTCCCTGGTTCGCTACACCCCCTTATGCAATCGATCCGATCATATAGATCTCAACACAACATAGGTCATCGAAAGGATCTCGAATGACTCACCAAAGCACGAAAGCCGTGATCCTTCGTAAAATGGATTCTTATTTGAAGAGTGCATAACCGCATGGATAAGCTCACACTAACCCGTCCTTTTTGGATCCAATTCGTCGGGATTTTCTTTAGGAGATATCGGGAGTTACTCCACTTCATGGAGTAATAATAACCGAGCCTATGTACAATAGACTCGGTTATTGTTATTCTGGATTTATGTTACCGTCATTGATCATGACTCTACTGATCAAGCCTCAACGCATTTGGGAGAACTACTCGGGTTCGAGGCATTTCACTCCTAACAAACTCATCCTCGATTCTTCAACATCGGTTCGAACCTCCACTTAGTTTCACCCAAGCTTCTTCCTAGTCATGGATAAATCACCCAAGTTCGGGTTCATAAGCGGACATTCGCCTATGAAGACTCGCTGCCACGGCCACGGTGGATTCCCTTAACCAAGCCACTGCCTATGAGTCGCCGGCTCATTCTTCAATAGGCATGCAGTCAGAGATCACATTCTCCTCCCACTGCTTGGGAGCTCATGATTTCATGTTCTATTTCACTCTTCGATGGGGTTCTTTTCACCTTTCCCTCATGGTACTACTGCCATCGTCACCCAGAGTATTTAGCCTTGTAAGGTGGTCCTCACGATTCACACGGATTCCACGTCCCTATGCTACTCGGTCGAGCGTAGTGATGCTTTCGACTGGACTCACCATCTAGGGTGCAAAGACTCCACCGCTTCACCTAGCAAGATGATGCTTGTATCGCTTCTCCCACAACCCCATTTTCATAGTTTAGTCGCTCCCATTTTGCTCGCCGCTACTACTGAATCGATTTTGCTTTTTTTCCTCTCGGCTACTAAGATGTTTCAGTTCTGTGTTGTCTCTTGCCCCGCCCATGGATTCAAGCAGTAGCTCGAAGGTTGACCTATTCGAGAATCTCCGAATCTATGCTTATTTTCAACTCACTGAAGCATTTCATCACTTGCTACACCCTTGCTCGTCTCTGGGTGCCTAGGTATCCACCATAAGCCTTTCCTCATTTGAACCTCACCATTCACGTGAAGGCTATGCCATCCTAAAGTGCTGCTAAATGGAAGGATCTTATCAACGTCTATGAATAAGAAATCATAGATCGAACCGAATTGGAAAAATTGCTATCATAGTATCTAAGTTCATGGGTCGGAGATAAGCGACTCAACTGGACATCCGCCAGGTAAACCATCGCCTCTCGTGCCTCCGACGATTCTACCATGAGGCCAACGATAGATAATAACTCAACACAAATTTTACAACTTTCATCGTGCTGTTTCTCCAAAGAGCAACTCTTCTCAAAGGTGCCGAGTTGGAATACCATTCTAAGGATTCTTGTGGTTTGAGATTCCAACTACAGGAGAACAGAACAAAGAGCTCTCCCCTTTTCCGCGACTCTTTGGTCTTGTAATTAAGAACGAGTGATTGCCCTTCTCCACTCTTACCGCCTAACCGGAGAGCGACAGCCTAATGCCTTCCACTTATTGAACAGGTCTATGGTGGTCCAGGACCCCTGGATGCCAAAGGCCCTGCGATCTCACGCTTTACGGGTGGAGATGATGGGGTCTGTCCATGAATTTTTCTTCCTTTTGCCACATTTCGCTCAAAGGGTTGAAGGAAGATAGTGCATCAAGCTATTTGCAAGGGCCAACTTGATCCTCTTTCCTAGGGGTCCCAAATGAGGGGACCCTAGGAGAGCCACCGACTCCAACTATCGTCCATGTACGATCCATACTAGATCTAACCAACTGCCCATCCTATCTCCTCTACGCTTGACATCCCATCTTTTGTCTCAATAGAGTCTTCTGGCATGTTTCGATCCTCTTCTCCATTCTTAAAAAAAGTGAGCCAGGTCGGTACAAGATACTATCATTACGCCTGGATAATTAGACATCCAATCCAGAATCGCAATGACCCAATGTAAGAGAGCTCTACCAACCGAGCTATATATATCCCCCGAGCCGAGTGAAGCATGCATGAAAGAGTCGATGCTTATTCTATTCTTTTCCCGGCGCACTGGGCCATCATGGACTTGAACCGAGACCTCGCCATGAAGTAAATCATCGCACCTACGATCCAACCAATTGGGAGAGAATCAATAGATTCTTTTTGGGAGCGATTCATCCTTCCCGATTGCAGCATACAACTCCCCATTGTACTGCACTCTTCGAGTGTGCTTGTTCCCCCTTCTCCCTTACCATGGCAAGTCTTTGTGAAATCAGATATTTGAATATTCGAAGCATAACATATATAAAGTTATTGGATAGGGCATTTAATTGCTTCATGAATTTATGTTACAAAAAAAAAGCTATCCATAAATGACAAAGATTTAAGAAAGTTGGCTAGGTAGTTGACCTATTAGTCCATTTTTCAAGAAAAGGAATAGGAGCATAACCTTTTCCTCTCGCTTAATGGATAACTATTTGTTACCAATGGAGAATTCCTTCTCATCTCAAATGGAGTGATTGATTTTCACCAATAGAAATCATAAATTCATAACATAATTAAGTAGATTATAGATCTTCTTTTTAGATACTAGTCAATTAAAAGGTCGCCTTTCACTATATCTATCCTAATTCATTGGTAGGTCGCTGATACTATAAAAAACTTTTACATTTTTCAAACTCATGATCCTAAAATGAACGAGCACATACACCCTAGTACATATTCTTCTTGACCGAGGACATCCTCAAGAGCGGAGATTTTGACATTTCTTATTGTCGTCGACGCTTTCTAATAAGTTGTTTAATGGTTGGCATGACGTGTCATAGAATCTCATTCTAAATAGAATAGAGCGGGTTGGTTTAGATCGATCTTAACGATGGTTGATGATTATGAATGATTTCTATTCACACGGAAATTCTAATTTTAAAAGGAATTCATATATTTATATGGAATCCCCGATATCATTTTCGACCGCTACAAGATCAACAATGCCATGAGCTAGGCTTGGTCGACATAAAATGTCATTTTCCATATCTTGGATATAACCCATAAAGGGTTGCCCTTTCTTTGTACATAATCTTTTGTGAGAGTTTCGCGAAGCTTCAATAGTTCTTCTGAGGAATAAACATCAACAAATCCTACTTGGAAAGATAGAAATAAAATGACTACAATTTTGGGTATTCACTTAATTTTATTAGGTATAGGTGCTTTTCTTCTAGTACTCAAGGCTCAGATTTTGGAGTATGATACTGGCACCGCTGGGAGATGTCTGAAAATTACCAACAACTTGCTCAAGCGTGATCTTTGGTTATTTACTAAAATCTCCTTTGGGGAGAAGGATGGATTGTTAGTGTGGACATTTAGAAGATATAATTGGGGACATGATTAGGTTCCATTTGTATACTTGGTGGAATTTGGCATATTTTAACCAAACCTTTGCATGGGCTCACTGCATTTGTATGGTTTGGAGAGGCTTACTTGTCATATAGTTTAGTGCTTTATCTGCCTTTGGTTTCATCACTTGTTGTTTCTGTTCAATAATTTATCCTAGTGAGTTTTACTGGACCCACCTGGGCGGAAGCTTCCCAAGCTCAAGCATTTACTTTTCGGAGAGACCAACGCCTTGGAGCTAACGCAATCCGCAAGGACCCACCGGTTTAAATAAATATCTAATGCATTCTCAATCAAGAGGTTATTTTTGGGAAACTATGCATTTTTGGGATCTTTGTGCTCCCCGATTAGAACCTCTAAGGGGTCCCAATGGTTTGGACTTGAGTAGGCTTAAAAGACATACGCCTTGGCAAGAACGACGTTCAGCAGAATATATGACTCATGCTCCTTTAGGTTCTTTAAATTCTGTGGGTGGTGTAGCTACCAAGATAAATGTAGTCAATTATGTCTCTCCTAGAAGTTGGTTAGCTACCTCTCATTTTGTTCTAGGATTTTTCCTATTTGTGGGACATTTGTGGCATCGCACGGCACGGCAATGGGATTTGAAAAAGGAATCGATTGTAATTTGGAACTGTTCTTTCCATGGCCCCTCTTAGTCGAGATTTTCTTATTTATATCTATAAATATATGTCTATTATTCTTTTTTTATGGCTCTGCTAAGCAGATAGTCGAGCCATTCCCTTTATCATGGGGGCCACCCAAACGAAAAGAAGGAATTTCTTAAGTAAGCAAAAGGAGAGAGGGGATTCAACCCTCGATAGTTACTTGTTAAGAACTATACCGATTTTCAAAACCGGGGCTATCAACCACTCAGTCATCTCTCCCAAATAGAATATCTATTTTCTTCCTACGAATAGAACATGACCCTATGAGATGATACATTAACTATTTGCTCGACTCCATGTCCGAATAAAAAAAAAGCCGTAATAAGTTCTAATGAATCAATTCATTCATGTCAAATCCCTTCATGATGCATTTTTTACAATTTTTACTAAGCGAGAGATCCAATGGTATAGTTCATTTGTTGGCAATTTGGAGGATTACAAACATGACTATTGCTTTCCAATTAGCTATTTTTGCATTAATTGCAACTTCATTAATCTTACTGATTAGTGTGTTGTATTTGCTTCTTCGATGGTTGGTCAAATAACAAAAATGTTGTATTTTCTAGTACATCATTATGGATTGGACTAGTCTTTCGGTAGCTATCGTGAATTCTCTCATCTCTTGAACTTCTTTGGTATTTCCCATCCAAAAATTACAATCCTTCTAAGAAATTCAAATTGTGAGACACACTCGATTTCATTTGAGTTCAACAAAATGAAATTTTATTGTTATGAATTGAATATAGATAATTAAGAATCGATCTTAATTGGAATCTTAATTTACTTACTATATGCCTCGCAAGAATATGATCAGACGATATATGATATATCATATATGTCATATATGTGGGCATATGCGTGACGTATCGTGAACAAAGAAAATGCGGATATGGTCGAATGGTAATGGTAAAATTTCTTGGCATGGGTTCGATTCCGCTATCCATGATGAACTAATGTACTATAAAAAGATTCCGTCGTATAGTTTACTACTATGTATACTAGTACATAGTAGTGAATATAGTAGTTCTATCTTCCGCTTCACCTTTTTTCTCCCAACAAAAAATTAATTAATAGTAATTACTACAAATACAAAATAAAAAGGGATTTAGCAAAAATGTTGGAGAGGATTTGAACCCGTGACCTCAAGGTTATGAGCCTTATGAGCTACCAAAGCTACCTGGAACATTAATTGGTAAAAGTATTGAGTTGGTTGAATGTATTTCCAAATATCCCAATCCTTTTTTACTAAGACCCGATAGAAATATGCTACGTGGGTAAAGCTAAAGCAAATAGTATTTATATCATTCGGGGTACTAACTCTCCATGAGGTAACTTTATGATTTTCAAGGTAAAAGAGCGACCGGTTAGAAACAAAAATAAATAGGAACATCGTTCCTATAAAAGGAACCCAAGGACCATACTCCTCTCAATCTGAAGTTTTGCTCAAGTCTTGAATAAATTCAAGGACATATTCAAAGAAATTCATCGAATGGTTTGTGGGTTCAACATCTATGATGATAACCTAATAAGATAGAAATTACAACCCAAGAAGTGATAAGTACTTGGGCATGAATTTGTAAACCTCCTATTTGCCAATATAAATATTGGCCTACTTCTACACCGATATATCATATAACCCTTTGAGTGTTTTAATGGAACATGGTATAACATTCATATTGTCCTCTAACGTAAATCGAACTTCAAAAAGTAATTATTTTGATTCAACCATTTATTTCTCAATTCATTTATGTTCATTCATGAATTTAAGTTTTCAATCGTATATTTGGATACTGAGAAATCACATAAAAAAAATACCAATCATTTTCTCTTTTCAATATTATTTGATAGTCAAAACATAGTTCAAACTCCAAAAGATGCAAACCAAAATAGTAACAATCAAAGAGAGTTCACCAAAAATAAACTAATCTTCTTCTTTATTCTTCTTAATGATAAGAGTAATGATAAGATAATCAACCATTTTTTATATAACTGGAACGACCCTCACAAATTGTAGATACTAATTTGGTAAGAATCAATCGAATCGAAGCTATAGCATCATCGTTGAATAGAAATATCCGCAAGATGGGTCACAATTTGTATCAATTAAACAAATCGTGGAATACCCAAAATGGAACATTCTCAAGAACCGTATATTCTTCTTGCGATCAACGATAATTACAATTCGCAATCTCATATATTTGATCCCACCCAGATATGCTTGCAACGTAGATAAATTTCTCTTCAACATTGTTGCATCTCCTTTGGGCAGATGATTGAATTTCCCCATCTTTTGTTCTATTCTTAAGTCCCTAAACTTCTGAATTCTTGTTTCTGTAGTATACCAATTCATTAACATACCACCAAGCCATTTTTTATTAACATAATGACATAAAGCCCGTATTGTCGCTAATGCTAAATCCACGCTTTTTTTTGGTGCCAACGATTGAGAATTTTTTCCCCTACTTGTCGATCAAAACTAAATCGTAAGCTTCGATAAAAATGAGCGTTATAGTAAGATTTGTAATATGAATACTTACGCCAGAGATGTAAGAGCCATTCTAGGATTCCATTTATTAGTACCATGACCAAAATGAACTCTGCCATCATTTCTTCCAAATTGATGTTCCAATATCGTCTTCCCATTTTCCCACACTTTCTCTTTTTTTTTTTTTTTCAAAGAAATTGATATGAAATAAATAATTGTTCCGACGGAACCTTCTACCGGATTGACCATTGATCTACAACCCAAACCATGAATTTCATTCTTTATTTTTTTTCATTGATTAATAAAATACATAATTGGACCGAGAGTTAAAGTAAAAGATTGGACCTCTTGTTAAGAATTAGTAAATTACATTAGATAAATGATTGGTCTGATGTCTCATGGAAAGTGTTTGGGGCACAAGAACAAAATAATTCTCTATGGTATAACAAAATATCTCTCATTTCCAACTCGAATAGATCCTTCCTTTTAATTTTCAAATGAATGTTTGTCTTGCTTTGAACGATGTACTAATTTGTTGAATCTACCAACCAGATAATCCCCTAGAACAATGTTCTCTTCGTGCCTTTCAACCAATCAATACAGTAGAAGCCTTTTGCTAAAACTCGGCAGCTTGAAAACTCCCTTCGGATATGAAACTTTGAGTATTCAGATATGGCGTTATTCCCAATAAGATTGTTATCAGGCAATCTTATTGGACCTATCAAAACGAAAATTGCTTGCAAGGTAGATAAATCAACCTTGCAAGCAATTTTATATATATATATATATAGTATATAGTTTTTATTATCCTTACTCTTTTCATTTTATATTTTATTTCTATTTTTTATTATTTTATTATACATTTTTATATTTTAAAAGCACTTAGAACACTTGAAATTTAATTTAAGAGTTTTTTATGTGATTTATTTTTAAAAATAAAAAAATACATAAAATTATATATATATATATATATATATATATATATATATATATATATATATATATATATATATATATATATATATATATATATATTAAAAAATAATCTAAAATAACAATATAAAATACAAAATAAATTTGATCCCAAAGAGGCCTAAGATTAATAGTTTAAAAATTATAAGAAAAAAGAAACTACTTTGAATGTTAAGTCCTCAAAAAGTATATTATGTCATAATATTATGATTTATTGTCATGATAAATTTTAAGTTTATTAAATTTATTTTGAGCTCATTATAATAGAAATTTAAATTAATTTTTCTTATATATTTCATCATGTTTTAATATGAATATTTGAACCTTTTTTTAATTATAAATCTACTTTGTTTAGAAATAAAGAAAAAACATGTGACAATGTCCTCCATCGAACTCATACCAAACCAAATTTCACCATCGAAATAGCCAAACTTTCAAAATACTTTACATTATTTTTTTTTTTACCAAAGAAAAAAATAAACTCTTGAATTTGTAAAAGTCAATCAAATCAGAAAAGTAATCCTTTATATCGATTATTTTTAAAGCATTTTTTTTATCAGATTTATTTTTTCACCAACCAAAGCCCTTAAAAGCAATTACCACTTACCCAATTCTAATTAATCTTTTGACATATTTCATTATTGGTCCCGCCAAATCACATTACCTGAATCCTAATCCTCTCTTCCCTGTCCTCAAAATGAATTTTTTTCAGATACATCATAAATATTTTATAAAGAATTTTTATGAGAAATAATCTGACCAAATATTATTCATAACAAGCCTCAAAAGTCATTATATTTATTTTAAGGTAAAACTATTATTTTGTGCCAAAAATAATTCCCAATAGCCGAGAAAATTTAAGTTATAGCTCACAAAATTATCTATAACACAGAGATATAATGATAACAAAAAAATTTTACATGAAGGTTGGTGCCCTTGATATAAAATTGGTATTGGGGAACTCTGCCTCGATGAGAGAGAAGCCTAGCACGGCTGTCCTAAGGTTGAATTTCCTAACTAGCAATTTAACTTATGGGAGATCAGTTCCCTCATGTTGAAACAATACAGATTGTAGAGCTTCTTGCACAAGTTTAATGATCTTGTTATGAGACTCCTCCATCTATAGATGCGCATTCACAGTAGAAAACCCCTATCAGGGAAGAAAGGTGCAGAAGGTTGGTGCCCTTGATATAAAAATTGGTCTCGAGAAAGATGTGTGTAAGAGCAGGAGGCTCTATTGTTGGGGGTATCATGCCTATAAATTATAAGATAGGTGTTTGTAGAGCTTATGATTATGAGATTTTTTTTCATAAATAGTATCAAATTATTGCGCCAAAAATTCTCAATAGCAGAGAAAATTTAAGTCTTTGCTCACAAAATATCCAACCCACACACAAATAGAGACATCAAAAAAAAAATTTTACATGGAAAACCATATAAAAAAAATCATTGGGCTTTGCCCAACAAAAATAATCCACTATATAATTAAAATTATAATATCTCACCCTTCTTCGTTGGAAACGAGGGATTACAAGTTTATGATTCAAGCAGCAATATTTCAAAGAAAATAAATATAATTGTTGCGTGCTAGAAAACCCATTGTGGTATTATGAAAGTTTACACCTTAGCTTCGTTGTGGAGTCCAATACACACAGATGTTTGAAGAATTAATAATAAAACTTCAGAATTTTTATGTAAAAAATCTCGAAAAGAGGGAAAAACCACGGGGTCTAGCCCAATAAAAATCTTTCACTATATATTTATTTTGGAGTACAAGTTTTTTCGATACAGAATTACAGAATTGTATATGAGAAGGGCTAACAATGAGAATCTCAAAATCAGGTAACAACAGCCATATAATAATGGTGAACATGGGATCGACCGATGATGAAGGTTGTTGGATGGGACGACAAGATGGTCGTCGAGGATCGGCGGCGGTGACCGACGTCGGTGGTCGGCGATGATGACCGGCGACGATGGTTGACAATGATGACCGGCGATGAGGGTCGGCGGCAGTGGTCGGCGATGACGACGGCAAGGATCAGCGGTGGCGGCTGACGGCGGCGGCCGACGGTGGTGGTTGGTAACCAACAGGGGTGGTCGGCGGCCGTCGAGTGGTGACACGATTATGCCTCAATGATTTTCAAGCTTTAGAGTTCTCTCCTCTTGCTTGGCTGCTCATATGAAGAATAAATAGATATTTATAGATTGGAGGTGACGCCTCTCACAAAAATCAACCACCCTCCATCTGGATGGTTCAAAATGATTCATTTGATCATATGATGTGTTTTGTGCATTTGAATGCTCAAATGAAGCCGTAATTATGAGATCTTGAGCTTGTTAGATCCGGCTCGTCAAGACGCTCGATTTGACTATAAACACTTCATATTTAAGAGTCGATTGATAATAAACGCTTCATCTGCTTAGTCTTGATTCGTAATCGACACATCAAGATTCGTGTTTCGACTAGTGGAATTTTCGTGATCATATCAATAATATAATAACCATTATGGTGGTCGACGGTGTGACCTCATGCTTTCTTCACAACTTTAAATTAAGCTCGCTTGATCCCCAGGCAAGAATGAATGTCTACTAATAGAGTTTTGGCAAAGGCATTTAGGTAAATCAAAATTCAAAATATTGAATCAGACAGTTCACTACTATTTTTTAATCATAAATCTTCATTTTAGCTTTTCAGTGGCTAAATGACATCAACATTGAGTAATCTTACGCTCATTAGATTCCTCTCATCGAATTACTCGATTTGACTATAACTGCACTAGATTCAGAGATCATTGACTCTTCAATTAATATTTCAAAAACTTTTAACTATACTTTTAAGACTTGATTTGAGTTTATTTGGATTCAAATTGACTCACACTTGGTATAAATGTATCCATTTTGTCGAGACGTTCAATTTGACTTTACATTTGTTAAAACCGAAGTTCATATGATCTCAAACTTAATTTCAGAAGATTCTAACACTCATATTACTTTGAGATTCATGCTCAATTTTATTTGATATATCAAGTACAATCTTAATTACTTACATATTATTTTCTTCTTAAAACAAATTCAAGATATTTAAGATACATCATGATCAAAATTTAAGTTAGCATATTCTCACCAAAGTTTTTTTTTCTAATTTTATCTGATAATAATTTCTAAGTCATATGTACAAGACATAAGAAAAGTGCTTAGAAATTTTACAAGAAATGCCAAATAAAAACATCTAATTAAGTATCAAGCTCTTAACTAGGGGTGTCAAAAAATGACCCGACTCGACAACTCGACACGAACCCGACTCGAAAAATCCGGGTTTGGGTCAGTAAAATAGATTTTCGGGTCGGGTTAGTGTCGTAATATATGACACGAAATGTATTGAAATTCGTGGTTGAACCAAAACCCGGCACCGAATTGACCAATAACTCGATTAGCCGACCGGCCGCTGCTGTTTTGAAGCCGAACCGTCCGATTTTTCGACGGCCCAGATTGTTCGTAGCCGAAAAGGGGAAGCTGAAACAACTAATAAGCAAATCCAAGCGCAGTGGCTGCGGCAACTGGCAAGCCCTAATTTCTCCTCTCAGTTCTCGCTTCACCGAGTCTGACTTCCTTTCCTTCTCTGGCCACGCTCGCCTCTACGACTCTACCTCTTCTCGATGATTCGTGGCGAAAGTCAATCCCCGACGCCATCTCGACGATCTTCTTTCTCTCGACTCACCCTTCTTCTTTCGAATCTTTCTCTCATTTCACCGAGGTAATCAAAATCAATCCTTCTCGCATTGTTTGGTGATCGTTTCTTTTTTATTGTATGGACTATGGAATATGGATGGCAGTGTTGTTTAGACTTTGTGCTCACTGTCATCATGTGAAATTAGTGTATGGAAAAAGGATATTGTATTTGGTGTGGATTAGGGATTAAAAATTAGCATATTTTATGTCTCTACCTCTACTCTTTTGTAGATTGTTAATGTCGCAAAGACCTAGTTAGTCGTTGCTTGTATGAGGTTGAGGTTTATCGATCTTAGTTGTTTCATTATTGAACACATTGGATTTATTCTATCATATTGAAAATGCCACCATTCCTTTTCTTTGCAACCAAGCTGTGAGTCCTGTGTGATTTGAAAGCTCTTCTGGATATTTTATGGTTTCATGAAAGTGTAATACATATATAATGTATTATTTATAAATTTCTTATCATCAAATTTTTTAATTTAGAAGGAGGATTCCAATACTATTACTAATGCTCAAGAAAATGAAGTTTTTTTTTATGGAGATATTGGTGAGAATGAAATTCAAACAATTAATGAAGAGACAAGTAATAGACTTGCTAGAAAGAAGAAGAATGTTATCATTTGTTTGGAGATATTTTGATTTACTACTGAAAATGATGGAAAACAAAGATGCAAATAAATAAAAGTGCAACCTACATATGTGATAGCAAATTTGGCACAATTTGAAACGCCATTTACAAACTTGCAAAAAAAAGGGATACACGTGATATAGGCCAACTTATTTTGCAAAATAATTCTTCTTCATCTATTTCCATGTGCAATGCTAAGTTCACCAACAAGAGTTTTCGTGAGTTGCTTACCGCTTGCATTATTATGCATGATTTACCTTTTCAATGTGTTGAATGGTCAGAGCACTTTACGTTATTTGCATCGAGATTTGCAATTTGTTTCAAGAAATACTATTAGAAAAGATTGCAAAAAGATGTTCATAAAGAGAAGGGGCAAATCGAACAATGCTACAAAGTACCACTAGTCGAAGTTTGTTTGACGCCGATGGACTTCCATCAATACCGATGGATTTATTTGTTTAACAAAGACATTTCATTGATAATAATTGGAAATTGCAAAAAAAAAATTTAATTTCAGTTTTATGGCACCTCCGTGATCTCTTGCATTATTTGAAGTAATTCAAACTTTTTACTTGATTGGGAGATTGAAAAAAAAATTTCAAGATACTTTAGATAATGCTTTAAATAATGTCATTGAATTCATGAGAAATCATTTAAATTTGAGAGGTGGCCTACTTTGCAATGGGGAATTCTTTCACATACGATGTTATGCACATATCATAAATTTGATTGTTCAAGAGGGTTTAAAAGACATTGATAGCTCAATATCAAAGGTTCGTGAAAGTATTAAATATGTGAAAGGTTCTCAAGCAAGAAAACAAAAATTTTTAAAGTGTGCTAAATAAAGTTTTATTGATGAAAAGAAGGGACTAAGGCAAGATGTTCCTACTAGGTGGAATTCAACTTTTATTATGCTTGATAGTGCTATCTATTACAGGCGTGCCTTTCTGCATTTAGAATTGGGTGACTCAAACTACAAGAGTTGTCCATCACCAATTGAATGGGAAAAATTATCGATATGCAATTTCTTAGACCTTTTATGAAATTACATGTGTATTTTTGCATAAGATATCCTACAAAGAAATCTCTATTTTCCGTAGCTTTCAACAACATATGCAGCATTAAAGCATGAAAGTTCAAGTGATAATGACTACATCAGAAGGATGGCTTTAAATATGCTTTCAAAATTTGAGAAATATTGGTCTGATTTTTGTGTAATTCTTGCAGTAGCTATTATTCTTGACCCTAGGTACAAATCTAATTTCATTGAATGGTGTTATAAAAGACTTTATGGAGATGATTGGGCTAGACAAGTTGCAAATGTGAGGGAGAAGTTATTTTCATTATTTAGAAATTATTCAAAATCAAGCATGGAAGGTTCATCATTACAAACTTTAATTCATTAACATCTCAAATTGATAATTTAAGGGCATTCACTTCAACAATTTCAAAATCACAATTTCTAGTATACTTACTTTATTTTGGTCAATTTTTTTGCTTAGTTAGTTGACATTTTATATTATACTTTTATTTTGTTAAGGATTTTGACTCTTTTGATGAAGAAGATAGTATGCCGAGAAAATCTGAGCTTGAGCTATACTTAGATGAGCCTAGTTTTGATAGAAAAATGGATTTATACATATTGCATTATTGTAGGGGCAACCAATATAGGTTTCTCAAGTTCGCAATTCCGTGATGTTTTGTGTATACCAATTTCTACTGCATCCGAAAGTGCATTTAATAATAGCGGAGGATTCTTGATCAATATCGAGTGCACTAAAATATGATATTGTGGAAGCATTGGTATGCAAGGATTGGTTATATAATGATACAGTTTGAAGTCTTTCTTTTAATAAATTTAGTAAATTTTCATTTAAATCACTTATGTATCTCTATTGTGTATAATTGAAGTCTTTCTTTGTTGTAGATTTAAATGATCAACTTGATGAAATCACGAGATGTTATGAAGTACACTTCTAATCAAAGTGATAAAGATGATGGTGATATATCAATTAACAATTATTAGCTAGTCACTTTGAGTTTTATTTTAATTTTCATGCAACAATTTAATGGATGCCGTAACAATTAAAGCACAATTTTACATAGTTAGTGTTGTTGCCTTCTATGGTGGATCGGTGTTTGTGAAGTGTGAACTGTTATTGGTTTTATTTTGTGGATTTGCATAATTTGCACACTATTCCGATTTGCTTTTATTTTCTAGCCTACTAACCCAACTAGTGATCTATGTTGTTAACTTGTAGTGAAGTAATTTTCTTATTTAGATTATGCTTAAAATTGTATTTCTTTGTGTATTCTATTGTTTTTTAATGATTTGGCCGGGTCAGTATTCTTGTATTCTGACCAACTATCGGTTTTTCAACTTGTTTGTAGTTGTTGTGTTTGGTGGTCAGATTCTGACTATTCTTGATCAAGCGTGGTCGGTTTTCTGGCTGTTATATTTACTGTTGTATTTGTTGTGTTGTTTAGGTCAGATCTGCCGGTCAGATTCTGGACTATTCTATCAAGTCGGTGGCCGCTGTTGGTTGTATTTCTGTGTGTTGTTCGGCCGTGATCATGGCTATATTCATAGACTGTATTACTCACTCATGGCCGTATTCATGGGTCATTTTCTTTATCTGATTGGTTATCCCATTTTTATTGTTGTATTATTGGTCGTATTCTGGCCGTATTCTGTTTTCTTCAGATAGACTCATGTCCCATGATATGTGAATAATGAATATGGTGATAATGATAATTATCTTGTATGGGTAATGGGATAATCCCTTTCCCATTCGCACTTTGGCTTTAATTAGGTTGGTACTAAAGCTCATGGACTTTCAACAAATGCTATCTTTCAACTTTGTAGGCAATGATATGCGTGATGATTTCACTCCTCTTTGGTAGTAGCTCTTGTGATATAACCCTTCAAATGAAGTTTGGATGTTCATATTTGCCGCCCATTTTGGTGTGATTGACGAGCCTTCTCTTACATATTCTATCTTTCTTTGTTTATGATGCTTTTATCCTTCACTTTGTTTGTATTACTTTAAGCAGGTTAATTTTATCATTCTACATCTTTTGATTTTTTGTGCCATTGGAAGTTTCTTGATGTATGTTGCTTACCATCGGTATGCTCTTGTGATCTTTCTTTTGATTTTTTTTCGCTTCTCACTCTATGTATATATGTATGTATATATATATATATATATATTGTTATTCTTCTTAAGATGTTTTGCAGGAATTTTTTACATATGTGACTTAAGAGTCTTGAAGTTCACTTTGACTCTTTGAGTTTGCTTGAGTTGGAGACTTGAAGTTTTGTTTTTGTTTTAGAGTGTATTGAAGAGTTGTGGGTGTAAATTTGATTATTGTATTAGTGTGAATGTAATTTTAATTAATTAAATGTTATTTTATTTTAATTATTTGTAATATTATTATTCTTCTTAAGATGTTTTGCAAGAATTTTTTTACATGTTGTGACTTAAGGATCTAAGTTCACTTTGACTCTTTGAGCTTTGAGTTGAGACTTGAAGTTTTTGTTTTTTGTTTTAGAGTGTATTGAAGAGTTGTAAATTTGATTATTGTATGCTATGTGAATGTAATTTTAATTAATTAAATGTTATTTTATTTTAATTATTTGTAATATTATTTGTTTATAATATCGAGAGAGATTTAAACTTTTAATTTAGAATTTAGAACTATCTCATAAAAATATTATAGGATATCATAAAATTGAGTAATAATATTTAATGTTAAATTTTTCCTCCATTTGGTTAAATAAATTATTTTATATTTTTAAGCTTATATGGGTCGAGTTCGGGTTTCGGGTCGGGTTTGGGTTCGAGTCAGGTTCGGTTCAGCATTTTGAACCCGTTTAATATTCGAGTCGGGTTCGAGTCGAGTTAATAAATTTGAACCCTAGCAATAATCGAAATGGTTCGGTTACTCAAGTTTGGGTCGAGGTTCTTGGGTTAAAAATTTCAACTCAATTTGAAATTGGGTCGGTTGAAGATTTTGGTCGAGTTCAGGTTAGACTGACCCGACCCGCAACCCGATTTGACACCCTGCATATATATATATATATATATATATATATATATATATATATATATATATATATATATATATATATATATATATATATATATATATATATATATAAGAATCCAATTGTTTACGCTCTCGCTTGAATTCTTTTAATCACGTGTCTCAAAACTCATCACCCACATTCTGTCCTTATATTACAATCTTACAAAATTAGTAGTAATTAAGTAAAGCCCTAATAAAATATTTATTAAGTCAGACCCGGCCGCCAAGTTGATCAAATTATATTGAAAGTAGTTTGCTGTATGTTTGTTTGAATAGTCAGTCCTCATTGATAACCCTTAGTAAAATCATTTGTAAAATAAAAATGATCAGCAGAGAGCTACGCGATTAGAAGAATTCAAGCATGCCGGCTCCTTATTTTCCCTTTGAAACTAATGCCACCTAAATAATATTTATAAAAGTTGGTTGATAATAAAATAAAATAAAATTAGTTACAAAATTTTAAGATAAAATTACTAATATATCATATTTGTAGTTATACGTTAAAACATTTTAAAGAAATCAATAAATAATATATTTTAAATAATGATAAATATCAAAGAAAAACAAATTAAGATAGAAAGGATCTGCATTAGGCAAATAGCGAATCTACACTTCTCTGATAATCTCACATAAAAGATATTATTAGACATTTAAACTTTTACAAATAAACATGGATATAATTTTCTTCCTATTTTAATTAATTCATTTAAATAAAATGTTGCTCAATTTATTTTATTTTATTTTTTTGTATACTTATTCAAAAAGTGTAGCAGTTACGGCAAATTAAACGGGGGATATGTACATATATATGTGATATAATCCATCGATAGTGATTTTTATTTTCAGTATAAATTATTCAATTTGTGCAATCGAAATAATAAAATATTTTTTTGTGGCCCAGCTCCATCGATAATAACAGCATTTTAAGGTAAAAATGATCCAGAAAAATTTAATACAATATAATTTTAATTTGTGACGATAATTTTTTATAGAATATTTTTAGTAGACCTAAATAACTTTAACAATGTGCATTACTTCAAAAAAAAAAATGAAATTGTTCACTTTCATCTAATTATTGAAATCTTAGATCTTAGCTAATTAGATAAACCAAAGCTGGTGTCCCTATAGTGCCTAGTTTTTATTTTTTAATATAGTCTCAACACAGGGTAGATTTTTAGTGCCATTATCAATTATTTCCTGAATAACTCATTAAAATAATAGAACCATACAAAAAAGGTTCTAAGTTATTTTGTGTTGAGATCACAATAATGACTTTAACGTTAAGATCTCGTATTAATCTTTACAATATCAATGAGCGGAGCACAATATATCGATAATAATCAAATTATTAGTATAAAATTCACTCTAATGATGTAGGAAAAAGCTAAAGTTCATTTAACCTTAAATGCCAACCTACAACTCATTCATTCTTAAGTAACTTCATAACACAAATGAGATTGCATCATAAATTTAGATTCAGACTTTGAATGAATGGTTACAGTAAAAGTGAGATTGGCCTATTAAGATAGAAGTCAATCATAAGATAAATAGATGATAAAATATATACTTAAGAAGGCAATTACACTATAAGTGAGATTGCGATGTGAGTCTATGCTTACTAAATGTTGTGATACAAGCAGGATTATACCATAGGTCCTAAAAGAGATAGTAGGGCTGCAAAAACGAACCGAACCGAAAGAAGTATTTCAAGCTCGTTCAAGATCGAGCTCGGCTTGCTCGAGCTGATTCGAGCTTTAAGATGGTGTTGAGCTCGTTAAAAAAATTTGTGTCACAGCTTAACCTTAATCAGCCTTAATCGAGCCATTATCGAGCCTTAATCGAGCCTTATATACGTGATATTTGGCAACGTGCTTAATCGAGCCATTATCGAGCCTTCATCGAAACTTAATCATTTTTAATCGGCCATTATCGCTCCTTAACGGCGTATTAAAGATAACGATATATAACCGAATCAACAACTTGTTCGAGCTTTCATTTAACAATCGAGTATTTACAAAGTTGCTCGCTCGCTCGATTAATTAAACGAAACATAAACGCCTAATCGAGTCACGGTAAGTAACTTTTGGTTCGTTTACACCTCTAAGAGATAGGTGTCGTAAAGAGACAATTATTGTGATAGAAGCAAGATAGTGACTTATGTCCATAAACATCAAGCAGATGGCCTTTAGAAATGCTTGCTATAGAAACTAAGTGACCATTAAAGCTTTAGAAATCGTAAGGGATATATATATATATATATATAAGATTCCATAAGGTCATAGCAGCATCGAGAAACCTAAAAAAATTATGGCTGAACTGCACGGTAGCAAACATCTTTTGCGTGCAATCGCATAGCAGCAGCACTCTGTTCTACTAGAAATCGATGAGACGGTCTAGAGCACTGGACAGTCGCTGCTCTCTCCACCCGGACATGGATGTCACCTTTGTAAGTGTACCGCCGCCAAGCCTATTCCGGTCTGGTTCGGCCTGTGGTCATTCGTCGTCGGAATAGGGGGAGCGTCGGTGATAACTCCTCTGAGTTTTTTTTTTGGAAGAAATTCAACTTATCTTAATGGCTTCCAGACTAACGCATAGAGTGAGAAGTTATGGTTTATCAGATTAGATCATCGCGATCGCAACGTCAAACTATGATAACTTAACAAATTAATTTCCCAATCCAAACATCCCCATGAAAATCGACATGCAGCATTCCACGTGTCTTTTTCGTAAATTCAAAACATAAGCAAATCACGCCAGACGCCACTCATGACCGAGTATCCTGACCGTTCATTCCAATGACCCTAAATCGTCGAAGATAGAAGAGGCTCAAATTTGGGCCTCCTCTTCAGTCTCACATTTCCTTTTTTAGACAGCTAAAATTATGGCCGTTGCAGCAGTTTGATATAATCTACCGCACATTCAAATAAGCGTTCTCCTCTCAATTGTTCATCAATACTGCTCGATCTCCGTTACAACGTTCTCATTTCTGAGAGCCTCAGCAATAGGTTAATCCACGCGTTAACTCTGTAAAACTCCAAATAACCGTTCCTATTTTACATCTACTGCTAATACTGACCACCTGTCAATAAACAAAAACAGCTTTAATAAGTAACTTAATTTGATCCCTGAGGCGTGAACAATGATGCGAAGATTTCCGTTTGCAAATCAACCGTTAGAATCCTGTTAGCGAGATTTGACCGAGGATTTATTTGTAATAACCTGCAAGGGTAAAAATGTCTGTTTGCATCGTTTCTGAGTTCTAGTATTTAAACCAGGAGAAGGTCTTCTTCGAGGAGGCATCGTCTCAGATTCGGACAGACAAGAGGGAAAATTAGTAAGATGCAAACCCGAAGCGGACTTCGCTACCATCGGCCATCGCCGGCGGCATCGCTACCTACGGCAAAGAGGGGCTTCGATAGCGACGGGGCGAACCTCGGAAGCGTGCTCGCTGTGAGCAGAGCATCGATTTCTTCAACGGGCTCCCGGATGACCTCGTCCTCCTCATCCTCTCCAAGCTCTCCGCCTCCGCTGGCTCTCCTTCAGATCTCATCAGCGTCCTCCTCACGTAAGATGGACTAAGCTTGTTACCCCCCAAAAAAATCGAATTTTGAAGTTCTGTTTCTAAAAGGGTCTGATTTTTTTGAACAGATGCAGGAGATTTAACCAATTAGCGATACATAGAATGGTTCTTTCCAAGCTATCCGTCAGGGGGACTGCAGTGAGGGCTAAGAACTGGACGGAATCAACCCAACGATTCCTACAACTCTGCGTGGAAGCAGGCAACTTGGAGGCCAGCTACACTCTAGGCGTGATCTGTTTCTACTGTTTGCAAAAAAGGGCACTCGGAGCATCCCTAATGGCAAAAGCCGCTATGGCTTCTCACCCTGAAGCTCTCCACTCCCTCTCTATCATCCAATTCAGCGGTAGCGGTGGATCTAAGAACGACAAAGATCTCGCGCTGGAGTCGCGCTTTGCGCACGAGCCGCCTACCACGGCCACATAGACGCGATTCGCGAGCTCGGTCACTGTCTCCAGGATGGTTACGGTGCGACAAAACGTCGCGGAGGGGCGACGGTTCTTAGTCAAGCCAATGCCCGGGAACTCGCTGCGGTGAAGAAAGGTAGAACACCTGTAAAGTTCTCTCCTTGTTCTCTGCTTAGTGACTTCGGATGCAACGTTCCGACGCCGGAAGCGCATCCGGCGAACCAGTTCATGGTGGAGTGGTTCGCGGCAAGGGTGGACCGGCGGCTAGCGAAGGAGGGAGGGTTAAGGATGTGTTCGCATGGTGGGTGTGGGAGGCCGGAGACGAGGAGTCTTGAGTTCCGGCGATGCTCTGTTTGTGGCGTTGTGAACTATTGTTCGAGGGCGTGTCAAGCCATGCACTGGAAGATAGCGCATGGGGCGAGTGTGCGCCTATGGATCGATGGCTTGAAGGGGATGGCGCGGTGGTGATGGGGCAAGGTGGCTTGATTGTCGCCGGCAATGCTCCGGTGGCAGATGTACATATGGAAGTAAATTTGTAGGAGAGGTATATTTTGTAGGAAGGTTTCTGAGGTTTGGTTTTCTTTTTTTTTTTTGTCGGTAATTTATTTAAAATTTTTGTGGAATAGTTGAGTTATGTTTCTTTTTTAACATTTTATTTTCTTTCTTTTTTTTCACTGTTTTTTTATTGTGGTAGATTTTTTTTAAAAGAATTTAATGTTATTTTTCGCAATTAGAAATTGTTTCTCATTTCCACGTTTGGGACGCATTAGTTTGCCCAACGACTTGAGATATAATCTTTTAATTAATTCAACTAAACCCACCGCCATTTTAGTTTTTCGGGCAATTTTACAAAGTTTTTAAGTAAATTTTTTTTATTTCCTAACAAGTTTTTATTATGTCTTAGATATCTAATGTAAAATCTTAAGAAAAATATTTCTATAAAATGTTTTTTTTTTTTTGCACAATCTTATGAAAAACTTTTAGATTAGGATGAACTTCTAATGTGTTAAAAGTTATTGTGTAAAGTATACAACATATAAAATAAGAGTCGTGTTTTATTTAAAAAGAATTATTATAAGTTATTAATCTATTTAAAATAAATGTAGATTATTATAATGATCTCCGATATTTTTCACTATATTATTTTTTGATTTGTACTTTTAAGTAAGATGTAATATTTAGGATGGTTGGAATATTTTTTTTCTTGCTATAAATAGATGTCTGAAATTAAAGCGCAAGATTTAGAACATTCATGATAATTTTTTTAAAATTTTTTGCTCTATGGTGGAGCCTTTTTTTTCATCTTTTAGCAATTTAAAAAGAAGACTCTCAGCATGGACTGTGTTGTGTTGTGGTTTTTTTAAATATTTTTATTTGAATATATTTATTAAAAACTAATATAAATATGAATAAATTGATATATTTGATAATATTTTGTTAATATAAATTGATAATATTTAGATTATCTTCCTTAATATAAGTGATCAAAATTATTCATTCACTCTGATTTGTAGTTAAATTATATTTCTTATGTTGAAAAATTTCAACAGAATATTTTTCATTCTTTTCATAATTAAACTATACTACTGAACATTTAATAATTTAGCTGAATTTATTTTTGAATTTAATTATATATATAGTAATCTATTTATATTGGGGAATAATATATGATACCCGAAATAAAGAATATTTGTGATAAAAATAATTCAATCATGTCATCAAAATTCTCAGAATATCAAGGCAAAAACAGAAAATTTGATATAGACCTGCGCAATTGCAAAATTAAGCCAACTTATAACTGACTTGCAGATTTGCATATTGGAAGCATTCCAGGCTTGCGAGTTGCGAAGGTGGATGGAATCACTTCAGCGCTCTCAAACAAAGTGAAAGGCTAAAGGCAACTCGAATCTTTGCTCGCTGTGTATCTTTCTGATGCCTCTTTCTTCATCGCCTTTATCTTTCTGTAATTTCTTTTTTTGTTTGAGTAAAAAGCTTAATTTGCAGATCAGAGTACGTACTCTCCAAAGCGAATCCCCCAAATAAAATACATAAAAATGAAATTTTTTCCAAGCGTTTTCTTAGCCTGTATGTAATTTTTTTTTTAATAAATAATCCGATAGAAAAATATATAAAAATTCACGAAATATTGTTCGAATTTTTTATTTGAGTAAATAGATTTTATTGCTTCATAAATCCACTGCCTATCGGCCGTAGTGGGAGCGACTAGGGAGCCAGCGACAGTCGACAGAGCCGTGCAAAGCTCACGGGGATGTGCGACTTTTTTCTTTCTTCACTTGCAGGGAAGGAAACAGGAGAGCGATGGTTTTGTTTTTGTTTTTTTCATTCTTGAAAGTTCAGCTCGTGAAGAAGCCAACCTTTCTCATAAGGTAAGAGCTTTTAATTGTTAGTTCATTTTGACGTATTATAATGTATTTGCATCAGTACTGTCAGTGGAATTCAATATAGGATATTGTGGTTGCTTTAATTTGTTGAGAGCTTAGTTGAGGGCCACGTTTGAACTACTGCTTATGTTTCCTCCCTTGGCTTCCTTCAATTATGATTGATGTGGATCATTTGGTGCATAAGAACATTGATTAGGGTTTTATTTGGCCATTTGAACACTCAACGCATTATCAAAGGCACTCTGAAGCTATTTATTCACTAAGAAAAAATTATTATATACAGAGTTTGAATAAGGATCTAAATATAGCTCTACGTCTGGACTTTAATAATATAGTATCATATGAACTTATATTATATTGATTATAAATTATTATATATTTTAGTAAATATTAATTATATAATAATTATATATTATATATCATAATAATATAAAATATTTCATAATTGATACAATAATGTATTGGAGTTCGAAGATATGAGCTATATGAAGACTATATATGTAATAATTTCTCTAATTCAAAATGAGTAAACAATTTCAAGACTAAATCAAAATTTAATTGAACTTAAAAAATATTATATACAATGATTATTCATCTAATTTTTAAAATAATCTTTATTATTACATAAAAAATTTCAAGTGAAATATCTTAAAAATATTAAATATTATTTGATATATAAAAAAATTAATGTATTTATATTCAAGATTAAAAAAAATTCTAACAAAATTTAAATCTAATTTTATCCAAAAAAAAAAAAAACTAAAACAATAACTACATATTTATTTATCATAAAATTTGCCTATTTAAAATTGTCTTTACCTTCTTTTTCGTAAAGGAAATATAGCATCTAATCTAATTTCACGGTTCTAGATAGATGATTCAATTCAGAAATAGTTAAACTACTATCAGACAAATTCGTGGAGGGAATTTAGTTCTCTATGTAATGGTTTCCCTGCTTTGAGCAGGCCCACAATCTCAGGGGCCGTCAGCTCGTATATAATGGCTGTACATTTGGGTTTAAATCACCAGTACGCAATCGTGAGGCCGTAGTGGGGGTGAGGAATCCAGTTGAGATATTGCTTTCTTTTCCGAGATTTTATTCCTCATCGAATTATTCTTGATTTAGCGGTTGATTTGATTACTTGAAGTTAAAGTTAGAAAATGCATTTTAATGAGAATAATTTTCTTTAATTTAATCATTCGATGTAATTAAAATTAATATGGGATTTTAATAGAATTTTTTGATCTAATCTGATACGAAGAACTCTTGTATTTTGAGCGTCAGCGCTCTGCTAAATAAGACAAATGCCACTGAAAACGTAAACAGTAATTAAATTTTATTTTAAAATTAAAATAATATAAACTCTTATTAATTATCAGCATATTATATTTATCTTAAAAATTAATTATTTTGGCATATATTTTAATAAAAAATTCTGATCTGATTATTTTTTACTGAATATAAAAGCTTCTTGTTCCCCAAAGAATAAAGGAAAACCACGTCCAGATAAGGATAGAACCATGACAGAATACTTTATTTTGGGACATCTGACAGATGCACGATCGTGAGTATATACAAATATCTCTTTTTTTTTAATATTTTTTTCTAAATAAAATATTTTAATTTACTAAAATATAGATATATTTTATTTCAAAAGCAAATGCTTAATTGTATTAAAAAAAACTTCAATTATAGCTGAGTAAAATATGCAAGATGCGATTTTTAAATCTTTAACGAACCAGAAATAGAAAACAATTCAGAACAAGATCATGAATGGATAGATTACGGCTTCGTTTAATATGATCGTTAGTATTTGAAGAGTCAAATGATAAATTTTATTGTGAGGAATTTTGGCCGTTAAAGTTAACGTTGTTTAGTAAACATATCGTCTAGTTGTTGTTTCTAACTCGTTTGATAACAATATTTCATGAATGTTGCCTAAACCCTAAACGATTCAAAAATATATATTTCTATAATATAAAAGTAGTATGAAAATTTGAGAAATTAAGGTAGGAAATAAGGAGAGAATAATGGATCAGAAGAATGATATGAGCAATAAAGACGAAGAGCATAATGCTTATTTTGCATGTTGCTGGAGAGCAATGTATTATTTGACGTGAGCATAGAATATATAAAATTTCTTTATTTTTTACATCTACATAATAAGTCACCCTTAGGAAGCTCATATACGAAATGCTAAATTTTAAACGCTTAAATTTTATTTAATGATTATTGTCATAAGAACTTTAATTTACTATTTATTTATCTATCATAAGATGACAATGATCACTCATCATAAACTGATGTAAAAGAGAAACTATTCAAATCTTATAACTTACGAGTAATATATTGCGCTATGTAAACTTTTAAGTCATTACAAATATTTTAGCGGTTAGTTTTGAAATATTTACTATCAGATAGTTTTAAAACGGTTTAAAACTGATATAAAAAACTAAACAGCCATTCAAAACTGCAGCAAAATCAATTATAATTTAAATAGCATAGAAAGCGGCTACGCTAATCCCTAATATCACTTGCTCACACTGCTGTTTCCGAGCGTTTCACGCAACACAATCAACAGGTTATCCCGTAGGTCAAAGATGAACATGAAGACTAAGTACGTTGACCATGACTTCGCATCGCTAATGCCCATAGTTCTACCAAACGCTGCCTCCTATTAATTAATAAGTCCACTAATGCAGCCAAATAAGGTGTCTATTTCTGAAATCATTGTCTTTATTTAAACTATAGTTACGTGAAAATTCAAATTACATGAATGAATAAGTAATGTTGACCAAGTTCGAATCCTCTTTATAATAGAGATATTTATATTTAAGATGGGAAAAGTAAGTGAAGATTTCATATATATATGGGTAATAAATATGATGTTAGGCCTCTATGAGATTAGTCAATAATGATATTCTCACCTAAAATAGATATGAGTGATACATTACAAAAAAAAAAAAAAAAAAAAAAAAAAAAACATAATGTTGACATGATATATGGTATCTCAGATAACATTAAAATGGCTTGTATGAGCTAGCGGACACTCTTTATACGAACGCTTCACCTCTCTATCTGTTTTTTTTAATGTATCAGTATATATATATATATATATATATATATATATATATATATATATATATATATATATATATATATATATATATATATATATATATATATATATATATATATTGAAATAAAGACTCATAGCTAGCTTTGGTAGCGGCGTGACTGAAAAGAATATTTGATTCTTGACGCGCGATGAAAAGAAATGGGGTGTGGTTTGAATATCGCGGAGATTAATTAATGAAATCATGTAAAATGAGTGGGATTAAGAATAGATACCTCATCAAAAAAAAAAAAAAAAAAATTGAAATAAAAAAAAAAAAACATTTTTGTAGGTACACTTGCTCACTCATGATCGATGAGGCAGGCCAAATCATTAGCTACTAGCTCCACGTACAAAGATCACGGCCCTTACATATTTAATTAGGTGCCCATTCATCAACATAATTAATTCATTCTGTGGCTTGCCATGCCAACCTCCTCCCAACCACCCCTCTGAACATCGTGTCATCAGTATTTATCTCTTCTCTCCATGGAAGCCACCTCCTTACGCTAACACCTATAATGTCACGAGAAAGTACATTCAAAAGATTAGATTTCGAATAAGGTTAAGATTTTGACTATATCAACGATTACTCAAAGCTTAGGTTACTTTTCAACTCTAGATTGAAATCAACATTCAAACTAACGCCATTAAAATAATTTATGAGATTTATCTATATTTTGTTTTTTAATTCTATTTTTAAAATATCTTTTATCCAAATTTATATGATTAAAATTAGTATTTTTATCATTTTTTTAATAATACAATCAATTTCACTCTTCTGAAACAAAATGTGACTGTAAGCTAGATCATAATCCAATCTGAATACAGAAAATTTTGTGAATGATTTTTAGTACAATTTTTAAATAATATATCATTATAGCTTAAATTTTAGTAATATTAGCTAGTCAGATTTAACTCAATCAAGTTAAAATTGAATTGAATTTGCTCTTCATCAAATGAAAATATAAATTCCCATTAAAAAGAATAAATGTATGCATTCAATTTACAGTTATTTATCTTTGTAATGCATGATTTATGCTTTTATTGACGTCTTAAGCAGAGGCAGATTTTTATTGAGACCAAATTTGATTTAAATTGCGATTGATAAACTGAATTTTAACATAAATTTTAATATGAATGTTATATAAGTAAATATCTATGACTTATGGGCTGTTTGGTTGTGAAAAAGAATCGAGTAAAAAAATACTTTAAAAGATTGATATAAAAGATTACTTTTACGTTATTTGGTTGAGTTTTTCAAATTTTGCTTTTATGTTTTATTGAAAAAAATATAATGTAAAGTATTTTAAAGGTTTTGGACGGATGTGATGTGACGATGCGCGGCCAACTACGTTAATGGTGTATTTAGAATTCGCTCAAATCGGACGAATTCTAAATATACAAAAAATAATATTTGTAATATATTTAAAATACATTACATTATATTAAAAATTTATTTTATTTTAAACTAAATATCAAAAAAAAATTAAAATCTCCACATTTATATTACATTACATTTCAAGTGGAGTCAACTAAACAGCCTTTTAATTGTTAGAGGTGGAAAAAATTTTAAAAAATATTTTATTAAAAATATGAGAATGAGCCATAAATTTTATATTATTATTAGAAAAAAAATATAAGAGATTAATGAAGAAACATTTGAGCCGTTCATCTCATCACCCGAAGCTCAAAGCCATGGAGAGCATCACGTGCATGGGACCGGCCACGGCAACTTGCCCTCGCCGCCAAAATAATAGGGGAGTGCTTGCAATGGCAGGACTCGTGACTCCCTTATCTTATTAATGACGGAGATAAAGCTGTCCTTCTCCGTTTCTATTTGCACCACAGATATAGACTCCCGTAAGTCAGTCAATGAGCTGAGGGTGACGACAGGTAGGATAATTTATTTACCTTCGGCGCGATTTATCTGATAATTTGATGGAATTGTGGACCCCGTTTTACAGTTGTCGGATTCGGAGTGGAGGATCTATTCATTATTTTTAATAGTTATAAACTTAAAATATTAATTTATACACCTAATTATTTTGTTCAATATTTTGATCACCAAAACGAATTAAAATTTTAAAACAAATTAACAAATTTTCATTTATATAATTTTCTTCAAAAATTAATTTTCATTTATAAACATCAAATGTAATATTCATAATTTTAATAAATAAAATAATATTAATAATTATTAAAATTTTTGAATATATATAAACATCAAATGAGTATATTCATTATTAAATGATTATACAAGATATAGAATTTTCAATAATCATTTACAAATTCAAATCATTAATTATTTATTATTCAAATGAATAAATATATAATAATTTTAATAAAACATTTTATATAAATAATCTTAAATATTTAAGATTTCTTTATCATATTATTTTAATAAATAAATTAATAATATTAATATTTATTTAAATGATATGAATAACATTTTATTTTATATTTAAAATGTTTACTTGAATATTCATTTAATATGCATTTATATTTAATAAATAAATTAATAAATATGATAGAATATCAAACAAATATTTATGTAGATTTGTTCGTCTTAAGACGCCATAGAGTGAAAAGACGCCTTTAAATTTTCATTGACAATTCCAAAGACACACACAGATTTAAAAATGACAGAGAACTCCCTAAATTTTAACGGAAAACCTCGAAAAGAGGAAAACCACGGCTGGCCCAACAAAATGTTCCACTATGTATATGCCTCAAGCAGTAATCTTCCGATAAAGGGATTACAAGATGATACAAGAACAACAACAATGTATGTAACAATCAAGTTGTAATAGTATGGTGCATTATAGGCTGTAGGAACTGATGAACAATTTCCTGAAATATAGAACAACTTCGCAAATGCAAGTGAACGACAGTGATTGACGACGGCGAGGGTCGGATGCGGGTCGACGGTGATGGTTGACGACCGTCTGCAGAAGATCTTGCTCGGGATCTTCGAAGCTCGTAATTCCTCCTTCGCTTCTCCTCTCCTTCTTCTTGTCTCCAAAAGTCCTTTTCATATGGGGCTATTTATAGATTTGGAAGAGTGGCGCCTTTGTAAATACATGGAAAATCCAAACCACTCCTCCCCATCTGGACGCGAATCCCCTGACGACGTGTATTTTGATGATCCGGTGCCTTAATGATGTCTGAATTTGTGATCTTGGATTCGTTGGATGCCTGACGAGCCGCCGACCGACTATACATATGTCTATTTTGTGACCATTCTGGATCGTGATCCATTTTCATGTTCGATTTGATCCGAAGTCGATCGTTCTGATGTATATGCTTATGTCGCTATCGTATCGATCGAAGTTTGCTAAAATCGCGATTGATCAAGTATTAAAATGCCTGAGATTCGACAGACTAATTTTCTCGAGATTGCCCCTCTATTTTTGACATTATCGCATATCCAAAAATATATGTCAAATACTTGAAAATAGAATGAAAATTGAGAGTCCATTAACCGCGATTTTGAGAACAAATCTTCATAACAAAGACAATATTATAACTCGACGCGGCCGCAAATGCGAGCGCGACATTTTTGATATTATATGTCTTACACTTACGGAAGTTTTCTCGCGATGGGGATGGGCAGAGGCTGGCGCGCAGCCCATGGGCGCGCTACGCAAGCGCAGCGCTGGCGCGCGGGCGCGGCGAAGGCGCTACGGCGCGCGCGCGGTCAACAGGCGCGGGTCTCGCTCGGTTGCGCGCTCAACAGGGGTCTTGCGCGGGTCATGGCGGGTCAACAGCGGCCAGCGGGTCACGCCACGTCATCGCGGGCCACGTATGGCGGGCCACGTGGGTCGACCGGCGTCAGCTGCGTCCGCGGGCGCCAATACGTCACGGCCATGGCGGCGGGCCACGTGGCGGACTGCGCGTCGGTCCGGGCCACGCCGGGCCACGTGGCGCGCGCACGATGGCCGGATGCGTTCGCGTCCAGGCACGTCACGGGGCCACGCAAGGCGGCGCGGGCCACGTGGGCGGATGCGCCAGTTCGCGTCCGGCCAGGCATGGTCATGGAGGACGACGGTCTCGGACTGGCGGGCGGGCCAAAGGCGGCCGGAGGCGGGGCAGGCAAGAATGTGCAGACGGCGTGCGCAGCGCGGCGGCTGGCGCAGCCTGGCGCGCCCACTGGCGGCGCCCACGGGCCGACCGACTGCGCTTTGATGGGTTTTGAATGCCTTTTTTTGTTTTACCTTTACTGGGTCTATAAAACCCCTAGGTAAGAGGGAAATGTACTTCTGCCTCTCCTCTTGAGTTAGGATTATTTAGAGGCGATCAAGGCCTGCGGTATACGCCGTTTCGCCACCGCCTCCTGACCGTCTGCCAGAGGCGATCAAGGCCCGCGATATCGTGGTTACCGCTCGGACCGTCCGGTTAGAGGCGATCAAGGTACTGCGGTTCCGCTTTTCCTCGAAGAGGTTTCAACCGCCTCGTCTGACCGTCCGTTGGGAGGCGATCAAGGCCCACTTGTACGCCGTTGTTCCTTCCTCAAAGAGGTTTCAACCTCGCTGACCGGCCCCGATTGAGGTGATCTCACGGTTCATACTTTTCTTGTAGAAAATTAGCTTTCTTTCATGGACGGTCCAGTTGAAAACCGCCAAGATGTGGGAGCACTGTTAGAACCATCGTGCACGACTGAAAGTTTGACTGTAATTCATAGCCTTATTAGAGGGGATAGCTTCTCTTCCTCTCTTTATATAAATATATATATCCCTTCTTCTTCTCTTTCCCTCCCCTTCATATATGTATGTGTTCTTCTGTCAGAGAATTTTGTCCCAAATCAGGCGCTGAAGGAGGTCAAAACAAGAAGATGCGCCATATTGAGGTGAGTGAGTTTTACAAAATTCTTCGATTTTATTATTTCTCCCTCTTTATTTATTATTATTCTTGCTGCAAGAAAACTCATAATCATACATGATGATATATCATCCACCGTCACATCGATTTTAATGGTGTTCCGCAGAAAATTTTTCTTCCCAAATGAGTTGGTATTGTTGCCAAAAGTCCGATCGAGGCTCACCTCCCGTGGTACTTTACTATTTCGAGATGACTCTTCGCAGGATCGCGATTCCCTCGGCTCCGAAGTTGATTGAGATCTTCAAAAATTGTGGCGTAGCTTTGTCGCAATTCTCGTTTCGAGCTTTAATGGTCATCGTTGGTTTGACTACCTTCTTCAGAGAGCGTGGTGTGACTTTGAACATCGAATACTTGTGCCGAATGTGTAGATTCACATGTGATGCTCAGGGACGTGTTTCTTATCGGACTATAAAGAATTGGATAGAATTTTCTGCACGGGATCCATCTAGAAATTGGTCCAATGGATTCTGTAATGAGTGGGACTTCCCGAGAGATGGGGAGATTGAATGATCTTCAGATCCATCATATCGAGAATGATATCTTAGCAACTCAACTCACGAGAAGCTTGCAACATGAGTTACGCCACATTGTCAAATATACAATTGAAGATAGGATGTTTAAGGTTGGTCTTTCCATCCGAAGATCTCTCTTCCGCTGAAGAGGTCGGTAGGTTCTCTCGAGAAGCCCGCCACGGAATCGCGGTTGATAACAATGATTCATCTTTACTAAAAAGAAGACTTGTGAAAATGACCACGCCATATATCTCAGAAGATGCTCACCCTGGCTCCGAGAGTTTAACTGCTTTTAACTCACGATGGGGAGTTCGCTACTGGCCGCAAATTCTCAAGAAGTATTAAAGCACATATGCTGACGCCAACCACGGATGAATTGGTACATTATTTTTATTTCTTTCTTCCTTTCTTCTTTTCCCTCATTCCTTATGTAACACGCCGATTTTTTTTTTTTTTTTTTTTTTTTTTTTTTTTAGGTAACTCAATCGTTAGATTGATGGCTCATCCTGTTGTGTTGCCTAGATGAGTGGAACAAAGGAATTTGTGAAGGTAAAGTATCCGCAAAAGTGAGCAAAAGATGAATGCTAAGGCCAAAGAAGTGTCTTTGGAGGATCAACTGACCGGGTGTAGGACTGAGCTAGCGAACATGTCGACTTCTCTTTCTCTTCAGTGTCAGGAGGTGGAGCGCACCCGTGATGAGCTAATTGAGGCAAGGACAGAGGCTCGCCAGATGGAGAAGAGGCTCAAGGTACTTGCGGTGGAGAAGAAAACATTACAAGCTCGTCTTTTGGAGAAAGAGCGCATGTCGGGAAGCAAATGAAATCACCTTGAAGCGGTGGAGGACTTCAAGAACTCCCTGCTTATCGTGGTTCAATTGAAGACTATGTTCGTGAAGCTCGTGATCATATACTTGATGTTGAAGTGAAAGACTTGGAGCCATGTTTAGAGGAGGGCTTCATCCAGGATTCCCGAAAGGAGTTCGTGGTACATCGCAAAAACCGGAGCTAATTGAGGATATATCTCCCAAGCATCCAAGATCCTTCGCCGATTCGTAAGATGAAGGAGTTGTGAGTGGCTCCGTGGAGGATCTCCGTAATGAGGAGGACATTGATATCATGTAGCCGTAGATGTCTTTTCTTTGTTGTTTGTTCTATGTAATATTACGCGTATCAAGATCTTGATTCTCTTTATAGTATCATATTAATGTTGTTGATGATATCTATGTATATTTTATTATGATTATTATTTTATACACTCTTATCTTGTTCTTACCCATCCGGGTGATCAATAACATCATTTGACGCTTAATATATAATTGGATCTACCGGGAATTTTTGACCTATCCAAGGTTGTTCATCGAGTGAATTTGATGACGCGGCATACATGGAAGAGGAATTGAATTGCCGAGAATTTTTGACCTATCCGGTTGTTGTCGTGGTGTTACCATGACGTTAACTGGAAGAGGCCGGAAGTCCACCAAGGACCTGACCTTTCCGGTTGTTTGTCAGAAGTTTTGCTCGATGACATTAACCCGTATGGAAGAGGTCCGATCAAGTCCCCTTGGGATTGATCATGTCCCAATTGAGATGTAACATGAGTTGTATATTTCTCAAGTGGAGGAAAAGTAAAGAAAAAGCAAATCTTGTTAGAACAAAGTCGGAATTCACTAATGATATAATCACAAGACACCTGCACGGCTTTAAGAGAAAATGACAACAACAACGCAACAACAACAACGATGACAACAATAATAACAACAACAAGCTCTATCCCCAGTGGGATGCTTATACGGTGATGAAAACAGACGAGATAAAGTAATAATATGAAGAGTTACGATAATATTTTCAAGATTCTTAGTATTCCAAGTTCGAGGTAGAGTTTTTCCTTCGGGTCCTTGAGCTTGAACGCTCCGTGCTCAATAGCTATGACCATATACCTGGACCCCAGAGAGGTGAGAGTTTATACCGAGGGCCTTTGCTCCTGCACTCGAGACTGCAGACCAAGTCACCGGCAGATGGACGAGGTTTTACTCTTCGCTGAAGTGGCGAAGCTACCGCAGGTGATAGGAAGCACCAAGTAGGCCATATCCCGAAGTTTCGGGAGTAGATCTAGTGTCGCCGAGTTTTTCCTCATTATTATCATGATCAAAAAATTGGACTCTTGACTTGGAACCCCGATATCCAGGTATGATAGCTTCGTACCAAAACACAAGTTATAATGGTCTCACGGTGCGTGACGGGTGCGATAGCAAAGAACATTTCATCAACCCATTGCCCCCAACCTTCTCAAGACGGTGTTTTAGTCCTTTGAGTATGGTCCTATTGGTAACTTCGCTTGCCCATTGGTTTGAGGATGTGCTGCCGCATGCAAGAAATGTGAAGATCTTTGCAAAAGGACGAAGACCTTTCCAAGAAATTGAGTTCCGTTGTCGATGATCTTTACAGAAGACCAATCACACTACACTATATTTTCCAAACAAATTGTTTAGCGTTGCCTCGATTTTGGAGTGGTTCGGCTTCCACCCATTTAGTGAAGTAGTCGACTAGAATGATGAACTTTCTTTGTCCCGATGCTATCTAAGAGGTCCCATTATATCAATTCCCCATCGAGCAAAGGCCAAGCCAAGAGATGAAAGTCAGAAGTGCATGTGAGGAAGGTTTGAATGCAACCGACAACTAGACATTTTTTGGTGAACAACCTGTGGTATCTTGTTTCAATCAGAAAATAGAATCCTTGCCTTATAATTTTAAGGGCTAGCCTTCCTCCTAGTGTGTTCTCCACATATTCTCGAAAGTGAACCTCTTAGTGCATAGTCACTGATGGTGGAAGACACTGAGGTATGGCCCAGAAAGCTCGCTTATATAGTTCACCCAATAATAACAAAGTTCACTGTCTCTGAGGCGTGGCCAAGAGGTCTTCTGGGAGGCTTCCTTCGTGAAAGACATGATGGGGTCCATCCATGAGGGTTCCTTCACCTCATCAATCGCTTATTACCCATGGTCCCCAATACCGGGAAAATATATTTTCAATATACTTTCTTGAATAGATCTCCCAGAATGGACGAAGAAGTTTTAAGGGCTGCCCGCCGAGTATTTTCTCCGCAGATGTGAGTGATTTGATGCCTTTAAGATGGGCAAGGAGAGACTTCACCAAGTCGAATGACAGCCAACCGAGGGTTATGGGTATCGAAGTCACCCTCGACTGAGAGGCTTACACAAGTCGAGATGGATTGTTAAGTCTTGCCGGCCGAATGATGGTCTCAACCCCGATGAGGGCCTCAGATTCGCCCATATTGTTCGCAAAATTTTAAACGAAGTCCATACTCTAAGGTATTCTGCGCTGGGGGGAAATAAGTAAAACTCCAGCTCCAGCGCCAGTATTTCCTGAAGCTCCATCAACATAGAGAGTCCATTGAGGAAATAAAGGACGGGTGTATGACATATCATTTGGAGTTGGACGGCATTCCACTATGAAATCTGAGTATTTGAGACTTTATGTCGAGGGTAGAAAATTAATGTCAAATTCTCCCAATTCCAATCGACCACTTAATTAATCTTCCATGCTTCCTTCGCAGATAGCTTTAATGGTAGATTAGTGTAAACACCGATAGTATGAGCTTGAAAGTATGGACGAATTTTCGAAATAAAAAACTAGGCTAATGCCACCCCTCATAAGTGGATAACGACTTTCTATATCCGAAAGTATTTTGTCGACGAGTAAATTGGTCTGTATCCCATTTACTCGCACAAGACCGAGCTTATTGCGTGGGAGAAGAAGATATAAGTATAATATTTCTCCTTGAATAGGCAGACAAGAGAGGGGAGATGCTAAGTACTCTTAGTTGTTCAAAAGCGATTGACATTCCGGTCCATTGAAAATTATTATTTTTGCTCCTTTTAATATTCTCAAGAATGGCAAGTATTTGTCCCGTAACGAGCTAAGAACGAGATAGGCGCCGCCCATTTAGACGCTTGAACTTCCTTGATATTCTTTGAGGGTCATATCTCCGAGAGCCTTAATTTTCTCGTGGTTGGCTTCTACCGCATGGGTTACCATAAACCCAAGAATTTTCCGATGTAACCCCAAAGGCACATTTGGTGGGGTTGAGTATGTTATAGTCAAGAAGATTGAAGCACGCTTTCTAAGTCGAGATATGTTGTGATTCTTCCGTGCTTTTCACCAACATGTCATCCACGATACTTCCATCGCCTATAATAGCCTTTGAAAACCATATTCATAAGGCCGATAGTAGACCCGCATTTTAACCCAATGGCATAACTTGGTAGCAAGATAAACCTTGATATGTTTGAAATGTCGTGGCTTCTTCATCCATAGGGTCCATTCTTATTTGGTTATAACCGAGTAAGCCCGTGAAACGAGCATTTGATGGCCGACGTAGCGTCAATTGGTCAATTCGGGAAGGGGAAGCTATCTTTGGACAAGCCTTGTTAAGGTTAGTGTAGTCAATACACATCCTCCATGTTCCATTTGTTTTCTTAACCATGACAACATTTGCTAGCCATATAGGGTAATATACTTCGATGAATCCCTCAAGGAGCTTGTTAACTTCATGCTCTATAGCTGAGGCGATCGGGTGCAAAGCTCTTCCTGGATGATCGGTTTGATGTTGGATTAATCTTGAGGGAGTGCATGATCACATCGGGTCAACCCCGCATATCGGACTCCATGCAAGATGTCTTGATTTCTACGTAGAAATCACGTAGTTTTCTTTGTTCCTTTGAAAGGGATCCTACTTGCACCGTGAGTGGTTGGTCATCCGATAATGTAATGGAGAGTAAGTCTTCTACGTGATACTTTGTGGGTGCTCCTTCATCCCAAAATTAAAATCTTCAATGCTAAAGGTCACGGAAGCGTGAGCTTGTCCGAGGTAGCATGATTGCGCCACGCTGATTTCCAGACTACTCCAACTCCAACAGGGGTTGGAAATTTCATCTTAAGATGAGATATTGAAGTGATTGCACCAAAGATTGAGGGGCCTTCCAAATATAGCGTTATAGGCCGAGTCTGACTTGACCACCATAAATTGGATTGAATGAGTCATTTGCCGAGGGAATTCTCCGAGAACAACAGGAAGAGTGATCGTCCCTTCTACTCGTACGGGGCGGTTGTCAAACCCGCATAAATGGTCCCCGCACAGTTGGAGCTTTTCCTAACGAGGCCCATGCTCGTAAAACGTGGAGTAAAATAGACATCGACGTAACTCCCACTATCAACTAAAATCCTTTAACATTATAGATGGGTCACCGATCCCCGCTACGATGACAAGTGGATCTTGATGAGGAACATGTACCTTCTAAGTCCGAGTCGAAAAGTGATGGAACGATCGGCACGAGACTTTTAATTCGCTCTTCGTGAGATAGAACGAGAACTTGATTAGATAGTATTGGTCCTCCGCAATTGTTTCAATCTCCAACCGTTTGATGATTGTTTTGTTGTTTCGCGTGATGATTGTCCTTGTTGCCTTGAAGGCATGTTTGTTTGGTCGATTCTTTCCACAAATCGATAGATATCCTTAATGAGCCTCTCAATTTCTTCTTTGAGTTGTTTGCATGCGAGTATGTCCGCTGACTGATGGAAGTGACAATATTGCTCGATTTCAATTTTCTGGATGCGCCACTTGATATTTTCTTCATCTCGAATGGCCATTAGGTTAACACGATGTGTTCGGTGTGTGTATTTCTTTTCAAGTCGTGGTTCACTTCGTTGATATGTGGGTCGTGGAGGGAGATCACGACTGCCTTGTTGCTTCTTTTGATAGGAGTGTTGATCTGTTTCCTGGGAGCACTTTACGCTTTTCCCGTGGATTGCTCAAATTGTCATGAAGCGCATAGCTTCATCCAGAGATTTGTGCTTCCACACGATGAACTAAGTCGATGAACGGACCGGTCTCATTAGTGATGAGTAAAAGGTCCTGACGAGCCCTCCAAGAAAACTCCTCTTAAGTGGTCTACCCCTGATTTTGAAGCTTCTAAGGAAAACCTTTGGAAGTATTCCTTAAGTGATTCACCTTCATTTTGACGAATGCCTGAGAGATGGGAGGAGTCTTTGATGATCCTTCGGTTTGCAATGAACTCCACAAGATTTTGGCGAAGTTCATCAAAGATATGGATGAGATCCCCTTGGAAGAGAGTAGAACCAAGTGCGGGCTTGTCCCTTGAGAGTAATAAGAAAGACCTGACAAAGCAGATGTCGAGCTCGGATATGCATGATGGTCCCAGAATGGTCGATGTGTTCGTAAGGGTCAGAACTCCATCATAAGGGTCAATGCCGGAAGCTTAAACCCTGGGATGGGATGTCAAGAATAGCTTCACCAAAGGGGAAGACTCTCGATAGCTGAGAGAAGATATGATTCCGTCTTTGTGATGGAGTTCTTCTGCATCAAGCTTGTAATTCTCGCATGTATAACATGGCGAGTGTGGTCACAGGTGAGAATGCGCCAGCAAGAATAATCCGGATTGGCGGTGGTTGAGCCGCACGCGTGATGGATGGGAACTGGCGGTCAAGAAGTTCAAGATCACGGTTTGAGGTGGTGGAACGCGCCTAAGAGAGCAAAGATATTGTCCCGCGGTAATAATCGATCTTGGGGTGTGTTTGCCGTGATGGAGGTTGTTGTGTTCCTCGAAAAGTCGGATCATCTCATTTTGAGACTCTTCCATTCGGCGATAATGCTCTTCTAAAGAGATTCGGCCGCTTCTCACAATGGTCATGCCCATTAGGGAAGTGGAAGCTTGACGTCCCCGATTCAAGGATTGGTTTTGAGTGACGGAGTTGAGAGGCTGCTAAGATTGCATTGGTCATGTAGTGTGTTGCAAAGTATGATTGAGGGAGTCTCTTCCCACAGACGGCGCCAAACTGTTGCGTGCCGGAAGACCAGTTGTGGTAGAGTGAAAGTGTACGCCTTAGCTTTGTTGATTAGTCCAGCACACACACAGGTATTTAAAAAATGAGAACTCCGAAATTTTAACGGAAAACCTCGAAAAGAGGGAAAACCACAGCTGGCCCAACAAAATGTTCCACTGTATATGCCTCGGAATCTTCCGACAAAGGGATTACAAGATGGTATACAAGAAAGGAACAATTTATGTAACAACGGTCGTTGTAATTGCTAGGGGCGATGGTGACCGCCAGGAACTTCGTGGAAAGGAGGAACAGCGAAATAGGAACAACCGCGTAAAATGCGAACGACAGGTGATTGACGATGGCGAGGTGGATCGATGGTCGACGGATGGTTGACGACCGTCGGGCGCATGGTGCGATCTTCTTCGGGGATCTTCGAGCTCGTGAACTTCCTCCTTCGCTTGAGCTCCTCTCCTTCTTCACTGGTCCAAAAGTCCTTTTCATATGGAGTAGGCTATTTATAGATTTGGAAGAGTGGCCTTGTAAATACATGGAAAATCCAAACCACTCCTCCCATCTGACGGCGGAGCGATCCCCGATCGACGGTGTATTTTGATGATCCGTGCCTTAATGATGTCTGAATTGGGTGATCTTGGATTCGTTGGATTCTTCTGTGAGCTCGACCGACTATACATATGTCTATTTTGTGACCATTTCGGATCGATCCATTTTCAGTTCATACTGACCACGATTCGAGCTCTGATCGATTACGCTGATGTTTGATGTTCGCCTCATGGATCATCGCTTGACAAGTTTTGCTAAAATCGCGATTAGATCGGATTTCAAAATAGATTCGCTGATTAATTTTAGGATGTATCAAGATTGATTTAAATTTCACCAAAAAAAAGGTAAAATAATATCTAGAGTTATGTCACTTTTTATTAAATGTTACAAATTAATTATTTTTAGTAATTAGTTAAATATTTAAATTTTAACATTATAATAATTAAGCATGATTAAAATTTGAATTTGAATTGAATTTTACTAAAAAATTTAATAAACAAGTTTAATGAATTTTTAAAATTCAGGTTATATTTAACTTGGATTAAAATTTGATAAGAAAATAAATAAATAAATTTTAGTAATGTAGTAATTCAACGGCAGTCACGGCACCGAACAGCAAACAGAAACCGGGTCCAGTACCGGTCCATGCCACGCGAACCGTCCTGAGATCGAACGGCCGGATGGCTGACTCTTACCCAGCGGGAATTAAAATGACGTGTTTTTGGTGAATACTATCTGTCGTCTGGTGCAAATAATTAAGCCATAGAATCTGTTTCCAAAACAAAACAAAATACTAATAGTAAAAATATAAAAATAAAGAGCCATAGAATCTGATGTTTTTTTTAATGTTACGAAATAATTTCTTAATTCGTACTCCTAAGGTTTTATTGGATTCTGATCTTTCTTTCTTTCCTTTGGGATGGATGACAGCTTGGCTTAGTCCTTTTCATTAATTAAAAAATAAATAAATAATTATTATTTCTTCCATATAGAAAGAAAAAAAATAGAGACAAAACAGCGGTTTAAAAAAAATACTCAAGGTAAAAGGTAAAAGTAGGGTAGAGATGTTTACGATCCGATTTCAAATCGAATTATAGTTAACTCAAAATCGGATTGAAAAAAAAAAATTTCGCTAAATTGAGTCGTATTCAAGATTTCGATTTGAGTCGATCGATTCTAGATCGAGATCCGGCCGAAGTGAAATGGCTTTGAAATCCAAACGATAGTTTGAAATCCAACCAGCTCGATTGGTTCAAATCGATTTCAATTGGATTCATAAATTTTGAATATGTAAATAATATAATATAAATATACAACAACTACATATTGAGTTGAAAAATAAAATTTTCTTGATATTATAATTTCACATTACAACTAAATAGTTATTATATACAATACAAAACTTTACTAATATTATACATTCGATATTTTATATTTGATCACAACAATAATAAAAGTCTATAAAATGATAAATTGATATAACATTTAAAATAAATTAAAAATAACGAAAATATTAAATCTTTTATTTGTGACTGAGTGAGAAAATAATATCCATCTTCAAAGATAAAGAATTAAGAAATTTAATTTGTATATTTCACTTCAATAATTATATACCCAACCTCCGGTCAAAGTTCATCTATTGAAATTTTAAAAAGATGAGAACAATCTCTAACCAAAATTACAAAACATCACAATCAAAACATCATGTATTAATATTAGTAGACTCATAATAAAGGCTCCAGGTTGCTACATCCAACGAGAGGAGAGCCACCATTAATGAAACAAACATAATTAGTTAGCAAATTACAAATATATTCTCTCTCATCATTGTCCAAAATTAAAATCGAAATTCTCCATGATAACCCCACTCTCTTTCTTTAGTTGACCATGGTTGACGGGTTCATAAGTAAGTATAGAACCCAAAATGAAAACCGAGAAATAGAATATAAAAAAAATTAATGAGAAATAGGTGAAATAATGGAGAACCGAAAAAAGTAAATTATAGCAAAACAAGACTTCAGATAACAAAAACTCAAGAAAAAAGTAAATTACCTCAACCTAGAGTCCAAATGCTGATTGTAATTTCTATTGGTGAGAGAATGGAGAACCAAAACCAAAATAAAAAAGAAAAGTAATAGATTTTGTGCCCTCAAAAAATTGAGATGATTGGTAAATTTTTAGGGTGACATTAAACAAAATTTTCTGACTAAGAGTGGTAAACTAATTGAGCAAAATAATACTTGAGATAACAATCATCTAACAAAGATCTATGATCTAACAAAGTTGAAAAGCCTTCCATACCCATAATCTCTTAGACTTATTGATAAAACAATATAATATCATTCAAACCAATAATATTATATGACTTCATTTTTCGATTCTAACATAGATCATCAAGATATAAAATATAGTAAGAATGTAAGATGGAATATATGTTTGAAAGTCAAACCAAAATTTGAAATCTAGATAAAACTTAAAGGCATCAAGTATGTCACCCCAAATGATTAAATGGTCTCAAATTTAGATATCAATTAAATCATTCCACTATAAATATAAAAATCAATCACCAAAGCCTCCATTTGGCCATCTTAGTTTAATTTTATCATTGGACATCATATCGCTATTCGCTACAACATAAAATATTAAAGCGAGAAAATATATAATAAAATGCTACATAGCGTAATAAATGTCCTGACTCTCACATAAGTACATAACATAACCAAACTACTTAAGAGTCTCACAAAATATTTATCAAAATAAAAATATGCGAAAGAAAAAATGAGAGCATGAAATGATATCACCGATTTTCATATTTGTGATTTAGATAAGCTTTCGTGTACACTTATAAGTAAGTTCTCCGCAAGAACATCAAACTAAAATTGCAATCGAAAAAAAATGAAACTCATATTTGAATAAAAGAAAATTGCATTATAAAATAAAAAGTAAGTAAATATTACCAATGGATCTTTTGATGATTTATAGCCAATCCATCCACTACATACCAAAGCATCTAATATTTTGGTGAAATTGAACTTCTATATCGCTAAGTACACCACTGACTAAAAGTGATTGAAAAGCTTGTTAGGGATGGTAAAATATCTTTGGCCATCTTTGAGAGTCTATTCAATATGGATTTTTCCACCATTCTAAAATATCAAATTTTGAATCATTTCACACAAGCTTCATCAAGGTATATCTCAAATCATTTTGTGGACTAAAAGTCCAGTAGAATCTATGAAATCATACAAACTAGCCAGATCATCATGTGAAGCATTATCACCTTCAGTTGTGGTTATTTCAATTTGAGAGGTGGATGCTTCAGTAATTTCTTTGCCCGTAGGCTGCATATCAACAGAATAATAAGAGTATAGCTTAAAAAGTTTTTGTTTGACGTTGTCCTTCTTCTCAATCACAGTGGCACCATCATATATTTGTGGATAATAATAATTGATGGCAAATAGTTTCATTCTAGGATCTAAAATGCAAGCAATCGAAAATAACATTGAACACTCTGTCCAATACTTATCAAATTTAGTCTTCATGCTACTTGCCATGTTTGAAATGAAAATGGTACTAAATAAGCATTCTCGATCCCATGTTTTCTTGATTAGAACTAGATTGGGAAGGCATTTTTAGGATAGGTTGAACAAAAATTTGATTATGAAAAAATTTGAAGCGTTCTCTTTCAAAGTTAACCTAATCTTCGAGAAGGCAACCATATATAATTGAGATCAGAAAGCATATTGGAAATACATTCTTATAATAAAAGTCAATTCTAACATCTTGTGGAGTTCCAACATGTACATCAATGCAAAGTGCCTTTGTGGATAAGTCAATATGTCTTGCAATCTCTCCAAATTTATGTAGCGACTTGAAGATCGCTTTTATAAATAAGATATTCTCTTACCCTTTTTATTCTAATGATCTCTTCAATCCATCGCCATTAAGTTTAAAATATGAGCAATGAACACATGAAAGAAATCCCCATCATCAAATATCTGGATCTTCTAGTGAACAATGCTTTCAAATTTCTAAGCTACGTTATTTGATAATGCATCTAAAGTTATGGTACTAATTTTATTTTGTAGTCCACATTGCAACAAACTTTCAGAAATTGCCTCAGAAATCACAGCCCCACTATGAGGAGGATCCAAATCAGTAAAACTAATTATCATAGATTGTAATTTCCAATCAGAACTAATGCAATGCACAGTTAGACACATATAACCAATAGTTTGATTTGATGTCCAGCAATCATTAGTAATCAAAACTTGATCAATAATTTTTAAACTTTTTTTCAATTTGTCTTTTTCAATTTCATGCACTTTCATACACTCTTCCTTGATGCTATATCTTGAAATTTTATGATAATTTGGATTCATTGATTTCATCAAGATATTGAACCATAAATGTTCAACTATCATGAAGGGATATTCATAAATAATAATCATCTGCCACAATATTTTTTTTAGAAATCATAAGAAGATGAAACACAAGTAGATCAACCAGCTTTCCTCTAAATCCTCTCACTTGGATCAAATAGTTTTTGCTTCTTTCCTTTATTATCAACCTTTCATAGTGATTTGTCTTGAAGTGTCTACTTAACCGAGATGTGGTTCCGCTTTTTTGTTTGACATGAGATTTCACACATAATTACATTTAAACTAATACCACTTTTCCTTTAATTACGAATTTCAAAGTGTTGCCAAACCGATCGTATCTTTTACCCTTGTTCTTATTAGAAGTTATTTCACCTATTCTCTCAGAGTTGTTGCATTATCATCAATAGGATGACTTGAGGAATTATTAGATTTGCTTTGAGAAGGACTTGTCATTGTGTCTATAAGAAATTACATCACCAATTCAAATAAAATCTCAAGATATCAATAGATTAAAAATACACATAATTTATTGCAAGATAGAATATACCAATGATGCAAAATAGAAAATGCTTAATAGCTAGAAATGATCAAATGCCCATCAATTGAATATATAGAAAACATTAGCATGGGACATGCTGCTAGTAAGTCCAAACCAGATCAGTGAGGGCATTGATTGAGTTGACAAAGTATCCAAATCATTAAATATAGAATAAAAAAGTTTACAAGATCCATTGACCAAAGACTATCAACAACATAATAGTTACTTTAAAGAACTAAAAGGATAAATTCCTCACCCATCAAGCATTAAATGATGATAATTTTAAGATCTTTACCTCAACCAAACTAACATAGTAGAAGCTCTACATCTTTTACAAGAGAGAAAAGAAAGTTTAAAATGTGTGACTTCCAACTTTAAGAGAAGAGAAAACTTCAACAATAATAAAAGCTAATGAAAAGAGCATGTGGGGATCCAAAACTCTTGTATTCCAACAACAACAAAAAACAACAACTATAAGAAAAGAGAAAGTTCTACAAGAGTTTGTTTAATAAGTCATTAAAATTGACGTCGATAAATTTCAAATTAAATACTTAAATTATAATAAGTAACAACACTATGCTTGATGATGTAAAGGAAACAAGAACAAAATTGATGAGTCATAGGAGAGAAGAAAATTATATTATGCCACTAGCTTACAATGAAAATAATAAAGACTAAGAGAATACATGATGCCTAGACATTGGTGTGAGCAATTACATGTGTAGAGGAATAAGTATGCTCGTACAACCCAACGAGTCAATAAGCAGTAGTGCCACTTCGGAGATGGTTCAAAACATCAATAAAGTGAAGCTGTACATCCTTATTCACATAACATATAGAAGACATCAACCAAATCAACCAAATCAACTTTGTAAGGAATATATATATAATGTTTAATTAACCTCAATTCAATCAGTTTCAGAATATATAGATATCAGGTGCTGCCACATCAAACAAATGAAACGTCAAAATGTGAACAAGCTCAGAACATAATGAACATACTGTAACCACAACGAAATCATTTCACCGCATTACAACTATAGAAATGTGAAATGTTCAAATCAAAACGAAAGTAAGCTAAGTGGATAACCTCTCTATGTAACCCCGTAACATGTAAAAAAATAGGTCGAAAGCCTATAATCGAATCCAAGGATCACAAGTCACAAAATAGAGATACACATGCATGCATGAAGCACCACAACAAACCATCTTGAGTAGCTGAGCTTGGTCCCTTGGACACTTAGGTAATAAAACAAAAGTAACTTAACGAAATCTGAACTCAAATAATTGAAGAACCAAACATCCTGAGGCTCATAGCATGAAATACTTATAAATCAAGAAATGAAACAATTAGGTAGTAATCGAGAAAGCAAACCGAGCAAGTACGATCGAACAAGCTAGAATAAGATAATAATAGTGACAAAGAAACACCTCAACCAATAGATCAAGTCGTTGATCAAGATATCATGGTGAGTACACCGTCGCTTTAAAAAATTAGGGCATTTAGAACGTGAAGCCAAGAAGAAGAGAAGAAGGGGGAGATCGGAGAATCGGTCGAGGAGTCGAGACTCGATCGAGGCCGACATATTAGAGACTTAAAGTAACAAATTCATCTCCCATTGATAACGATTTCGATCATACGGTGGCACAATTACTTTGATCCGATCGCGAGCGATTCGAGCCGAGCGTCGAACTGACTCGAAATAATTTGCCAAATTTCGCTAAAGTCACTCGTTTGACACGATCTCAATTCGAGCCCAAATTTGAGTCGACTATCGAACAAGCCACGATCTTCGGGTAAATTTCTCAACCCTAGGTAAAGGATAAGAAAGCCCATCTAATAGCAGTCTTGTTAAACCACATTGACAAGAGTATTATCAAGAGTGATTGAGTAAAAACTATTAAAATAAATTATATATATAATACATAATTTTTATATATTAATATATCTAATATTTAAATTTTTATATTTATATAACTAATATTAAAATTTTTAACATTACATTTAAAATAGTACCATCATTAATTTTTTAAAATAAAACATATCTTTTCATGCATAAAAAATATTATATTTATAGATATCAAAGTTTAAAATTTTGATATGCAAAAGCATTAAAATTATGTCTTAAGCTCAAGGGGCCTTAGTTCTACTATCATTTGTAGCTTGTGCAATAGCGAGGTGGAATCACACTCCCACTTATTCTCTGGCTGCCCAACTTCAACGTGGTTGATCAAAAAATTTCTCCCTTATGACAACTTCTTCCTTTTCCAACCTTCACTCGAACAAGTGTTCAATGATTCATCAAATTTGGATCAGGAAATAATGAAAGACTTTATTCTCTGACTATTGCAATTATGATCCACACCATTTGGTGTGAAAGAAATGACAAACTCTTTCAAAATAAAACATCCACTCTTTCTAGAATGTCAAACAAATTTAAGTCTATTGTGATCTATAAACTTCACTACTGAAAATTTAAGCCTATTTGGTCAAGACATATATCCTCTACTCTCAAAGCTTGGAGGGAACATGATGTACGTGATAACTCGGATATTTATTTTTTTTTTTTTTTGGGAAAAGATTAAGCGCAATTTGCTCAATTTCATTCCCAAAAGAAGAAAATACACAATAAGAACAACGAGTAATCCCAAAAGGGATTTTGAACTATGGAAAAAAAAAATTCTAGATGCTAATAGATGCATCATGAGTAAGACAGCCAAAAGAAAGAATTGCGTGAAATAAATGGAGAATTCATCATACTTAGTAGAAAAAATTCATCAATAGAGCGATGGCAAGAGTCTTTCAGGGTGTGGCAGAAATTTTATATTCCTGCCTTCATCTATCCTCCTCCTTTTTGGAAGGAAATATAAATGAAAATAGGAATTTGATGCCTTAGGACGCCACGATCATAAATGTAGCTTATGGTGATCGAGACATGAGGGAGAGTATCTCGAAAAGATAAAAATCACCACCCTATAATGGACCTAATCACCAAAATAAGGACTCCTAAAGACGTTGGGTCTTCGAGATGTACCAGAGATTCTTCTCCTACTTTACATGAAAAAGTAAAGCAGGATTTATTTTAAATCGGGTTCGTTAAGTTTCCTATAAGGGCAAGCCCCCATAGTTAATTACATCCTAAGGAATGTTGATTCCTTAGGAAAACTCTCGATTGAGGTAAATGATCATTGTCTCTAAAGATTTCAATATGGTAGGACTATCAATCAATTAGCTCATTTTTGAAGATCAAATGAGATTGATTAAAGAGTTATTATCGAAGCCAAATGAAGATAAATAGGAGATGCTCACGGTGCTAGGAAACCTAGCGAGCATCTCAAACTATCCTATGATTGGGCTTTATATTTTTGAAATTGATTTAATTTGTTTGAGTTGAATTTTTTTTCATTAGAAATTTAGGGCTTATGATTTCATAACACAAGATTATAGAAATGCCTAAGAGGTGAGGATTTATGCTTATGGCCCACAAAGGGGAGAAGTAATCTCAGAACCTAAATTTATGGAGCTTTATCGAGAGCCAAAAGCACATCCTAAATCTAAGTCAAAAATGAGTATTTGTTTTGCCTCCACAATAGAAGATAAGCCACCCGACTGCTTGGACTTACAACCGCCTGGGGGTGGCCGCCAACTAACTCATCCTATGATTTTAAATTCATGTAGGCAAGTCATATGCTTTATGCAAGATAGCTAGGATGTTATTATTTAGAAAGAGACTAAGTCCTTAAACTCACTCCCTAAGAGACTAGATCATGTACGGGCATGAGTAATGACATAAATCTAATGCAAATCATATTACATTTTATTTTCATTTTTGGATAATCATTTGACTAGGGCTTATAGGATTCATATGCCTAATTCATGAGAAATAAGATTATTGGCCAAAATCAACGAGAAAGGAGGAGATGTGTTTCTATCATGGCTCTCACAGGTCAAGCCAAATTTTTCTGGCAAAGGTGGAAGCCCTCCAATCAAGAGTGAAGCAATATGTATTTATGCATGATGTTATAAAAAAAATACTCATCCAACTAAAGGGTTGCTAATTCTTTTATCTTGATTTTAAGCCTAAGCTTTAGGTGAAATTATGAGTTCTTTATTTTAATTTGAATTATTAAATTTGATAGAAGATTTATTTTTTTTCTAAGAGTCTAATCGTCATCTAGGTCATACATAAAGCAAGAAAGAAACTAAAAAAAATGATGTCACTTAATGCACAAGCTAAACAAATCATCAATTAATTTATAAAGCTAATCACAAAAGAATAAGTGGTCATCGTGGTCAGGTACTACCGCACAAACTCGAAAATAAATTGGGTAGTCAAACTCTACCCTTATACAACTCAGATTACAAATGAATTAAATATAATTAAGTAAAGGAATTCATTGCTATGGGGGTCTTCAAGTTTTATTTCTTCATTCTTCTTTTCTTCTTTTCTTCTTTCTTCTTTGGTTTCTTCTTTTGGATAGTTGGAAGGTGGATGTTCTAAAGGCTTCACATGGTATATAAGGCATGACCTTATAACCAATGCTCATCATAATCCTCATAATAATCATTCTAAAAGCCTAATTGCAAAAATTACATGAAAAGAGAAAAGTGGAAATCTAACTAACACCTCCAAAACATATATTAGCTAAAACAAATCATACAAATGCCAAGCAAATATATTAGACTTAACACCCTACACATGAGTGACTAAGTCCACCTGGCCTATTGGATCATGCTTAGGGGTATAAGCACTTGTATAGCAAAAGCATTTATAATTTTATTTATTACAGTGCCCCTTAAGCACAATTTCCTCGAGAAGATAATGGTTAGACTAAGATCATCTATCATCATTCACACATACACCCTAACATCCTGTCTAAAACATTACATCATAAAACAAAATTAAGCATCAAATCATGCACCGTCCTAACCTAAAGCTAGTAGTGGTGACTTAGCCTAATGTGTGTGCTATAGAGGTTTGTGTGTGCTATTATGATTTAGTTAGAGTTTTCTAGGTGTGAAGAATGTTCAACTTAGAGGATCATTTAAGTTATTTAGTTATTTATGTTAATTTTATTTTATATTTTGATTGGTTTCAAGTGAATCTTATAATTAATTACTAAGTTATAAAGAGAGGGAAAGAGAAAAGAACTTCTCTTTCCTTCCCTAATATAAGTAATTTTTAAAGTGGATTCATGTTTTTGTTTTATTTAGTAAATATTTTATTATGTGTTTTAATTAATCGTAAGTTTAGATGAACTCTGAACAAACTTATTCAAAAGAAAGACATTTTAAGATTAAGTAAAGTGAATTAAATTCACAAAACACACATCACTTCATTTCTTTCCCAACATGTATAACATGCATATGAATGGATCCTAAGCATATCTATACATACCAAATGGGAATGTTTTACACTTTATGATGCATGCTAAGTAAGTTACTTAAGAAAATTTTAATGTTTATGATGCATGATTTTCATTAAGAAAAGAGATTTCTTATCCAATTTTCACATGCACATATGAATGTATGAAAGACATAAGTGAGTACTAGGCCACATGTGAGGTGTAAAGTACAAAACTTACTTCTACTTAAAGCCTCACAATCCGGGTTGTCAGACTAATATACCACTTTTTCTTAAATACAAACATCTGTACAAAAGAAATGAATGAAAAGAAAGATGCAAAAGTTTGTATTTATTTGGATTTATGCAATTTATATGTAAGTGTGTGTCCTTCTTAAGACATAACATAGGAATGAATATGAAATAAAATTAGGAAGTGTTCTTTTCAAATGAACTATACACTTAGCCAAATCCTATTCAAAACTATATCAAAAGAGAGGAGAAGGAATACTATACTAAGCACATCCATATATTTTACTCACATGCAAGCTCATAAGTAAGATATAAATAACACACTTTCAGTTTTGATAATTGATTCATATATTTTTAAAATAATTTGGATTTAATAGTGATAATAGCCATTCATATCCTTACTTTAGCCAAAACATACAATTTGACATAAAAGAACATTTTCATTTTAAATTTGATTTTTGAAAAGAATGAATGTATGAAATCATATGATGCACACATTTAGTATGTTAGGAAAGAACTAAAATAATGAAAGCATGTAAACACATTCATCTTAATTAATTCTTAAAGACAATATTATGAAATAAGAAAGTTTAAAGCAAATCAAAGTTTGTTTAATGTGATTTTTATTTGATCTTGAGTTTGATTTAATTTCAAAAATGTGATGTGAGTTAGCTATTCCTAACCCATTCTCACATGTGTTTGATATTTTTGTTCAATTTTTAGGTGATTAGATTCATTTTATATTTTGATTAGGTTAATGTATGAATTAAGCATGTTAATTACCCCTTTACCTATACCACCTTAGCATAGTTAATCAAATAATTATGAGCCAATGAGATGACATAAAATGTCACAAGAAATTTAAATTTGTAATGCACCTAGGAAGAAAAGGGTTCTAATGCAATTTGGCTCATGATTAATGATTAATTAAGCTAAGGAGTTTAACTTAAGTAATTTCAAAACACCACTCACACATATGAGTTGAATTTTGATTTTCTTAATTGTACTTAGGCTCTTGAACACATAAGGATCTACTCAAGAAGAATTAATTGAGTTCTGAAAAGTTTTAGAATTTTATGAAATTTATTAAGGAAGTAATTAGTGAATTAACCCTTAATTAAGGATGGATTAAGAAAGAAAAAGGGGGTTTAAGGAATAGCATAGGGGAAATGCCCTAAAATTATTCCGAAATCTCATATTCATTTAAACAAACCTTAATCAACTCAATTGAGGGTTAAACGACTAATTACAATCTTAATTAATCTTAATTATATTAGGGAGTAATTAAGGAATGAACTAGCAATTTCTCTAATTAAGCCACCAATAAATCACAAGAAAATCAAGAGAGGCAGAAGTCATCCCTCTAATTACACCCAAGAAGTTTGAGATTAATCAGTGAATTAATTAGAGAGTAATTAGCAAATTAATAATCCCAATAAAACCCAAATTCAGAGAAAAGAACTATTCAAAATCAATTTTAGAATATTCTATGTTAAATTATCTTTCTAATGTAATTTATTTCATATTTTCTAATTTTTCTATGTTGAGATATGAATTTTAGAAGTTTAGGTGATTAATTAGAATTAAATAAACTCTAATTAAATCATTAATCCCATAGACGCTAATGCGACTGACGCAGCATGCGCTTTACACACTTCCACCGATTTGTTATTTAAAATGTCACATCGTATGCGGTGGCACTACGCTCTCACCATCCATCAAGGATCGATGATAAAAGCCGATCGAGGATTAAATATAAATGAATTACACGTTTTAATCTCGGACGTCCATCCAAAATGCATGGATGGACAACCAGAGATCTATCCCTGTAATTCCTTGTGAACAATGGAGGCCGTCCATGTTCTAGGGTAAGATCCGAGCTCGATTGAGCTCAGATTAGGCTAAAAATTAGCCCACACCATCTAAACCTAATGGCAAGCACATCTAATGGTTGAAATTTTATGGCATTCAAATTCCTTTCACAAAGGACCAACACACATTGAAATCAAGCTCAAAAAATGGCTAACCTCGCTGGAGGTGATCACTGGTGCTCGATTCTCTTGGAGAAGCTTCGTCTGGTTGAGACGAAGCTTTGCTAAAAGTTTGGGGGGTTGAGATTGAGTAACTTCTCCTATGGAGCAACCTCCTCCAAGTGAGCTCGACTTTGGTCTAGTGACTCCCTACCTTTGGAGCTTGGGAGAGTATGGGTGCACTACTTGGTCCTCCCATGAAGCTTGAAGAAGGAATTGAGTTGGTATGATGTAGAGCAAGTTGGAAAATTGTGGAGCACCCCTATTTTCTTAAGGAAAACCGAGAAGATGAACTTTCAATCTCCCTCTAGGAAGCTTAGGATCACTTTCAAATGGCACCTCTGGCTTCCTAACACTCAATCAAATTAGGGAAACTTGGAATGAGAGTGAATTAGGGAGAGTATATCTCCCCCTTTGGCAATCGGATGGCCAAGCATGGTCTTGTCGTTTTGATCCAATTGCCTTGATTTAATGGGTTTGTTGGCTGTTAAGAGTGTCTTTGAGTTCAAATTTGGCTAGGGAGTGGAATGGTGAACTCCCCATGTGCTTCAATTGAGTGTAAGGAAGATTCCCATGTGGCCATTTCCATGCACATGGTCAATTTGGCCATTGTTGGGTCAATTCAAAACCCATTTGGTTGTGCACCACCCTCCTTAGTGTTCATTGATCCACTAGGAGAGTGCCAAGTAGTATGAAGAGGATTTGACCAAATTCCAAGTGGAATTGGCCACCCCTATGGCCTAAGGGTAAAATGGTCATTTGGCTAATTTTGAATTTGGATATGTTTGGTATGTTGAGAAAATAGCCAAGTTTCATTAGATTTGAGTTCATTTGGTATGGTTTGGCTCATGTTGACCCATTTAGGTCAAAATGGGTCAACTTGGGTCAAGTTGACCAAGTGGTCAAATTGGGTCAAACCAAGGGGTCAAGTTCATATGACTTTTGAAATATTTTGTGGCTTTGGTTTGGTTCAGTTTGGTTTAGGTTTGAATTTGGTTCAATTTAGTTCATTTAGGTCAAATGGGTCAAGTTGACCAATTTGACCCATTTGGCATATTTGAGCTAGGTCATGGGTAGGTTTAGGTTTGGTTGATCATATGAAAGGGATTGGTATCTTTGTTTCCAATCAATTTTAGTTAAGTTTAAATTTGGCTCAATTTGACACTTTAAGTCAAGTTGGGGTTCAATTGGTTAAGTCTAGTTGGCCAATTGAGACATTGATCAAGTTCAACAAGGATTTGGAATGAACTTGATCCATTGGTTTCAATCAATTTGGCTTAGATCAAGTTTTGATATATTTTAACTTTTTAGGTCAAGTTGGGTCAACTTGGGTCAAGTGGCCAATTAGGCTAGGTTAGGCTCAAATGTTGACTTGGTCAAGTTCAAACATTAGTCATGAATGAACTTAGATCAATGGTTTCAATCAATTTGGCCTACGGTGGATTTTGGCTATGTTAGGTTTCATTTTGACTAAGTGTTGACTTGGTCAACCCTTAGATTTGACTTGGTTTGACCCAATTTGATTGGTTGATCATCTCATGATGATTGTTGATCATGATAAGAGGCATAGATGGGCTTAGTTCAATCCAATTTGGTTAGGATTAACATTTGGCTCATAAGGATACTTTAGGTCACTTTGGGTCAAGTGAGCCTAAGTAGGTCAAATGACTTGGTCAAAGCTTGATTTGAGTTTGATTGAATTCACATATGGACTTATGATTGAAATATAAATCCATTTGGAAGTTGTTTAAAGTCAAATGGGTTTTGATTCATTTGATAATTTCAAGTTCAAAGGGTGAACATGAAATGAATTTTGGCTTGATTTTTAATTGAGTTTTGATTAAGCGATTGAAGTTTGTATTTATATTTGGATTCATGATTGAAAGATTGATTGAATCATGAAGGAAAATCAAGAGTTTGGCTTGATTTGAAGTTGATTTGACTAAGTTTAAGATTTGACTTGAGAGGCTTAGGTTGGATTTTGAATGAGTTTGAGTTTGATTTTGGATTTAGTTTGATTGATTTGAATTTATATTTCATTTATATTTGTGAATATAAATGAGAATATAAATGGGTCATGAGAAAATTTCATGAGTTTGAAGTGATTTGAACATGATCTAAGCTAAGTCCTTAAGAGAGAAATTAAGGATTTAAGAAAGATTTATGAATTGATCATGAATTTTGGATTTGATTTGATTGATTTGAATTTATATTTTATTTATATATGTGAATATAAATGAGAACATAAATGAGTTATCAGAAAATTTCATGAACTTGAAGTGGTTTGAAGATGATTTAGGATAAGTCTTTAAGATGGAATTAAGGACTTAGTAAATATTTTGGAATTTAGAATTTCAACTTGAATTTGATTTGATTAATTTGAATTTATATTTCATATATATATATATATATATATATATATATATGTGTGAATATAAATGAGAATATAAATGAGTTATGAGAAAATTTTATGAATTTGAATTGATTTGAATATGATTTAGGCTAAGTCCTTAAGAGGGAATTAAGAACTTAGAAATATTCTGAACTTGAAATTTCAATCATGGGTTTCAATTATGGGTTTCAATCATGGATTTCAATCATGGGTTTCAATCATATGGTTTTATTTGAGTTTGGAGAAAATCAATTAAGCTGGAATTGATTTAGGTTTAAGAAAATCAATTAGGACTGATTTGGAATTTAACTTGAAGGAAGGAAGGTGAGGAATGTCGCTTAAGCTAAGGGTAGGCAAATTTTCCTAACACTCCTAAGGCATGACCTATTCCTATGGCTAACCTTTCTAAGTCTCTGGCTAGTTAAGTGTCCACCTAATCCTAAATGTGTCTTAATACTAAGGATCACTTAATGTCTAAGAGGAGTCCTATGTCTAAGAGAGAGGGTTTGAGAGCTCATCTTAAAAATGAGGTCAACACAGGGGTAAGAAAATAGACTAAGAGCTCAACGATCAGCAACCCTGTCACGATTACCACTGCCACCATCCAAAGGGAGACCCAACAGATCAAGAAGATGCTGAAAACAAACTCACACAGTGGAAACCCAAGGTTGCATCGCTTCCGTGAAGGGCACCGAGAGAAAATAGAAAAATTATCAAGAATGAGGCCAAGTTCCAAAATACATCATTGTCCGGTATCATCAAACGAAGAAAAACCAAACTAAGAGAAAGAGAGAGCCAAAAAATAGTCCATGAATGCCAAAAAAATAGCCCTTGAAGCATAAAACCTCACCTTATATCCCCACCTTCTTCATGAATACAAAACAGAGAGAGCACTTCACCAGCAGGGTTTAAACTTTTATATGTTAATCGATGAGCAACCAAAAGTTTAATTGCTATTAATGAGGTATGAGTGTTTGCCCCTTTGATGGAAACAATTATTTCTTTCCCCATATGACATAGATCGAGGTAGCTAATATCAATAGATATAGACATGCTTTATGGTTCAGAAAGAAGCAACTATGACCTAAGGAAGGGTGGCTTGAAGAAGAAAAAAGCTACCATTGGGTAGCAAAGATCTAATCAACCACATGGACATAGAACACTCAAAGAAGAGATGGTTATGGTATTCGCATTATGAGGAGACAAGTTATGGGAGGACCAAGACCGGCAAAAAACTTATCAAGTCTTCAAGCCTCTAATAAAGGCCATCCAACAAAAAAGCATTAATTGCATAACCTTGAACCAAACATTAGCCACCACCATTTGATAAAGATGAAAAATAAAGGACTTGAGGAAATTTGAATTGAGATTCTTACGGTCCTTCCAAAAGACTTCATCAGGGCCATTGATAAGGTTGATGTTGTTGATAGTATTAAAGCAAGAGATGTCATGCAACCTCAGCCTTAGAGGCAAATCCCAATTACCGTTAGAAATGATAGAATTTACAGTAGAGTTGAAAGGCTTATTTAACAAAGTAAAATATTCTTGACCCAATAAATCAAATAGGGAGTGCCATTTACACCATGGATCAAAATAAAGGGAGAAGGAGGATCCGCCGAGAAGGAAATGTTCTCTTTGAACTCAACAATAATCCTTACCTCTTCCAGAGCATAAAACAAAGATGAGCATCATTCCAAAGGGAGTCATATTTATTTAAACACCCTCCAAATGGCAAGATCTATTGATGATTTTCCACATGATTTTGATTTTGCAAAGAAGCTTTAGAGTGGAGACAGAAGTCAGACCAACCCCTCCCTTCTCCCTAAGAAGAGTGGTATTAGCCCATGATATAATATATAATTTTTTCCTTTCCTCATTGTGGTTGAAGAAGTTAGCCGTGAGTGAGGTGAGCTTCTTGAGAACTCCCTTTTGGAATTTCTACCGATCTAAACTAATAAGCAAGATAATTATTGATGGATGATCAAAGCGTGAATCGACCTCCAAATGATATAAAATTGTTCTTCCAACCATAACCACTTATGAAGCTTGTCAAATAGGAATTAAAATGTTCCATTCTGAGAGTTGTCCTGGGGGATACCCAAATATTTAAAATGGAACAATCCATGTTTAATGTTAAGAACCTTACAAAAGCTAACTACTTTCTTTGCAGCTTTAGAGATGAAAATCAAGGACTTGTCATTATTGATTTCCAAACTAAAAGATCCTACGAGGATATTAAGTGTAGAATGAAGGGAAATGGTCGATTGATCATTAATCGAGACTATCACAAGAAGATCATCAACAAAAAAGAGGTGAGAAATAAAATAATTACCATTGTTAAAAGGGATGTAATGCTTCAGGTTAACCTCCTTATCTAGAAGATAAGAGAATGTGTTCACTGCTACAGTGAAAAGAAATGGCGATAGAGGACAACCCTACCTCAATCTATTGGAGGATCTAAAGAAGCCTTTTATTTACCCATTAAGCGTTATGGAGAATGGGAGATCAGAAATACACGCCTCACTCCAACGAATGAAAGTACACAGAAATCTTTTTTGTTTCATCCGGAGAAGGAGAGATTGTCTATTGATCATATACATGGATTTTCTTAAATTGAATTTGGTAATGAAGCACTCGAAGAGGGAGAAAGGGAGATGAAATCATTATAGAGCTCATGGGCAAGAGCTATATTATCCGCAATATCCCTACTTTGAATGAATGCCAATTGAGCAGGGTTGATAATATGAGGTAAGACCTTTTTTATTCTGTTTGCCAAAGCCTTTGCTAGGACTTTGTAGAAGGTGTTACAAAAGAGAGATGAGTCTAAAATCTACTAAAGAGTTAGTGTGTTTAACTTTAGGAATCAGTGTGATGAGACTATGCTTAAATATATTATGAAGCTTTCCAGATTGAAAGAACTGATGAGCCACTAAAAGAAACTGTTTGCCAACTATATCCTAGCATGAAGTGAAAATTTTGGAATTAAAATCATCCAGATCAAATGATTTTTTTTCATTGATATCATGAAGAGCAAATAGAATTTATTGGTCCGTCGCAGCAGCTTCTAGCTCAATAGCTTGAGAAGGAGATAAGAAGATCCCAATTGGGATGTCCTGAATATGAAGAGTGAAAAAGTTACCACAATTAAAAAGAGATGAATAGTAGTTACATATCTCCTCAGCAATAGAATATGGGTCGAAAATAGTGCCCTGACTTGTATTAAGGTTGTTATTGCAGTTTGAGTTTATCCTTTCCTTAATTGAGTAGTATAAAACCTTCAAGTCATCGTCAGAATTTTTAAGCAGTGAGTCTTAGCCCTTTGTTTGATCCACATGCTCTCTTTGATTATCAAATCATGATATTTATCATAAATTTCTTTACCTTCAAGTGCCAAGGAGATGTTTGCAGAGTCGACTTATAAACACAATAAGATTCACTCTGGCAATCTCTTCACATAGTAGATTTGACAACTGAAAGAGGAGGAATCCCACTTTTATTTTTTTGATAACATTCCTTGTGAGTTGAAGTTTTTTAGAAAACATAAAAAGATGATCTTCATGGACAAAAACTTGCCAAGATTGATTAACAGCTTCCTTACACTTAGGATGAGAGGTCCAGTAGTTATGGAACATAAGCCTGGGTAAAGTAGAATGAGGTTCTTGCAATAGGATAATTAATAGGGAGTGATCGGATGAGAGAGGAGCAGACACTCTATTAAATGTAGAAGAGAATAGATCCACTCAATTAATGTTGTAGGACTCGGCCTATTCTAGATTGAATGAGATTTTCAGCCCGGTGGTTAGACCAAGTGTAGTACAGACCCAAGCTAGGAAGATCAAGAAAACCACAATCCTGCCACATAATTTTTGAAATCCATTAATCCATTCTAAGGGCAATCTGATAAAGGGAGCACCATAATTGAGTTCGTTGTGCATCGAGCATAGACACACTTGAGGAAGAAAAATGAAAATTTTCTATGAGAAAAGGATCCATGAATTAGCTGGGAGGTTTTAAGAACTGTAGTGAAGGATGAGAAACTAGAATTTCATTTGATCAATATTCTACCCCCTTGATAGCAATCAAAATTGTTTGTTCAATCTTCATAAGGAAAGAGGTTAAGCTTATTATGAAGTGATTGGTCCTCAAGGGAAGCTTGAGAGAGCTTGGTCTCTAAAAGACAGAAGATGTCAACATGAAAATCCATCAAAATTCTCTTATAGTCATTCATTCTACCCTCAACAAGAAGACCTCTAACATTCCAAAACCTGGAAGATTCATAGCAGGTGGAAGAGGAGAAGAAAGGCTATGCTTTCTTTCTTATTGTTTCAGGCCATGGGCATTGGGATTCTGAGATGATTTGGTGGAGTCTGAATCTTGAGAGCATTTTCTAACAGTTTTAAGGGTTCTCATTTTGTCTCGTGGAATAAACACAGGAAGGGAAAACTATGGAAGATCGAGTCGTAACTCCAAGGGAAAGAGAAGGGTTTATAGGATCTTCAATGGGAGGGAAACTTTTAGGAACAAGATTAACATCTTCCATCGGTTCTTCGGTGGGGGAGGGGTTCATTGGAGATTGATTCAAATCGGTGAAAGTGAGGGTGTATTGAATTGATTCTATTTTGTTGAAGCATGAGGGAGGTTGTCTAACGGCAATGATGCTACATCAGCATTAGGGGAAAGAATATGATGTGTCTTCGCTTATTCTCTCAGTGGCTTAGGAAGGCGATAGGGGGGCCTACTACGACTACATCCTATGGAAATAGGTTTTTTAGTATGATTTATAAGACAAGAACCATCATCATGAAAGAAGGATAAGCATTTAGTGCAAGCCTTAAGTTTCTAATCATAGAGAATGTGTCATGCTGGAATTTTGAAGGTTGAATAGATCGAGATAGAATCAGAGTGGAGGATGGGTTGATTTGGATGCAGACTCTCACAAAAGAGACTCGTGATTTGGAGGAAGTGGGTTATCAATAGCCAGAGAAATTTCCACCTTACTAACTACTTTAGAGAATCCACCTCATTCCAACAAGAGGGAAAGTTTGGCTTGATCCATGTGGAATCTTTGAAATATTTTTCTTAGTAGGTCTAAAGTCCCAAAACCACTTTTGAAAGATGAAAGGCCTTCAATTGAGGAAGCAAGGGTCGTTATTCCACACCAAGTCGAAGTCCTCCTAGCAAGTGAACTTGAAAAGAAAAAAAATCACCTTCAAGGGTTAAGAGCTCCAAGCTACCTTTGAAGTTCCATTTCTTCTAATGCAAGGAGAGAGAGCCATAGAATGGCCTTTGCCAATCGCATGACCACTAGAGAGATGCCATTCTTGTTGCCCTTCTCGGAGGTCCTCCTCAGAGAAGCTTACTTTCTGTGAATTAGAGGGGATAAAGGATAAAGAGAAGGACTTGCTCTTCTCGTTCTGAGAGGTAAGGAGGTCCTTCCAGTTGCAAGTTTTAAGGGAAAAGGAGCTGGAGGGGCTAAGATTCAAGAATGAGGAAACCATTGGGAGAGCTCCCAAAATAGAGGAGGAAAGAGAAGAAGAGAGAGGAAGAGAGATGATGTTAGCCGAGCAAGAGGGAGAAGAGAGGCGACAAGAGGATGAAAAGGAAGAGCTAAAAGAGGGGGGAGAAGAGGCTACTGGAGGACTCGAGGAAGGAAGAGCCGAGAGCATAACCCCAGTGTTTGCACTCAAATTAATTCTATAGGGCTTTTCTTTTCTACTAGTTTTATTACTTGCTTTCAGTTTTAAACAGATTGGTGTGTCTTGATTTTCTTTCTATTGGTTCTTGATTAGATGATTCTTCATATTATTTTTTGGGTATAATTGGCTTTTGCTTTGTGATCGGCCTGGATGATGATGAGAAACTATCTATTGCTATTTAAAGAATTGGATGTTGCCATAGTTCTTACACTTCTCATAGGCAACCTTAGGACCTGCAATAGTTTTTCTCTATTGTTGCAAGTGCCTCTTGTTGGTCTTAAGGGGGAGATGGTTGGGCTGAGCCGGAGGCCAAGAGGGAGAAGAGGCGAGGCCTGACAGGAGGACAAAAAAGGAAGAGCTAGGTACCTGAGCTGAAGGGGAGAAGCGGCCACTGGAGGACTCGAGGGAGGAAGAGCTGAGAACATAACCCTAGTTTTTGCACTCGGATTAATTCTGTAGGACTTTTCTTTTCTATTGGTTTTATCACTTGCTTTCAGGTTTAAACATATTGATGTGTCTTGATTTTCTTTCTATTAGTTGCTGATTGGCGTAGATGATTCTTCATATTATTTTTTGCGTAATTGGCTTTCCACTTTGTGATCAGCCTAGATGATGATGAGAAACTCTATAGCAAACCTTAGGACTTGCAATATTTTTTCTTTGTTTTTGCAAGTGCCTCTTGTTGGTCTTTAAGAGGAATTGTTGGAACTTTTCTTTGCTAAAACTTTGAACTATTGCTAGTGTTGTGTTTCTTCTAGCCTTTGGCTTCAGAATGCTTAAGACTTTCATTCACTCCTGAACGAGTTATTGTCTTTCCCCAATGGTAGGTCATGGCAACCAGGGAGATTACTTGTGACTGTAGGGGCTTGAATCTCATGACTTGATATACTCTGAGTCCAGCTTTTTATGAATTTGTTTCGTTATGTTCTTTCTTTGGTCCTTTTTGTATTCCTCAATTTTATACTGTGCTGTTAAACTGTACTTTTCATTTTGGGTAATATAAATTGAGCTTTGCCCTCTTTTTTCTCATAAATAAATAAATGTACACCTTGCTTTCAAGCAAGTGGACCTACAAGATCCTAAATCAGGAACCTTTAACCCCTGGGTCATTATAGATTACATATTACTGTATTGGACCACATTGTGCGGGCATCATCTATGCATTTTCGAGGAAATAAATTGTAAAGCTTTTACAATAAATTTTTTACAGCAATCCCTTTTCTGGGGAAGTGTAGTGGTATCAAAATACACCTTATCTCTTTCTTGATAATAACCGAATATTCGATTCTCTTTTTCCTTCGAGGGAATGCATTTTATATAATTAATATATATAGTATAAAATAATAATGCATACTTTTTTTTTCTCATATATATATATAGTGTTTCAATCTGCTAAGCATAGAGGGAGTCTTATCGGTGATGATAAAGTAGTGTTTTAGTAGTTAAGTGTTGAGGTAGGTGTTGTGGATATGGCTGAAAATAATGTTTTTTCTTACTTTTGAAATTTATTTGCTTTAATTTGGGAATGAATGGCTCAAAAGTAGATAAATTCAACTTTTATTGACTCATTTAAATATGATGTCACTAAAAAAATTTATTTGATCGAATATAGATTTTGACATATTTTTATATCTCAAAACACTCAAATATTTGCACATTTGCACTAAAATTTTTAAGGATTAATTCCAATATCATATGATATCAATTTTCAACAGATTTATTGCTGAAATAGTGCAATTTAATGACATTAAAATGATGCACTTAAACGCATAAATACAAATTTCTCAAGGCCATTTAAATGATCAAATGTCCTCTATATTTGGTGTATTTATAATCAAAATGAGCACCTCAATAAAACAAATCCAACAAATCTAATACTAACTCAAATTTATGTTCATTAGGATAATATGATGTTAAAAAAATATATTAATAATATTTATCAAAGATTGCCCATCCAAATATAAAGCACATCAAAACTAGGGGTGTTAATAATAAACTAGACACATACTTAACCCAAATGGATTAACCTGATCAACTTCTAGTTTAGACTGAAATCTAAAAATTTGACCTATTTAATTTTTTAAATAAATTTGATTTGATGCAAGAACTCAAAATTCACCCAAACTTGAGATTGACCTAAACTGACTTAACTTTGATTAAATTTGGCCAATGTATGCCTTAAATAAAACATTTGAGTCATATTTGAATTAATTAAACTAAATGTGAATTTTTGCTTTGTTTAATAAAATATTAAGCTATTTTAAACTTTCATAGATAATTTTCTTTTAAATGCTTACAACTGCTACAATTGAACAAAATTAAAATTAGGCTATATACCCTTAACATCAAATGTAAATTTTATTTTTAATTTAAAAATTCAATCTTATGGGTAAAATAGTAATCACTTAGGGGCAATTTGGAATTAATTTTATTTTCATTTTTATTATTTTTTATCATTTTTAAAAATGTATTTATTTAAAGTGCTTTTTAAGAGTTTTTATTTATTTTTGAAAACCACATTATTCTTAAAAATACTCAAAATATCCAAAAATTATTTTGAATGTTTTAAAAAATAACTCACTAATAAATATACTTTATTTTAAATCAAAATATAAATAAAATAAAATAAAAATAATAAATTGATCTCCAACTGCCCGTTAATAATTCTATACCAATATATGTTTTTACCTATTCAGTTTAAAAAATAAGCTCAAAACTAACACATTAATATTAATAATCTTCCTCAATATATTAAATTTTTTGATCAATTAGTGAATCATAATTTTAGGGAAAAAAAAATCAAAGAATTGATTAAATTTTTAGAATTCACATTTCATGCTTAACTTTGACTTTGATATTCAAACTTTTGACTTCAATTCAACACCTCATATTTGACTATTATATAGTTATTAATAAAATCGTTTAAGATTCTAATTTTATATCAATTTTTTTTTTAAAATAAATATAATTTAAAATATCTTAAAAATAAAATTTAAATATAAATATAACTTTTTTCTTCTTTACTCCACCAGCACTATAAACTAAATAAGAAATGCACCTAACTTTAATTTATCCAAAACAAAACCAAACAGAATCAAACTATTGTTCAAATTTGGTTCGGCTCTATATTCTATTTAATCGATTTAATCCAATTTTTTGAACATCCAAAATCAATTAATTTTATAAATTCATCATCCAAAATATTCAAATTACTTAATAATCTGTGCAACTAATAATCAAATTCATGAACTAATTATAAGGGCAGTATGTATTATATTCAGAACTATATCTAATACACCAATAATCAAATTGATGAACTAATTATAATTATAAGGGCAGCCCAAAAACTCATCGTTCATCAAGAAGCACATGTTCGATTTATTCATTAAGTCAACTTTGAACAGACATTTTAAACTCTATTTTTTAACAAATAAAACTCATGAACTTTTATTTGGCCATATTCAGCTCATTATTGTGCGTGTCACTCAAGTTCTGCTCATTTCACCCTTATCAATTACACACAGAAAAATCATAATAACTACAATCATAGAGCACTTTAACTAATTTTCAATAACTGAATTCAATTTGTCAGCAACTACATCCAAAGCAACAAAGATGCAGCTAACAAATTCAAAAATATTAAGATTTACTGTTACTTTGAACAAATATATATACATAAAATCTTAATATTTATGAATTTATAATCAACTATAAAATCTTTTCAAGTAAATTTTCGCTAAAATTTTATCTAAAAAGATCAGAAAATGAATCATTTTTTAACTAGATGTAAATCAAATTTAATGAAATTAAAATTTGAATAAAGGTACTCCATGGTTAAGCTTGTCTTGGCTTGAGATAGAACAAATAACTTACCTGATGAGGGATTCTTGACGTGCAAGCTCAACATGGTGATGAAGAGAGTATGATAGTAGTGCATTCTCATGGAATAGATACAGCAAGATTAAATCAAGATCAGTGAAACTAACATTAAGCAACAAAACAAAAAAAGTGCCATCCCCACAGTAATTTGCACTAACAAAAGTTTCAAACTCAATTCTGGATTAGTGAGAAAATCCAGGTTTCACTAAAAATTGGTTTTACAAAGAATAAACTCATCTGCGTGGTAGAGGAAGAATGCAGCAGTTCAAACAAAATAAATGGTAAAGAAATTTTGAACTGAAAGGAAATGTTAAGCATTATAACTTGAGTAAAAAGAAAACAAAGTATACTTCCCCAGTTCAAAACTATATGCACCTTGATTCATCGAAAAGTGCGTTAACCCCTGCTTATTACCAGCACTTTCAGCCCAAGAAGTTCAAATGCATTGTATTGGTTTACAAAACTCAGACATCAGAGAACCTGAAAGAAAAATAGCACCAACAATTAGACTCCAAGTAGAATAAAGTCTACAGAAGACTCCAAGTAAACAACGGTATTACACGATAAAAACACTTGAAACAATTAAAATATTAAATATCTAAATGAAAAAAAAATTTATTGTATGTATGTAAATCCCCCAACAACTTAATAAGGCGCCAGATTATAATCAAGAAGCAGACAATTTCATGCTTAATAAGTAATAAATATACTTCTGTTCTTTAGCTAGATTCAACTTATTTAAGCAATTCTATGAACTACTCAACTACTTTGCTATGGAGGCGCTAGTGGATAGTTGGCTAGCATTGTTTCATTTACATATGGATCCTTAGTTCAAATCTAAGGTGTCTTGCCACCAATTTGTGCCAAGTATGACCTCTTGGTTCAAAAAATCACACTTGCCTGCTAGCTCTTGATATCTTTATCTTTGCAGGTAGAAGGTGAAATTAGATTGTATCACTCCATAAGGCGGGAAACAACCAAGAGGTTGTTCGGTTGCAAATATTTATGATACATGTGCATTTTGAACAGTGTTAATCAGAAATATTGAGTTTTGATTTCTTACAATTGATTGATTGTAAAATAAACCTGTGAAATTAATCATGGGTTAGGTTAAATCAACTCTAGGACATAGACCAAGGATAAAGACAACACAAACAGTGATATGGGATTGCCATGCTGAGCCAAGGATCAGTTCGAGCATGGGACACATCTCAGCATGTCGATGGCTTCGGGGTCAATATGTGGGGAGCTTCGCATTCAATTCACCCTATTTGGGGCACAAAATCTCGTCTTCTTTTCTCAGATAAACAATCTCAAATACTTATATGAGAAAAGACATCCATATTAAGCTTATCTTCAACATCTATTAGAGCACCCTCTTTTTCTCCTTGGCCTAAACTTGTCTTAATTGCCTAAAGAAGAAGAGTTCCATTCAATAATACAACTAATGTTTAACAATAGTTCATCTTTGAAGATGAAATTCTAAAAAAAACAAAGCAAAATCAACAAAATCCAAGCCAATTTCAAATTGCTTTCCGTACATAATTTATTGACTACAGGTAATGACAAGGTATAAATGATGGTTAAGGCCATAAATGAGCTAAAGATGGACAAGTTGGGGCCTTGTTAAGCTTTATTTCTTAATGATTGTGCCAAAGACAAACAAGTGTGGTTCAAAAATAAGCTAAAAAAAATATTTTGTTCATGTTTGACTCAATATTATCAAGTAAAACATTAACAAAATGTTGATGGCTAGTGATTATACTAAAATTTTTAATTGATTACTTCAAATGTCTAAAAAAGTTTGTCATTTTCAAACTACAATCTCTTAAGCAATATAAAATTTAGAACATGTGCTATCCATGATGTCAAAGAATATTCGATTGTTTTACTTGTAAAAGGTATGATAATATATATAGTAATATACGTGTGTTTTTTTGGCTTGTTCTCAAAAAAGCACTTTGACCTACTAAATTTAAACCCCAACACTATGATTTCATTTGGAGCAATTGCAACTTCTTTTGAATGTGGTTATAGAGTTATTGTCAGAAAAATAACTTTAAAAGTTGTTGAACACAATAATTATTTTCTTTCTTTGAAAAAGTCGGACAACTTTAATATATCTACGACACTTAGTAGATATGATTGTAAAAAATGACTTCTAACATATATTTATGTGAAAGTAGCAAGAAAATAATAGTCAAATAAAAATATTGCAAGAATCTAAAAAACAAAGTTGAGGAAATTATCCCAAACCAACCCTAAAGGGACTAAAAAAATGCGTGAAAACTAGCTGGTTAGAAAATCAAGCAGCTGCTTCATGCATGACCCTGGTCTTAACCAACTCCATAACTTGATAATTAAGAATCAATTAGTGCCAGTACGTTTTCAGCAAATGCACTAGCAGGTATCCAGATAGAGTAACATTTATGATCTTCTAACATTAACTTGATATAAATAAATGACAACATGATGCTCAAGGTAATATAAGTTAGACAAAAGACACTAAAACCTTGAAGATGTAAATAGTACATTCAAAAAGCTTCACGTAAGAAGAATTCTAGGGGACATACAACCTACCATTTTATGCAGGACATCATCGAACCACAAAAGCAAAGCCAACTTTCTAATGAAGGTGATCAACGGGACAATCGCAAGATTGAATTGAGTATCTATGGCATTAACATCTCAAGGTGTCAAAATAAAAAATAAAAAAATCATGGCAATTCCCAATTTCTCCTATTCTCTGGGAATGAAAGTAACATCCGTCGAAGTTGGGAGGTGATGCAAGTTTAACAAAATTGAAGACATCTTCAGTGTAGAATTAGAATGGGCGCAGATAAAAATTGCTGATCATCATTCTCTGAAAAGATAAAAATACAGCCCTAGGTACTGCTAGCATTTAGAGAAAATAAAATTATGCACTAGGGATTGCAATCCCAACTTGTGAGCCATTACCTAGCATTCTAGCAAGAATGCCAATAATAGGGATACAGATATGCAAATAAATTACAGCCATAACTTTACAGTTGAAATAAGGAGCCTATCTGGATGCTAGAATAGAACAAATAAAAAAAAATAAAAAAATTTGCTCTAGGGGCATTGTAATTTGGTGTGAGGAAGGCTGACGCTAAACTTAAAAAAATAGAGATAGTCAAGTTGCCACTTACGACATGGGTTTTTATAAAAAAAATCAACTGCAATCACTAACCTGTTCAGAGGCTTGATAACTACTAAGGTTTATTCATTAAAAGAAAGTCAAAGGTGGTGTCAATCTCTCAAATCTCCACACCTCAAAACCTTTAATTAGAACCAGAGGCAAGTGTGTGCCCTATTCCTACAAAGAGGTTAAAGCTCAGAATCAAATCGGGATTACCAGATGGCCATAGCTCGGCAATCAACTGAATAGATAAAGGAAACATATTTCAAGCCCAACCTCCTTAAATGAGACTGCTCAAAACAGTAGTTGTGCAGCTCTTAGACAACCATATTTCTTTTCAATGAACTACACAAAAATTCATTAAACTATGTGACCTTCCATCACTCATCAAACTGTGTGACCCTTCATAATGGTCCAAACTGATTATCCATGGTAGTGTCTACTCACACTCCCAGATAACTATATAATTCCCCCAACTATAATGAATGGTGGTTTATCCCTCAGCCCTTAAAGAGAAATTTTGAGTACACTTATCTGAGCAACTCTCTTGACAAGCATGTCCTCTCAGTCTAATTTCTAGAATTAACAGTGGGAATCCATCAAATTATAGAGCTTTCAATACCACCAACCCCTACACGAACTTATGTGATTTCACCAATTTAATGAAGAGGTTGGATTCTAAGCAAACTTATATCATAAAGATAATTAAACAAACCTTTATGATGTTAAGTACCCAACAAATTTAAACTATTTTCACTCACCATTCCAGGTTCACAAAGCCTCTTAAATAAATGTATAATATTAAGATACTCTTATGGAACATTAATAACATGAATTAACTCCCATGATAGTGACTTAAACATATTCTTAATAAATCCGGTTCCTCAAATAATAGAAGAATCACCTTGGAAAAAAAGTATATATTCAATAAGAAGCTTAAGAACAAACAAATTGAAAAATCAGTCCAGAAAGAGTGAAAAAACTTAAGTTCGAGAAAGTCAAGAACGGAACATCTTTTCAAAACAGTGAAGCTGAAGCACAATTATCATGTGCTCAAGAAAGGCAAGAAGTATGATAAAGGAATAGAAGACTTATAGGTAAGGTCACTGCATAGAATCCTTAAAGGAGTAGCACACAGAAGAAACTTACAACTAAGAGGGCTTCGTCTTTAACCCAGGTTTTGATATGCGCTTCAGGACCTGTACACCCTTTTTCATCTCCCTACAAAGGAAGAGGAGCAGTAAGCATCACTGAAGTTTCAAGTATTAATGATACATGATACGAACCTTTGATGCAAGTAAACCACAGTATAGAACAAAGGTAGCAGCATCACAACTAATATGCAAATAGCTAGGTAGAATATACTCGGTTCCTTCTGCACAGACAATAAAATCAATGAACCAACAACATGAGAATGTCTCTTCGAAAGAAAATTTTTAATCATTAAACAAACTCAACCATCTATCATATAGTGATGAATTAATCATTTCTTGAATATAAAAAACTATGAAGTATATATCACAATGAAATTGTACTCAAAGAACATTTCAAGCAGTCTTCAACCAGGATAATATTTTCATGGATATGAAAGAATGAATGTATAGAGTTGAAATAATGATCATAGTGATTCTGAAAACATGTTATTTTACCTTGCCCCCTCTAGAAAATGGCTTTTTCCCTCCAGTACATGTGTGAGCATCACAAAATTGACGCAAGAAAAATTCTGCAAAAAAAAAAAAAAAAAAAAAATCATCAGAAGGTAAATTCCACTTGTAAATTAATTTAAATATTAACTTCTCTAAAGCAAAATACCATGTAGACGGCTTGCTGATTGACCCTTATCTAGAGGAAAACAACTATCTGCAAGGCTCTGCAACCAAGACCATCTGGCAAACTGTCAATCAAAGTACTTGAAAACTGCAAGACTTATATTAATTCCTAGAACAAGTGGGCACTGCTTAGCAATAAAAACTAGACAATCGATCTGTGTAAACTGTTCATGAAGTGCCGTAAATGTTACACCTCAAAAGAAAGCAATACTCCACACACATTCCCTTTCATCTGGAAATCAACACTAGAGATGCAGAATTCCTTCATTAGTACGACATCTTAATCTTATTTGGAAACCTCGACTTGAGAATACAGCAGCAGCATGCAATTCCTTTCCATCAAACTCCAGAGATGATCAGTTGAAATGATAATTCCCCGTAAATATAGAAATCATTCAATTCATGAAGAACGTATGTGATAAATGAAGAAATACTACCTAGTCCAACACATTTATTAAAAGAAGCCTAGCATAATGTGCTGATGAAAAAAGGTAATTTTGTGAGCCACGCATTCATCTTCTTGCCAAATAATTGGGATTGAGATTTATTTGTTAAATGCATTGGTTAGATGTCAAGCATTGGTTAGATGTCAAAGTACTTCCCTTAACTGCTTAACAAGAAACTTTTACTGGAACAAATTGTTTAAGTAGAATAAACACAAAGGCCAGGTATAAAGGGAAAAAGTAGTTGAAAATATTAGAGGGATAATGATTGGTGTAGAATAATGACATAAAAAGGACGGGTGACTATTAGTATTCATTATGATTTGATTATCATATTTAATTAGTTTTTTCATGTTGTTTACCCTTATTTAGCATTTTGTTAATCATTAGAGATAAAATAATCATTCATCATTTGCACATGATTACCATTTGATCCAAATCCATTGACGGATATAGTTAACCCATTGAATAATTTGGATCAGAAAGTGAAACTTGGGCTAATAATGATATGTGAGATTTAGGCTGAACAAAAGACATATGATGGTGATCTACAGAGGGACACAACCTAAGTCAATAAAAAAGCCGAGCAAAGGAATAGTACAAAAGACTATTCTTCCTTGCAGTTTGATGGAAAATTCCACCAACGCAAAGTAAGAGAGAGAACTTGATTAAAACCTAGCAAGCATAAATATATCATTATTAGAAAAAGGTAAGATTACCAATAATCAAGGTGTTTGATGATCACCACCTCTTATTGAATCCTCTCATGTATGATTTACTTCTTCCACAAACTTCTTGCACATCTACTTGAATTGTCCCTGTTCCTAACCTTCTTGGGCATCAATTTTGTGAATTGAGGAGTTGAGAGAGAGAGAGAGAGAGAGGAAGGATGCCTCTATGCAAAGAACAGATGAGATGGAGAGGAAAGGAATAATCCACAAAGGGCAAGAGAGAGAGAGCAAGATGGGCAGGTAAGGTTTTTGGGAAAGAGGCACTGAACTTAATTGGTGATAAGAAGTGCTACAAAGGATCCTTATTTGAAACCATATAGTACAACAACAACAACAACAACAACAACAAGCCTTAATCCCACTAGGGGGGTAATTCTTCTAGTCTAATTGTGTCTGTGTCAAATTCTCATTTAAATCAAGTATATGGATCGGACATGCCGACGGCTTTTGGAAAACAAAAGGAAAAGAGTTGTTTAAGTATCGGTGATAATTTCAGAAGGCAGATGAATAGTAGATAATACACTACCGATTTCGTTCTCATTTGGTGAGAACTTTTATATCTGGTTCGGTTCTATAAGCAATATAGTTAATTACACTCTGTCTTAAGAAATCTTTCGATTAAAATTTAATCGATGAATCGTTAAAACGAGTATATAATTGCGATGAGTGGAGTTTAGAACTTATGAAATTTATTATTTTAATTTAAAACTTTTGTGGGAAGCGATATCGTCGATCCATAGTTCCGTCGTCGGTGGTCCAGTCAGTGAGGAGGTAGTCAACCCGATCGAAGGATCCTTGTCCAAATGGGTTCACGTCGTCAGTGTCGCTTGTACTGCAGGGTGGAGTTTAAGGGGACAAATATAAGTCAACCTTAGCATAGTTTTCGCCAAAATCACATTCACTCAAAAGAAAGCGGTTAAGGAACATCTGGCGTGTGAAATAATTAGTGGTCATGCCGTGACCACCGGTCGAGAAGGTCGTCATACCATTTATGTGGTGTCATCTCAGCAAAATCAGCGGAGAGAGGAGACCGTCACGAGAACTTTAGGAATATTTGAGTGTGAAGGTAGTTATGTATTTAATTTGACATTCTGTGAAAGAGTTTTCTTAATTTGTCACACAGAAACAATTGCGGAGGGGTGGATTGATTTTTTTTTTTTAAGTTTTAAACTTTAATTTAAATAATTAATTTCATTTTTATTTATATTTATTTTGCTATTTTATTTGGAATTTGATCATTTTATAATTGATTTATATTTGAATATATGATCATTTGTCAAAATCAAATTTTAATTATACTACCCTTCTCGATCATGTAATATCAATCGATATTGCCTACTCCTATCCATGTAAGACGGTTTCTATCATCTCAAGAAGATAATCCTTCAAAACCTCGTCACCACTCTGGGCCAAATACAAGACGGCTCGACTTTTCTTCGGTATTCAATTTTGTGTTTACGTCACATTCATATCTGTATTATACGACGTAATTAGCTTCTCGATATTATTAATTTGAAATTTTATAATATCAAATTTTAGACCTGATCCCATCCAAGCACCAAACCGACATGTGAAGATCGTTTCAGATTTACCTTAATAATTACTTCAACATGCATATGAATATTCTGCTCTTTAAAATCGCATGACATTAAGATGCCTAACGTCAAGTTTCACGCCAAATTTTGATTTTGAGCAACCCTGACCGTCCCAAGCTCTATACATCTGCTCTTTATATTTGACTTAGAATTACTCCAACACATACGATTCTGTTCTTTTCGAATCAGATGTATTATTAATGTCTAAGTCGGAGTTTATACGTAATTTTGATTTGAAGCATAACTCAATTCTGGCCCAAGATCAAACCGAAGATAAAGATACATCCTTTGTATTGACTAAGATAATTACTTCAACATACACGTATATTCTGCTCTTTTGAAAATTGCATACATTTAAGATGTCCAAGTCAAGTTTATACGTCAAATTGATTTTGAGTTTTGTTAACCCTGACCCAACCAAGACCAAACCGGACAAAATATTCGTTCTTTATATTTTGACTCATGCTGATTACATGTCTTTCAGATATTGAGCATCAACTTCAACGCATACATGTATTGTTTTTTTAAAGTATCAACACACCGAATGCTAAGCATAAGAATTACATATGTAATGCAAGTATGAGTTTTGATATGATTTTAAGTTAACTGACCATCCAAGACCAAACCAGAATGTAGTATTCGAGAAGATTGATTTTCATCGGATATAATACGAACATTATTTATAACACCATGAGAAATCGAAGAATGTGATTGAAATAAATACTTTGAGCCCTTTGATCAAATAAAATGTGTTGATATAAGATAAAGGCTATTCATTTACTGAGTATGTCATGAATCTCATATGCCAAATACTTTTTTTACGCAACAAATCAACAAGGATATGAAAAAATAAATTGAGTTCTATTTGATCAAAATGTATAATACCAAACATAGACTTAAGCCTTTTCATCGGAAATACGATATGATATTATTTTGCAAAACCCTTTATGTCACAAATCAACATATAAATAAATTATTTTAAGCCTATTTGATCAAATGTGAATGTAACCAAACATACTTAAGCTTTTTCATCGAAATGATAGATATTATTTTAAAAAACTCTTTTATGTCAAATCAAGAACAGAAATGAAATAAATTATTTAAAGCTATTGATCAAATGTATAATAGACCAAACATGACTTAAACATTTGTTTATTAAGAACCCTTTCTATGCAAATCAAGAAACATAAAATAAATAAATTATTTTCAAGCTCATATGATCAAATATAAAGTAATGGGCCTAGAATAAATTTAGACTTGATTTAAGCTAAGAATCCTTTCTCTAAGTGGCAAATCAACAAACATAAAGTAATGAATAAATCATTTTTGAAGGTCATACGATCAATCACCCATACCCATTTTTCTCGATAAGGGGGAGAAGATAAAGATATGAGTAGATGTCATATATCATTTAAAAGAGGCAAGTAAGTTAATTAAAATCCACCTCCTTCACATGGCTCATTTACAAATGAATAAGCATCATTAAATTTTAAGAAGATAAAGCAAGAAAGAGTTTATTTCCTTTAAATCCATTCCTCCCTTTTTTATGACATTGTGATAACGATGCACAAGAGCACATGTCCATATACGCATGTGATATGACAAATGGCATGAATTTAGTGATTTCCTCAGATGCAACTTATGACAAGACCATACGGTCGACGCCATAAGATAGATGAAAAGAAGAAGCCTATAAATAAGAGGATTCACCTCTCACAAACTTACTTCCTATCTTCCTTTTCTCTTTAACACTATTACCCAAGTTCTTTCAATCTGCGAAGCCAGTTTATATAAACTTGTAAAGTTCTATTTCTAACTGACAATTTTCTATTTTGATATATTCACGATAGGTCATGTCACGTAGATTTAATTTATTTCATATGTGTTTTCATGTTTTCACTATGTCCTCATGGATGTATGTAAATCATGAATGACAAGTAAAGTAGGAGGAATATGTTTGAACACATGTCTAATGTGTATTTCACAACACGTGAAATAGCCCAAGATGAAGCATTACACAACGACGTCATAATGATCGATAAGAAAATAAGATGATATGTAAATTCAATACATAAAGATTTATATTAATCACTTTATGTCATACTTCACAAAAGGATAAATTTTCATTATATAGAGATCAAAGATAAGATTCATAACTATAAGATTTTAAGCCAACATGTTAACCTAAGTATTTCATCCTTTCTTTCTTTCTCCCTTTTTTTTTTTTAAAGAAATCTCGACATCATCCCCGCGATAGGGCTACTGGGGACTGTCTTCCCACCACGCCAAGAAAGGCATATGTAGGTGTCGCAGACACCGCTGACCGAATTTATTTGCCACCACACCTGAAAGGCGCATGGGTTAAGATAACATAAGAACAAGTTTCCTACCATGTCAAGAAATTAAGAGACTTATAAGAATAAATTTAAAGCAGATTTGTATATATAAAAAAAGTTACTTGATATATTTAATTAAAAATAATCAAAATTTACAACCCGGCCTCCGCTGCATTAGACGGTCACCACCACGCCAAGAAAGACATGACTGTAAGTCGTAGACACACTACCAAATTTTGATAAGATAACATTTCCCTACCATGTTGGAGAACATTAAGTAGGTACTTACAAGAATAAATCTCAGATTTGCATATAAACAAAAGAAAGTCGCCAGTGTATATTTGATTAGAGCATAATAATCAAAATTTACAACTCTTCCGGCTCCACATGTGGGTTGCCAAGAGACCCGCCCACCATACCAAGAAAGATGATGGTGATGTCGAGACACCACTAAAATTTTGATAAGATAAGATTTCCTCGTGGTGAATCTTTCTCAATAATAAATTTAAAACTGCGTTGCATATGAACGTTTCGCGTATATACTTAAAGCAAAGGCGGCATTTCTTTGAGCATTTACGTGGAACCGAAAATAAGTTCATGAAAGCGATATGTATATTGAACATTCTTTGAAAATATATAAAAATCTGAAATTGATCTTAAAATGAATCTCCTTTCATGATAACAAGTAGTCGTCTGATGAAGTAAGGTAACCCTTCCTTTCAATTTTAGATTTCGACATATAGGTGAAAGAAATATAGAATCTTCCATGTGGTCTAGGATCTATGTCACATAACACTTATTTTTCATTTTAGCATGAAATGAAAGAAGCATGGCGTATGTAACCATACAATACTTGGAAACCTTCCTTTCAATTTCAGTTCAACTTGCATATGAAAGAGGCATGATATATATATAATTCATAGAAATCAATTGAAGCAAGGTAACCCTAAAGCTTGCAATATTTAACCCTTTTAAACAACAACATGACAACCTCAAATCTGAAAGAGATTGAGACAATATGGAAGTGAATTTCAGCGTGCTTTATGCCTTTAGACAACAAACTAATGGATTTCCCTTTGATAAAAATAATTTTCAGCATGCTTTATGCCTCTAGACAACAAGCTAATAGTTTTCCCCTTTCATAAAAATACTTTCAGCATGTATCATACACATTAGAAGCAAATCGATTCAATTTTCCTCTAGTAAAAATATTTTCAGCATGCATTATCCTTTAGAAAAACCAATCAATGGATTTCCCTTAGGTAAAATAATTTCAGCTTTATACCTTTCAAACAACAAAATGATCTAATTTCCCCTTAGGTAAAACCAATTTTAGCAATTTTCCCATATCCAGAAATTTCTTCAGCAAGCATTATGCTTTTAGATAGCAAATTAATAACTTTTCCCAATTTGTAAATATGAATTCAACAATTTCCCCTTTGGTGAAAACGATTTCCAGCAAACAACACACTTCAAATAACAAATTAATAATTCCCCCCCCCCTCTCTCTCTCTCTCATAGAAATGATTTCGTGGCATTACATTCTTGGAAAGCAAATCGATTTGATTTCCTTAAGTATAACCAATTCCAACAAAGTAGCATCATAACTTCTAAAGATGGCATCATGACATTGAGCATCATCATCCCAAAGCATTTTTGTGATAAATACCATAGAAAATAGGAAATAAAAAATGAGATTTGGGCCATACATCATCCAAAATCATCTTTTACAAACTAAACAACTTAAATTTCATAAATAAAGCAATAAGATAAGCATAAGATTTGGGTATACATCATCCCAAATTCAAACTTTAAGCATATTTTGCAAAACCTAATTTTCAGATACCCAAATACATAAGAATAAGCTTAGGGTTAGAAAGCACGGAGGTGTTGATTTGCTAAAAGGAGAAGAAGGAGAAGATTCAATTTGCTAGGGTTAAAACCGTCAAGGTTCGGTTGAACTCCCACCGTCGGAAGAGGAGAAAGAGGAGATCGAGGACCAAAAGGGGAAGCTTCGTAGAGAATCCGCGAGGATGTTGTGTGAGGGAGAGTGAGAGGCAGAGAGGAAAGAAAGAGAGAGCGTGAAATGAGGTCAACGCATTCCTTTCGGCCTTTAGGGCCAACCGCATGCTTTGATTAATTTGAAACAGCGGGTCATTTGATTGAAGGCTTGGCGAAGGTTAGGTAAGGATAACGAGGTTAAGATTAGGTAATTAACCGGTTTAATAATTAAGGTAATTAGCACTAATCACATAAATTTTGAATCATCCAATAATAAACCCAGATATAGGTGTTAATTTTAGTTGTTTACGTTGTCGAAACGCGCGATCGATTTATGTCGGAGTCGTTTGAGCAAAGTCGGCGGCGTCGTAGTGATATCGGGTCAAATGTGCGACGTCGCTCAAATTGCTTCGGGCACACTTTCGAATCAATCAGAAGGCGTCGTTTGATAGGTTTCGACGTTTCGGCGATGACGGCGCGATCAATTTCGCGAACGGAGGTCGTTCGGACGTTGTCGGGGCTTCCCGACTTCGATATGCGCACAATTTCATTAAAATTTGATTTTAATTATTTGATTGATCATTAATTGACTTGATACTTTCCCATTTAATTAATTTTAATATTTTCGACGCATTACGAAGCCGAATTTTCAAATCAATGTGAGTTTGATCGAATCCGATCGCATTTAGGAGGTTTATCCTCTACGTCATTTATTTAATTTCTAGTGGCACATAGTTGTAGGTCAACAGTATACTAAGATTATTTTTTATACATCTTAACCAAGTTTTTTAAGTCCACCTCTACCTTTCTTAACATTAGGCAAATTTAATGCATCTACTCTCTGTCATCTGACGGTAGGCTTTATGTGGCCAAACCATCTAAGACTCTCCTAATCTTATCTACCACAGAACTACTCCAACTTTTTCCGAATATACTCATTTTGCATTCTATCTCTAAGAGTAAAGTCACTCATCCACCTAAGCATCCTCATCTTAGTAACACTTAACTTAGCCTTCTCTTTTATTGGCCAACATTCATCATAAGTCATTCTTGGTCTTACCACCATCTTATAAAATTTTTCCTTAAGTTTAAGTAGAACTTTTCTATCACATAATAGGCCAGATGCATTCCTCCACTTCAACCATCCAACTTGAATTCTACTAATAACATCTCCATCTATTTCACCAACATTTTGAACAATAGAGCCTAAATATCGAACGCTCACTCTTATTAATGACTTGTTCACCAAAATGTCACTACACTAGAACTTCTACAACTAAAATTACACTCCATATATTCGGTTTAGATCTACTTAAGCGAAAACCTTTAGACTCTGAGTTGATCTCCATAATTCAAGTTTCGTTGAACTCCATCTAGTCTTATCAACAAAAGAATGTCATCGGGAAAACCATACACCAAGGTACATCTTCCTGTAAATGCTAGTAAGAACATCCATAACTAAAAGCAAAAAGATAAGGCCTTAAAGTCGATCCTTGATGTAATCCAATTGAAATAGGAAAATATTTTGTCAATCCTCCTTGTGTTTGGACACAAGTAACAGCTCTAGTATACATATTCTTAATGACTTGAATATAACCATAATTTTAATGTATGGCACATTAACTTAATTCCTCTATAATTTGCACACTCTTGTGCATCACCTTTATTCTTAAATATAGGAACCAACAAACTCTTTCTCCACTCATCTAGATCTTTTAGTCTTTAAAATGACATTAAAAGATTTGTAAGCAAATTCCTTGATCTCCTAAACATTTTCACACTTATTGGAATATTATGTCTCTCTTCCACATTTCATTTTCTTTAAAGCTTCACTAACTTCATATTTACTAATCTGACGATAAAATGAAATTCTCTATTTTTGTTTAGTATTAAGGTTCTTTGAAATCAATCGTCTTTCGGATCCTTCATTGAAAAGTTTATCAAAATACCTCATCCATATTTTCAATATCATTTTCAAAAAAAGTTTTATTATTTTCATCCTTAATACACCTCACTTGAATGTCTTTTCTTCTCCTATCTCTTTGGTTGGCTAACTTATACATACATTTTTCACCTTCTTTGATCTAATTTATTGTATAAATCACTAAAATAAATCATATCTTTTCTTAGAATCTCATAAATTTTATATATTTCCCAATTATCCGGGTTTTTTTCTAAACCAAGTTTTATAGCAATCTTCTTATTTTTTATCTTTTCTTTGCGCTCGTTCACAATATTCTTATTAAAAGAAACTTTTCCTTTTAATTCTAAAGCATCTTTAACTTAATTTCACTTTCTTATTTTTACGTAATGTTCTGAACATCCCAAATTCTAATCTCTTATAGGCTCTTAAAAATATTTTTATTTATGTTCTTTAAGTGTCTCTAATCTTAGGACACTAATTTGATTTATTTTCCTTACAACCTTTCATCTTAAAATCTAAAACAATCGATATTGGTCTTAGATTTTCACTTACCTTCTGATTTTTACAATCTAAATGATCTATTTTTCTTATCGAAAATAATTAATCGTATTTTACTAGATCCATTTTTATAAGTTATAATATGTTCATCTCTTTTCTTAATTAAAGTGTTAGCAATAAGCGTAAATTTAAGCAAAATCTAATATAATCTACCTTCTTTAGTTAATCATAATCCATGTATGAATCTTTAAAATCTTACTACTCTACCACGTCCATTTAAATCTCCTCCAATACTTTTTTCTTTGAGGGTATCTTTTGTATTAATCCTCTAATTCATTCCAAACTCCTTACCTCCAAACCCCTGGAGGCGTAGACTTATAACATTGATAATCTTAGTATCAACAATAATCTTTAAAGCTATAATTCTATCTCCACATCTATTAATATTTGAAACCATACAATGGCAAATTAAAAATATAAATGATAAATTATTAATACAAGTGATTTATCCTATATAATACATTCTATAACAAATCTATCTAATCACTAAAACAAGAAAATAGTTTTTGACTTTTATCCTAAAACTTCTGCTTGATCATGCCTTGGCCAACCATATTAAATAGGCTAGGAATCTTGGAAACTAACCCTCACTCCCCCCTCTAAGCTTTTGATTATGTAATTTGCAAATAAGGCCCCCAATCTTACTTTATTACGTTCATAATGTCTCCATGTGTAATGTCGTGATCCATAGACTTGTCATGTGCATTGTCCTAAAGTTTGTACTAAACTTGATTAGAGATTGGATTAGTGTAGAAGCCTCTCAGATCATTGTTATTTTATTTTATTAGAGTATAAATGTTTATTAAAGTATAAATATTTGTGATTTATAATTATTATTGCAAATAGTAGTCCTTAGTTTGTAATTAGAAATAGTGGATTACGTAATAAAGATATGATAGCTTCTTGGCATCTTATATAGGATCAATTCCAATGCCGATGCCTTTCTCCTACTAATGAGATTCTTTCTTGCTCTTTTATCCTTGTAACCATCCTCATAATACATTAATTTATCTCTTTTCAATCCTCTGCATCTGTTAGCATTCATGGTTCTATACTCAACTCAATAAAGCAACCTATCAAAAGCCTACACTATCTTCACTTTTGCAGCCCCACTCTACAACAAATTTTATTAATGAAGTTCTTAAATCCAAGGAGTCTTAGACTTTGAGGTTTAAAGAGTTCATGCACCTTATGCTCTTCTCCTCAATTACTTTGTTCTCTCAATCCATATGCCCTCCACATGAATTTCAAAAACTAGCATTATCTTTCTTATTACAAATCAAATGTAGATTGCAAAATATAAACATTTAAGTTTTCAAATCATTTTTTGGAGATATTTATTTGGCTATTTTTCATAATTTTATCATTATTGTGTCAAAAGCCTTCTTGTGCACCTCTAATAGTCATCATCTCCTTCAATCACTTAGTTGCCAAAAACTCCACAAAAAAAGAAAAAAGAAGAGAAAGCAAGGAATAAAAACGATTAGTAAAAAAAGTCAAATTTGATAATACCTAAATAAAATTAATTTTTAATTTGAAAAATATCAAAAAGAAACTAAAAATTTGGATTTTAATTTTCAAATTTTAAGTCAAAATTCCAAGCAATGTTTAACATTGGCTACATTAATCCAATCTCTTCTTCCACCTTTTAAACAATTTTTTCTGCCGATATTATTCATAAATTCTTTCAAAATATCTTCTACAATTCTCCACCGAAATCTCTAAGGGGCCATTTGGAATCACTTTGTTTTTTTTTTTTTTTATGTTTTGATTTCAAACAAAATATATTTGGTGGTGATAACTATTTTTAAAAAAACTCAAAACATCCAGAAGATGTTTTGAGTATTTTTAAAGATAATGTAATTTATTTTCAAAACTAACAAATATACTAAACAAACATGCTCCCATTATGTGGATCAACTACATGAATCATTCCTCTCTATTGCGTCCTGTCAACTATCAATTTCCCATTTAATTTTAAAAAATAAGGTCATTTTTTATACTTCCTAATGTTACTCTATATGTCGCAAATTAAATAAATAAATGAAGTAGGGTTAAAACCTTAATCGAAATCGATTATATTCGATTTGAAAATTCGACTTTGTGTCGAAAATATTAAAATTAATTAATGAAAAATATCGACCAATTAATGATCGATCAAATAATTAAAATCAATTTTAATGAAATTACGCGCTCGAGTCGGGAACGGCGAGAGTTAGCAAAATTAATTGCGATCAAATTTGAAAATCATCAACGACGCCTTCCGGTCGATTCGGTAGTATCGCGCGACGTCGATTAATTGTGACGCACCCGATTAAATCTAATTTCGCCCGGTAGTCCGACGTTGTCGACTCAGATCACCAAAATCGATCGGCGTTGCGTTCAGCGAAATACCTAAAATTGACACTCATTATTTGGGATTTATTATTGGGATGATTGTCAAAATTTACGTGATTAGCTATATCTTAATTATTAGGATGTTATAATTAAGTAATTCTCCTAAGCCTTATAACCCTGCCGCTCAACCAATGAAAACAACCGGTAATCCCTATTGGACGCCGTTTAGGCAACCAATCGGAGGCCGATCTCTTTCACTGGCGGCCGGTGCGTTGACCTCATTCACGACATTCTCTTCATTCGACTCTCCCCTCTCTCTGGTTTCACGGCTCTGTTAAAGCTCTCATCGACTCTTCTTTGATCGGCTCCCTCTCGTTCGCTTGTTGGGCCAATTCCCCTCGTGATTCCTCCCTCTGGTTCTTTGCTACTCTCGGCTTTCCCCTTCGTTTCTTGCTCTTGGCTGAAGACTCCACGCGCGGTTCTTCCTTTCTTCCGTCCGTCCTTTGTGAGCCCTAGTCGAAACCCCTTTCATTCTTCCTTCTTTGCAACCAGAAATTCTAGGTTGTTTCCTTTCAACCCTAAGCTTATTTTTACATACATAGAATTTCATTTCTTGTGATAAAATGAAATAGATGTTTCGTTTCTTTGGTTGGAATGATGCTAAGAGTTTTCTTTGGAGATTTGGGATGATGTATGGCCCAAATCTCATTTTATTTCCTATTATCTATGGATTTTATGGTGTTTATCTTGATGAAAATGCTTTGGGATGATGTATGGCCCAAATTTTATTTTTTCTTGCTGTTTTCTCTTGTCCATGGATGCCTACATTTTCTTTAGGTGCTTGCTGAAATTGGTTTTACCTAAGGGAGGTTGAATCAATTTTTTTTTAAGGGGTATTGGTAGCTACTTGCTATCTCCTATGAGTTTCATTTGCTCTGCCTCTTGCACATAAAATCTGAAAATGAAATCTGAAATTAAAAAAAAAAGAGGGAGGTTTTGTCATGTTACTTGCTATCTCCTATGGGTTTCATTTATTTTGCCTCTTGCACATGAAATCTGAAGATGAAATCTGAAATTAAGGAAAGAGGGAGGTACATGGCCCAATTTCATCTTGTTTCTTCTTACTCCCTATGAGTATCTATGCTTTTAACTTGCTGAAAATGTCTTATCTAAGAGGAAATAAATCATCTTGCTATTTGATGATTATGATGCTTGCTAAATTTTTTTTTTAAAAAAAAGTTAAGATAGAAGTATGGAGATACAAGTAAAGATGTGTAGCCTAAATGTCATACTACTTATTGTTCTTCTACCGGTTACATGTTTCAATTGGCTTCAATTAGCTTCCTATGGCTATGATACATGCTGAAATTCTTTTACCTAACATGGGAATGATACAATGCTTGCTGAATTTTCTTTGCTTAATGAAAGCTAAAGCTATAAGCATGAAAAGGGTGCTTAGAGGGATTATGTGATTTAAATCCAAAGTTACATGTTAATTTTCCCCTCCTTCAAGTATCAATCTTGACTATTTAAATATGATAGCCCTTCTCTCATGTGTTCAAAGCCCAGATAACAAAGAAAATGTATTATATGACATGCTTCTTTCTATTTATGCTGAAATCTAAAAGGAGAAGATGTATTTAAAGTGTCATATAACATAAATCATAAGTTACATGAAAATTCTATGCTTCTTTTATTTATATGTTGCAATCCAAGATTGAAGGGAAGAGGTAATCTTACTTTATCACATAACTAGTTGTTACAATGAGACTCCAAATGTGAAAGAGGATTCATTTTTAAAAGTAATTTTCAAATTTGTTACGTTTTCAGCAAATCATGTTGCTTTCATAAATTTATTTTGATTGCAATACAATGCTTAGCAAATGCTGTCTTGTTTAAATATATATGCAAACATGTTACATTCTACAACTTGAAATTTGTAATATAAATCTCACATGTTTTTCCAACGTAGGAAATTTTGTGATATAAGTCACAGCGTATTTCTCCAACATGGTAGGAAAATTTGTGATATAAGTACCTACACATGAAAATTCTATGCTTTTTTTATTTATATGTTGCAATCCAAAATTGAAGGGAAGAGGTAATCCTACTTTATCACATAACTAGTTGTTACAATGAGACTCCAAATGTGAAAGAGGATTCATTTTCAAAAGTAATTTTCAGGTTTGTTACGTTTTCAGCAAATCATGTTGCTTTCATAAATTTATTTTGATTGCTGAATGCTTAGCAAATCTTTGTCTTGTTTAAATATATATATATGCAAACATGTTCACATACAAACGTAGCGAAATTTGTGATATAAGTACTACTATTTCTCCGGTGGTAGGAAAATTTATGATATAAAATCTGCACGCATGTTTCTATGGTAGGAAAATTTATGATATAAGTCTACACATGTTTCTCCAATATGGTAGGAAAATTTATGATATAAGTACCTATACATATTTCTCCAACATGATAGAAAAATTTGTGATATAAGTACATACACATTTTTCTCCAACATGGTAAAGAAATTTGTGATATAAGTACCTACACAAGTTTCTCCAACATGGTAGGAAAATTTGTTGTTATGATGTCCCATGCAGCCTTTGGCGTGGTGGGAAATAAATTCGGCCCGGATCACGACTATCATGCATGCCTTTTCTTGGCGTGGTGGGAGGCTTAGTTTCAGCCGATATATCGGGGATGACGCGGGAGCAAAATTTTGACAAATAAAAATATAAAATGTCTAAGTGTTTGAAGAAGGAAGATGCGTCGTATGATTATTCATGCTCTTTAAATCATCTTATATATACAATCTGATATACGCATATTTAGCTTGGTTATTCTGAATCTTCATAATAATGACTTTATTTAAAGTTCAAATTCATTTTCTAAGTGGTAATTATATATGAATGGGTGAGAAATGAAAATGTGACACTCAACGTGAAAAGATACAAATCGTATGTCATTTAGGGAAACAAATGGCAAACTTCATGCTAAAATCTTAAGTGAAATGATTCGATGTGCGTATTCAGTGTTATCTCATTTTATTCAATTTGAATGTCTTTAACATGCAAGTTAAATGAAATATATGACTTTATGAAGAATGTTCTTGCTTATTTGATTAAATCAATTCTTGAAAGAATCAAATCCATACTATAAAATTGCTTTATTTGTTAAAACAGTCATCATCATGATAAGTGGTTGAAAGAAGTTTACATCATTTATAATAGTCATTTACTTTGTAATGTGTATCCACATTCTTATAAGAACAACTCACGAGATGCTGAGTAAATAAAGAGTCAATATCTTATAGATAAATCTATCTTGACTCATAACAAATAGTTGAAAGAGTCAACTCGTATGCTTATAGTCTTATAGAGACTTACTACGATACATGATAAACATTTGAAATGGTCAAATTCATATTCACGAGCAGTCTATACATCCGGTTTGGTCTTGGATCGTTAGCACAAAATCAATGATTATTGTAAATCTTGTAATTATCGTAAAATAAATGAAAAGATAAATCTATCGGCGTCTGTTAATGTTCTTTTCAAGTTCAAGATCTCGAAGAAAATCTCAAACCCTCATATGCAATCCCAGAATTGATAAAGTTTGGAGAATGATAGATCTTGAAATAATTAATCTTTTGATCCTCTGCGAAGATAGTGAGTTGCAGGGTTTATTTTCGGTTTGGTCTTGGACCGAGTCATAAAACTTATATCAAAACTCATGCTTGCATTACATGTAAAATTTAACTACTTCTTAGACATTCATATATCCCAATACTTGAAAAGAGATATATGTATGTATGTTGAAATTGATAGATCAAATATCTAGAAAGACAATGTAATGCAAGATAAATATAAAAGAACAAATCTTATATCTTCCGATTTGGTCTTGGAGGATCAGGTGAACAAAACTCAAAAAATCAAAATTTGACATATAAACTTCAACATTATACATCTTAAATGTCCATGCAATTTTCAAAGAACAGATATTCATATGCATATTGAAGTGATTACTAAGTCAAACATAAAGGAACAGATGTTATCTTTACCGGTTTTGATGGATGGGTTACTAAAAATATGATATTATAAAATTTCAAATGAATAATATAGAAGTTAATTACATAATGTAATACAAAATATGAATCAACTAACATACACGAAATTCAAACCCTCAAGAAGAAAGTCACAAACCCGATCCTCATGTTATTTAGAGTGGAGGTTTGAAGGATTATACTTTCGAGATGATGATAAGGCGTCCTCTAGAAAAGCAGACGTACAGGATACATCGATTGATATTATACATGATCGAAAGGGTAAGTATAATTAAAATTTCAATGATAAATGATCATATATTCAAATATAAATCAATCATAAAATGATCAAAATTCAAAAAAAATAAAGAAATATAAATGAAAAAAATGAAATTAATTATTTAAATTAAAACTTAAAAAAAAAATCAATCCACCCCTCCGCAATTGTTTGTTTTCGAGTAACAAATTAAGAAAACTTTTCGAAAGTCGATGTCAAATTAAATACATGCTTCTCAAATATTTAAAGCTTCGTGGGGCGTGGCGTGTCCTCTGTCGCGTGGTTTCTTGCGATATGACACCACATAAATGGCGGTTCTGACCAGCCTCTAGTGGTTCAGCGATATGACTAAATTACGGTCCGCCACAGTATGTTCCAACGACTGCACTTTGACTGAAATGTAAAATGTATTTGATTGGACAAAAAACCCTATGTTAGTAGGTTGACTTATATTTGTCCTTGGACAAACTCCACCCGTCTGAGACACGCGACGGCGTGGCGTAATGTTCTTGACAGGATCCTTCAATCGTAGTCGACTACCCTCATTCATGGGGAGGGGCCATGACGGCCGGGATGACTATGGGATTTCCACCCACAAAAAGTTTTAAATTAAAAATAATAAATTTCATAAATTTAAACTCCACTCACGCGATTATATCTTTTCTTAACACGATTCATTGGTAGCGAAAGTCTCTCGGTATTGAGAGGGTAATTAATAGGCTTGCTATAGAAACCTGGAACCAGATATAAAAGTTCTCACCAAATGAGAGCGAAATCTCTGGGTGTCTTACCTACTATTCATCTCGCTTCAAATTATCAGATCTTAAACAACTCTTTTGTTTTCAAAGAGGTCGATTGGCATCGAGATCCCACACTAAGTCTTTTAGATCTACCTTTACCTTTCTTAATATATCAATCCGGTACATATACTCTCTAATGGGTCATTGGATGGCAACGCTTTACATGATCAAACCATCTAACTCTCTCAATCTTATCGGTCCTTAAAGTAATCTGACCTTTTCACCTTTCTCTAATCTTATCGTCACTAGAGTAATCTCACATATATATTCATTTTAGCATTTTGTCTCTAGTGTAAAGCCACTCATCCACATGAGCATCCTCATCTCTACAACACTTAACTTAGTTTTATGCTTCTCTTTATTAGCCAACATTCTACTTCATAAAGCATTGTAGGTCTTACTATCATCTTATAAAATTTTTCCTTAAGTCTAAGTAATCTATTCTATCACATCACAAGCCGATGCATTCCTCCACTTGACCATCCAACTTAAATTCTACTAATAACATCTTCATCTATTTCACCATTACTTTGAACAAGAGACTCGAGATATCTAAAACGTTCACTCTTTTTAATGACTTCATTACCCATTGTCACAACCCCACCACTAGATCTCAACAATTAAAATTACACTCCATGCATTTGATTTTATATCCACTCAAACAAAAACTTTTAGACTCTAAGAGTTAACCTCCATAATTCAAGTTTCTCCTGAACTCCCTCTCTACTTATCAACAAGAAGAATATAATCAGCAAAAAGCATACACCAAGGTACATCATCCTGTAAATGTCTAGTAAGAACATCCACAACTAAAGCAAAAAGATAAGGGCTTAAAGCCGATCCTTAATGTAATCCAATTGAAATAGGAAAACACTTGGCCAATCCTCCTTGATGTTTTTAAAAATAACATAAGAACAAAAATAAAAAAATACAAAACAAAATTAATCCCAAAGAGGCTCTAAGTTTATCCTTAAAACTTGAATTTAATTTGAGTTTCAAATTAAAACTTGAAATTTAAAAATTCAAAATCAGAATTTTAATTCAAACTTTCATTCCTAATCTCCTTACACCCTTTCTCCACAATTTCCTACAACAATCTTGAGCCAAAAACATAGTTAGGCTCTCCAAACCTAATATAATTCCACATGTCATAAAACCAAGCTTTACCAAATCAACTAATTGGTTTAGCCTAACCTGGTTGATGTAATCCAAACCTATGTTGCCTAAACTAGCCTAATATATATATATATATATATATATATATATATATATATATATATATATAAGAGCCATCTAGATAGTGTTTTTGAACTTCAATAATGAGAGCCTTCAAGATATTGTTGATGATGGTGTTGTTCCCTTCATCTCTTCCTCCTCAAGAAGTATATGTCCTTCATCACCTCTACCTCATAATGGATTTCCCTTTCTTCGCTATCATTTAAAATGAATTTTTCATAAGATTTCACTAGTTTAGTAGTGTAATCAAGGATCTCTTGTTCTCTCTCTAACAATATTTTAACTCTACCAAAGAGTACTTTAATAAAAGAATAGATTAAAGTGCGAGAATCCTACATCCAGTTACCAATATTAAATTTTATTTTATCAAAAAAAATCATACTATGTTAGAAATAAATGTATATATATATCAATAAAATGTTAAGAAAAGTAGAGGTAAATCTAAGAAACTTAGTTAGGTAGTACAAAAAATGATCTTATTTTATTATAATTAAATAAGAAGTTGACACTTAATAGAACACAATAGATAAGAAATATTCATGTAGCCAATAGTGGGAAAAAGGCTTGTTGTTGTTGTAATAAAATCATATTATGTCAACTATTTAAGAATTACTTCTAGTTTACCATAAACTACTTCTAGTTATCAATATTAAATCAAGAATAAAGTATTTTATATAATTTGTTCTAATTTATCAAGTGTAAAAATGATAATTATGAGTTTGAATATTCTTTTCATTATTTAATATTATTAAGGCTAGAATGCCTATGAATTTATGTCTAACTATTACAAATAGTGGACCTCATGTTTACTTAGAGATTATTGATTATAAAAAAGATACATATTCTTTACCATCCACTTTTAGGAGTAATTTCACTCCCTTTCTTTTGGTTGATGTATTTTTTCTCTCTATTTAGCTTTGTCTCTCTCTTTGAGTTATTTGTTCGTCTCTTTTTCTAAATTTCATTCTTCTATATAACTCTTTAATTCTGCATCAAGTCCTTCCAGTTCCTTTTTTTTTTTTTTTTTTTTTGAACAAGCCAAGATATTAAAAGTCTACCACAATCTTCACTTTTACTTCCACTTCATCACTTTATTACAAATGGTGCAGGTTAATAGTAAGTTTTCTTGAAATCACTTTAAGGATAAATAAAATTAGTTAATCTCACACTTAGATTTTTTTTAATCAATCCCACAAGAGAAAATCAACTAAACAAATACAAAAAATTATGTCAACAACTACAAATATTAGACCTTAGGTTGTACTTGAAGATGTTTGATTATGGAATAAAAAATACGTCCTTTAACATCTAATGTAAGAATTAATTTCACTCTTTTTCTCTTAGTTATGATGCATTTTTTCTCTCTTTTTATCCTTGCCTCCCTCCCTTTGAATCATCTAGTCATCTCTTTTCTTGATCTCATTCTTCATTTACCATTATAATTCTACATCAGGTCCTTTTTTTCTCTAAATAATCCAAGATATCAAAAGTCCACGGCAAACTTCCCTTTTTTCTTTCACTTCTGCACTCTATTGCAATTGGTGTAGATTGAAGATAAGTTTCTTGAAATCATTTTAAGGATAAAGAAAATTATTTAACCTTACACCTATTTTTTTTTAAAATCACTCTCACAAAAGAGGATCAACTAGTCAAACATAATCATTACAAAGAAGAATAAAGCACCTAACTTTCTAAGATTTTCAATTGCTAGCTTCAAAGCTAAAATAATTGTTCCATTCATAACAAAGTATTATGAAATACAACTCAAAAAGTAATTTCATCCCCAAGCTCTAAATGCTCCTTGTGGTGACCAATGAAAACTTAAAAGGTCATGAGACTAATAGTCTAGTGAAATTTCATGATAGATTAACAAAATTTCACAACAATTTGGCTAACTCTCGTATAGTTGAACAATGGTGTGATGAAGCTCGGCAACAGTTTAACTGCATTATCTCCAAAATATAGCAAAATGCAACTCTTAAATATAGAGGCATCTATTAACATTAAGACTTGAGTATTAAAGGAACTCCAAAGTTAATCACACTTATACTAGAGCATTCTTCGAACTAGTGACCTCCTTGGGAAGTGAAGCAAAAGGATAGGATGTCACCAATATTATAACAATTCATTAGTGAAAAGAAAATGGGAACTAAGTGTCATGCCAGATAAATTATTAAATTATAAGAACCACATTTTAAACTTATTTATGACAAAGTGCTACATAACATGAGCTATCACTTCAAACTATAGAGGACACCAGTAAAATCTAATCCATCAGATGAATGATTTGGGCTATGTATGCAGTCATGCGCAAGTAAATCAGTTCCTTGACCAAGAAAGATTATAAAATCATATAAATAAAATAGTGGAACTCTTTAACATTGATATTTTTTTTTTGTACAAAGGCTTGAGATCTATTAAGGGCTTCAAAAATTAAAAAGTTCTTGTAAAAGCACTCCTAGAATGAGTGAACTCCATAGAAACTCTTAGAAGAGTAAAACAGCGAGGCATATGAGACCATAACAAACAAGAATGAACAATAATATATTGGGTTGTGGTGCTATTGAGATCTGAATAAGTCCAAGTCCATCAGCAATGTAACGAAATCTAGTTGTGGTTTGATGAAATTCAATGATGGTTTCATAAGATTCAACAATAAGCAATGGGCTAATAGTGCAAACATAAGAAACTAAATAACTTTAAAAATCCATCGCAACAATCTTCATAGTTTAATTTAACTTTTGAAGTTCCAGCAAAAAGGTTATGACTCATTCTGAAAATCTTAGGCTTAAGTTTTTCCATAAATCTTGACAATTGCAAGTTTATATTCCCAATATTATCATGTCTTTTGATGATTATTTTTGAGTTCAAAGGATCAATTTTTGATGCAAATTCTAATTATATTTCATTTCTTGAGAGATACCTATCTTCAAACATTGATCTTCGCTACTCAAAATGGAATCAACTCGATTTAAAACAATGGTCTCTAATATTAGATTAGAGAAACATTTGTCACAATTAATTATTGACAATTTCTTAATCTCATTTTTAAGATACTATTTGCTATCCTTTTAGAAAAAAATATTCTTCATTTTTGTTTTCAGTTCAGCATTGAATATTCCTCAATTTCCTTGTGAAAATCTTATAATTCTTCATCTTCAACTGATATTTCTCTTTTGGATGTATGAATTCTTCCCATAGGATCCTCATTTTGTATTTCAACCTTGACCAAATCATCTTGGTTTTTGGTTATGAGATATGATCCATTGATTATTCAAAATTGATGTCAATGAACCAAGGTTGTAAGTTTCAATGTTGGTTTTAGAATCGTCGAAGGAATTTTGTTTTGCCAGTCTCGATAGTTTTCTTCATTTATTTTGGCAAAGTTTTGTCATATTTTTATTTTTGTTTTTTTATTTGTTTTGTTATTCTTTAATCTCTGTTTTGATCCTTATATATATGGATGTTTATTGTTTCTTATTTTCATAACAGATGTTTTGAAAATAAATGAAACACATCTTGTGGTATGTTTAAAATGTTCTGGAAACACTTAAATTTATTTCCCAAAAAAAAAAGAAGCAAAACCAAAACAGCTGATCAAACAAGTTTTTCTATCAAAAATAGCTATTCTTTAAAAGAAAAAAAAACAATAAACACGCCCAATGCTTTCAGTTTAGATTTTGGCAAAATTCTAAATATCTATCAAAGCAAAAAAAAAAAAAAAACAAAACCTAACTACTTTAAAGTATTATTGCTGCAACTATTATTTCTAAATAAATAATATTATTAGTGAAGCATATATCCTGTAACTTAATTATTTTTCTATCTTACAAATGTGGTCTTGTAATTTAATCAATACTACGCAAAAATATTGTGTGCATATATAAACAAAACTTTTTGAGTTGGTATCAAAAACAACTAATTTAAAAGTATTCAAACTTGTATTGAAAGTTATTAGTTTTGTAGTTATCCCGACATTATTTAATATTAGTGCATGATTGAAATTATAAATATTTGTCAGACTATCTATTCCCGCTTTCGCTTTCAAAATTCTGAGCTCCTAGGCAGAGCTATGCCCCCAGGCGACCATGACAATATGAACACAAACTTGCCTTGAATATCTCAATAGTAGAGTATCATCAACTATTCTAAAAAAAGTGAAACTTATTATATAACAAGCTACATCATGGTATATATAATAAATGAAAAGGACCTTTGTAAGCTTGAATTTATCTTAAGTGGATTATGAAGTTGAATTATCTTCTCACTCCACTCCCTAAATACAACCTACAAGATGCTTTTTTCTCAGAGTTTCATGTCAATAATTGTGCCTAAATATATGCTTCTTGTAAAGACTAGATAGGAAAGGGAAAGAAGGATGATTAAGGGGCTGTTTGGTTGCCTGAATTTTGGGTGTAAAGTAAAGTAAATGCAGGGGTTTTTACTTTTTTTGTATTTGGAACGGTGCAAAATAAAATTTCCAAGATAATGTAATGTATTTAGAATACATTACATAGGTCATTATGTATTTGGAATTAGTCCGATTTGGCAATAATCGGACATTCAAATCTCCGACCAAATCTTTGCCGTCGTTGCCGTACACTTGCGCCGTCATCACAATCGTCGTCAGTTAAAACCTTCAAAATCTTTTCATTATATTTTTTTGCAAACATAAAACAAAGTCATGAATTTAAAACTATCACAACAGAAAGTAATCCTTTTTTTATATTGTATTAAACTATTGCTTTTTTAAAACCAAAAAAATTAATTCATTCTTTATGTGAGGAAATGGCAATATTGCCCACCTTACTCATACAAGCACTAAAACATATAAGCTCCACTTCATTGCATACAAATTGTGGCCCCTTCAAACATTGCATTAGTCTATTGGCCATTTTATTACAAAGAGAGAAGTTTGGAGGATGCGTTATTGCTCAAGCAATTCCAATCTTTCACCCAAACGACATATAAAAAAACAAAAGTTCAATTACATGCTACAATTAACATATTTGAATTGTACTCAAGAGTTTAATTTTTGTGCGATCAACAAATCTTGCACCATGTAAAGGGCAATGCTTATGAAGCTCTACTAAACTACAATAACCTTACTACATGCATTTACTTCCTAATTAATAAAAAATTTATCTAGAGAAATTAAAATTTGTTACCAACCACATAATCATAACTAGATTTAGTTAAAATAATTTCTTGTTAACACTGGTCTAAATTGAGTTAATAGTCAAATCTGAATTTTTGCATTTATATGATTTCATGAAGATTGTAATACCTGTTAGTTGCAACTTTATATTATTCATATCAACAAATTCTTCCTTTGCCCATAACTAGTTAATAAATTTCATCAAAATCATAGGTCTCTTCACAGGAACACCATAGATGAAAAATAAGAATATAGTCTATGTGTGGATTGAAAATGTTAAACTACCTATCATATTTTACCCCACAATCCCAGTATCATAATTGGAATGATCATAGATTGATGCATTATTATCCCAACAACCCAAAATCTTAGGATGATTCCAAATTAAATGGTACTATTATTAAGCAAGTGACACCCCTCGAAAGAAATCCAAAAGTACTTATTCAATGAAGCACAGTACAATAGACTACTATGGTTAGAGATTCGATTATAGACACTAAGCATACTAATGTGACATGAAAACTATAATATATCATTATATGATGATATTGGCCATACTATTGATCGTTGTTGTGCTCTTGTTAAGCCAACCAACACTAGAATCAACATTATCTAAAGATTATTTCTTCAATATCTTAGTTCCAAACCATGCCACATATGTTAGATCGCTAGGATTTCCTAGCAATAGACACAAGACATATTGGAAATATTAAGAACAAGAAATCTTTAACATATGATAACCTAGACTAAAAGAAAATTATCAAACTTGACTACTTGAGATGATCCTGCAACTAGAACTTGTACTACACTTAGAATTTAATATGACCTAGCACCTAATCTTACACTTGAACTCACATATGCTTCTACAATATTATTCAGAATCAGAATTACATATAAATTTTAACTCCAAACACAAGTCAAGACTTAGTATGGAACTCTATCTACATAATTTGTATTTGTCAAAGCTACTAGATTATGTGATATAATACTCAAAATTTTACAAAGGTAAAGTCAAAATTTATTCAAAATTTTGCACCATTTTTCCCAATGAATATGATTAAAATTACTTTTATAAAATCTTAAATTTTAAATTTAATAAGGATCATTTTGATATATATATATATATATTTATGTATAACATACACATATAAATCAAGATAATTATAAGTTTATTAATGCATATAAATTAAATTAGTATTTCCATTTTTATACACTATTAATTAATACATTTTAGGATTAATTGCACTGTACTAATAATGTTTTAAGGGATTTCAAATTTCCACGTTGCTTTGCATGTATTGGCTGATGCCTTAGGCGATGGCTGAGATTTCATTAAGAAATAGCATTGTTGACCTACAAGTATGTGTCATAATCTAATTTAAACCTTTATAGCAAAATCTATTAAAAAATTAATGGTGACGTCGCATAATCGGAGATGAAATCTCCTAATTGCAATCAAATTCGATCAAAAATCTTCTAAATCTAAAATTGTCTTCGTAATTGCTTAAAATATCAAAATTAATTAAATAAAAAATATTGGATAAATTAATTAATCAATAAATTAAAATCAAATTTTAATAAAATTATATTGAGATTGGGAAGCCCGACGACGTCAGAATGACCTCGTTCGTTTGCGTTGTGTTAAACATCTCTATCAAACGACACCTTCCGTGATCAATTCGACAAAGTTTATGCGAACGTCGAGCAATTTGAATACGATATCGCGCAATTTAAGCTTTGATTTTTGCTCGATTGTCAGTCGTCAAATGACCCGTCGTAATCATACGTCATTCGCGTCGACAACGAATATCTAAAATTGATCGTATTGAGATTTGTTATTAAGGTGATTCGTTAAAATTTCTAAGATTAGCGAGAATTATGATGTTATTAAGCTAATGATCAATCAAATTAATTAATCATCGCCCTAATCCGACCGCTCAAACTCCCAATCAAAGTTGCATAGTTTTCTATTGGGCGACTAACCCTTGCTAATAGCGAACAATCCCTCGATCCCTCATTGGCAATCTTCCTCGTGCGATCCTCGCTTTCCTTCCCCTCACTCTCTGTCTCATTTTGCATCGGTAGAGCGGCGACTCTCTCTCACTGAAGAGCAACCCTCCTTTTGTGACTCCCCTCCCTCGTTTGATGTCAGTCATGAGCAATGTGCGGCGACTCCTTCTTCTTTAGTCTCTCTTGGCCGAAACCAAAAAGCTCTTCCTCCGGTTAAAATAATAATTAAATAAAATTAATAATATTAAAATAATTAAATGATAAATAAATAAAATTTTTATATATTTTTTAGTTTATATATTTTTTATTTTTTTATTTTATTTTTATTTTTTTATTATAATATATGATTTTAAAAAATTGATACTTATATGTATGTTGAGTGCTCCATTCATTAGAAAAAATACAAATCATATACAAAAATAAACAGATACTTACATGTCCCAGTTTGGTTTTAGGATAGGGTCTAGATTAATAAAACCTAAAAATCTAATAATATTATTATAATATTTTCAATTTAATAAAATCTAATTACATAAAGAATTGATTTTAAGAAAATCTCAGTCTCATCTCCCAGAGTTGTGAGGTTTAAAATTTATAAATGTGGAAATGAATTCAGATCTACAAGAAAGGCGAGTTGACAAGGGTGTTAGCCCAATAATCATATGATCGAAAGGCTATCATTACTAAAGTTTTAAATGATTAATCATTATATGTTCAAATCTAAACCAATTATAAAATGATCGAGTATTCAAATAAAAAGAATAAAAATATATAAACTGAATGAAATTAATTATTTAAATTTAAAGTTAAATCATCCACCCCTCCATATTTGTTTATGGGTGACAAATTAGGAAGATTTTGCTCACAAATTTATCCAAATCAATACATGTTATTTTTTCTCGAATAATCTTAAAATTAATAATGTGATTAATGCTATGTCCGTGATTTTGATAATCTTAAATGGTGGTTACCGAGCCTCTGTTGAAAAATGACATACTAAATTACGGTCACAATCGCGGCAGTATGTTCTCCAACAACTCTTCTTTGAGCTGAATTATATAATGTATTTGGTTGGGCAAAATCTATTGGGTTGACTTATATTTGTCCTTACCCCTGCGTCTACACCGACAACGTAACTATGGTTCGACAATCCATCGATCAAGTTGTCTTCTCACTATTTAGACCGGGGGCCATGACGGCCGGGATGGAACCATGGGATCTAGATCGGGCGCGTCGTCGTCGCCCCAAACATAAGTTTTAAATTAAATAATAAATCTCATAATATTTTAAACTCCACTCACTGCTATTATACACTCGTTATTTAGCGATTAAATTCGAAACTTTAATCTTCAGATTGAGGGGTATTATGGGTGTTTTGCTCATAGAAACCTGAACCATCTAAAAATCGTAAAATGATGAAATCTCTGGTAGTGTCTTATCTACTATTTCATCTACCTTCGAAAATTTCATACTTAAACACTCTTCATCACGAAGATCGATGGAGAATTTTTGATCCCACAAGCACATATATAAATAATAATTACTTACATATTAAGTATAACCTAAGCATTAAGTCATTCATTGTTTTCCAAAACATATATCCTACGTTTGGCAACAACTGGGTCTTTGAGCAAATCAAAGAAAGAAAAGAAGAAGAAAAGAAGAGAGAAATGAGGAGAAGAAAGTTAGGTAATACAAATAACCATTTTTTCATGTTGTCCTTCAACATAATGATTTCAATTTGAGGTGGTTATAAGTTGAGTATTGCATGAGAAATAATTTTGAGGCAAAACTGTAATTTCAGGTTAATTGGATTTAGAATTAAGTTATAAGCTAGGAAATATTATAAATTCAGAATAATGTGAAATTTCAACCGAATGGGATGTACCCGGCTTTGTTACACCTTTTAATCTAGTAGGAGGGGCCATCAAGGGGTGTGACATATATGCCCTCTCATTCTTTCACTTCAAAATTTTCTCAGTGAATTACCACTTCCACTCTCCAAAATAGATTGATTTACAACACATGGAAATTGATGGTGCACAGGTAGTCTATATCTATAGTGCATTCTATGTTGGTTAGATTTGAGTCATGAAAACTTATACTTCATGGTTTACTATTATTAGTCTTTATCATTTTTTTAAATTATTAAAACTTAAATATTATGTCATGCTTTGTTCATATAATTCTCAAATCATAGTTTGTGCAACATGAGGCTACTCAAGATAACATTTTTATAATATTGTTCAAATTCATTTACTAAAAATACTGATTTGAGAAAAAATTGGTAAGGTGCATTCTTATTTCTTTTTTTTTTTTCTTTTTTTCTATTTTTCACTTAGGTTAGTCATTTATCAAGGCCTTCTCTATCCCAAACAGGAATGATCACCTCCACTTTCAGTAAAATCTTCCCTCATTTCTCAAAGTCAAACAGAATACACAAACACATGCACACACATAATTGAGCTATTATCAAGTCGAGCAAGAGCCTATTTGATGTTTGACTCTATAACTCTATGAAATAAATGAGCCTGTAATTATTAGTTACACAAGTTAATTATTAAATAAAATACCAAACATAAACAACAATTTTTTGGGGAGCTCTAATGTATAGGTACAAAAGATTAAGCTTGCTAGTTATTAGCAAGATCAAATGACTTTATCTTATGTATAATTCGGAGAGAAATATCTCCCAAAAATGGAATGCAAGAATGAAATGTATATTGATGTCTAAAATTACCTCACAAAGATGTCGGTTCCTTGCAGCAGCTGCAGGATTGCATTTACTCTTGGTCTTCTTTGAATCAGTCACAAAGTCACAATGCAATGCTCCACATAAATCTGATAAGCATCTGCCTTGACTCTGAATTCAGTTGATATAGATGAGTTCTATTATCGGTAAAGAGAGAGAAAACAACAAGAATTTGATTAATATAAATTCAATTTGAACTTGGTGGCTTCATATTTATGATGAAAACCTCCATTCTTTCAACATAAATTTAATTGTTATAATCATCATTTGAACAAAAGTTCTCAATATAAACTAATTGATTAGGTAGTTATTGCGAGTTTAGAAAACCCTGCAGGTAATAGATCATGTTCAAAAGACACCACTTCCATTTCTTCAACCCTGAATTTGGAAAAAAAATTATAACGTTTCACTGAATTAGTTTGTGGCAAGTGCAATTCAAAGATACATTTATAAATATCAAATAATTCAGACAATCACCCATAATAAGAGAGGTTTTCATATCAAAATTGATACGGCCAACTAAAACTTAATGACAAACGTCCTAAAATCACACCAAACTATTCACATGCTGACAGAGACTTAATGGCAACTTCTCTAGGATAGACATACCACTGCATGTATTCAGCCTTACCATCTTGTCTTATTAAGCAAGAATAGCATTATCAAGAACTCAAATGCAGAAGAAAAAATAAAGAAAGAATATTAAACTATATGCCTTATCCATGCTGTCATTTGAAGTATGAAATCAAGTATGAGGGTATCCTCATTAATTGAATGGATCATGCATATCAAACCAATTGTGCCCATAAGAAGAATGACTGGACTTTAAAAAGCCCAAGGGAACAAAGATCAATGATAACCTAATTAGTTGAATGTTTACGCATCTCAAATGGATGCACGCATAGGACAAATGATGGTAATTTTAACAAGTTCGTACTTAGGCAGCTTATACTTCATTGTGTACATTTTATAAATCTTGACCAAACTAGAAGCTAGACAAGATTTATCGCTTAGAAGTAAAAGGTCCAAAAAAAGAAAATCCACATTGGCTTTCATAGGAAGATCAACAACAAAATATAATTAAAAGACTGAATTAATATCAAAGGTAAGCATGAAATGTACATCATTAAGTAGATTATAATGCCGGTTGTCAAAATGCTGATCCAGAAATTTTTCAGCACGAAAGCTTTTTCTGCAATAGCCACAGCGCCACTCATTTGTTTCTACATGGACTTTGTGCTGTTCTTGATCTCGAAACATATCATTTTCAGGGTTCAGCCTACATTTATTTGGAAGCTGATACTGTTCCTCATCCACAAGGGCGTCAAATACTGTGTCATAGGACAAAAAAAATTATGAATAAGGGCATAAAATATGACAAAAAATAATTGTTAAGACATCTCACCTCCTCAATAGCTTTCCAGGCTGCCCTACTCCTCTCTCTAGAACAATGCACTTCGTGTCTTGGCCCAACTTCCTGTTTAAGAGTTCTGAATACAACCGATAACCAACAATACAATATAAATTGACAAAAAAAAAACTAAGATTACAAGAAAATGTTTCTTTTTTCCCATGCCATGCTTCCACATATAACTACTGAAAGTTTAAGATCATGTACATCGCATTGTTCTCCAAACAAAACCCATTTTTTTGAGATGATATTATTATGGATATAGGTCCAGATGATACTTCTAGAAAAAATTAGTTTATGCATATTTCAAGGTAACAATAGAGTAGAAATCTTAAAAATTTAAAGCACAAATTAATAAAATAAAAATTTCATTTATGTTCATGATAGATACCAACATGATTTACCTATTAAAGATAGAAATCTTGCATTTTGAGAGGATACATAGTCAAGGATGAAAAGCTTCATCAAACAGTTTTTCTTATGAATTTAACTAATAGCAAAAAAAAAAGAAAAATGATAATTATACAATTACAGCATAAGCATGTATTAACGTTGATGGATTGACAAATAGGAGGATACATTTATGTATCAACGTTGCTTGATTGACAAGCATGAAGACATATTACACCCAGAAATTAATCATAACATGAATGGGTATAGCACCTCAATGTAGCTGCTTCCTCAAACTCCTATAAAAAAGAACACAAATGGAAAGTTCAGGGATCAGTAAATTATGTAAAGCTGCTTTCAAGCGATACTTGAATATTAACAAAAGACAGGCACTTTAGGAAATGAATTGAACATTAATTTCTTGAGCAGCAAGTTCTGTAAAGTAGCATTTCCACTCACATGGTATGTGTTACACCATACCCTACTGTGAAAGTACTTGAATAACAAATGTATGTGGATTCCATTGAAAATGAAGTACAATGGAGAGAGTACAAGGTGAATGAATATGCTTCTCATCCCATAAATCCGAATGCCGGTGACATGCCCCTCACAATGCTGGGAGAGCAAGATGGACAGTGGAATAGTTGATACAACTGGAAACAGGAAAGTTGAAGAGTTTTTTTTTTCCTAAATTTATGCCGTGAGACTCATTCATTGCATAGGCATTGAGTAAAATTTTGTTTGAATGAACCCAGCTGCTCAAATAATTATATGTCACGTAGTATGCATCATGAAAATACACCATATGTAGCTCATAGCACAGGTTCACAAATAAAATGACCAGCAAAAACCCCGGCTGAAAGAACTATCATTCCAAGATTTTAATACGGCAGTTCCCTCTACAAACAAAGGAGATTTACAAGAGAAGGATAGCAATTCATGTCACAAGTTTCCAATACACATTAACACAACAATATGTTCAACTCATTGATCAACGACGCTGCAGTAGTGTGTAGTAGAAGCAATTTTAACAGCTGTCTTACTACAAATCCCCAGTCTTCTTATCCCCCAGCTAAAGTACATACAATGATTATTAAAAACTCCACCGAACACAGTCATAGTTTTATTATATATTTGTTAGCCTAAATATAAGTTTCATAAATCAACATAGTCAAGTGTGACATCAAAAGATGGTAAATGAATGACACATCACGCAGATATATCCTGAAATGCACCAATGTAAAAATCACTCAAATGTCATCCGTTCACAAAAGGACCCACCGACGCATCTAAAGCATTGCAATCATAAAAGGAAGATGCCCTCGATCAATTCGATGAAAGGCGAAAAACAACAAATGTGACATTGCATAGATTGGAGCTGGGATGCTTCAATACCATCAAAAATAACAAAATATCATCCTTTCATGAAATGGACTATGTTAATGCACTCAGAGCATCAAAATCTACCAAACTAGGCATTTTGCAATCATTTAGATCAAATTAATGATGACAATAAACTATGGATCATCTTGGGAATTGGTGATTGAAATCACTCAAACAACATCTGTCTATAAAATGGACTACATCAACACATCATGAATGTCAAATCTACCAAGAAAGAAGAATTATTTCATAACAATGACACTTTATCATTACTAAGGGTTGTTTCATTGCAAGTATTTATAGTTCATAATATTTTGAATACAATACAAAGTGTTATTTTGAAATATTTAGAATTATTTGATTGACTATAAACAAAATTAGAAGATCAATTTTTTTATTTAGTTCAAAGCATAATGAGTCTAAATTTTAGAAGAAAAAAAAAAGAGATCTAGAGCTAAGGACGAGCTCACAATCAAAAGCAAACACAAAGATTTCACGATTGGAGGTCAATGATGCTAGAGTTATCACATATGGCATCACTAAGGGTTCCTCAATCAAAGAGTGTGGGGACAAAGATAGAGGTCACTGATGCTAGTGTGCGAAAGCTAAGACGGGTTCAAAAGCAATAGCAGAGGTTCACTAGGTGAACAACAAATGACGATTAAGCGTTTAGAAGTAGAGGCGATGTTAGTTACAAAGGTGAAGGTGAAGGTATACATACATACATACATGAATGCATGCATGTATGTATGTAGGTATGTATGTATCCAAACAATAACCCCTCAATGTGTAGAAAAGTAGGTTTTTTTTTAATTTTCTATTCCTGCGAAACTATGCCCACCACATTGTAGCATCACATCTACTTCAATAATCTAATTAATTAATCTCATTTAGACTTCTATTTTCAAGAATATATGTCATATCATTCAAGGTTCATAAAAAGTTAGGTTGCCTCTGTTGTCATCTCAAGGTTAAGAGATTGAGTAACAATAACAGCCTATCTACAAATATAGTGTAAGATTACAATTGATTAGATCCTGCATTATTGGTGACTTAATGCATTAAGTATGTCCTTCATTTTAACAATAAAGGTTCATTAGAGATGAGTCTTAACCTCTTAAAAAAACCTTGCAACAACTATTTTGCGGAGGGTAAAACGAATGAATGAAAATATATTTTATAACTATAGACACATTGAATAGAATCCTAGAAAGTTATTAATCATCAAGTAAATTGCCTTGAGCATTTCTGAGAATCCTCTCAGCATAATGCAAATTAATTTTCTTCCTTCTTGGAGTGATGCCAAAAAACTTGAATAAAATTAAATCCTCCTCATCCACTTATCTTGTATCACAAACCCTTCAACCCTTTATGGTTATCCAATGAACACGGATTAGGAGAACCCAATACTTCATGCGCCGAATGAAAAAGAAAACAGTGCAGTATGAGCGGTGTAATGAGTTACACGAGGTAAGAAACTAACAACAAACTTGCAGCTGCATACACTCTCACCTCAACTGCTACCCAGTAGCAATGGCAGCGCAACAAGCTTCTCACAACATCTACACGAATTATACATGACATTCAAAATGAAGTGGCTTTCTACACCTGAATTCATATTAATCAACAAATACGTGACTTTAATATCAAATCAGGCTCCCACATGTGGTCTCAGCCAGTCACTTATCTGGCCGGTTTTACTATATGAGGCTTCCCTGCGCTATTTGAAATCTAAACCTAGAAAAAAAAAAAGGTCTTCCCAGTTTGAATGTTGGATTAATATAAAACATTCGAACTCAATATTATCGAACAAAAGAAATCACCACTGTGCAGTTTATGAACTAAATCTTCCAAAAAAAAACATCAGAAGAGATCAGAAAAGCCCAATAAGAATCGAAATATCGCAATTTTATCAAATTTAAGGGTGAGAAATAACCAGTGCGTAGAAGGCAACCTATCGAACTTTAGATCGGTAAAATCAAAGAGGTGGATGGGTTACCTTAAGAGCTCCGACTCCCTGGAGCGACAGTAAGAGGAAGAGAGAGAGGACAAGCAAAATTGTCTCCGACGTTGCCCCCCGCATCGCCGAACAAGAGGAGAGCGAAAGTGACAATTGATGCCACCGGAGCGTAAAAGGTACTTTACTCGAATATTTAAGGGATCATTCGGACAATTTGCACCTTCTCATTACGCTCATTCATAAAATTTTATGATTTTTTTTCAAAAACTTTTATTTTATATAAAAAAAAGTTTTAATAATTTTAAGCCGCAACAATTCAACATAAGTTAATACTAACTTAGCAACTCTAAAAATTCTTATAAATATAAATTATTTGTAAATAATAGTTACGGTATCATGATGTTATAGTAATGATTTATATATTAAATTTTATACATTTTTAAACAGATTTAAAAAGTCATTTTAATATGACAAATTAATCAATGACAGCAAGTTTCAAAAGATTGGTACAATGGACATAGCAAGCAAAAGGCAAGTCCGTACAGAGCATAATATCAAAATACCAAAGATAATTAATGGGCTTTCATCAAATTTAAAGGTTTTTTTTTTTTACTGTGAACAACAACATTTGGTTCTACCCAATACGATAGAGAGCGGTTCTATCTGAGAAGATGAATGAGTTTTATGCATGTTCAAAAAAAGAGTGCATCATGACCAAAGTTATTCTGCAATGATGGCAAATTATTTGACTAAAAAAAATAAAATAAAAATGGGATTTATTTGCTTTAATTCAATGAACTATTCCAAATGCAGTTATATTGGTGGTGTATTTTTGTTAATATTCAATAAGTATTCCTAGAACTATAATCTTAGAACAGATACTTAATATCCCCAAAGAAAAAACTGTAAAGACGTTAAGACTCATATTTTATATTTTCCTATTTTCGCAATGCTATAAATGGGTACATTAAAATTTTTTTTGAAATAATTACATTATCTTGAGAATTTTTTATAGAAATCTCTTTTAACAAACCTTCTGCAATTCTTCTATGAAGATGAAGTGTCCCACCTTAAAGATGGTTTTGAAAGCGAAGAGACTCAAATCCGACGTGGCCATCACTGATCCCCCGGATTCTGAACATGCGGAAAAATAAGTAGACTCGAAGAACATTAAGAAGACTGTATAAGATATTGAACTTCTTTTTCCTAGCTTTTTCTGGGTAGTCACAGTTCTAAATTAATAACTTGTAAGCCGTATTTTACTGCAGGCCAACGCCACAGATGCAACTGCCGACTCATAGGAGGTGTCAATTCATGTCAAATTCAGGTTAAAATCATGTTAATCTCTAGTTAGCAGGTTGAAATTAAGCCAATTTAAAGTTAAACGATCAAAAAAAATTTTTGAGTTGTTAGATCCACTCAAATCGACCATTAACTAGCCAAATACTATGACTCAAACTCAACCAACCCTAAAAATTATTCAGGTCAACCCGAACTTAATCTTTTCGAGTATTCAGATCAAGTTGTCGGGTCAGATCAATTATTAACACCCCTACTGTTGAAATGTCTTCTATCTCCTTTCATCCTGATAAAGCATCCAACAAGCCTGCCATTGAGGCTATCGGTCTGACTCCTAACTGGTCATGAAAGGCTTTCTTGTACAAGCCATCTTTAGAGACCATTCCTACCTGGGTGTCACTCGAGGTCAAAGGAGGAGGTGAACTTTCTTGTACTTTCAGCATATTTGAAACCACCATCATCTTACCAATGCAGAAGATGCTTACTCAATTTTTATCCACCAAAACTCCAAATATCATGTGCACTTGAACATAGAATTAGAACACGTCGACAATGGGGCTTACAAAGCCTCTCCCAAAAAGGCAAAAATCACGAAATAATACTGACTGTTTTTATACACCCATACGGAGAAGAAATTATTAAATGTGGAAAACATATATAGAGCAATGTTCGTAAAATAATTATACAACAATGCGCTCACACTCAGATAAAAGTACACAAATGTTGTTAAACATATGAGGGCAGAGCAGTGCACTCCTGCTTAATGCACTTAACTCTACACATGCTGTCCCTATCTAATAATTTCTCCATGCAAACTGCCGACCGGTTAAATCCGTATCACTATCAGATGTTACAGAAAAATTTGATGAGCTCACATCTCACTAGAAGACTATTCAGATGAAAAGCAACATAAGACAAAGAATGGACCAGAAAATAAAGGGGATGCCTGTTCACCATTGATACTCTTCGTAACTATGAGCAAGTGGGTAAGGTGTGCTGCAACCAGCCAGAAGTTTCCATCAAGGCAGCATCAGTCTCTGACAGTGGCGCTGCAGCTCAACATAAATCGTGAGAACCTATTAACATCAATTAGTAGATGGTTAACAAGAGAGAAAAGCAACTGAATTTTGATGGGCATACCAAGCAAGTCTTCATAGCAATCATCAAAGGTTGGCCCATCCCTCAAATATGGAGGGGATAAAACTTGCTCCAGAGATTCTTCACTGTCACGAGGTGAAAAAGGTGTTGTTCTTTTTGACTCCCAACCAAACCCACCTCTATTTGAGGGACATCAATAAAACGGGGAATAAAGAAATGCTCTGAGCCAGTATTCGTTATTTTATCTCCTGCTTTCACAGAATTACTTAATGGCCCTGACAGTGCGGCCTCACGGACAGCACGTCTGAGATTCTGAGCATATATATCACTATCTGCAATTTGGGAAGAAAGAAAATCTAGTCTTGCTAAGACATGGTGCAATATCATCACAAATTAGAATGCAAAATTGTTTAGGAAACGGTCAAATTAGCATTGCCAATAGTACTATAGATGAACGTGCCAACCTTCTGTTGTAGCATCGGCATGATCACTTGCAAAAAGTGAGGCAATTGATTTCTCTTTACGCAACCGAGAAATTACAAGATGATGCTGCTTTGCCTCGTGAGTATTATTCCGTGACCAATTTGGAGTTAAATCAAACAGATGAGGAAGTTTCAAAGCAGGCTTGTCGAAGGCTTTCAAGGAGAGGCTAGAAGCCATCTCAACAACTGCATCTGTGGTATTCTCCTGCGGTAGATTACATTCAAAAATTTGATGAGTTCACAATTTTCTGAACACAAAACCAATCCAGGGATATGTAGAAAACAGTTCAATATCAAAGTGCAAGATCGTCACAACAAAGATGTCTATCTAGGGGTAGAAAGATGGATTACATACAACAGTTCTTCCACCGCATTGGGCCTCGACATGTGAGATAGTTTGTTCTTGGTATATATCAAGGGAAATTGGAGATAAAGTATTCACTTCTTCTGTAAGCTCCATTATTGACTTCTGCATTGTTGGAACTGCTTCTTTCAGTTGACTCACAAGTCTCTACATTTCAATACAGGTAATCAGTCCATAACATGAAGAGGATAGAACGAATGTTTTTTTTTTTCAATTTGAATACGATGAAAAAATTCCAAAAAGAAATTTGCTAACACACTTCTTGATTTCGAGTGCTTTCATGGCCACAGCTGAAATAGAAACCCAGCCCTGTAATTTCATCTGGATATAGAAAAGAAATTTGCTAACAAGGTTCTTCCATTGCTAACAAGGTTCTTCCACTGCATTGGGCACTCAGGGATCCTTACATTTCATCGTGCATCTTATCTTATATCTGCATTAGTAAACCTCAGATCCTAGACATCCTAAATCACTCGATGACAAGAAGACTGGTCCATGACGACTGACAAAGAAGTTTGCACCTAAAGCAAAATTGAGTTACCAGAATGACTATTAATCCAACATTCAATATATCAGAATTAATAATCCATAATGATCCTTGACCAAACGATAGGATGAGTCTTCTTGATGAGAGGTAGGAGGATGATGCAGCTAACACCCTCCAATGGCTACAGATTCATCATATCGATAGTGGTGCATGGGAAGGTAGTTGCAACAGCTAGTAAATCCAAGCAATAACTCCACTTCCCATACACTAGAAAGGTTGCTTGCTTGGAATTTATAAGCGCTTGCATTGAGAATATTTAGGCACTGTTTTTATCTACATGTTTTAAGCCGAATGGTTTCTTAAGGTAAAGGGTAAGTCCCCATAATTTGGGTAAGGCTGATCACCTTACGTAATTTTGTTATTCCTAGCAACAAAATAACGTTCTCTTTCTGCTGAACTTCATATTCTTATCTACATTTAGTCTAGTTAGTCGCAAACACCCTAAGTAAATTGTTTCTTAATCTCATTTCATAAAGACGATGCCATATTCCTATGTCATTGTACGTTTAAAACACAATTTTCCTGCACAGACTAGACCCAAACAACGTAAAAACCCTCAAGTAAAATGGTAAGCACGGTATCAAAAAAACAAAATTCGGTTCCAATTGCATAAGGATTAAACAAATGTGGTGTTTAGGGAGGGCTTTATACACAAGTCTATAATGAACTCTTTTTATGAATAGAATCACCATGTTGACATCTTCAGTAAATCATACTTAAAAATAATGAAAATATCCAAGGAAGTGTTTAGAGACGACCAGTAAGGAAACATATATACAAGTAGAGATCAGAATAACAATTCCGCAAGATAAAAATCCCAGTAGAAACTGTAATGGCCTAAGATATGGAAACATAATTTCTAAAGGGTTCTAAAAATAAAAAACTGAAGCAAACACAAAAGCTATTAAGCTTAACAACTATTATTTGTTAAGCAATGTTTCCATTTATTTGTGAAAAAGAAAGTTGAGATATCATATAATGCACTAAAAAAGTTATTGATCTCTATCTCAAGTAATTAAACATGCTATTCAATGTCATAAAATAATAAAAGCATTGTACAAGTTACATGTTAAATGCTCCCTCACCTCTAGGCTAACCAAATGCTGTTTATGTTCAGCAAGTGTTGCTGCCAAAGATTCAGCATGACCATCAGAACCATTTTTGGACATACAGTAAAGTAATTCTGGGCCCTCCCCGTCATTAGCTCTGGCCTACGTATGTAAAATAATCGATGTAAGGACTTCATGAAGCTGCTGCAAAAATAATAGTGATTGTCGGATCTAACCACATGGCTAAAATAACATTCTCATTGCATAAATCAACACAAAAAAAATACAAAAGGGCATTTACATACATACCACACAATTATTATATATTTACATATTTAACACCTAAACTTTAATTTTACATAAATGACACCTAGATCTTTAATATTATATCAAAATTAATATTATCATTGACTTTTTAAAGTGAAACATATTTTGTTATGCATAGGAATAGTGTTATATTTGTAAATATTAAACTTTAAGTGTTAACATATGAAGATACATAAAAATTTTGTGATATGTATGTAAATCTTCCAAAAATAAAACATGTGGTCTATTAAATCTATAAATATAAAATTCTTGATGCGAATAATTAATGAACTAAACTTGTTACAAAATAAACTTGTAGCAAGGCATAATAACTGACGGAGTGGTCTTCAAATTATCCCATCAAACTCAAAATCAACGGTTAAAGTCTTCAAATTATTTCCATCGAACCCAAGATGACAGTTAAGCTCTTAAAATTATAATAACTCTCTCTCTCTCTCTCTCTCTCTCCCTCCTCTCTCTCTCTATCTCGAATCGTGTGAGTGGAGAAATTCAACCAACCTGAGTTCATGCGTGATGTGGATCATGGGTTAAGGTGTGACCATGGGATCAACCGTCTCTAGGTTTTGCTCTTCCCTCTCTTTTTCGATTGCAAACACTAGTCGCACAAGATTTTTAAATGTGGTCATATAAATACACTTATATGACATTAGCTCATTATGAGTTTAGAATAGATGGGTGGTATATGTAGTGACCAGCTATTGCTGGATTTTTTTTTATGGTTAATATAAATCTTATTTGAAAAAAAAAAAAAAAAAACAGAATTGGATGAAGAATCCTCCAATAAGGATTTGCAATAGTTGTGCCATCATAGAGAGTAATGGTATCCTCATATAGACTTGACAACTTCAACAATTTATTCTAATCAATCGTTGTAAAGTGCGTATTTTTTCTTGTAGTTGTAAGCTTAGCATTAATGATCAACCCTTCAATTAACTAACTGATCCTATCATTGAAAAAAGAGCCAAAATTTATAATTATAATATTTGAGAAAGAAATTTGAAACAAGAATCCCTTCATTTATGATTGGCTAAAATCATACATGTCATGAGAGATCGGTCCCTAAGTATTTATCTTTATGATCAAGAATTTAATTTGGACAATGTACCTTTTTTATTATGATATCTAATAACTCATCACATCATTAGAGTAGAAATCTCGAAATTGAATATGAGATCATGTTAGAAAGATTCTTTGATGCAATCATAGACTTCCTAAATCAATAAAATGCTTTTTTTTTTTTTTTTTTTTGCTTGCATTGTTGAGCCTTGAAGAGTTGGAGAAGCTTTCAAACACCAACTCTACAATTAGACAGATTTTCAGTGGAGGGTCCTCCCCCACAGAATCATCTTTTGGTTAATTGTTGAGGAAAGAATACTGACCAATATGAAAGACCAAACATCATTATCTCACTCAGCCCCAGGCTAATGAATTGACCATTTATTCACCATTTTAAGTCAGATTACTGAGGGTTTACAAGATTTGTAATTATTCTTTTTTGGTTCTCAAAACTTTTCTGACCAGTTAAAGAAACAAATCTCAATGATCTTTCATTTTTGATATTTAAGACGTGTAAATGTTGACTCCTCTAATCATGATCTTTCGATAACCTTGCCATTATTAAGGTAAATAGACCTAAACAAACTTGTTTTGGTCCATTGATTTCAAACAATGATATGTAGAATTTAATTTCTATATGATCAATCCAAAAATAATAAAACTCAAAAACTAGACTTGATTGTGTAAATTTGATCTTGAGAGCTAACATGTTGGTACACAGACCAATATAATAATAGCTTTCACAAAGTAGCATGAATATTCTTCTTAGTTATCTTCTATCTAGATGTTTTTCCAGTGTTAGTAATCTACAATATTTGACCCATCATATAAAGTCAGCCAAGAAACCATACTTGACTTAGCAATGAGGATAAATGAGGATAGTCCAGATCTTTAACAAATGGGAATTTCTCTTCAACTAGCTTTGTTGTATTTTGCTAAACTAAGAAGCTCTAGAAAACAGGAGATTGTGGATCTGCTTTCTTGCAAAAAAAAGTCAGGTGTTTTGTTTAGAGAATTTTAGTATTGCAACCACTACTCAAGGATGGCGATCAACCAAATATTGCAAAATGGCCAAGACTACATCTTATGAATTATTTATTTTTTGAAGATGGAAGGACGGCCATGACTAGCTCCATGAAGAGCCAATTCTATTGAGGGTCGTGGGAAAATTTTTTACAGAAGGTTGGTGCTCATTAAACAAGATGTCAACTCATATAAATGCATCTTAATTGCATATTCCAACTAGGCGCTTGGGGTTAACCCAAGAAAATGAGGTTCTTGGTTAAATAGAAAGAAAATTGGTCTATGATATGTTACCCAAATTACCAACCTTAGTAGTGGATGAAAGTCAACTAAGAATCAAAACTTTTGAGCTACTTATTAGAGGAAAAAAAGCAACTTAGAGTTAGAGTGTGGCTGGAAAATAAGTATTTCACTCAAGATTTGTGTGGATTCACAAGCAACATAGAGTTGGGCTATAGTTGGAGCATTAGGATGCATGACTTTTTATTTGAAGAAATTGTTTTCATTAAGGATCACAAAGCTCCTAATTGTGAATCTTGTTGGTTTTGCTCCACAAAAAATGATCTTTAAGGTACAATATTAAATTTATTGAGTGACTCATAGTAGACACCAAGGGACAATAAAGCTCATATCTTATTAGTTTAATATTATAACCCTTTTCCTATGGGGAAGCTAGATCAACAAAATGGAATCTAGACCATACTTGATACAAAGTGTGAGAGAGAAAATAAACATAATATTGTACTAACTTTATATATTTCTCCACCTTTGGGGATAATATGATTTATGCGTTTGAACTTAGTTTGATTTGCTAGGGTTGAGGAATAGATGGGGCGCACCTTGATGACTTGAATTCAATGTCCCCTCCTCTTGGGGGAACCTACATTGACATAGCTAAATTTGGACTTATTTAACATTCATGGTGTAATGAGAGTCTCTTCTTTGAATTTTAGCCTCTAACCACTATTCACACTTGATTTGGATGGATGGTTTGAGTTTTAAATAGAACAAAATTGTACTTTATCGTGATTGATGGTTGTGAAGGGTAAAGTCAGTTCACAAAAGATAATGCATCTAGGTCTAAGTCTATGACAATTTAGGTAATTTTTTAAAATATATTACAAGCTTGCTCACAAAACCAACTAGATAGTGTGTGTGGTACATGCATCTATGAAGTTAAATTGAAAATCATAAATAGATGGTCATGGCATACCTCTAAGCCATTGTCAAAAATGTTACACTTATCAACAATAATTGGCCATGTTACATGTCTTCCAACCACTTAATTAAGCTAATAAACAATCCCTTTACTAGAGATTGAGTTGACATTAATACTTAAATAATGTCTTCAACATACACCTCCACCCTGGTCCGCTCTATAGACTTGAGAAGAGACAACATATGGCTAATAATTAGACTCCTTAGACATTATGGCTCAAAACCATATGAAATTAGCTAGTTTGATCCACCAATATACTCGAGATGACAAAATATGGGATTTTGATCAAGTTCACTTATATCCACACAATCAATTACTACTAATTGAATCTAAGCCTAAAACTAAATCTAAGTGATCTCTTTAATTGATAATGTTCATGCACAATAAGAAGAGGTAATTAGTTATAGAAACATGTGCCCATGAAAGCTTGGATTCTATCTAAAATAAATCTCAATCAATAATAAAAAGAAATATAGTTTAAAAAAAACTCGACCAATCTCAGGGAAAACTACATCAGCTTTCTTATCATATCGAGAAGACTCCAGAAATAGAGTGCTTTTTCATAATGAAAATAAAACTTCCAAACAAATCAATAATGAGCAAGACTTCAGAAATAAATTATTTGTGGTGCAACAAAAAAAAAAAAAAAAAATTCATTTACATATCTTAAGCACCAAAAAAATTAAGATACATCTATATGGAGATATCTTGTCTCTATATAATGAATTGTAACACCAAAGTGATTCTACTCTGCATTCATCTTAGTTTCTTTAACACAATGCGGCATGTAATGTCGTAATACCGGCTCACATTCTTCTGAAACAAGTTTGCTGCTTGTTTATGCCCCTCACTGAAGCCCAGTGAAGAAGACTGTTTCTTGTTTTAAACCATATGGTATGCTTCTATGTTTGTTTACTACAAATAATTGAGATTGAACACTTTTGAAAGTATTATGGATTAATTTTTCAATAATAAAAATATATTGCAAAACTAGAAAGAGAAGTCATATCTGTTGATCATAACTAAAATTAAGATTAATATAAAAAAAATCTGACTAATTCTAACCGTTGCAACCATCCGAAGGAGTTAAGGAATATAAATGGAAAACAAACTAGATCTCGAATACTGAAAAGTAAACCATTAACCTTCTACAAATTCATCTTACATATATGCATAAATAAAATTTTACTAAATTGTATGCCAACCCCAAAAAGTTGGGCAAGACTGATAATGATATTAGTGTAAGCATCTAAGCAATAAACCTAATTAATCCTAGCACTTTCCCCTAGTTCCAACTCTTGCGACTAGTTCGAAACAATCAAATATATTAAGAAGTAACACTTCTGTTGCTGAAGAAAAATATTAAATTCTGCAAATAATCATGAAATTTTCTTGAATATTATACCATTGGCTTAAAGATGAATGCACCGATTGCTCTGTTTTCTTTGTATAACGATAATATATCCTAATAAATTTACCTCAGTATTCAGTATGGTTACCAAAGGAACTCAGCAAAAAAATAAAAAGAGTCCAGATTCCATCATTTAATGCTAAATGATGACAAGTAATTAATAGAAGCCTACATTAGAGAACTCAAAAGAAGTTTGCACCCGATACGATATCAAATCTTGATACTTTCAATGTGTCACATGAAAAAAAGATTGAACTCTATCTCAACGGTTAATCATGAATTGAGGATAGCTTTTCCTGTTGTACAACCTTCCCGGCAGGAATTTTAGTTGAAAGGGTTGTCAAAAATAAATTACAGCAGGTGACTTAAATTGCAGGCTGATAAGATAGCCACAATGAAAAAAAAGAAATTCAATTAATTAAAAAGATGAAATTGTTATGAAAATAAAGCATAGAAAGTAAAATACTGCAGAGTAATGTTTTGCATCAATATAGGATCACATATTTTTTGCAGACAAATAATGATAAAACAAGATAAAACTGTCAACAAGTCTTCCTTCAATACAAACAAAAGTAATTACTAATCTGGTTTATAGAATGAGAATAAATTAGCAATACATAGAAAATATAATACCATATGCAGTGATTGCTTATGAATATGTTGTAGCATGAGTCCACCGCCTACAAATTTCGGCTACATCAACAGCATGACTAACTCTTCCACCCCTATTATCTGTTCTAGAAAGACTCCCCTGAAACTGAGATAAATCAGTTTGTTCAAAGGTATCAACGGATGACAGCATTTCGCTAGTACGAGTAGCCAAGAAATCTGAATGTGGAATTTGTGAACTTAAATCCATGGCAGCGACCAATGATGATCCAGATATTCGATACCTAACAATAAAGCATGAATATCAAACAATAAAACAGAAGAAATACATGCATACTTTTCAGGAAAAGTCCAACATACACCTATGTTCACGATGGGCTATCAGATCTTCAATAGGACCTGAAGCAAGAACTTCATGTTGGCCTGAAGAAAACCAAAGAGTAGACCACATAATTATTCCAAATAAAAAAAATGAAAGTAAAACCATTTATATTTGATTTCACAAAAGAAACGCACAGCTTATAAAAATGCACATGAATAAACAGATGCATCAAAAGGACTCCAAAAAAATGATTTATGTGAACTAGAATTAGATGGCTAACACCCATGTGTAAAAACAATAAATTAAGCACAATTTTTATTTAATGCTTTTGTTTTAGCAGCTGCTATCAATAAAGAACATTGCATACTACCAGCATACACAGAGATGTCAACCTATTGAGATTGCAATGCAACAATAAAAACAACATAAATTAGAAATGACACCTACAAGCAACAAGCATGAAATGGACAATGACATGAATGCTGTAGAGACCATCAATCTAAAGGCCCTCAGAAATTCATGAAATAGAACTGTTGAAACTCTCCTACTAAGAAAAAAATCAAACGATTTAGAGTTCATAATCAAAGTCAAGCTGATGCAAATCAACATTTTGAGTTTTAATTTTATATTAGTTTCTTTGCTTTTAAGAATTTTAGATTAAATTTTATCATGCCTATGATGACTCCTGTGAGAACAGGCGGTGTACTCTATTATTTTGAGCCCCTCCTTAATCTAGTTAGATTAGCTATGTTGATTTTGATTTGGATCGGTTGGCTCCTAGATCCTAGTTCGGATTGCTCTTACAAATCAACATTGCTGCTCATTGCTGTTAATGGAATCTAATGCTGCTTGGGCTTGTAAAGAACTTGGGCCTTTAATTGGAACTGCTCTGTGTTGTCTTGCTGCTTCGTTTGGAATTGTATTTGATAATAGTTTCTGTGAATTTGGTTCTGTTAAGAAAACTGTGGAGCTTTTTCAGCTCGTGACTTTGTTTCTTGCTAGAAGGTGCACTAATCTTGTTGACTTGATAGTTCGACATCCCAATTTCACAGGATTTCATAATTTATGCCCTTATCATGTGTTGATTCCATGTATATCTTGAAGGCATCTCCAGATGGATCAAAGTTTCAGAATAAATATTTGTTTTGCTATAAAAAAACTTTGTGATTACAACTAATAAGCTTTGAGGCATGTGAAAAAAAAAAGTTGCTGCATGGTAAAAATTTGTGTTCTAATTGGATGTAAATCATTCACAAATTTTTGGAAGAGGTGATATCCAAGCACTAACATTAGGCCTGAATTATTATTTGGAAACATAGTTTTTCTTTTCTTTTTTTATATTCTCTAAAATTAGTGATTGATTTACTTGAGTGATTAATTTTTTTAAAATCTTACAGAATTTGAAATTAGCAGTGTGAGTTTCCGATAAACATGTAGTAATTGATCTCAAATTTTATGCAAAATATCCATTTAGGTTATCATTAAATTGTCATTTGGTGCAAATTTTGCATGTTTTTAATGTTAATCAAAAGAAACTATTTCTTGCATAAATTAAGAGCCTGCACTACAAATTTAATCTTCTAAACATGATTCAATACTTCTCATTCCAATTTTATAAAGAAATAGTGAATTGTCAAATATGATGACTATAAGTAGAACATAATAACTAAATCATTAACAAAATAATAAAAGATATAATTTAAACTAAATAAGATAACCTAAAGTTTTAAATAGTATGAATATCATGAGGTTTAGAGTTACATTCCTACATTCAATAGAAGGTGTAATCCTAGCAAGTTAAAAATTGGATCAATATTTTAGAAGATTTTTTTGACATATGCAATTCATCTAATTCCCAAAATGTTGAATGAGCTAAATCAAACCTAATAGAATATGCTTAGTCATTTTTTACAAAGTGATATTGTCAAAACTACACGCATTGATAATGAAACATAAACTTAAAGATCAAAATTTGTTACCAAGTATAGGAATCAACTATAAGATCAACTTAAGAATTACAAACAAGAAGATTATGATGCATTTGAACATTATCCAAGATTTAAAGTCTTATAGCCAATTACTATTTGCCTTCAGCCACTTATTACTATTGCATAATTCATTAAAGAATTTAGGTGAGAGATTAAAAAATGAATTAAGATACAATACTTCAAAGACATTAAATAAGGCCTTATAAAAATATTTAGATATTTAAGAATATTACAACTACTATTGCATAAAAACTACTACTCTGCGCTTGAAATAGTTGTAATTGAAATATAATTGCAAGAACTTTAGAGGATCCCCTTCATAACTATCTTTCTTTATTAGGACTGGTTTTCTTTTCATTCTTTTGTAAGGAGTAGACGTGTAAATAACAGCTTATAATTTTAATATGATTTAGCCTATAGTAGGCAGTTTTTTTTTAGTTTGTTTTCAAGGTATCCTAAGATTGCAAAAGGATTTCCCCAGGTTTTAGAGAGGTGAGGAGGGAAGGAAATTGTAGTGATTTTGAAACTGCACAACAATCTAACACCAGAACCCCTAAACCTCCTCCACGGTTTCCTTAGGCTCGGTTCTCCTAGAGCAGTCAGAAAACAGAGAAGATGTTTTAAAAAAAAAACATCAGCATTTGAAAACAGGAAATCCAAACCAACATTGGTTCTTGCAATCTTGATGTTTCTTGGTAGTTCTTTGTAGGATTTATCCGACAATTTGGCAATGGAAAGTCATGCAGTGACAAGAAAGGGATAGCACAGCCTCTAGTACCGAAGGGCAGCAACATATTTTCACGATATTAGATACCTAGCCGTCTTTATATTGAATTTCTCGGATATTCAGACCAAACAGAGAAACCTTAAAGGTCGTTATTCTAAACCGATGGCTTCAACAAACCATGAGAACTTAACGGAAAGCATTCAAAAAAGGGTTCCAGCGGTGATTAAAGGTTGCTGGGTTGAACAAGTCATCCACAAACCTGGAAATTTTCTGCCACAATGGCGCTTAAAGGTTGTTGGACTGAACAGAAGTCATCTACAGCCCTGAAAATTTTGCAGCAAGCCGTCCAAAATGTGTAGAAAAAAGAAGGGAACATTTGGGGCACGTGCAACTCTAATCAAGTTCTGCTGTCATATCTTTCAACTAAATCACTTCTTTTTTAATTGTCTACAATGTGTTTTCTTGTATTTTCTTGTTTTCTTCCTCAGGTGGCTACATAGAATAGCCAACTGATCTCCAGTTGCTGGTTGGAACCACAAGGCCTTCAGCTAAGTCAGCAAGATTAGAGCAGCGGATAAAGAACTCTATTGCTGATGTTTGAGCTATTTTGGCACATGGCTCTGAGCTATTTTCAATAGGATAGCAGGTTGAGGACATCCAAGAAAACTAAGACCTTGAGAGTGAGATTAGGAGAAGCCAACCACCCAATTTTCGGAGCAGATTTCAATTCCAGCGACAGGAATTCTTGGGAAAGTAAAGTTCTTGAAGTTCTTGAAGTTGTTTCTTTGTAAAATGGTTTTATAATTATCTCTTTAATTTCCTAAGCTATCATTTAGAACACATACTCTTTAGTTTCATTTCATTCATTAATCTCCTTCAAGCATATCTAACATACACCAACACAAGAATTATATGTGGATGAATTTAGTCGTATTGAAGTGATCGCAGTTCATGAATATGCTTTTAAGAATATATTAAATGCAAAAGAAGATTTACAACCATAATATATATTTTATCTTGTTGAATCTAAATTTGCAGCTATAAGTGAGCCAGAGTTAGAATCAAAAGTTTAAAACCAAAATTAATTATAATATATATATATCAAATAGAAATTAAATAAATTCATAAATGTGAAACTAAACTAATCATGTATATTATAGTTAAAAATAAAATGAAAAATCTGATAATTTAACTCTTAACTGAAGCATCTAATGAAATAATCTCTGCAAATCAAATTAAAAGAACTTTATAGAGATTAGTAAATTTGCATTAATATTTCAAATGATTTAACTAATGATGACTTTCTTGAAAGAAAAATCAAATTTTAAAACTTTTTATATATCCATACAAATCTGAAAGTGCATAATTTATTATGATCAACTTTTTAAGTCATTTGAGTCAAATTTCATTAAGGGCTATTTAAATACATACCACCAATTCTTATTTATTTACATATCTAACACTTAGACATTAATATTTCCATAAATAACACCTAAATTATTAATAACACATCAAAACTACAGCTTCCACTAGATTTTTTTTAAAGTGAAATGCACTTTTTCATGCATAGAAAAAGAGTTATATATGTAAATATCAAATTTTAGGTGTTAGATATTGAAATGCATGAGAATTGTGTGGTATGTATGTAAATCTTCCTTTCATTAAAGATGGTGTATGTCCATATCAAATTACTCTTAGTACACTATTTTAAATTTTCTTTTTCATCTCATCTTTTAGGCATTGATATGAATCTTTAACAACATCCACTAGGAAGAATATTAGTATGGCATTATTATTGTTTGTCTCACATTATATTGGTCGTTTATATGATTTACATAATAATATTAAAAAAAACTAATTGTTAATTATGAAAATTATATGTTTATTGCTGATATGAATAAGAAATAAGTAGAATTCTAACAAAGTGATAAAGTAATAGTACATCTACATATTAAAAATTTTCTAGCTACTAATAAAGCAAGACTATATAAAATCATACAACATACAGGAATAATATTTCTAAATTGAAATTTTTGAAAAATTATGGTATCTGTCCAATCTTTAATGCATTTGATTTAATGCATGAAACAGCTATCAATGTCATTGATAATTCGCTACTTGCATCTTCTTGTGAACTCACATCCAACTTTTTAATAGACAATTTTATGCATTTTTTCTAAAAAATATAGGATTTGTGCCTAGATTAACTTGATTACTATAAAATCCTCAATTCATCAAAGCTTTTTTGAAGTGGGACAAAAATGATTCAAATCAACATTTTGACCTTTAAATTTTTTTTTTAAAAAATTTTATCATACCTATGATGATTTCTACTAGAGGGAATATTGGATCTAGTTAGGTTCCCTATGTTGGGTTTGACTTAAATCTGTCAGCTCTTTAATACCTTGTTTGGTTTGCACTAATGGATCAACATGCTAGTTCAGTGTTGTTAGTGGAGTCTCATGTTATTTGGTCTTATAAGCAACTTGGGCCTCTACATGAATGGTTCTCAGTTGTTAACCTCTATATACATTCCATCAATTAAAGTGGACACGCATGGTGAAATTGACAAATGATAAATGTGATGTCATGCAATTTAAATTTGAAACGCCTAGATCGTGACTAGAATTTATTGAAATGTCCTTCATTCGCAAAATATACTGCATCAATCAATTCAGAATGTCATAATTGACTAAAGAGGTTTGTTGTGTTGTCTAATGATCACCCAATGGATTAAACAAGACCATAGGTACATTTTCGCATATATCAAAGTCGGAAGGCTTCAATGTCATCACAATTTGCTCCGTTCACAAAACGTGTTGCATCGATGTCACCAAATATCAAAATTGACTTAAAGACATTATTTGCAATTGATTTGACCGAATGTGGTGCAAATGGCAAACCATAGATGCGACATCGTAGAAATCACAAATTCGCTTTGAGCGACGTCGAGATTTCTCAAATATAATGCTATCAAAAAAGTTCGTTGTTTGTGAACAATTTGTGTTTGATTTATTAAATAGCTCATGTTAGAATCATTTGTTAAGTACATTAGTCAAACATTAACAAATATTTTAAGTTCAAATTATTAATGAGCTGAACACAAACAACCCTTGTTTGATCGTGTTCAGCTCGTTTTAGCTTGAAATAAAGATATTATATATATAATGTGATATAATCACCACAACTCATGTGGTAGAGTGGTTGTGTATTTTTTTACTACATTGGAACAGAGCAGGTTCGAATCTAGCACTCTACATATAATTCTCTAATTAAATTTATTTTTTCAATAATATCATGTTTTAGTCCCACACTACAAAGAGAAGTAAATGGAAGTAATTCAAGTTGGTTAAATATCAATCTTTCTTGAATGTGTGGCTTCAAGGCTCCAAGTATATGGAATTTGAGTCAATTCGAGCTAAATGAGCCAACCGAGCTCATTACGAACCGAACACGAACAATAGATTTTCAAACAATTCCAAACACGAGCTGAATTCAAATAAATAAATTTTCAAATGAGCCGAACATGAACAAGCAGTCAGGTCACTCAAACTCAGCCCGTTTACACCCATACTCAAATGACCTTCAATTGAAATGAATAGTGCCATTGCATTTGAGACGTTGAAATTATCTAAAAATGACAGCTATATTGCCTAAGTGATTGCACAATAAAATTTACAAAATTTGCACATATTTTGATGCAATCTCACACAAATCACATAAAAATGATAAATCTCATATGTCAGTCAATGCATTTATCATTATTATCACTAATTTAATATGAATTTAAAATAAACTTAATGAAGTTCAAAATCTTATCATCTCAATTTCTTTCAAATTTTGTCCTTAGTTCTCCATTAATTTTGCTCCTTATATGGCAACTAATATTGAGTAATAACGCATAATACCGCCTCCAGCCAACTTCTCCTAATTGTAGTGATATTTGCCCCTCTCTCCAGTCTCTCCCTCTCTCCTCTCTCTATCATAGAACTCCCTCCATCTCTATCTCATGCCTACAACCCGACCCAACACTCGACTCCCCCTCTCGATGCAAATCAAGAGCTGAACGAAAATATCCCTCTCTCTCTCATCCGTCTCTCACCTCCCATATATGAACTCCCCGCTCAACCTACTCCTCATTCTAAAGCCCAACCTTGTTTCTTCCTATCTCCTTGTTCGCCCAAAACCTTCTATGCTACTTTAATTAGCACTCTATCTCGATGATTAGTATTCGGTCTAAGCCCAACACCCTTCCCAATCTCAATCCCTCTCTCCTTGAGCAACGCATCACTCATCTCTACTCTCTTTTCAAACCGAACCCAACACAAACCTCATCTCCCCTAACTGCATGAACTGTCAACATCTACCCTCCAGCCTATTCCAATCTCGCCTTCCTATCCAGTCGACAAGCCTAACAGTGTTCCCTCCACTCACTTTTTTTTTCACGTGAAATTCCAAATCATATGCACCTTGCTCACTCGACCTACTGTCATTTAGGTTTGTTAAACAAGGTAAAATAGAAAGATGACCTATGAGTTGTCATTTTTGTTATTTGATTAAAGTTAAATCTTTCTCAAGTCATATATAAAACATCCATCTCACCCTTAGGTTAAAATAAAATAGAGCCAGATTTCAGATCTTGTAGGATTTAATATTGTCATTCTTGCTACTCAATAATTTGAATTAGATCTTAATCAAAGTATAATACCAAATCAACAGCATTTAAGGTAAATTTGTAAGATTTAAAGTTGCCAATTATCCTGCTTAATTCATTTAGGTTAAATTTCATCACCCGACAGTCCTCTTTCCAAATCAGCAACAACAACAACAATAAGGCTTTATGCCACTATGTGGGGTCGGCTACATGAATCCTATTTCTCCATTGTGTCCTATTATGTGTCAAATTCTCATTTAATTTTAATAAACTAAGATCATTTTTATACATGTTAACCAAGTCTTTTTAGGCCTATCTTTACCATTTCTTAACATAAGGTAAATCTAATGCATCTACTCTCCTAACCATCTAAGGCGGCTCTCTCTAATCTTATCTACCACTAGAGGTACTCAAACTTTTTTCGAACATAATCATTTTGCATTTTATCTCTAAGAGTAAAGCCACTCATCCACCTAAGCATCCTCATCTCTGCAACACTTAACTTAATCTTATGCTTCTCTTTTACTGGCCAACATTCTGCACCATAAATCATTGCAAGTCTTATCACCATCTTATAAAATTTTCCCTTAAGTCTAAGCGATTCTTTTCTATCACACAACAGGCCAGATGCATTCCTCCACTTTAACCATCCAACTTGAATTCTACTAATAACATCTATCTATTTTACCATCATTTTGAACAATAGAGCCTAGATATTTGAATCGCTCACTCTTTTTAATGATTTGGTCACCCAATGTCACAACACCACCACTAGAACTTCTACAACTAAAATTACACTCCATATATTCAGTTTTAGATCTACTCAAACAAAAACCTTTAGACTCTAAGATTGACCTCTATAATTCAAGTTTCTCTTGGACTCGCTCTCTAATCTTATCAACAAAAAGAATGTCATCAGCAAAGGTACATCTTCTTGTAAATGCCTAGTAAGAACATCCATAACTAAAGCAAAGGATTAGGCTTAAAGCGATCCTTGATGTAATCCAACTGAAATAAAGAAATATTTTGCCAATCCTCCTTGTGTTTGAACCCAAGTAACAACTCTAGTATACATATCCTTAATGACTTGAATATAACCAACATTAACCATTTTCTTTTCTAGAACTCTCCAAAGAACAACTTTAAAACTTTATCATAAGCTTTCTCTAAATCAACAAATGTCATATATAGATCCTCCTTACTTCTCTATACTTCTCCATCAAACCTCTCAGCAAATGTATAGCATCCATAGTAAATCTACTAGATAAAAACAAATTGATTTTGAGAAACTTTTTATCATCGTAACTGCTCAATAACTCTCTCTCATAATTTTAATGTATGACACATTAACTTAATTCTTCAATAATTTGCACTCATGTGCATCATCTTTATTCTTAAATATAGGAACAAACAAACTATTTTTCCACTCATCTGACATCTTTTTAATCTTTAAAATAACATTAAAAAGATTTGTAACCCAATAAATTCTTTGAACTCCTAAACATTTCCGCACTTCTATTGGAATATCATCAGGTTCTATTGTTTTTTCACACTTCATTTTTTTTAAAGCTTCAACAACTTCAAATTTACTAGTATGACGATAAAATAAAATTCTCTATTTTTATTTAGGGTATTAAGGTTGCTAAAATCAATCATATTTTCATATCATATATTGAAAATTTTATCAAAATAACATATTTTCAATATTTTTTTCTAAGAAAAGCACTTTATGATTTTCATCTTTAATACACCACACTTGAATTAAATCTTTATTTCTCCTATCTTTTTACTTAGCTAACTTATACATATATCTTTCACCTTCTTTGGTATCCAATCTATTGTATAAATCACTAAAAACTAATTTTTTTTACATCATATTTTGCTTTTTTAGAATCTCTACGGGTCACTTTATATCTTTCTCAATTCTCTGAGTTTTACATCTAAACTAAATTTTATAATAATGCTTCTTATTTTTTATCTTTCATTGCACACTTTAACTCCAACACTAATTATTTTTATTAAAAGAAGCTTTCCTTTTCGATTCTCCAAGCACATTTTTTACAACAATTTCACTTATATTTCACATAATATTATTTTCCTTATGAACATTTCAAATGCTAAGCTCTTAAAACTTGCTCTTAAAAAAATTTATTTAGTATTCTTTAAGTGTCACCATCTGATCACAAGATAATAATTTGATTTATTTTTCATCTTCCAATCTTTCATCTTAAAATTTAAAACTAACAGTCGATACTAGGTACTTAAACTTTCACTCGGAATGACCTTGCAATTTTTACAATCTAAACAATTTATTTTTCTTATCAAAAATAATCAATCTGTGTCTTACTAGATACATTTTTATAAGTAATAATATACTCATCTCTTTTCTTAAAAAAAGTATTAGCAACTATAAAATCATACACTAAAGAAAAATCTAATATAGACCTACCTTCTTCATTAGTCACTTCAAATTCAAACCACCATATATACTTTTAAAATATTCTACCACTCTACCAATATGTTAATTTAAATCTCCTTCAATAAATATATTTTTTTCAAGAACTATCTTTTGTATTAATCTCTCTAAGTCATTCCAAAAAATTTCTTTTAAACCGCATCCAAACCTACTGAGGTGGTATAAACACTTATAACATTAATAATCTTAAAGATCAATTTTAAAGTTATAATTTTATCTCAAATCTTATTAATATTTATAACATTATCCTTCAAACTTTTATCTAAAATCACATATACACCATTTCTAATTCAATCTATCTGAATATCAAAGTTTAAAACCTAAATTATCAACCTCCTTAGCCTTCCCCCCAACCCATTTAGTTTCTTGAATACATAAAATATTTATCTTCCGATAAATCATAATATATATTAATTCCATTAATTTACCTATAAGAGTACCTATATTCTAAGTTCCTAACTTAATTATATTTTCATGGACTATCTTCTTTGTCTGCATCTGTCCATAATATAGAAACTCTTGCTTATTTAACACTACACCGAGGCGCTGATGCAGTTATCTTTGCACACTTTTCACTATATTCATGTCATATAGCACACGCTTCCAAAGGACGCCCTAGTATTAACATAATATTTTAAATGATTCATATCATGATTATTTCGATAATTTTTACACTGACTATCGACTACCTTACACAACCCTCCAAATCAAAAAATACAAAAAAAATTAGCTCTTTAAAATTCGTTACCTTGCCAATTCCAACATTGCTTTATGTAAAATATAGATGCAACGATTTGCCTCTAAATTATCATAATTAAGTACTCGTAACGCCTTTCTTGGTCAGTCAGAGAAATACTATAATTGTTTATTTTCCTGCTTAATTCATTACCCTTACATTTCTTGGAATGGTAGGAAGAACTCAAGATTGCCAAAATTAAGCACCTGTAACGTCTTGATGAGAAAATTTATAGTTTTCATACAGAAACAAAACTATATACTGTCTTCCTTGACATGATAGGATGACAAATCAAGACGAGATGTTTACACAATTCATGCATGCATTTTTTTTATGTGGTGGGCATATCCAGCATACCGTAAGTAGTCCTCCTATATCGAGATGATATAGGGATGCTGCCAAAACTCTATACTTGCAAAAAAATCAAATAGTACAAAATTACATTTAAATTATAATGGTTCAGTTAATATTGAATTTAAATTTGATGTTATAATAGAGGTGAACTTAAAAATGAATTTGAAGGCTACTTTTTAAAATAAAATTGAACTCAAAATTAGATTTATGAACCGTAATGAATCAATTTCAATGGGCATGGATATGACTCTAAATGAAGTTCCAAGCAATGTCATATCTTGCATTAAAAGGATTGAAAAAAAAAACATAAATTCATGCAAACGAATTTGAGAGGGATAAAATAGCATGTTTATAAGCAGGAGCAAGTGTAAGAGGTGATGGATTCATAATTAATGAAAAGCTCGCTCAAAATGAGTCCCTCTAAAACTTGAAGAGTCCGATGAAATATGTACTAAATGAAATTAATTGGGCATGACATTGGGTGATTCAATATGAACCTAGAACGCCTTATGCCACCAGATCTGCAATACAACTATGTTAATAGCCAAAAGGCATGCTTTAGAATCATGAAGTGTGATGATTGCGCATATCCCAAATACAACATACTTGTGTAGACTATAAGATTTGAATGCTATCAAATAAGGCGCATGAATCACAAGACAAATCTAAGTTCAATCGAATACCTCAAAAGTATGCAATTATATCATGCAAATGTATAAAATAAAAGTTGATGCATAATGTAATTGCAACAAGATTTTGAACACTGCATGTGCCTTAACACGTATACTAAATGTTTAAGTCTAGTGTATGAGAAGGTTACGTGGGTTGAATAGAAACATGACTTTAGACTCGATCTTCTATCAATAGACCAACAGAGTTGACAAAGTCTGAATTGATAAAATAAAATTAATCAAATATTTTGATGATGATCATATTGATTGGAGACTTCAGTCAGAGAAAGTTTATTATTATCAACTTCTTTGGCATTTTAACATCAAACTATTTTAAGTCCAAATGACAATTAGCTATGAAATGATCATGAATTTTAAGCATTCAAATTAAACTCATCATTCAAAATTTAAAGCTAAAACTATTCACCATCCGAACTATATATGATGATAAAGAAAACTTAAATTACAAAAAAAGTCAATGTTAAATCAAGTGTATTTCTATATTCATTCTCAATAAATCTCACGCTAGTAAAAATGTAACTTATATACTCAGTACGCATGATTTTTCCCTTAAATGACACCACAAAATGTAGTAGTCATGACCAGAGCCCTTTAACTAGGTGATTTGGCCCCTCAATTGTCTCATTAAATTATGGTTACAAATGTTACTCGTATGTTCCCTAATGGCTCAACCCCTAGAGTTGTCAATCGTAGGCGGTGCATTTGATAGGGCACAAATCACTATTAGTTCGGACTTAAAATTCTCTAATTAAATAAATATCAATCAAAGTCTATGCGGTTCCCATAAGTAATCGTATACCGATAAAGATCATTCAGTCATGTTGGTTGATTATCTCTTCTAACTAAGTAGATTAAGGACCATGATAGTCTAAGACAAAACCATAAAATTTTAATCGGGCACATCATCATTTTCAATTCACTTTAAGTTAACAATGATGAACTCTTAAATTTTAAATTTCATTTATTCTTATTATATGCTAAATAATTAATGACCTAAAGAATAGCCTTAATTGAAAGTTCTCTCCCATCATTAGGAGGGATAATTAACTATAAGTGCTTGTTTCTATATGAAACCTAGAATTAGATCTAAAGTCGTTGCAAAATGAGGGTGAAAACTTTGTTAACATTTGAAAAAAAAAAAAAAGACAAAAATTTTTGAACCCTAGCAATAGTCTTCCATGAGCGGGATGGGTTAGGGATCATTCGCCTATATAATAGGAGGGGGAGAAAGCCGACCGAGACAAACGCGTGCATGCGAGAGAGAGAGAGAGAGAGAGAGAGAGACCTACCTGAACTGAAACAGTCGACCTCCTTTCGACCGAAGCCACCGCCACCAACCTCCTTGTGTTTCGATCAAAGCCGCCACCGACCCCCCTTGCATTTTGACCTAAGCCAATCCTCCCTTTTGTGTGAAGAAGTCGATCGACCTAATCGAAGTCTTGTCACGTGAAAGAGGAAGAAACCGAGTCTTGCACGAGCTTTGTTGCGTGAAGGGAGATCGGTTGAATAGATTAAGCTCAAGCTAAGCCCTATTTCACACAAATAGAGATTTGATCGAGCCTAATACACGTAAAATCACGTAAATTAGCCCTATCCAAGAATTACCTAGGGCTATTTTGAGAAATTTGAGACTTATTTCCAGGTATTATGATTGTAATTTCATAAAATTGTAGAAATATTTTTATTATAGACCTTAAAACTACGAGAAAAAATTTAAAGGCTTACGCTCATCGATCATAGGTCCACCTAAGATAAAATTTAAAGGCTTATCAATTTTTCAACAAGAGATGATTACCTCCCTCCGTTAATTTTGGGCCCGGAGCAAAGAAGAGCGATGATTGTACTATATTTCACAAAATTGTAGCACACTAAACCGACATTCCGCTAAAATTTTGTTGAAATTATCGAACTTTATATTTTTATAAAAAATCATAAAATAAGGGAGGTGGAACTCTATGATACAAATCAATCAAATGAAAGAAATTAAAATTAAATGAAATGGGCATTAAATTATAAAATGTAATCATTCAATCTCCATATGAAATAACAATATCACAAGTAAAAAAATTTCAAATTGAGGATTTAATTAAGTCTTCTAAATGAATTTAAATATATTTTTCACTCGTATGGCATTCATTCATGAAATGAATTTAATAAAATTTAAGGAATGAATTTATTCATACAATGATTTTTTTTATAAAATTCAATAATTTTTAATTATTCAATAAATTCCAATAATTATCAATTATTTAATCAATCAAACATAATGCGTCAGAAATCCAAACATAATTTAATTATTTGCTGAGGAAATTTAAGTAACATAATAATCTTAGGTCGTTTCAATTCCAAAGAAATTATAAATTATACTTGGCATTCTAATGGATATAAGCCAAGTTATTTCTTTGCAAGATGAAACTCACACTTAATCTAAACATTCTAACAAATGTAAGACTAACCCATGTTTTGTAAAATAAAATTCGCTAATATAAAGTTGGCTTTCCAAAAGAAATATAAGTCCAACATATGTGCATAAAATGGATCACATTCAACTTGGCTTTCTAATAGATGTAAGTCCAATTTGTGTTTGTAAAGCAAGCACCATTCACATGAAACTTGGCATTCCAATAGATGTAAGCTCAATGTTTGTATGCAGACTTCAATCATATTAAAATTGGCATTCTAATGGATATAAGCTCAATGTTTGTTTGCAAGTCGACTTCAATCATAATAAAATTAGTCTTCCAATAGTGTAAGCTCAATGTTTGTCCAAGGCAAACTTAAATCACATATTAGACAATGGCATTTCAATGGATGGAAACTCAATGTTTGTTAGCACGGTAACTTCAATCATATTTAACATGGCATTCCAACGGATGTAAACCAAAGCATTGTTCGCAAGGCAAACCCTACATTTAAAACATTGATCAATGTAATTCCAATGTTTGTCTGCAAGATAGACTTAAATCACATATAAAACAAGAGCATTCCAATAGGATGTAAGTCCTATATATGTTCATGAATCACACTTAATGGCATTCCAATGAGATGTAAATCCAACATGTATTCATAAAATGAATCAAACTCGGCAAAGATATGTAAGTCTAATATGTGTTCATAAATGAATCAATCAAACTCAGCATTCCAAAGGGATGTAAATCCAATATGTAGTCATAAAATGAATCAATCAATGGTGCATTCCAATAGACGTAAGCCCTATGTTTATCTGAATGACAAACTTAAATCACATATGAACAATGGCATTCCAAATGACGCAAACCCAGTTATGGATCGCAAGGAACCCCACATATTAAATATATATGGCTTTCTGATGGATGTATGCCAACTGTGCTTGCAAAGCAAACATCAAATCCCATAAACATATGACTTTCTAATAGATGTAAGCATAACTAATGTTAGCAAGGCAAACATCAATCACATTAATAATGACATTCTAATGGGTGTAAGCCCAATGTGTGTAAGCAAACTTCACTCATATAAATCAATAGCTTTCCAATGGATATAAGCCCAACTCAATTAGGCATTCCAATGAAATATAAGTTCAACTTATGTCGAAATGCAGCCTTCATTTAATAGTGACCCTATCAAACTCATAAAATTGAATTATTGGACAGATTTACAAGTTAAGTTTAGCTTAAATGATTCAATAAACACATACACAACAATCCTAGTCCACTGTGATTCTTGGGAGGAGGCAACCAATTGTAGCTAATCGGGCTCGACATTACATCTAATAGTCCTCGATGTTGGTAGTAACAAGTAGTCCCAATGATGACAAAACCATTGGATCTTGATTGAGACTACTCTCATTTCCTTCAAACAGTCATTCACACCACATCATTAAGCACTGATTTACATCAAATATTAATACTCATTTCCAACTTTAATCGAGAGAGCTCTCAAACTATGCTAAGAAGTGTAATTAACTAAAGATTGCATTCATAGAAAGTAGAACCCAAATCTAAATAAACCTTAATATAATGTTGGGGAAAATCTAGTTGAATAAAAATCAATCTACCTCACGAAAAACTAAACATCTTAAGGATGGCGAGGTTTTGGTGTTTTTCCTAAGCAATCAATTTCTCTCGAGTAGTGTCTTATCTATAAACCTCATTTACCTCCTAAATATTTGACTCAACACAAATCCAAACTATTCTTATCAAGAGACCTGGCGCAAATTTTCGAAGCCCGCATCAATCAACTTGTTAATGAGCTTATTTGATAATGTTTTTAATTCAATTTTTTACTAATTTGGTTTTGAATATGATTCTAGAACTCTAGTTCTTGTGCATAAGTTATGTATCTCAATTATAGGAATTATGGAATTCTATTCTACCTGTGGCTGTCTCATACTAGATCGTGCATTAATTATATTCACTCAGTAGTTATGATCTTATTATTTGACTTAGTTCACAGGATTTTGTAATCTATGTCATGATGATTAATTTTTGTGCATTATTACGTGTTTATTTTACATATATCTTAGACAAACTTTCAGATTATAGTTGTCAAGTAAATCATAATTTTGTTAAAGAACTATGAGATATGTAAAAAATACTTTTGCTTAATAAAAATTTAAAATTTCTTTCAATCTTGTGTGCTACTTAAAAATGAATCCTTTTAGTATGTGCAAATGGCATCTACAAGTTTTTCGAATGTGGTACTTTCTTGAACATTGTGAAGCCTAAATAGTTATTTGGCAACTTTTTTTCCTTTATTTCTTCCTATTCTCTAAAATTAGTTATTGCTTTGCTTGAGTGATAGTGTTTTCAAATCAAGTACAATTTGAATTTTTTCTATGGCTGTGTAAAATACCAATCAACATGTAATTTTGACTATCCTTAAATTTATGTGTATTTAGGTGATCATCAAAGTATTATTTGATGCAAATTTTATATATTTTTTTCAATCAAAAGAGACGGTTTTTGTCTAAATTAAGAGTCACATACTGCAAATTTACCCTTATATGCATGAATTTATGCATTCCACATAGATTTGTATTGGGAAACACCATACTTTAATAAAAAACTGCATAAAACCATTGTCATCTTTTATAAACACTACTAGCAAATCAAACATAAATTTCCCATGACTTGAAAAATTTCTAAATATAGCCAAGATGGTCAGAAATAATGAAGCGGCTTAGTTAAACTGAAATTTACACGGTTTAGTTCTCAACATGTCAGCCATTGATTTCCTTACATTATGTTGCACCTTTTCTTCCTTCTCTCCTCAACATTAGTTTAGATAGGGAAAAGTTGTCAATTTTTCAAAGAATAGTACACAGTGTATGTATAAGCTTTCCAAATCTGATGTAATTACTTAATGATTAAAAAATTATTGAGGAAATATATCTAGACCTTCATAGAAACCATGCTAGATTGGAAGATAGAAGTCATTGTCTAATTTAAACAGATTAATGAAAACATATCTATCACGGCTAGAAAATGGAAGAACTTTGTCAAGTGAAAATGCAATGAATTTAGTTGATGAACATACATTCAAACTTCTAAATCCATTACAGTAAAAATTAATTTAATTTCTCAATATAACATTGAGTCTAAGAGTGTCATATTTAATTAAAAGAGCTTCAATAAAATAATTTAATAATAAGTGATGCTAATTTTCTCTGTATTTAGCTGCTCCATCTATATATCAATTATATAAATTCTCATATACCCGAAAAAAGTAGAGCTTATACACAAAGAACTTACTCTTGTGAGACAACAAAGACTCCCATAAGCGAGTTGCTTTAGAAACCAACAGAGAGTTCTGAACAGAAGAGCTTGAGATACGATCATCCCACAATTCACCATCTAGCTTAGCTTTATTTCTGATCTCTTGCAGCTTTTCTAATTCTTGCATCAAGTGTGCCTGAAATAGCAGTTGGAATAATAAATAACTTGATGTTACCGCATTTTATCCGCAACATAACCATACAAGGCAAGCAAATGTACTAAATGAGTTGAAGAACCAGCTCCAAGCACCCATAAAATGCATAGCATATATTAACTTTTAAAAAGAAATGGTGAATACCTCTTCTGCAAAGAGTTCATGAAAATCAGCTGTCATTTCATTAGCCAAGTTTGACCATGTAGCTTGCCTTTGATCGGCAACATTTGCATTTTTTAGAAACTTTCTCCTCTCAAGACCAATCCTAGCCTGTGGAAAAGGAGACAGAAGATGAAAAAAAACTGAAAAGATCTAATATCTATTGCATTTCCTATAGAAAATTGATAGAAATATCAGGTAAAAGAAAGTGGTAGAATCCAGGAAAAAGATTTTAATATCCTTGACCGGCACTGCACATATCCTTAAATTAGGAACATTAAAATAAAATGAACAAAACTGAACCCTGAAAATCAATATTCACAACATTAAGAATTATTTTCGCACAACTTTTCTTTATCAAGGATCATAGTTGCAGGAAGGAATTGTCCAAGTATAAACAAAAATCTAGAACTGTGAAAAATCAAAGAAGATGGCAGCGCCTATAGATTACAATAAATATAAAAAGATAAAACAGGGAATGTTTTGAACAATTAAAAACAGAGATCAATCAGCTAAATCAACCTTTGTAATTGGAAGTAATGCAGCAGCATTCAAATAAGAAACGTCTGACAGTGAAGCAGGAAGTGGGTTAGAGGATACATCATCATAAAATGTCCGCTTGTGGACCTCCCTCAGAGCATGCACAGAAAGCTGCCACAGAAGCTCTATAAATCTGGTTTAGGAACATATGGATCAGAGCTTATACAGCATCAAGACCTAATACAAATCATGAAAGAAAAAAGGCCTGGCACAAATTTTACAAAGCAGAAATAAGCATATACTGCATATCAGTCTGATAAAAATCTACTTAAATAAAATTAAAATATCATGTAGGAACAAATCTACCCTGAGTATGATCCGATCAGGAAGCTAAATAAGAAATTCTTTTGCAAATGCATGAAGAATATCTTAACTTTTTTTTTCCCAAGGAAAGAATCATGAATAACTTGTTCCAGTGGCAGTTCAAAATTATACCTATGAATTTATCCAAGAATCATATCAATAATTTTAGACATATAATTGCAAAGTACAGTGAGGCAATTTTGCTATTCAACATAACTCTAAGCAAATCATTCTCATCTAATTATAATAATGTAGTGGATCATCGGGGTAAAGGTGCATTAAAAATCTAAGAAACAAGACACTTGAGAAATAAAATGCTATTACCAGATGACTTACAAGTGTAAATGGTCCTAACAACGCAATTAAGAATGGAGACATAGCAGCTTCCTTTCTAATATGTACTTATATTCAGAAACCTCCAAATAAACTAAGGGGGTGTTTGAATGGATTTACTTAGGATTTAGGCTGCTAAATCCAGTAAATCCTACCAAACACAAAAAATAGATTTACTAAGTCCGGGATTTAGTAAATCCTGCAAATCCAAAAAATCCAGTAAATCTTCTTAAATCTCGGATTTAGTAAATCCTACTGGAAGGTTGGATTTAAAACAAGAGAGAGGGAGAGGGAGAGAGAGAGAGAGAGAGAGAGAGATGGAGCGAGAGAGACGGAGAAGAACTAAGAACTGTCAAGTTCATTTTTTTTAAGGGAAATTTATGTATATAGCACATAAATTTTATGCATTTACATATCTAATATCTAAAATTTGATATTTATAAATATAACATATTTCTATATTTCAAAAATTGAATTTTACTTCAAAAAAATTAATAAATGGGTTATTTTTATTGTAATAATAAAAATTTAAGTGTAAATATTTATATTTAGATGTTAGATATATAAATATAGAAGAATTGTGTGCTATGTATGTAAATGTCCCTTTCTTTAATCTTTTAAAAAATCTTAATTTTAAATAATTTATTTATTAATTGTGATTATTAATTAGATTTAAGTAATTTTAACTAATAAAATAGTTGATAGTTTTTAATTTAATTTAACTTTATTTAAACTGATTTAATAAAATATTATTTAAGATTAACTAATAAGTTATTGAAATTATATTATAATTTAATAAATATAATTATAATTGTTATAAATTTGATAGTTAACTAATTGAAAATTTGAAAGAATTCGTACGATTTTACCTCTTCACATGCTTTAATATAGTTTAATTCTTAAGATATTAATCTACTAGTAAAATTTAATAGCTATTAATTTTAATTAATTAATAATTAATATTAATATAAAGTACTTTAGATTAATATTGATATTATTAATTGATTAATTAATATATATTTAATTAATGTACTATTAATGATTTATTAATTAAAAAAAATTAAATCCTAATAGACTTAAATCTTCAAATAACTTACTAAACATCTTTCGTGATTTAAGAGATTTAACTAACTGCTACAAATTTTCGTGATTTAGCTTAAGATTTACTAAATCGGATGTCTGGATTTACTAAATCCTACGAAATAAATCAAATCTTACCAAACACCCCTTAAGTAATTCCTATAATCCGGTTTGAATGTGACCACCCTCAAACTGAATTTTAGAGTATAAACCATGAAATCACAATATTTAAAGATAGTCCAAGAGATTCTGTATAAAACACTTCTTTGCAAGAACCATCGTGCTATATAAAAAACAACTGCTCATGCATATAAAGGTGGTGTAATTTTGATTACAGATTTCCAAGGCAGTTCGATGGAGTAAATAAAGCAATAGAGAAGAACCACTTAAATCTCATATTAGGTACCAATTTAAGTCATTTATTTGTTAAATGAACCAAAATCAAACTGATTATCAATCCCATAATCATTGTACATTTTAGTAAGCATTCCCGAAGAGTAGAGGCAATGGACGACAAATGCAACTCCAAAACAGAAGCTCTCCCCATACCCCAATGGTGCTTGGAATCAGAAGCAGGCACCAGGACGGTATAAATGAAAACGGTGAAATAGAGCACTGACCTCGGCCCGCAACAAGTAGCCAACGATGAAGCCCTCGCGTTGCTCCTCGGGAGAGCCCCTTTCGATTCCAATTCACTTATAATACCTTGCACAATCTTACAACACCAGAAAAGAACCGACTCAAGCCAAGAAATACCAAACAAAGAACTAGAGGTGCCTGGACGCTATGAATAGAAAAACAGAATCTACCTTGCGGAAATCGCGAGACTGGGCGGAATCGAAGATCGGCCACACCTTATCGAAATCCTGTAGATTCGGGATACCCCAACCAGGAGAATATGAGATGTCGCCGCAGAAAAGCATAGTCCAATACATAACACAAAGAAGCGATATTATGGACTTCAGGGTGAAAGGAATTCTTGCCTTGGCAGATTGGACGGGGCCCCTAAGAGAGGAGAGAAGGAAGTAGAGGAGCTTCTCGCCCAATCTAGGGTTCGAATGCCGGAAATGGCCGACCCCATTGTTCCACTCAGCCCCGCCGACGCCGATGATCGCAGGATCTAATCCCAACAACAGGCAATTAGTGTACATGGCGCTCTCCAGCTCTGACTCTCTCTCCTTCTCTCGATCCATCGCCATGGCAATGACTTCTCCCTTTCTCCTCCTCCGTCTAGTCCCGCTCCCGTTATCCTTCGCTCTGTGGAATTTGGAAACGCCGCCGGCATGGCGTCATTTTATGAACTGTTTTTTTGTCGCTCTAAGCATTTGTGCCGGCCTTATCCTGTCTTTGATCTCATACAAACAAACAAAAAAACAACTATCGAGCGGGAGTTCATTGTCAACACGAGCCGGGCCAATACATTTTAATGAGTTAATGAAGCCTCTTATTTCAAGGGAATATAAATATGTGTAGACTATATTATAAATAAATAAAATGTTGATATTGCTTATATATTAACCATTTAGATAGATTTTTAAATCTGAAAATTCTACTGATCTAAGCATGAATATTGATGTCAAAAATAAGTTGATCCTCAAAAATTGAGCGACTAAAATATCATCAAACTTTGGGATATCGTTAAATCCATAAATACTTAAATGTGGAATATTTATATCAAATCGGCGTGACGAGCCAAATCTAATAAGCTCCATTCTCATAATTCGTTTGCTTGAGCATTCAAATACTTAAAATGCATCAAATGATCAAAGGAATCATTCGTCAGATGAAGTGGAGGTGAATTTCGATGTATTTATGAGACATACTCCTCCACCTATAAATAATCCTCATTCTTCACATGGGGAGGCCAAGCAAGAGAGGAGAGCTCAAAGCTTGAAAATCCTCAGCTTAATCGGTCACCACTCGACAGCCGACCACTTGGTTACACCACCGTACCGCCACCGCTGATCTCATACAAACAAACTGAAAAACAACTATCGTGGGGAGTTCATTGTCAACACGAGCCGGGCCAATACATTTTTTTATGAGTTAATTATCGAAGCCTCTTATTTCAAGAGAACATAAATGTGTGTAGACTATATTATAAATAAAAAAATTGTTGATATTGCTTATATCTTAACCATTTAGATAAAATTTTAAGCCCTCATGTGAAAATCAAGTGTATTAGCATACGAAGGGAGAGATTTTAATGGATTATAGGGATAAAGAAAAATAAATCAATGAATTCATCATTTTTATGCTAAAGAAAGAAGAGTCGAGATATCCTACCTCATTTGATGAATATGTATTTGATGTGTTTATTGAATATCTTTTTTTGATGTCCTACAATGCCAACATATCGGTTTAATTTTGGCATTATTTTTGCATAACATATGCACATATTTAAATTTAATAATAAGTCTTAATGAGCATCTAATGAGTTGAACAAAATCGAATGAGGTATGATTTGTGTTTGGTTCACATGATAGACCTAGTGTCGCATGTTGGAATATTTATAAAAAATTAAAAGAGAATTTATCAACTAACATTATATAAAATTTAACACACAAAAGAGTTCAAAGGCAATGCATAGGATGTGAAGTTTTATGTGGAAATTCATAATAGAGAAAAATTTTAGAACATAGTAAAATTAAAATGATTTCAAGTGTAAATCAGAATTGCAAATGGCCAAATTCCTTATAATTAGGGAATGGGTTGATAAAATATATTAAATATGAATCATTTAAGATGTCTCGCATTATGTTACTCATAGGAATTTTGATGAAGCACCTTGTGATGCTAGGTTATCATATTGGATTGATTATTATTCTAATATAAGGGGAGATCCATGTGATTAGAAAAACTAGTTTTGTGCATATGTCAATTTTTGAAAGGCATCAAACAATAGTATATAAGGAATGTTGAAGTTAAAGGTAATGATGGTCCATAACTGGCTCGGTTATTTTCATGATAAAAAGGGAGGCCAATCAAACAAAAAAAATAAGAGCCAAACATCAATGGTTGACTAACATCAGATACATGTCAGTGGCATTACATGCTATTGTTGATAAGGAGTTTTGTAAGTTGGTTAATGGTCAAATTTCAACTTAGTAATACAAGATGGGAGACAATGTAGTCAAGAAGATTAGCTTTAGCTATTAGGAGATGTCAGTCATTGGCGGAGATTGCGTAAGAGAGGACATGAAAATATTGGGACTCTGGTGGTAATTAATAGTCATTTTTGATCATTTCCTTAGTTAAAATGGGAGATCGGGTAAGTTGCAATATTAGCTTTAAACATTGATGATATTTTAGACATCAAATGTTAGTCATTAATAAATATCAAATGATATACTATAAGAACCATCAATAATTGGGCCATAGTTGATAATTGATTTAATTGTTCTCTTAATAAGAGGGAAGATCAATTCAACATTCCTCTTGATAATGAGGATGATCAAGCAATTAGAAAATATGGGAATTGAATATTACGAAGGAAGACCACTTCAATTAGCAACAAATATCCTATAATAATCATCGAGGATTATTAGAAGTTCAACAACTTTTGGTAGTTGATTTGTTCGTTATTTCTATGAAAATAATAATAATTCTTAGATATGAGTGACAATTACATGTTGTGTATCTATGAAATGAGACATCAAATGACAATTAACTTTGTTATTCCTTTTATCGGTATTGGTGTTAGATTTGACAGAACTCTCACTCAAATTTAACAAAAAGTTTGGTTTTGGATAAACTTATGTAAAATTATTAATTTTGGCTCAATTTAATAACTCAAAAAAATGGAAGATTTACATACATACCACACAATTCTTATGCATTTACATATCTAACATCTAAAATAAGATATTTACTTGTCTAACACTTTTCTATGTTTAAAAAGGTGTATTTCACTTTTAAATAGTGAGTGATGATGATGATAATGATGATGATGATATATGTGTTATGTAAATCCCCCCTCCCTCCCCGTTAGGTCTGAGCCAACCTAAAAAAATGACATAATTATAATTTTTATATTTATATGATGATGATTATGATTATTATCAGAATTGAAAAAAACTAATAAAGTATAAATATTTGCAATTTTTTTTATTTGTTGTGTCCAATTTAGATAATCACATTTATTTCAAGCCAAGTTCATACTAGCACTAAGAGTGCCAATTTGGATTAATGAGTCATATTTAATTCAAACCCAATTATGACTCAACAGGAACACAATTAACTCAATTAGATCATATAATTTAAAAGTCAAAATTTTCAATTCAAATCCAACTTGACAGTTATGAACATGAGCTAACATGCATGAAAAATATGAAAAATATGAAAAATATCTACGTTACAATCAATTAGTATCAATCAATGTGGAATAAATAGATTATTTAATTTAGACATGAAATCTAAAAAACTACAAATATTTTTGTTAGGTCCAATATTGATATATCTATAATATTTACAATAATTTTAAAACATATTTTTTTACACTTATTCTATTTTATGGTTGGCAACAGTGGGTCATAGTCTCTCAAAACAAATCCTAAGAGTCCATTTGGGGTGGATATAACAATTTATAAAATAAGTAGTATAATTATTGAAAAAGAAGTAAATTGTTTAAAAGATGAGAGTATTAATTTTTTTCTCATTCGAAGAAAATGTATAACTTATTTTGACCACAATTATACTTCACAAATTTGATTGTGAAATGTTACTTCCATGGGTGTAAATGAGCCACATTTGACTTGAGCTTCAGCTTAATTAATTAATAGAGTTTGAGCTCGAATTTTATTTTATGAGTTCAAGTTACCTCAAGAGCTGGCTCATTTAGTATGAAAGAGATAAAATAATTATAATTGAGGTAATTATTATGATAAAAATGATAAAAAAAAGAAATTAGAAGAAAACTAATAACTAATTATTTGATATAAGAGAATAAAATATACTTTTTTTAAATATTTTTTAATAGTTTTATATTTAAAATATTAAATTCTAATATATTTTAAGTATATTTTATAATAATATTTATTAATCGAGCTTGTTTTGCTAACAAGTCAAATTGGGACATGTTATTTCATCGTGCTGTCTCGAAATTTATTGAGCCAAGTTCAAGCCAGCTCAACTTGACTCACTTACACTCTTAGTTACTTGTCATCAAAATTTCATGAAAGACAAAATTATAATATATATATATATATATATATATATATATATATATATATATATATATATATATATATATATATATATATATATATATATATTAGTTGTCAAAAATAATAAAATTATAAAAATGATATTTAAAGAGACCCTAAACATTTACATATAGATCATAATTAATACTCATTCCATACGATATGGAGATCTTTCCATGCTTCGACTCCCCCTCACACACATTCTTACGAGGCTGCAACTACATTGAATTGTTCTATAACCTACACGGCTACAACCACATTTAATTGTTTCCATTCAAGAAATAGCTTTTTCCTAATGAAAAGGCTATTGTTAAAGCAAATTGCTTTTCTATATATTTTCAAGCGTTGTTCCTAAAAAACCATCGGCCAGTGGTTCTTTGGCAACAAAGCTTAGAAGTATGAAAATATATTAACCAAAAATATCGTTCGATAGGATAAGATATTCTCGTATTTTTTAAAACACGAGAAGAATTTTGAATATTTAGATTAACTTTAAGATGAATAAATTATATGGAAATATATGATAATTAATTAAAAACTTATATTATATTTATCTCAATTTAAATCTGAAGTTTACAAAACCCAATATAATAAAAAAAATATAAGTGAGTTTTTTTTTATTTTAATACTGAACAAATTTAAACACGTTTTACATGCACAATCATATGGGTTAGATCTCAAATTTAAAATCTTATAATTAAAATCAAAGCATCCAATCACTAAGTCGAACTGCACAAAGATATGATGTTTTATTAACTTTTTTTTCAATGTCATAATTGGTTGAAAAAATGATTTGAAATGTAAATTAATGATTAATAATTTTCGAATAAACTCATTGTTTATGTTAACCTCAAAGCTCAATGCATTCAGAGTGTATTTGAGATAGCGATGGTAATACGATGCGATACGAAAATGTACTGCAGTGTCATTTGAAAACTAAGTTATGGCTGTATTTTGAAGAATTTACGGCGAAAAAATTATGTTTTCTAAACTGACTAGGAAGAATATGATTGTAAGAATTATGTAATTAATTCTTAAGTGTGGTCCACATTAATTATTATTCAGTTTGTTATTTAATAATTAATTAATTTTCCCACCCTTTAATGTGTAAGTATCTCCATTAAGATAATTTATATTAAGAATATTTGGGTGAAGGAAGAAACCCTGGCTCAAAAGAACCACAAATCAAGATATGTGATTTATTTACTAAGTGAAGTTTTGTGAAAATCACTTTGTTAAAGATCTTGGGTTTACGAGTTTATACAATTATGTTGTTTGTATGATTAAGAAAAAAAATGTTTAACGAATCGATTCATATTTTCTAACAAGTGGTATCAGAGCCAAGTTTAAGAAGTTGTGATTTTCCATTAAAAATTGATTCATCTTTTGATTGCTTAAATTTAATTCAACATATTCTAGTAGCTCATTCTTGTCGTAATCCTTGATCAACGCTTTTCAAGTTAAGTAATGCGTTCTTTTCACTATTTATTATTTTCAATGTATTTAACATAATCATTAATTTTTTTGGCTTTACATTTTACTGTACTGAAATCTTCTCATTTTATTTGGAGAAATGTTTTAGTTCAAAAGTTTTTTTGTTAATTGTACAAGAGTAAGTGAGCCCATTAAGGCATATATAAATTAAATGATATCCAAAAATCTAAACACATTAAGTTTTGTTGCTCACTAAGGATGTTACAACATATATTATGGATTAATATAAATCATCATATTTTATTTATTTCACTTTTCGGATATATGTAGAATATATCTTTGATGCTATAAATTTTATTTATTTCAGATTTTATGTATACAAATAAATATGAAAATTTTATTTATTTCAGATTTTCTGTATACAAATAAATTTGAAAAATATGTTTTGATTTACACAAAGTATACATATAAATAAATCTGAATATAATTTTCATTTATGCTGTTGAAAAGAATCAATGTATTTATGTTAAAAAAATTGCATAATCATTAACTTTAGTCGATTTGTAATCATGAACATAATTGTGGTTAATTAATATACTTGACTAGATGTGTTTAACATATCCAAAGAAAGCAAACGTATTTAATTAAAGTATGTGTAATTGCCAATTATGTGAAATTGATATTAGCATCAATTATGTTTATTATTGTATATTGTAATATCACCCAAATGAAAACTTCAATATGCATTTTGTGATTATATGAATTATCGAATCTATTTTTTATGTATTTGTGTTTATAACTCAAATATTAATATATGAGCATTTAATATTTTGAAGCATCTACTTCTCTTACTTTTCATTCTCAAGCTTCGTCTATTATAAAGTTTAATGGGCTTAATTTTAATGAATGGAGTGAACAAATTCAGTTCCATTTATGTGTCTTGGATCTTAATTTAACGCTTAATGATTGCTATTATTATTATTACTAGTAATAATGAACAAAAGTCTTTCTACGATGCTTGGGAAAGATCAAATAGACTTAGTTTAATGTTTATGCGAATGACTGTAACAGAAATTATTAAGCCAACAATTCCCAAAACTGATAATGCAAAAGAATTTATGAAATTTGTGAAAGATTTATCTCGATCAAGCTAATAAGTCATGTGCTGGGACATTAATGGGTATGTTGGTCACCATGAAGTTTGATGGTTCACTTATCATGCATGAGCACATCACTGAAATGACAAATGTTGCAGCAAGATTAAACACCATGAGAATGAATGTGAGTGAAAGTTTTATTGTACAATTTATTATTAATTCTTTGCCTCTTGAATATGGTCAATTCCAAATAAACTATAATATTATTAAAGATAAATAGAATGTGGTTGAATTACAAAGTATGCTTATTCAAGAGGAAACAAGACTTAAGAAATAAGGAATTCTTAATCTCATGGGACAACCAGATTAAAAGAAAACTAATTAAGAGGAATGCTAAGGGCAATAAAAGACACTTGAAGGCTAATGTGTCATCTGCTCAAATCCAAAAGAAGGTACATAAGTATGATAGAGGTTATTTTTGTTCAAGCATAGACACTATCAGAAAGATTGCCGAAACATAAAGTTTAGTTTGAAAAGAAAGGTAAGCCAAGTGCTTTTGTATGTTTCGAATCAAATTTGACAGAAGTTCCTTATAATACTTGGTGGATTGTTACCACACATATTTCAAATGTGATGTGGGATTCATTACGATCCAAACCATAAAGCCAAATGATAAGTTTGTCTTCACGTGTAATCGAGTCAAAGCTCAGTTGAAGCCATTGGAACATATTGCTTAATTTTAGATAGACATCATTTAGATCCTTTCCAAACTCTTTATGTTCCATCTGTTTCTAGAAACTTAGTTTCATTAACTAAACTTGATATATCTCGATATTATTTTAAGTTTGAAAATATATGTTTTAGTTTATTTAAGCATAATTATTTTATTGGCTCATGTTGTTTGGATATTTATATAAATTAAAGCTTGATAATTTATTTGTTGAAACTTTATTAATTTTGCATCATAATATTGGAATGAAATGTGATTTGGTTGATGAAAGATCGACTTATTTGTGGCATAAACATCGGGTCATATATCTAAAGAAAGAATACAAAGATTAGTAAAGAATAAAATTCTTCCTGATTTAGATTTTATCGATCTTGGTATTTGTGTGGATTGTATTAAAGGTAAATTTACAAAACACACAATTAAGAAAGTGGTCACAAGAAACACTCAATTTTTAGAGATTATACATATTGATATTTGTGGACCTTTTGATGTTCCAACCTTTGGTAGAGAAAAATATTTTATCACATTTATTGATGATTTTTAATGTTATGGCTATGTCTATTTGTTGTATGAAAAATCCGAGTCAATAAATACCTCGGAGACATTTATTAATGAGGTTGAGAGACAATTAGATAGAAAAGTAAAAATTATAAGATCTGATAGAGGTGATGAATATTATGGAAGGCATGATGAATCTGGACAATGCCCTGGTCTATTTGCTAATTTTCTAAAAACGATGACATTTGTGCTCAATATACAATATCAGGAACACCACAATAAAATGATATTGCAGAAAGGCGTAATCGGCGTAATCGTACTTTAATGGATATGGATAGGAGTATATTAAGTTATTCTACTTTACCCTTATCAATATGGATGTATGCTTTAAAACTATTGTATATTTATTAAACAAGGTTCTTAGTAAGGCGTTTCAAAACTCCTTTTGAGCGTGGACGAAGAAAGCTTAGTTTAAAACACCATCATGTTTGGGTTTGCCCAAGAGAATTAAGAATTTATAATTCACATGAAAAGAAAATGGATTTAAGAATAATTAAGACATTTCATTGGTTATCCAAAAGTCTAAAGGTATAGATTTTATTGTCATAATCATAGTATAAAAATTATTGAAATTGGAAATGCTAAGTTCATTGAAAATGGTGATATTAGTGAGAGTACAAAACTATGAAATGTAAAAATTGAATAAGCTAAAGTAAAAATTCTTTTACTAATTACTTCTTCTAAAGTTGTTGTTCCTACAATTGTTGAACAATTTGATAATTTACAAGAACAACAAATGAATGATCATACACCACATAATGAAGTTATCACCAATGAACCTATAATTGATGAATCACAAAAAATAGCATTAAGACGTTCTCAAAGAGAAAGAAAATCGCTATTTGGATGATTATTTTGTTTATTTACAAGAGTTTGACTTAGGAATTGAAAATGATCCATTTTCATTTCATATACGCCATTAAAATTATTACTTCTTAAAAGTGGTTAGATGCTATGAAAGAAGAGTTAAAATCGATGGATCACAATAATGTGGAATCTTGAATTATCCAAGATTCTAAAAGAGTTCGATGTAAATGAGTCTTTAAGACCAAATGTGACTCTAATGGCAATATAGAGCGATATAAAGAATTGTTGTCTTTTCAAAGGTTTTACTCAGAAAGATGGTATTAACTATAAATAGACTTTTTCTTTTGTTTCCAAAAAGGACTCATTAAGAATTATTATGGCATTAATAGCTCATTATGATTTGGAGCTACATCAAATGGATATAAAAACCGCCTTTCTAAATAGAAATTTAGAGAAAGAACTTTATATGAATCAACCCGGGTTTTCAATTAAAGAAAAAGAACATATGGTGTGTAAATTTAAGAAATCAATATATGGACTTAAATAAGCTTCTCGACAATGGTATCTTAAGTTTAATGATACTAATACTACCTTTGGATTTAAAGAAAATATTGTTGATCGATGTATATATCTAAAGGTCAGTGGGAGTAGGTTTATATGTTTTATTTTATATGTTGATGATATCTTGCTTGCAACTAATAATCTTAGATTATTGTATGAGACCAAGAGATTTCTTCAAAAAACTTTGAAATGAAAGGTATGGGTGAGGCATCTTATGTGATATGAATTGAAATATTTCATGATAGCTCACAAGGATTATTAGGATTATCTTAGAAAGCATATATCAATAAAGTTTTAGAGAGATTTCAAATGGAAAAGTGTTATATAAGTATTGTTCTAATTCAAAAAAGGGAAAAATTCAGTCTTATGCAATGACGAAAGAATGAATAGGAGCATAAGCAAATGAAACAAATTCCTTATGCATCTATTTTTGGAAGTCTGATGTATGCTTAGACTTGTACGAGACCAAATATCAGTTTTGCTGTGAGAATGTTGGGTAGATATCAAAGTAATCTAGGAATTAATCATTAGAAAGCTGTAAAGAAAGTTTTGTGATATTTGTAAGGAATGAAAGAACATATGGTCACTTATAGGAGATCTAATCATCTTGAGGTGATTGGATATTCAGATTCAGATTTTGTTGGATGTGTGTATACTAGAAAATACACATTTTGCTATTTTGTTCCTACTAGCTGGAGGAGCTATCTCATGGAGAAGTGGAAAACAGTCCGTCATTGTTGCATCTACTATGAAAGTTGAGTTTGTGACATATTTTGAAACCACAATTCATGAGTTATAGTTGTAGAATTTTATTTCAAAACTTGGAGTTGTCGATAGTATTGCCAAGTCATTGAAAATTTATCGTGATAATACCGCAGCGGTTTTCTTTTCTAAGAATGACAAGTATTCAAAGTGTGCTAAACATATAGAATTGAAATACTTTGGCGTTAAAGAAGAAGTTCAAAAACAGAAAGTGTCATTTCAGCACATTAGCACTAATCTTATGATTGCCGATCTTTAACTAAAGGATTGCAGCCTAAACTATTTAATGAACACGTTGAAAAAATGAAAATTATTGAAAAAGCATAATTGAATTTATTATGCTATTTATGTATTTGACTCTCTGACCTATTTATTGAACTGTTTCTTACATATTATCGCATCTTGTTTCATTATATTTGAATGTATATACATGAAAGAATTATGTAAATATTAGTAAGTTTTGTCTTTTATAAAGACATTAATGTTGGACCATTATGATTATCTCTCATTATAGATCATATTAAGTGCAAAATTAATAGTGTGATACATAGAAAGAAATATGTCGCACTAATGATGTATAACCGTCATAATCCCTATTAATTTTTACTTAATAATGAATTATGATTTGACCAAATTAAGAAAATATTTGACATGTAATGCGCATTATGATTATGTATATAATTATTAAATCTTTAAATTGAATAATATTATATGTGTCAAGTGGGAGAATATAAGAATCATGTAATTAATTCTTAAATGTGGCCCACATTAATTATTATTCAGTTTACTATTTAATAATTAATTATGTACTTAAAGCTCATTGGTCAAGAGAAAGTTTGATCGATCGTTTATATAACCGTTTGATCAAATAAAGTGTCTATTCATGATAAAACTACTTTTCCTCTTCCTACCCTTTAATGTGTGTCTCTCCATTAAGATGATTTACATGAAGAATATTTGAGTGAAGGAAGAGAAACCCTAGCCACAAAATCAAAAGAACTTGACAAATCAAGATATGTGATTTATTTACTAAGTGAAGTTTTGTGAAAATCACTTTGTTCAAGATCTTGGGTTTATGAGTTTATATAATTATGTTATTTGTATGATTAAGAAAAAGAAATGTTTAACAAAATGTTTATACAATTATGTTATTTTCTAATATATGATAACAAATCAAGGTATGTTATTTTTTTTTAACTCGAGAAGAATTTTGAATATTTAGATTAATTTAAGATAAATTGATTACCTGGAAATATATGACAATTAATTAAAAGTTATAATCTATTTATCTCAATTCAAATCTAAAGTTTACAAAACAACATGAGAAAATATGAGTTTTTTTTCATTATTGAGCAAATTTAATCACAAGTTTTACATGCACAACCATTTGTGTTAGATCTCAAATTTAAAATCTTATAATTAAAAGCAAAGCATCCAATCACTAAGTCGAACTGCACAAAGACATGGTGTTTTATTAACTTTTTTTTCAATGTCATAATTGGTTGAAAAAGTGACTTGAAATGTGAATTAATGATTAATAATTTTCCAATAAACTCACTGATAATGTTAATATCAAAACTCAAAATATTTAGAGTGTATTTAAGACAACGACAGCGATACAATGAGACACAAAACTGCACTATTGTATCATTTAGAAATTATATTTTAGTTGTGTTTTAAAAAATTTATTGTAAAAAAATTATATTTTCTAAATTGGCTAAATAAAAAAATTTGTTATGAACATCATTATTTTTTAGATAATAATTTTTTCTGTAGTTATAACTATCTCAAATACACTCTTAAAAATAAATCCTCCATATTAATTTCATATGATATGTTATATCAATTTGCTTCATTTCAAGTAAACAAAAATTGAAATAAAGGCAGTTCCAATCTTCTAGACTTTTTCAACATCCCAACCATGTATTTAAAACAAAGACCCAATTAAGAATATAACATCAAAATCGAACAATTAAACGACCACTTTGATTCAGAACATCGTCGCCAAAAACAACAAATATCTCCAAATTACAATTAGTATGCAATATCCCCCATACAAATTAATATTCAAAACTTACAAACAAGAAGAGAACTTAAGAACTCAGCAGCGCTTTCCTTTTTTTTTTAAAAAAAAAAATTAATTGAATCTCTCTCCTAATTTGGATCAGAGAAGAATTTGTTCACAGATGGCATGATTTGAGGGTCTTTGTTGCGTAAATATTTTCTAAGGCCGTGCTCTGCGTATTTCTCCCCTTCCGCATAGTTGTCGAGCACTCCGGAAGTTCTATTTTCCTTGAGCACCCTGATTTATTAATTAAGAATACTAAATAAGCAAAAGGTTTTATATGAATTTATTTAGATATAATTAATATTGTTTGAAAATATAGTCCAAGCGTTTCATTAGGATGCCTTAAGTATTGGTTTCAATTTGATTGTTCTGAGGACTAATTTTGAACCAGTTTACAGATCAATATGTCTGCACAAATAAAATAGATTTGAGTAAAAAAAAGAAAGAAATCTCATAAGAATCACTATATTTAAAGAGTTTTTAATTGAAAAATATGTGTTAAGATATTTTGATATAATTTTGGTTAGTATGGGTCTTGAAATTGTGAAATTTTCATTGAGATTAGTATTCTTTATAGAAAAATTTGGGTTTATATTATAGTAATCTTAAAATAAATCCAACTATTTTCAAATTCATCCGATCATAAATTATGTTAAGTTATTGTTAGCAATTTTTTTTCTTGATTATACGATATATATACATATATTAGATATTAATTCCTTGATTCATTGAGATCTATAAGAAACAATTTTGCAAGATTTCTTTTAGAGACTATTTGGTTAAAAAAAGAATTAAAAGAATGTAGTGAAAAAAGATTACTTTAAAATGAGTTTTACAAATTCATGATTTTATTTTTTTATTTGATAAAAAAAATGTAATGTAAATTATTTTGAAAATTTTGATGTCCGACGATGGCTGTGGTGGGGGGCGGTGAGGGGCTACCGACGATCGAATGAAGGCAGAAGCGATGGGCTAGGTGGTCGAAAAATGTCGCAACACTTTACATGTATTATATTGAAATTAATTTGGTGAATTCAAATACACCAAAATATAACTAAAGAGTGAATTAAATACATTACTTTTACTTTTAATTTACTTTGTATTCCAACTAAAGGCCAAAATTTTCAAAATCGTGTATTTACTTTACTTTACTTTCCTTTTATTCCAACCAAATAACTCCTTAATAGCATTTAGATGAGAGTCATATCTACCAACATGTAGGGGCTATTTGGGATCAATTTTATTTTCTGTTTTTTTATGCTATTTTAAAAACATATTTTTTATATATTTTTAAAAATAAATAATATTATTTTAAAAATATTCAGAATAATTTTTAGATATTTTGAATTTTTTCAAAAATAATAATTAATATCAAATATATTTTAAATATTTTATTTTAAAACAAAATATAAACTAAATAAAATAAAAGTGATCTCAAACAGCGTCGTAGCTGTTATTTGAGGATTAAAACTATCAAAATTATTATTGATCTTTTTTGATAATATCATATTGTTATTATGATAAGAATGAAACAAATAAATTATATTTGACATATATCATTATTATTTGAATAATATTATCATCTAAATAACCGTAAACAAAATATCACCTTAAAATCAATCTTACCTGACATCAGGGTTAGTCGTTATGTTCCTCATTAATTGCATAACACAAATGCCTACAGCAGTTCCAACTGCTGCAAATAGAGGATAGACCTAACAATTCAATCAGAAAATTAACATCAATAAAACTCAAAAATTATTCCCCCAAAATTATAAATAAAAAACATCATAATCCAATCAAATTTTAATAACTTAAAAATCTACTTTAAAGAAAAAAAAACAGAAGAATAATTGGATACCTCAGGCCTCAGCCATCTTTTGGTTGCTGATGAAGCCATGGAGCCAACAAGAGAAAGAGAAAAGCAGCAGAAAACGAGAGAGAAGAGAAGAGAAAAACGAAAATATGAAACGAACACTTGCCAAGGACGAGCAAGCTTGCATTTATGGGAGAGAAAGAGGTCAATTTTAGTAGGCGAGCCGTTTCGAATCAGGCTGGCTTCTGAGCTTTCGTTCCTGTGCAGTTGTGCACGTTTGTCTGTTATGGGGACCGGAAATTAGGGAAAAAGAAATTGGATTGATTTGTGGTCGGGAAGTTGCTTGTGAGAGGGATAGTGCTTTGGTGGCGGGTGAGAATTTGGGGGGTTCGGGCTCGGTGAAAATTGATATTTGGCTTCTTCTTTTTCTATTCGTGGCATACGCGGAAACACAAATTTGTACGGGTTCAAAATTCTAGAATCCAGGACTTTGGAGAAAACATATTTTGGCAAGGATGACTAATTAATGTCACGAATATTTTGTAAATTTTAATTTATAGATTAAAAATTGATTATTTTTAAGCAGGTTAGTTTAGCTCGAAAATTAAATTAAAATTTAATTAGAATTAAATATATTAAGCTCAGCTATAAATCAAGAGTTTGAAATGAATTTTTTTTGAGCTAATCTTAAGCCCACCATAGATTGGATCATATAAGTTCGATCAAATTTAATTATTATTTAAAAAAATTAAATTTATATATAATTCTTATAAATTTGTAATAATAAAATTAATTTTAGAATTAATTGTATTGAATTATAATTTATAATCTTTTAAAATAAATATTATATATTTATATATATAAACATTATCTCTTCAAAAATGATACAAATAAGAAGATTATATTATTCCATCATCAAATTCTTCTTATCTTAGTTTTTTGTCCTCGGAAAAAACAAAACTTTAAAAGGGCTTCTGAAAGCGGTAATTCTATTCGTTGCAAGCCGAAATGTCCAACCCTAGTATCATTATAGGAAATAAAGTATTATCTATTTTTTATTTTATATACTAAATTTTTTTAAATTTTTAAATAATCAGTTTTATTAAACTAGAACTGTTCCATCAAAATCAGCCATCTTCATTCGATTTTGAGCCAAAAAGGGTAAAAACATTTAATCCGAGTGAGCTCAAAATCAAAAAGAGCCGCTCAAAATTGATCAAAATGAGAGTAAATCGAATAATTCATGTCATTCAAAATCTTTGAGTCGACATCGAGTCACTTAAATCGGCTCTAAATCAACTAGTTAACAACCCTAATTTATTTTCTCATAAATTATACTAAAATAGTTTATTAATTTATATTTTATTTATAATAATATTGTGCATATTAAGGTCGTGTTGATTCCATCTTATAGCAAAACTTTTTACATTAAGATATATTCATATTTTATTAATTTACCAAAATTAATAATAGAAAGTTTAATATTTTATAATATTTATAAATATAAGTTATATAATTTAATTATATATATACATACATATTTCGCAGATGAGTCTGTAACCCGAAATTTCACGCACATACCTACACATAATCGCATCTACTTGTAGTCATAATCTTGCTATACGTGAAGATCATTCTCAAAATATGTGAATGACGTAGATTTAGAATTTCTATTTTTTGAAGTTTGACATATTTTTAATGATTGAGATAATATCATCCAAAAATAAGCACTGAGACCCTAAAATTCCTCTAAGCACGAATCTTGCAAAAACAAGCTAATCGAAATCAAACAGAGATCAAGACTTAAAATATAATTAAAGACATCGGTTAAATTCCTAAAAGCTCTCAAATATGAAGTGTAATAATCGAGCGCCTCGACGAAATTCAACAAGCCAAAGATCTTACACTCGACTTCATTTGACATTCAAATACACAAAATACATCATATGATCAAGGGAATCATCGAGTGCGATGGAGAGGAGTGATCTGATTTTGCACGATACGAGACGCCACTCCTCCACCTATAAATACCTCATTCCTCATATGAAGGGAGGCTCAAGCATGAGGAGAGCTCAAAGATCCTCCAAATCAATTGCCACTGACGGATCAATGCTACGGCCAGCCGCCGCCATTGATCGCTGTCGTGATTCGCTTGCTCCATCATGATGACTTCTACCCGATTATTCTGCGTTTACGATGATTGTCATTTCGCCAATTGCTCGCGATTTTCCTATTGCCCGCATACCCACTATCATCCGCTACTGAATCGTAACCTGACCGTTGTCACATACCGTTGTTCCTTTCTCATATACAATTGTAATCCCTGATCGGAAGATCTTGTACTCAAACAGATACATAGTGAAAGTTTTATCAAGGCCCCATGTTTTCCTTCTTCTTTTGGATTTCACAACTAAGCTGCTGAAAACTTTTCTACCAATAACGATTTTCTAGCACACAACACACATATATATATATATATATATATCTTCTTCTAATTTCTAGATATATTCATTATAAATGATTATTTTTCTCACAACAGTTTGCAATTATATTTGAAAAGTGTAAGCTATGCCACCAAATCCTAAATTGAGACGAATAGTGACAATTAATTAATTTTTATGCTAAATAATATAATATGTTCTGAATTAAGATGATTAAAGATAACTTTTATATTGATTCTTAGCTTAAGCTCTCTTTTTATTCATCATATTTATTTTATTAATGCATAAACATGTATTATTTTATTAGTAAGAAATTTAAAATATAATAATTACAATATATATAGTTCAATAAAATAACCACACACGATTTTTAGCATCTATGAATCAATCTTCACTTCTAATCATTTTAATTCACCTCGCTAACATACATGTTTACACAACTTATGACTTTATCATATCATCTCTATTATAAATTGCAATATAATTTGACTATTAATACAATGCAATAATAATTCAACCCCACTTTATATGGCTGATGGACCAGATAAGCTCAGGAAAGCATTAAAGATTTATTTGTGATCACTTTCTATTTATATTTTATTTTATTTAAAATTTAATATAAAATTTTAAAATATATTTAATATTCTAAATAAATATTATTATTATTTTTATTATATATTACTTCATTGATTGAGTCAAATAGTAGACAATGATGACAGACAGTATTAGCAGGATAAATGATTGTTTCATTAAAAATTTGAAATATCAAAAAAATTATTTAGCGGGAGACCCGCAGGGGGTCGATTGACAATCTCGCTTTTAATGTGATGATCCATAATCGAGCGTATAAAATATACATGTGTTGCTCTCAGGAGCTTATCGGTTCAAATATATATATATATAAGTTTGTTATAAATAATTTATTTTGTTTTAAATAAATAAATATAACTAAAATAAATAAATAAAACAATTTAAAAAAATGATTCTAACTGAACCTAACTCTACAAAAAGATGAAGCAAAAAAGAAAGAGAGTTGCTTGAGATAAGTGACTGATAATTATTCGAATTTAAAGAAGCACAATTAAAGTTAACATTCTTCGCTTGATAATGGATTTTTATATGTTTGAATTTCGTTCGACAACAGTTATATTTTTATTTATTTCTTATTAGAATTTAAAAAGTTACTTTCTAATTGTTATATTGTATTGCATTTTTTAACATATTTTTTAATATAAATCGAAGGGAAAACATATTTGTTTCTTTTTCCTTCTAAATATAGAAGAGAATTTAACTTTATACACATCATAATGATGTAATTCAGAAATTAAGACATTCTTTTAGAAATATACTTAAAAGTTACATTTGAACTTATTATGTACAGAAAGTTTCAGATCGGTAGAGTAAGAGAATTCGATGTCTTAGAGTTATATGAAAGTTATGCACACACAAAAAAAGAATTTGAGAGACTCCTGAATTTTTACTTGAAAAATTCAAAGAGGGAAAACCACGGGACATAGCCCATTTAGAAATAATTTCACTATATCAGCATTTGTTACAATTATTATCATGTCTCCAAAGGTAAAAAATGATAGCATACAATAGTAGGTTTTATGAGAAATTTCACTGAATCAATGTCAACGATTTCGCTTGAGGTGGTAGTTTGACATCTGACGATAACAATCGAGCGATAGTTAAGTGGTGGTCTAGCCATGACAGCTGGGCTACGTCGAATGACTATGGTAGCTCGGTAGTGATCGATGATAGTGGCTAGACGGTGGTCTGACAATTATGACCAAGAACAATCCAATAGTGACAGTGTCAGTTGGAGGTGGTGACTAGTGGCAGCGATTGACGGTGATTCGGTGATGATCGGGTGGTGGCCGATGGTGACCAACAACGGCGATTGACGGTGATCCCTTAATGATCGGGTGATGGCAAATGACAGTAGTAATCGGTGGCGGCGACCGAAGGTGACCAACACTTGCCAACAAGGATCTAGCGGAGATCGGTGATCTACGCCGCGGTGCAACCGGGCGGTGGCAACTCATAGTGGTGACGACGACCAATAATGGTGGCCGGTAGTGGTCCGATTATACTTTGGGATTCTTCAAACATCAAAGCTCTCTTCCCTCTCTAGCTTATGTCCCTTCATATGAAAAATGAGAGACTATTTATAGATTATGAGAGTGTTATTTTTTGTAAATACAAATAAAATTCAAACTACTCCATTGAATGACTTAAAATGATCCCCTTGATCATTAGATGTATTTTAAGCATTTGAATGCTCAAATAAAGTCAGAATTAAGAGATTTTAGGGTTATTAGATTCATCTCATCAAGACGCTCGATTAGATTATAAATATTTCATATTTGGACGGTATTCAAGAATTCAATGATATCCCAAAATTTTTAATTATATTCTAAGTGCTTGATATGTGCTAGTTTTCAATTATATTTGAGGTGTTTTATATTAGTTCTATGATGGCTAGAAGAGAGTGTGAAAGATTAAAATTTTAATTTAAGTGATATTCAATAATACATATATCAAAATTCGTGCTTGAATTAGAGTATTTTTTTCAATGACGTATAAGGACTAAAATACATAGACTTTATGGCCCACAAAAAGTCTTTTTTTTATACCTGGAAAAGAAAATTTTGCCTAATTTATAACATCGTTAGCCCTCAACAACAATCGCCGGTTAGTCACAGATGAAGGTAGGGCTGCAAACGAATCGAACCGAACCGAGCATAGCCTTGTTCGAGTTCAAGCTGCTATCAAGATTGAGCTCGAGTCACTCAAGCTCAAAAAAAAGAGTTAAGAATAGAGGTAGACCAATTTATTGCTCAAAAAGTCATTTTTATAACACCCAAGTGTCTCTTTGATTTTCGGAGGTATTTTTATCCAAGTAAAACTTTCTAATATATTTTCTAAGATATGAAATAATGAGTACATTTGTCTAATTTTGATTATTATGATGCATATAAAGTCAAAATTTTCATATATAATTCTTTTTTTTTGTTGTTGTTGTCCATTTTATACGCTACAACAACAAAAAATAAAAATACTCAAAAGAATATACTAAGGGATCATTTTGTATCATTTTTATTTTTTATTTTATAATTTATTTTATTTATATTTTGATCAATAATAAAATATGTTTAGTTGTGATGATTATTTTTAAAAATATTTAAAATATCAATAAGATATTTTGTGTGATTTTAATGAAAATTAATATGATTTTCTTTTAAAATAAAATAAAAATATTTAGGGTCTATTGGGAATAAATTTGTTTTGTGTTTATTGATATTGTTTTTATGTTATTTATGAAATTACATTCACTTAGTGTATTTTTTATGTATTTATATTTTATATCTTTAAAAATAAATCACATTAATTTAAAAAGAACTCAATTTTTTTTTGTAAATTTAAAGCTTTTTTAAAACAATTATCACCATTAAATAGATTTTATTTTAATCAAAATATAAATAAAATAAAATAAAAACATAAAATAAAAATAGAAAATGAAAAATGATAAATAACCTCCTCTTATAACTTGCATCCAATAAATATATATTTTAAAATAACATAAAAATAAAAATAAATAAAATGCAAAACAAAATTGATCTCAAAGAAACCCTAAACTAATATATTTTTATAATAACATAAAAGTAAAAATAAAATTGATTCGAGGTCCTAATAAATATATAATAAGCATTTCTACCATTGCGATTTACTAAACACTATTAAATCGTAATGGAATGTGATTTATCAATTTAAAATGTACTTAAATAATACCTTCAAGGTCTATCTAGCTTTAAGTTGGATTTAGTAAATCACGTGAATTCGTGTAAATTCAGTTTTAGTAAATCCTAATGGTGATATATCCTCAAATTTATTTAACATGACAACTGTGAATTTTACGAACTTTTGCTAAAATATTTTACTACTTATTTCAAAAATTATAATATAGATTATTATACGAATTAACTCAAAACTTAAAATAAATGCTTTAAAAAATTCAGTCTATTAGCCTCTAATTTGCTACACTTAAGTTAGGGTTAGATTGGGATAAAGAAATACAAAATTTATTATAAGTTTACTTTAAATTTACTAAGTTTTTTGTTGCAATTATATGACTTCTATTAATATTATAATTTAAAGCAAATCATATACATAACATATAAAAATACTTTATTTATATATTTAATATATAAAATTTTTATTTGCTAAATCACTGCTTTATTATGATTTCTAAGCAATATTATTTCATAGTTTCTCAAAATCTTCGATGACAAAAAGAGAAGGAGACTAAGTCATGAGAGTCTAGTTGATGAGTTCATCGATAGAATCAATGCACACGAATATTGAGGAAACATTTGATAAAAGAGTTAAAAAGTCACAATGAGATTTTATTAGAGAAAGACATCCATGAGATCAATAACATATAAATATAAAAAAATGTTATGATGAAATCTCACTCAGCAATATGCTCATCATTTGAAATGTATAAGACAAATTGATAAAATTCAAGTGGATTTTTTTTATAATATTTGATATATTTCTCTAAAATTTATAAATGAAGCACGAATCTCAAGTTAAAGTATGTATATAGTCAAATTAAATGACTCAGTGAGACGAGTTCAACAATACTAGAAACGGGTCAAATCGAACTCAAATGAGCTCAAATAAAGCTCAATTGCTATATATGAAACTTCAAAATATTGACTGGATAATCAAATGACTTCCAAATTTGACGTGCTTATAGTCGAATCGAGCGGCTCGATGAGACGAATCTAGCGAGCATAAGATCACTCAAATTGAAGATTGTTTGAATAGTCAAATCACTAAAAAATTATATATAATCAAATGAATCAATATAAACCGTCAGATAAAGTGTTTTTGGATTTTGGCTACAATGATAAAAATGCCCCTATTAGAATCCTATAAATAGGACCACATTATTGTCATGAAGGGGAGGAAGGAGCTAGAGGCGAATTTGGGAAAAAGTTGGGAGAGAGCTAGAAGTTCTAACTTTGTTATTACTGCCGTTGTCATCGATCGCCATCTATTGTCGTCGCTGACTACCACCAACAACCGTTATAGCCCAACTATCATTGCATAGGTGTTATAACCTAATTATGGAGTTTCTATTATCAGGATTTCTTACATACAATTTTTGTAATCCCGTTATCGGGAAGATTCAAACTTTGTACCCTGAAGTTGATATATAGTGGAACATTTTTACTGGGCTAGGCCTCATGATTTTTCTCCCTTTCTAAGATTTTTCATGTAAAAATTATGGAGTTTCTTACTCTATTTTCAACTATCTATGTGCGTATTGGATTTTCATACAAGGCTAAGGTGTGAAATTTTACTCTACCGCTACAAGTTTTCGGGCACGGAACAGTTTGACGCTGTCTGTGGGAAGGAGATTCTCATTACTTTATCATGTTAGATAACCAAGTTTTTCAACAAGATTGAAACCACTAGCCAGATGGAGCACTTCATACTTTTGAGGAGTGCATGCGAAGAATGAAGGAACATCAAGCTCAAATCATTCATCTCTTACTAAGAGCTAAACAACAGAGAATGTCACTATAAATTGGAGGAAATCAACCCAATCAATAACATGATAGAGTTGATTTTATCGAAGAAACTCATGAAGAACTCCCTCACAATAATATGAAAATTCCCCTCATACATCATTATGATATGGACCATGACTATACTATCAGCTCAACTCATCATACTCGTATTGCCAGACCAACTTTGAATCCCCTACCTCTTTGATGGGATTGAATCACCCCCGTTTCATGGAGACAACCCGTGAAGTTATTCCAGATGAAATACAATGCCTTGTTTAAAATGAATTTTCGCTAAGAGATAAACAATTCATCCCTCATTAGAGTATTCAAGAATATTCTCCTTTGCATGATATGGTTCTTCAAAAATCGATCATGGTGGAGTTTAAATTACCTAACATTGAACTTCATGATAAACCTCTGATCCTTTTTAGCATATCGATCATTATAGAACTATTATGCATATTCAAAAATCCCATGATGCTTTTCTTTGCCAAGTTTTTTCTATTACTCTTAAAGGGAAAGTTCATACATGGTTCTATTTCCTCCCCCAAGGGACCATTCTCAACTTTGCTCATTTGGCTAAACTCTTTGTCAAATAATTTATCTCAACAAAGAATCATCAATGACTCTTCTCATCTTTCTAAAATTTGCTAAAATGAAAGAGAAACTCTTAAAGAATACTTTCAAAGATTCTCTTTTGAAGCTCTTCAAATCCAGGAGTAGATCCAGAGCTACTCCAAGGTGTCTTTCTTGGAGGTCTTCGACTCGGGCCTTTCTACTCTTCACTAATGCGAGATATAATGTGATCTTATTCATCGAGTAGAGGCACAAATTACTGCTGATAAAACTATTACTGCTCATAGAAGATAATTTGAGAATAACTTTAAGCATAAGTACACATCAGTAGATGATAGAACAATATCTTAAAATTTTTTTTCAAAAGATCGACAACATTTTGATACTTCTAGTTATAATCCACTAAATACATCTAGGACTGATATCATAATGGAGATTTAGAATTTTAAATATCTCAAATGGCCAAAACAATTGAGAAATCTAAATGACGAAAATCAATCAAAATATTGTCACATTCACTATTCAAAAGGGCATTCAATTGAAAGCTGCGTTCATCTAAAGGAAGAAATTGAACTTTTAATACGACAAGGACATCTGGGATGCTACTTGTTGGAGGAACATACATATCATAAAAAAAGAGATTAAAGGAATCATTGTAAAGAAATTATTGGAGTTTTTGAGTAAAAAATATTAACAATACTTATCTAAAGAAAGTTAATTTTTTTTTACTTTATTGAAAAATTTTAAAAAATTATTTTCTAAATATATTTTATTATCAACGAAATCTTCCTTTGTTGTATTTAATAAAACCCCTTAAAAGGCATACCCATGAGAAAGCATATATGGGAAGCTAGTATTGGATAAGGTACTCACTAGTAAGACATCATGAAGACAAGTGGTAGACAAAGTCTCCACTAATAACCCCTAGAAGGCACTTCCCTGAGGAAGCCTCGATGGGAAGCTAGTAGTGGACAAGGTCATCACCATAAAGACTCTAAGAGAGCATGTGGTTGATAGGGTCTCCACTCATCAAAAATCTTAGAAGGTGCATGTACATTAAAAACCACAGAAGGCAAAAACTTTAGAAGATATAGGTACATCAAAAATCTCAAAAGGCAAAAGCATTAGAAGGTATCGATACATTAAAAATCTTAGCCAAAGTTTGAAAAAGGATATAACATTAGGAGTATTCAGTTTAAACTAAAAATTCAAATCAAGTCGAATCAAATATTTTAATTTGGATCAATTTTATATTTTTATTATGGATTTTGATTTTAGTTTTGCCCATTTTTGATTTTTGGATTATGGATCAGTTCTGAAATTTTATAATCCAAAAAACTAATTGAACTGAACTATTAAATCAGCAGCCTACCTATGCGTGAACCGTGCCCATTGTCCGTCGAACTCGAGTCCAGTCCGTTACATGCATAAGAATAAAGCAATCCCTAATTAATTTTCATTCCCCGCCCACGTCCCACTATTAGCCATATTCTCTTCTCTAGTTCTCTTCGACTTTGACTCTTCATTTTCGTTCTGTTCTCGCACAATTCTCTGACCCCGACACATTTGGCCGCCAATCTGCAAGGCAACATTAATTCGGTAATCCCTATAGTCTAAATCTTTTCTTTCTCTTTCTAAGTTCTCTTCTCACCTCTCGTCTTTCAGCTTCGTCGACTTCTCGGGCCTTTGGCTTCTCCCGAAGTGAATCCCTATTCTCTTCTAGCAAAGCAAATGACTATTAGGTACTTGATACATCTCTTGTATTTTCATCTGTTAATGCCAATGGTTCTCTAATTGTATTTAGTGATAAAGATTGATGATTTGATTTTTATATGGTTCAACCATTCTCTACTTCTCTTGGTTGTGGTGATTTGTTTCATGTAGTAAATAGTAGTATACTAGTATTCACTGAAAATGATTATATTATATACTGAATGCTTTTTTTGTTGGAGAATTGTTTAATCTTTATTTTTTATGTGGGATAATAGTCAATAAGATTTAATTACTTGTGGATTATACACTACTATTGTTTGAGGACATGAATGAACAAATCTGTAGGTTTCAAATATTTTGAAAAGAAAGTCGTGTAAGGTATTGAGATGGAGGAAAGCTCTGAGGTTTTCAATGAACTAATTTCATGTGAGGAGTTGGTTATATGATATGTAATACCCAAAGTGGTAATTGGTAAACTGAAAGTTAGAATTTGGTGATTGGTATCTTTGAAATGCTTGATGCATTTGGCTTTACTAGTGATGCAAGCTTATTTTTTTCCATTTATGTATATGATTAGCTAAAAATAAGTGGACTATATGCCTATATTCATGTTATCAATGGTTTTCATTGAAGTTTGAACTAAAATAATTTGATATTATTTTTTTCTAGTCTCATTTGGCTTATTCATTCTTGATCTCATTGTAGTTTGATTAGATGTCTTATTGTGGAGAGAGTTCAAACATGATTTGTTCTTCCCAAAATCAAATACCTATCAACCAAGATAATACACATTGTGTTGCAAGTTCTTCAAGTAGCAAGTCATCTTTTGAAAAGAAAATAAGAAAGACAATTCGACCAAGATTTAATGTTTAGACTCATTTTACTAAATTTAATTGTTTTGATGGTGAAAATATGAGTAAATGTAACTACTGTGGGAAGACTTATCATAGTTATACAAAGATTAATGATACTACAACTTTGCAGATATATCTTTCTATATGTTAGAAGAATCCTCATAACATGGAAAAAAGTCAAACTCTACTAGTATTGCAACCTAGTGATAAAGGTGAACAAAATACTGGAGGTCTCAAAGCTTGGAGGTTTGATCAATAAGCTATTAGAAAAGCTTTAGAAACTATGGTAATTATGGATGAATTATCATTTAAACATGTTGAAGGATATTTGTTCAAATATTTTATATCTCAGTGTTTCCCAATATTTAAAATACCTTCCTGTTGGACACTCATTCGTGGCTACTTTCAATTTTACTTAGATGAGAAGATTGCTTTGAGAAAATATTATGAGATTTAACTAGATGGGTTTGCTTAACAACTGACACATGGACATCAATTCAGTGAATTAATTATATGTGTTTTACCGTGCACTATATTGATGAAGATTGAAAGTTGAATAAGAGAGTCACTAATTTTTGTCTCATATATAGTTATAGAGGTGAGATTATTGGGTAGGAGGTAGAGAGATGTTTGATTGATTGGGGTATTAATACAATATTTACAGTCACAGTTGATAATGCTAGCTCTAATAATGATATTATCAATCATTTATAGAAAAAATTTTATAAACGAGAGGAAAGTGTTATTGATTATAAGTTCTTACATATGAGATGTGTTGCACATATTATAAATCTTATTATTCAAGATGGAATTAAGGAGGTTGGTAAATCTGTACAATGTGTAAGAGCAGTAGTGAGGTATATCAGATAATCACTATCAAGACTTAAAAAATTTAAAGAATGCATTGAAATTAAAAAAACTATAAAGCAAAAACTTGTTGTGTTTGGATGTACCTACAAGGTGGAATTCTACATATCTAATGTTAAATTCAACTCTTCAGTTTCAAAAACCTTTTAAGAGATATGAAGAGATTGATCCTCAATTTAGAGTAGAGTTGGAGAAGGAAGTGGATGCAAATCATGGTGGAGTTCCATGTAATGATGATTGGGAGAATGCTAGAAGACTTGTTACTTTCTTGGAAATATTTTATGAACTGACTCTGTGCATTTCAGGTTCCTTATATGTCACTTCAAATACATTATTTCATGAGATTGTGGAGGTCCAATGTGTGCTTCAAAGTTGGGAATCTCATAATGATCCTAAAGTTAGTACCATAGCTAAGAAAATGAAATTAAAGTTTGATACGTATTGAGGATGTGTTGATAAAATGAATATGAATATTTATCTTATAGTTGTACTTGATCCCTAATTCAAACTAAGATATATTGAATTTATTGTAGTGAATATGTATCCTAGCTTAGAGGGGGTTAATTTGGCATGGACAATAAGGTCTAGCTGCTATGATATGTTATATGATTATAAGATGAAGATGGTTGACAGAAATAGAGATGAAATTGCTTCTGAGATAAAATAAAATATTGTTTAATGCCATCATGATCGAAGGGATGGTGGGAGGAAATACATGATGGTTGAGAAGTTCAAGAGGCATAATTATGGGAGATATGATCTTGAGAGTAAAACAAACTTAGAGAAATACTTGGCTGAAGACTCTGAAGTTATGCAAGATGACTTTGAAATTTTAACATGGTGGAAGGTTAATGCTCCAAGGTTTCCCATCTTATCTCAGATGGCTAGAGATATTTTGGTTGTTCCTATATCAATTATAAAGTCTACTTTTACCGGTGGTCATGTTTTAGATGCTTTTAGGAGCTCCTTATCTCCAAAAATAGTACAAGCTCTTATATGTGCCCAAGATTGGATGAGAGAAAAGTGAGCAAGTGAGCCAATCAATGTTGAGGAGAACATTCATGATATTGATAAATTTGATGAAGGTATCGTAATATCTTTTATGATTAATTACAACACTTTATTTTTTTATTCATATATTATTACCATACTATATTATGCATTAATACTTTTTTAGATCTATCAAAGGTTACAGATGATCCAACATTTTGGTAAAGTATTGGAATGACACAGTCATACAGATGATTGAAGCATTTATGTTATACTGGAATGATACATTTTGGTAGTTTCTTTTATGATTTCTATTTTTTATTTCTTGGCAATTGGCATATGGGTTACTTACTTTTGTGCTTTCTTTTCTTTTATGATGTCATATAAGTTTTTTTGTTCCCTCAGTAATCGGGATATAAATGCATTTATTTCTTGTTATGTGGTTGGGCCTAGCTGACTATTTGAGGCTTTTATTTTATGGGCTTGGTCAGCTGGCTGGTTGTTTGGTTGGTTTCTTATGTCTGGCTTATTGGTTGGTTGGCTCCCTCACATTTTCTGGTTTCTCCTAGCTGTTAGTATCATTATTTCTAGTTTGTGTTTCATATTGGTTGGCTGGGTCTAGTTGACTATTTGGGGATTTTATTTTGTGGCCCTGTGTCTGTTGGCTAGTTGTTTGGTTGTTTGGCTGGTTTCTGTTTCTTGTGGCTGGCTTATTGGTTGGTTGGTTCCCTTTATTTTTAGGTGGCTAGTTTTGGTTGCCTGGTTGGTTGGTTCCTTGTAACTTTTGGCTGGTTGTTTGGTTGGTTTCTCTTTCCTATGGCTGGCTTGTTGTTTGGTTGGTTCCCTCTATTTTTGGGTGGCTGGTTCTGGTTGCCTGGTTAGTTGGTTTCGTGTAGCTGCTGGCTAGTTATTTGGCTAGTTTTTTTTCCTGTGGCTGGCTTATTGGTTATTGGTTCCCTCTATTTTTGGGTGGCTTCCTGGCTAGTTCTGGTTGCCTGGTTGGTTGGTGTGGTGAAATATTCTCATCTTCATCCATCTTTTTGAAAGGGATAAATGAAGACAAAAATATATTGCTTGGTTGGGACACCATGTAGATTCACATATATTCTTATTAGGGTGATCAGGTATGACATTGAGAAAATGCGTACTATCTCAAAAGATAGAAGTCACCACCCTACAATGGACCTAATCACCTAAATAAGGACTCCTAAGGACTATGGGTCTTCACATGTACCAGAGATTCTTCCCCTACTTTATATGAAAAAGTAAAGCAATATTTTTTTAAACCATGTTTGTTAAGTTTCCTATGGAGGCAAACCCTAATTACATCCTAAGAAAATGAGATTCCTTTGGATTACTCTCGATTAAGATAAATGATCATTGTCTCCAAAGATTTCAAAGATAGGACTATCAATTAATTAGTTTATTTTTAGAAGATCAAGTGGGATTGATCAAAATAAGGGAGTTATTATCGAAGCCAAATGAAGATAAGTGGGAAAGCACGACCTAAATCTAAGGAGAAAATGAGTATATGATTTACCTCTACAAGAGAGGATAAACCATCTAACTGTTTGGACTTAGAACCGCTTGGGGGTGGCTGCCAACTAACTCCTCCTATGATTTTAAATACATGTAGGCAAGTCATATACTTTTGTAAGATGGCTAGGTTGTTATTTATTTAGAAAAGTGGCTAAGTCCTTAAACTCACTCCCTAAGAGACTAGATCATGTAGAGCATGAACTCATGACTTAGTCTAATGTAAATTTTGTTAAGTTTATTTTCATTTTTGGATAATTAATTTGACACATGCTATTGGATTCATATGCCTAATACATGAGAAATTGGTTATGGGCCAAAATCAGCAAGAATGAGGTGTGTTTTACCATGGCTATCAAAGGTCAAGCCACGTTCTCTGGCAAAGATGGAAGCCTCCATAAGCAAGAGTGAAGCAAGATGATTTTATATGCATAATGTGAAACATACAACATCTAGCTAAGGGGTTGCTAAATCTTTTATCTTGATTTTATGTTCTAGGCTTTAGGTGAGGGTATGAGTTATTTAATTTTAATTTTGAATTAATTAATTAGATAGAAAATTTATTTTTTCCTAAGAGCCTAATCACATCCAAGCCATTCAGCAAAGCAAGGAATAAAATAGGAAAAACATACCATCTTAATGCACAAGCTAAATAAACATTAAACAATTTTATAAAGCTAGCACAAAAGAATAAAATGCCGATTGTGGTCAGGCTCCACTGCACAAACTCGAAAAGAAATGGGTAGCCGAGCTCTACCCTTATACAACCTAGATTACAAATGAATAATTACAACTTAGAGAGAATTTATGTTATGGGGGTCTTCATTCTTCATTTCTTCATTTCTTCTTTCCTTCATTTCTTTCTTTCTTCTTTCTTTCCTTCTTTTGGTTAGTTGGGGGTATGGTTGCTTCAAGGCTTCATATGGTGCATAAGACTTTTCTTATGAACAATATTCATCCTAATCCCCCATAACATTCATTCCAAATTCTAATTATAAAAATTACATGAAAATGAGAAAAAATAAATCTAACTAAAATCTGTAAAATAGAGATTAGCTAAACACACCACACAATCCCAAGCATATATATGAATAATTTGGACTTAGCACCCCACATATGGGTGACCAAGTCCACCTATATTATACTTAGGGGCATAAACAGCATTTATTATATTTTTTACTTAAGCACAATCTCCTGCAGAAGATAATGATTAGACTAAGATGGCCCTACCATTCAGTCTACGCACATACACCCTAGCATCCAGTCTAAAATAATACATTACAAAATAAAAGATACATCAAACCATGCACACTAACATAAAGCTAGAAGTGGTGACTTAATCTAATGTGTGTAATTTAAAGCTTGTGTAGTATGTTCTAACTAGGCTTTAGAGTTGTAATTTGCTAAGTGTGAGGGGTTTAATTTACAAAGGGTGGTTTCACTTTAAGTTGTTCATTTAATATGCAAGTTTTAATTAGTGTTTTCTTTCATTTTATTTAGTTTACACTTAACAACTAAGTGTTATAAACAGAAAAAAGAGAGGGAATCTCTCTTCCATCCCCACTTTAAGTCATTTCTAAAACAAGTTAATTAGTGAATTTCTTTTAGTGAATGGTTTATTATATATTTTAATTAATCCTAAGTTTAGGCTTAGTTTAAATATACTTATTAAATAAGAGAGACATCTCAAGATTAATTGAGATGAATTACTATTACATACACATACTCATTTACTTCTTTCCCTCATGCATATCAAGCACATGGATAAATCCTAAGCATATATATGCATGTAATTTAGATTTCTAACATACTTGAATGATGAATGCAAAGGAGTATAGTTATGGTTTAGATATTCAATTTTGATTGAATCATGAATGCATGTCTTTTATAGAATAGGGAGTTTTCATCCATTAATTACATGCACACTTAAATGTTTAAAAGCTTTAAGTGAGTACGATGCCATTGTTCTACATTAGGAGCATAAGAAATAAGTCCTACTTAAGGCAAATTAAAGCCTTCAGCCTTGAGATGTCCAAACTAATATACCACTTTGCTTAGATACATATGAGTGTAGAAACAATCATAAGGATGGAAAATCCATGCAAAAATTATATATTTTATTTATTTGATTCATGCTTTATATTCATAATCATATCACACATACGCCTGTATAAGAGTTATAAGTGAGTACGTCACCATTGTTCTACACCAGGGGCGTAAGGCACGAGTCCTACTTGGGGCTAATTAAAGCCTCACAGTCCCAGGATGTCCAGACTAATATATGACTTTTCTCAAATACAAATGAATGTGTAAAAAAAAAACTATAAGAATAGAAAACAATGCAAACAAGCATATTGGTTTGATTACATGATTATATATATGATGTGAAATTCTTTCTAAATCCTAACATAGAGATACATAGGGATAGATTTAGACAAATATTATGTTCTTTTCAAATGAACTATACATTTGTGAATCCCATATGAATCTATATTAGGTAAGGAAAAAGGACTTCACATTGCATATTCTATATTACCAACACATGCAACTTATAGGTATTTTTAATAAATATCACTCCACATATTGACTCATATGTTTTTGAAACATAAATTTTGATTTAATAGTGATAATAGTCACACATATTTAATTTAAATCAACACATGCAATTTGACATAAAAGAAATCATTTCAATTTTTGTTAATTTTGAAAAGAATGCATGTATGATTGCATATGACAAGCAACATTTACCATGATAGGGAAAGAAGTAAATGAAAATAAGCATACAATTTCATTCATCTCACTTAATTCCTAAGGACAATCCTACTAAATAAAGATGTTTAAAACAAACCAAAGTTCTTTTAAGGATATTTTATCTTTATGTTTGATTTGAGTTAAGTGAAATGAGAGAGGTTTGCTGGTCCTAATCCCATTCCCCATGTGTAAGTTAATTTTGATTTAATGAGAAGGTAATTAAGTTGATTTTATGGTTTAGTTAGGTTAAGGTATGAATTAAATGAATTAATTAAACCTTACCTATATCATCTTAAGTTAATTGATTAAACAATTATGAGCTAATATGATATGCAACCACATGAAAATTAAATTTACAATGCTCTTAAGAAATGAAAGGGGCCTAGCTCATAAATGATTAATTAATTAAGCTTAAGGAGCTCACCTAATTACTCTTATAGTTTTCTCACACAAGTGAGCTAATGATAATTTAATTATCTTTTACTTTAGTAAACCAATAGGTTTAGGTTTATTTAATTTATTTAGTTTATTTTTTATTTATTTTAGTTTATTTTATTTTTATTTTTATTTTAGTTTATTCTTTAGGTTTAGGTTTATGTTTAGGTTTACTTTTTAATTAGTTTTATTTTTATTTTATTTTTTAGGTTTAGGTTTAATTTTTAATTTATCTTTTTTAGGTTTAGGTTTTAAGTTGGTCTCTTTTTAGGTTTTATTTTTTAGTTTAGGTTTTCGTTTAGCTTTTATTTATTTTAGTTTAGGTTTAGGTTTTTTTATTTTGTTAATTTTTTATTTTAGGTTTAGGTTTTTATTTTTATTTTATTTTAGTTATTTTTATTTTATGTTTAGTTTTTTATTTTATTTAGGCTTTTTTATTCATAGGTTTATTTTAGTTTTTAGATTAATTTAGGTTTTTATTTATTTGTTTTAGTTTATTTTATTTTATTTTTTTGATTAGGTTTAGGTTTTAGTTTAGGTTTTTTTTTTTAGGTTTAGGTTTATTTATTTATTTTCTTTTTAGGTTTTATTTAGTTTTGGTATAAGTTTTTAAGTTTTCAAGGTTTAGGGTTTAGGGTTTAGGATTTAGGGTTTAAGGTTTAGGGTTTTAGGGTTTAGGGTTTTAGGGTTTAGGGTTTAAGTTTGGGGTTTATGGTTTAGGGTTTAGGGTTTAGGGTTTATTGTTTAGGCTTTAGTGTTTATAGTTTTTAGGGTTTACAGTTTAGAGTTAGCTTAGGTTTTAGGGTTAGTTTAGGGTTTAGGGTTTAGTGTTTAGGGTTTAGGAATTAGGGTTTAAGCTTAGTTTAGGGCTTAGGGTTTAGGGTTTAGGGTTAGGGTTAAGGTTTAGGGTTAGTGTTTAGGGTTTAGGGTTTAAGGTTTAGGGTTTACGGTTTAAAGTTTAGGGTTTGGGGTTTAGGGTTTTTTAGGGTTTAGCATTTAGGGTTGTAGGTTTAGGGTTGTAGGTTTATGTTTATTTTATTTATTTAGTTTATTTTTTATTTTAATTTATTTTATTTTTTATTTTTATTTTAGTTTATTCTTTAGGTTTAGGTTTATGTTTAGGTTTATTTTTTAGTTGAGTTTTATTTTTATTTTATTTTTTAGGTTTAGGTTTTATTTTTAATTTTTATTATATCTTTTTAAGTTGAGGTTTTAAGTTTTTATTTTGGGTTTTTTTTCAGGTTTTATTTTTTAGTTTAGGTTTAGGTTTTATTAATTTTAATTTAGGTTTAGGTTTTTTATTTTATTTATTTTTTATTTTAGGTTTAGGTTTTTATTTATATTTTATTTTATTTTATTGTAGGTTTATTTTATTTTTATTTTATGTTTACTTTTTTATTTTATTTAAGTTTTTTATTTTATGATTAGTTTAGGTATTTATTTATTTATTTTAATTTGTTTTATTATATTTTTAGGCTTAGGTTTAGGTTTTAGTTTAGGTTTTTCTTATTTAGGTTTAGGTTTTTAAATTTATTTTCTTTTTTAGGTTTTATTTAGTTTTGGTATAGGTTTTTAAGTTTTCAAGGTTAGGGTTTAGGGTTTAGAGTTTTAGGTTTAAGGTTTAGGGTTTTAGCGTTTAGGTTTTAAGTTTAGGGTTTAGGATTTATTGTTTAGGCTTTAGGGTTTATGGTTTTTAGGGTTTAGGGTTTAGAGTTAGCTTAGGTTTTAAGGTTAGTTTAGGGTTTAGAGTTTAGTGTTTAAGGTTTTTAGGGTTTATGAATTAGGGTTTAGGGTTTTAGGGTATGTTTATAGTTTAGGGTTTAGGGTTAGGGTCAAGGTTTAGGGTTTAGGGTTTAAGGTTTAGGGTTTACGATTTAAACTTTAGGCTTTAAGGTTTAGGATTTTTTAGGGTTTAGCATTTAGGGCTGTAGGTTTAGGTTTATTTAGTTTATTTTCTTATTTATTTTAGTTTATTTTATTTTTTATTTTATTTTAGTTTATTCTTTAGGTTTAGGTTTATGTTTAGGTTTATTTTTTTAGTTAAGTTTTATTTTTATTTTATTTTTTAGGTTTAGGTTTTATTTTTAATTTTTAATTTTTCTTTTTAGGTTTAGGTTTTAAGTTTTTATTTTGGGTTTCTTTTCAGGTTTTATTTTTTAGTTTAGGTTTAGGTTTAGCTTTAGGTTTAGGCATTATTTATTTTAGTTTAGTTTATTTTAGTTTAGGTTTAGGTTTTTTTTTATTTTGTTTATTTTTTATTTTAGGTTTAGGTTTTTATTTATATTTTATTTTATTTTATTGTGGGTTTATTTTATTTTTATTTTATGTTTAGTTTTTTATTTTATTTATGTTTTTTTATTCATAAGTTTATTTTATTTTTTAGATTAGTTTAGGTTTTTATTTATTTATTTTAGTTTATTTTATATTATTTTTAGGTTTAGGTTTAGGTTTAGGTTTTAGTTTAGGTTTTTTTTTTTAATTTAGGTTTAGATTTTTGAATTTATTTTCTTTTTAGGTTTTATTTAGTTTTGTTGTAGGTTTTTAAGTTTTCAAGGTTTAGGGTTTAGGATTTGGGGTTTAGGCTTTAAGGTTTAGGGTTTTAGTGTTTAGGGTTTTAGGGTTTAGGGTTTAAGTTTAGGGTTTAGGGTTTATTGTTTAGGCTTTAGGGTTTATGGTTTTTAGGGTTTAGGGTTTAGAGTTTGCTTAGGTTTTAGGGTTAGTTTATGGTTTAGGGTTTAGTGTTTAGGGTTTTGAGGGTTTAGGAATTAGGGTAGGGTTAGTTTAGGGGTTAGGGTTTAGGGTTTTAGGGTATAGTGTTAATGGTTTAGGGTTTTGGGTTAGGGTTAAGGTTTAGGGTTCGTGTTTAGGGTCTAGGGTTTAAGGTTTAGGCTTTATAGTTTAAACTTTAGGCTTTAGGGTTTAGAGTTTTTTAGGGTTTAACATTTAGTGTTGTAGGTTTAGGTTTATTTAGTTTATTTAGTTTATTTTTTTTATTTTAGTTTATTTTATTTTTTATTCTTATTTTAGTTTATTCCTAGGTTTAGGTTTAGGTTTATTTTTGAGTTTTATTTTTATTTTATTTTTTTAGGTTTAGGTTTTATTTTTAATTTTTATTTTATCTTTTTAGGTTTAGGTTTTAAGTTTTTATTTTGGGTTTCTTTTCAAGTTTTATTTTTTAGTTTAGGTTTAGGTTTAGGTTTTTTTTTTTTAATTTTGTTTATTTTTTATTTTAGGTTTAAGTTTTTATTGATATTTTATTTTATTTTATTGTAGGTTTATTTTATTTTTATTTTATATTTAGTTTTTATTTTATTTAGGTTTTTTAGTCATAGGTTTATTTTATTTTTTAGATTAATTTAGGTTTTTATTTATTTATTTTATTTTATTTTATTTTTAGGCTTTGGTTTAGGTTTTAGTTTAGGTTTTTTTTTTATTTAGCTTTAGTTTTTTTTATTTATTTTCTTTTTAGGTTTTATTTAGTTTTGGTATAGGTTTTTAAGTTTTCAAGGTTTAGGGGGGTTTTTTTTTTGAAACCCCATATAGGGGGAATTTTATTGCCACAAAAAGAGGGTTAGGTCCTTAACATGGAATAAACTTGACAACTACTACTCAAAGAGCTACAATAAGTCTAGAGAGTAAATCCCCTATCTAAATACAACCAAAAGCAAAATAAAAGAGTAAAGGAAAGCAAAAGATACAAATTGTTTAACATAGATAAGCCAATGAATAGATCTGGGCAAAAGCTCTTCAGGATGAGAGAATGCATGACACTAGGGAGCAAACCTACAAGAGAATAAGAGAAATGCACCTGCAAAATTGTAGAAAGATAGAAATTAGAGCAGTTAAAGTAATATAGACAAAATGAAAATTGAAAACAACATAAATTGAGAAAGATTATAAAGAAGTGTGTGAGAGAAGGCTCAGGCTCAGTCACACCAAATTGGGGCAGATGTAAATACGGGCATCCAAATTTCAGTGAAAGGGTTACATCACAAGAGCTACTACCAAACCAAAAAGGAGTGAAATCATCACAACCATCATAGCCAACAAACCTGTGGGAAGATAGCAACCATTTGTTGAAGGTCTTTTGAGCCTTAGTATCGGCAAACCTAAACAAAGCCATAAACATAATAGAAAAGGATACAACAAAGAGCAGAATGGGAAAGGGGATCCCATGCAGAATAAATATCATCAATATAGTCACCATGGCATGAGAATCCCTACACATATGAAGCTGAACCATCTTTGCTAGATGCACCATATTTTTTACCAGAGCCAAGAGTTTAATTAGGCTAGCATGAAAACCCACCACAGGAAAATAGCAGAAAAGGCCAGTCAGAGGAAAGAAGCAATATAGAACCAATTTAAAAGCCTGCTAAATTCCAACAAGGCAAATCAAATAGCATGTAATTAACTCCATCCTAAACATATGGAACATATATGAAACTTACAATCCTGGTATACAGCCCAGGAATATAGCCTAGAAAAAGGTACCCAATCAGAATAAGCATTGCAGATGTTAAAAATCCCCTTATTAATAATCATTGCAGAAGTTAATAACCAGCAAGTGTAAAGCAAGACAGCATAACCCAAACAGAAATGCGAGAGCTAGAATAAGATGGGAATGTGAGATTAGATGGACTAAAAGCCATAGATAATAAGCTTCTCCCCACCATAAATAATTCCAAATAAGGACAATCAGAGAGACAACCCCAGTAGTAGCTTGTTGGGCTTAAAACCAGATAATCCGGTTTAGCCAACAACCAAGACAGAAAATAATAGCAAGATGGCCATAAAACCACCCATTCAGAATAGACAGTGCATAAGGTAATATCCAAGTAGGTAATAGCATAATCATAGTGATCGCACAAGTCTCAAAACAAGATGAAAAACAACAACATTAAATAGACCACAAACATCGTGATTAATTTACGGTTAGAAACAGGAAAAACAATCAGAAAAAAAAACTGCCAACAAACAGCCAACAACCTCAAAGGTAGCCTGCTGGACATAAGACCCAAAAATCCAACAACCAACAATTAAAACTGCAATACAATTATTGCACCTACCATAAGATAAGCCAGTAAACAAGAGAGGTACAACATAGATACAAAAGGGGTTCAAAAGAGAGCCATCATTGAAAACCTTCAAAATAAAGAAGAGCAGGCATGCAGCAAAACCAATATCCTCAGTAAAAGCAGACTAGAAAGAAATCATTAAGTAACTCCAATCCTGCAAAGAGACAATAATAATAACAAGGGTATTGTAGTTTCTCTCCTTACAGGTTGGGAAGGTGAGGTTAGCAAAAGCAATCAGAAAAACAACCCCAAAAGCATCCTGTTGGACATGAGAGACAACCCCAGTAGCAGCTTGCTGTGCATAAAACTCGATAATCCAGATCATCCCACAACCAAGATAGCAAATAACAACAAGCTAGCCATAAAACCACCCATTCAGAATAGACAGTGCATAAGTTAATTTCCAAATAGGTAATAGCATAATCACAGTGATCTGGACAAGTCTAACTGAATCAAGATGGAAAAAAATAGCAGCAGTTTAGATAGACCACAAACAAGTGGTGATCAGCTGCAGCCTAGTTGCAAATAGCAAAATAATCAGAAAAATAAAAGCCAACAAACAGTCAACAACCTCAGAAGTAGCCTGCTGGACATGAGATCTGAAAATCTAATAGAAAACAATTAATACAACAATAATTATTGCACCCACCACAAGATAAGATAATAAAAAATAGTGGTACAACAAAGGACAAAAGGGGTTCAAAAGGAGCCATCATTGAAATCCTTCAAGGCAAAGGAGAGCAGCTTGAAGCTAAACTAACATCCTCAGTAAATAAGTAAGTCCAATCCTACAAAGAGACAATAATAATAACAACAAGGGTATGGCGCTTCTCTCTGGTTGGTAAGGTGAGGTTAGCAATAAAAAAATAACCACAAAAGCGGTCTGACATAAGACCAAAATCCAACAACAATTAAAATAGCAAAACATTTATCACCCACCATAAGATAATCCAAGAAAAATAATGGTATAACATAGAGTTGAAAGTGGTTCAAAGGAAAGCCATCTTTGAAATCCTTCAAGAACAAGCAAAATACATCGGTAAATAGGTGGAAGGAAATCAAGTAATTAATTCCAATCTGAAAGAAGAAGTTATAGTAGCAAGGGCATTGTAGTTTCTCTCCTTATAAGTTGTGGAGGTGAGGTTAGGGAGCATAAGAGGGGCCACATCCATAATAAATGGAGAAAAAATAGATAAATTAGGCATGGCATGAAGTTATACAAAAAATATAGCAATTAAACATTGATACAGCAAAGTCATGAGCCCCAGAATAGATTTCCAGAAAAAGGAAAAGAGACATAACACAACCTTAATCATATAATGGAAAATAGATATAGTAGGACCCCTTAACAAAATATTGATGGCAAGAAGTATGTCCCTATTGATCAGAAAGTAAAGCATAAAATAAAGCATAAGGTAATACATCTCCCTCCAGCAGACAGGAAAAACCTTACCATTAACAGTGGAAACAGCAGAAGTAGTAAGACCCCAAAAAAGGTTAGGGTAATTAATCCAACAATAGATGCCACAGAGATCAGCAATTAACCAAAAAGCTGTATCAAGAAGATGCCTCGACAAAATCCAGAGAAACAACAACACTAAACATAAGTTGATCATGCAGTTAAATAGGTAATATAGCAGGCCAAACCAGTAGGATGGATTAATTTCTGAGGTAAGGGAATCTAGTATTCCACATTAACCAAACCATGCAAATGTTTAGGAAGTGTAAGTTGATCAAAGAATTTTATGCCATCTAATCTAGCACCCAGATTAGCAAGGTAATCAGCATATGCATTACCTTCATGCCATACATGAGCAATTTTAAAATAGAGTTGAGAAAGGAGAGCTCTAGTCTACTTGAGAAGGTAGTATAATTCTGTATTGCCCATTTTGGTGTAAGTCAAAAGATCAATCAACAACAGGGAATCCACCTCAATCCAAATTTTAAGCCAACCTTTTTGAAGGTAAATCTCAATAGCTTTGCAAACTGCCATTAGCTTAGTAAAAGGAACAGAGCAAGTATTAAGGGGGTAAGCAAAAGCACATAGGACTTTACCATTAAGGTTTCTAAAATGCCACCAAGAAGCATTTTGAGAGCCATCAGTGTTAATTTTAATAGTATTAGCATGAGGTTTTACCCAATAAACAATCTTGTCATCTTTACAGTAGGGTGGATCCAGCAAGTTAAAACCCAGTTTATTGGCTTGAAATTTACATCCTTTGAATTGATTATAGTTAATTAATTGGCATTAAACAAGTCACAGATTTTATTTTTAATTCTAGAAATTATCCTCATGTGGTTCATAGGAATCCCATGATGTTTTGCATCATTTTGTCCATCCATATGAACCAAATAAGAGTGATAGCTATGACTTTAATGTGGCCTTTAATAGTATTTTCAAAATAAACTTCAAGAAGTTGATATATATAGTTAAGGATTGAATTTGACAATATTAAAGAGATCATCATACCAAATCTAAAGTTTAGAAGCAATGGCTCCATTAACAAATCCATGATTCACATTCTCAATGTGAAAGCAACAGTAGTATTTAGAAGGTAAGTAAAAACCTTTATCCCACATCAAGGAGTCAATAGGAATAAAGTTTTTCAAAATACGCCAAGTTAGAACAGAATAGGAAATAGGAATAGTGTTATTCCAAAGTTTAAAAAATACATTAGAGAAATCACGAGCTTCTTTAATATGAATCCAAACATTTTTAAGGTTGAAATCACCATTTTGGGACAACTTAAAAATGATCTGATCATGATTGCTAGGAATGATAGGAATAATAGTAAGCTTATCTAAAAGAGAGAAAGGAATATAGTCATTAAGCTTACTATTATTCTACTTATTATTCTACCATAAAGAGTTCACTTTAATAGTAGCAGTGGAGTGGGTAAAATATTTCATCAATGGACCCACCTCAGTCCAATTATCTTGCCAAAAAAAAGAGTTTCCAGAGTTAATCCCAGAGATTAAAGATTACTTCCCATTTGATGGAACAAAGTCTTTTCCATAGAGAGTCACCCACTTTATAGGGAGCAAATGAGAGGGTGCTTACCCCAGCATTTAGGGTTTAGGTTTAGTGTTTAGGGTTTAAGTTTAGGGTTTAGGGTTTAGATTTAGGGTTTAGGGTTTATTATTTAGGCTTTAGGGTTTATGATTTTTAAGGTTTATGGTTTAGAGTTAGGTTAGGTTTTAGGGTTAGTTTAGGGTTTAGGGTTTTTAGGGTTTAGGAATTAGGGTTTAAGGTTAGTTTAGGGCTTAGGGTTTAGGGTTTTAGGGTATAGTGTTTATGGTTTAGGGTTTAGGGGTTAGGTTGGGTTTAGGTTAGGTTAGTGTTTAGTATAGGTTTAAGGTTTAGTTTACAATTTGTTTAGGGTTTTATGGTTTACATTTAGTTTGGGTTTAGTTTAGGTTTTGGTTAGTTTAGTTTGGTTTAGGGCTTAGTTTAAGTTTTAGGGTTATATGGTTTAAGTTTGGTTATTTAGGTTTTGGTTTAGGATTTAGGGTTTAGGTTTTAGGTTGTTTCAATAGTAGGTTTAGGTTTATTTAATTTTATTTATTTTATTTATTTTATTTTTTTACTTTTATTTATTTTATTTATTTTATTTTATTTATCTTTTTTTTATTTTATTTTTTTTTTAGGTTTAGGTTTATTTTTATTTTAGGTTTAGGTTTAGGTTTTTTGGGTTCTTATTTTGTTTTTTTTTTAAAGGTTAGGTTAGGTTTATTTTTAGTTTATTTTATTTTATTTAGTTTAGGGTTTAATTTTAGTTTTTATTTTGGGTTTAAGTTTAGTTTATTATTTTTTAGTTTATTTATTTATTTTGTTTATTTTAGTTTGGTTTATTTTTTATATATTTTAGGTTTTATTTTAGGTTTATTTTTTTAGGTTTTGTTTATTTAGTTTTTTATTTTTATTTTATTTTACATTTAGTTTTATTTTATTTTAGGTTTATTTTATCTTTTAGTTTAGTTTAGGTTTTTTATTTATTTTATTTTATTTTAGTTTTTATTTTATTTTATTTTTAGGTTTAGGTTTCAGTTTTTATTTTATTTTGGTTTAAGTTTTTTATTTATTTTTTATTTAGGTTTTATTTAGTTTAGGTTTATTTTTTTAGGTTTTTAGGATTTATGATTTAGGGGTTAGGGTTTAGGGTATAGGGTTTAGGGTTTAGGGTTTAGGGTTGTAGGTTAGGGTTTAGGTTTTAGTTTAGGGTTTAGGGATGGTTTTATTTAATAGAGAACAAATTCATATTCAACATTTCTTCTTTTGTTTCATCAACCAAGTAACAAACCGGAAGGTAATCAAATGACCTCTTGGGGTTAGCTAAAGCCTCGTGTTCGAATATCAGACTATATACCCATCATTCAATTTTATATAAATCAACATGAATAGAGGAAAGAGAACAACATTCACACTTAAGCTATAATCACATGCATTTCTTATGTATTTATAACTAGCATCATAACACATATTATTATTCATTTATAAACTTTTAAAAAATAGATTTGGATTTAATAGTGATAATAGCCATGCATATATTAAATTAAGTGAACACATGCAAACTTACATAAAGGAAATTCATTTTAGTTTACTTAATTTTGAAAAGATGGATGCATAGATTAAAATGACATACCAAATTTAACATGATTGGAAAAAAGACAGTCAAATATAAGCATATGATTCATTTAACCAAACTAGTTCTTAAGGATAATCAAATCAAATAAGATTATTTAAATCAAACCAAAGCTTCTTTATTAATTAAGTTTTGGATTTGATTTGATTTAAATAGGAGAAGAGAAATCATCACTTGATCTTTTAAACCCATTCCCACATTAGTGATTTTATTAAATTTAAGGAAATGTAATTAAGTTGATTTAATGGGTTAATTAGGTTGAACCCTAAATTAGATGAATTAATTACCCTTACCTATGTCACCTTAAAGTAATTTACTAAATAATTATGAGCCAACATGATATGCATGAAAATAAACTTGTAATGATCCTATGAAATAAAGTGGCCTAATGCAATTGGCTCATGATTAATAGTTAATTAGACTTAATTAATTATTCCTATGGTTTTCCCACACATGTGGACAAACCATAATTTCATTAAACTCCTTTTAGTTATTAAACACCTAAATATCTACCCCATTATTTAATTAATTAAGGTTTGATGTGATTACAATTTCAGTTTGATTAAGTGATTTAATTAATTAGTTAAGTGTTAATTAATTTTATTTTAAAAAAGGGTGAAATGAACTTAGGGAAAGGGGTCTTAACCCTATTCCTTAGTTAGCTTACTATTAAATAATGATTAATAAACTTAATTAACCATTTAATACTACTAATGGGATTAATTAATCATTAATTAACTTAAAAGAGTAGTTAAGATTTAATTAGTCAATTTTCCTAATTAAGTGAGCAATAAATTCCAAGAAAAGCATGGGAGGTAGAGGTCATCCCATTAAATTAACCCACAAAATTTGGGATTAATTGCTCAAGTAATTAAGGAGTAATTAAGCTAAAAAATTTTATATTTAAACTTTAATTAAATCTTAATTACTATTCAAAATTAGTTAATTTTATTTTTAATTCATTCTCCTATGAAATACCTATAAAATGAGTATTTATTTGCATTTTTTATTTTCTATGATTTTTTATGATTTTTAGAAGTTTAACATTAAAAAAGTACTTATAAATTTGGTAGCTCACATGCGACATGCTTTCCATGGCATCGTGGGATTGGCTACTTAAACTTATCCACTTCGACCTTGGCGGATACGCTTTCTGATCCGTTGATCTATGATTAATCCCACTAATAAGAATAAATCGATCGATCTAGTGGATGATAATGATTATCCATTTTGATCACGTGGAATAGGTGCATGATCTCATGCGAGTGAGGAGAATGGAGTCCATTTGCCACCATTTCACTTGATCAGCTTACGAGCTTCATCAACTCCAAAATCCCACACCTTCGACATTTGGAGGGGATCCAATGTCAAGATCACATGAGTTGAACATTTTCTTCAAAAAGCTCCAACCTATTTTTGCCTAGGATCGGTTTGGAAGCATACCTCAGAGCTCAAGATCTCGAGCGATTGAGGAAGCTTCATCTAATGGAGATGAAGCCCTATTGACCAGCAATTGGATCAATTCCTTGACTTTCACTTGGAAGGCCATGAACTGATGATTTGGAGCTCAGCTTTAATCGAAGTCCCACCTCTGATGCCCGAGAAGCTTAGGAGATGATTCGTTCTTAGTCGACGAGGCTTAGGGAAGGTGCGTGCAAAGTTAATTTGATTTTGATGGAGAAATGGGGAAGTTAGGTCAAAAATGGGAGTGTCATATTTCAGGACGGACGAGGAATGGAATTCTCCAATCAAGGAATAAGCTTAGGAGCTTAGGGAATGGCTCTAGCAGCTTGCCTTGGGTAGCTAGGGCTCTGAGTAATGATTTTTGTGTGTGTTTGAGTGGAAACGTGGGGTGTATACCCCATTCATCTGATCGAGATGGTGGGATGGGTTTGGCATCTAGTGCTTGTCCGACCATCTCGAGTCGTAGTGGCGGAGGAGCTAGCTCGCTTGGTTGGTTGAAGGTATGGAGGTAGCTACAAGGAATCATGGGTGTCTATGGGTTTCAAATGCTCCAATGGGGAAGGTGAGGTGATTTCACCTCCCATGGTCATGGTGACCCAAGGTTAGTTGGCGTGTCTAGTGCCAGACCATTGGGAGAGAACCAAGTGGCCAAGGAATGGACATGACCACTTACATGAGTGATTTGTCTCATGTGATGACCTTGACCCAAGGTAGAATTATCATTTGGCATTGGATTTAATTTGGGCAGATTTGAAATAAGGCAAAAGTGGGTTAGCTCAAATTTCAAGTCAATTGGAGTTGATTTTGTTAGGTTTGGCTCAATTTAACTCATTTAGGTCAAATTGGGTTGGTTGGGTCAAGTTGACCAATTGGTCAAATTAGGTCAAACCAAGGGTTGGATCAAGTTCATATGATAATTTGGGATGTTTTGGTTCAATTTGTTAGGTTGGCTTAAATTTTATTTTGGCTCATTTGAATTCATTTGGGTCAAATGGGTTAAGTTGACCAATTTGACCATATTGGCCAAATTTGATTAGATTGGGTGTTGGTTTGGGTTTAGTTGACCAATTGAAGATGATTATAGGCTTTGGTTTCAATTAATTTGGATTTGGTTTTGATTTAGGTCAACTTGAACTTTTAGGTCAATTTGGGCTAAGTAGGTCAATTGGGTTCAATTAGGTCCCATCATGGCTTTGGTCAAGTTCAACAATCAATTTGGAATGAACTTGAGCCATTGGTTGCAATCAATTTAGTTTATATTTTATTTGACCCAATTTGGTCTTTTAGGTCAATTTGGGTCAACTTGGGTCAAGAGGGCCAATTAGGTTTGGTTTGACTCAATTGAAGGTCACGTGATATTCAAATGTTGACTTTGATTTGGTATGAATCATTGGTTTTAAGGGATTTGGCTTAGGTTGCAATTTGCTAGTTTGAGTTCATTTGGGTTAAGGGGTTGGCTTGGTCAAATGACCAAGTTGACTTGGTTTGACCCAATATGTGATAATTGATCAACCTAGGGTGATCAACAATCATGATGGGATGTTTTGATTGGGTTGGTTCAATCCAATTTAGGAAGGATTAGAACTTGGCTCAAATAGGTCAAATTGGCCACTTTGTGTCAGGTGGACCAATTGGGTTTAGTTGGCTTGATTTTGGGTTGAGTTTGATTTAGTTGAGTTTATATATATGGATTTGGGATTGATATATAAATTCAATTGTAATTGGGTTGGGTTCAAATGGGTTTTGGTTCATTTGAACATTTCAAGTCAAAAGGGTTTAGTTGGGTTTGACTTGGGTTGATTTTGGTTTGGCTTGATGATTGTAGATTTCATTTATATTTGTGAATATGATTGAAGGTATGATTGCTTCATGAGAAAATCAATTTAATTTGGGTTTTGGAATGAAGGAATTTGGCTAAGTCCATGGAGTTGGGTCATGTGGCTTAGGTTTGGATTTTGATTTGGTTTGATTTAGTTTTAATGATTTAAATGTATATTTCATTTAAATTTGTGAAGATGATTGAAAATATGATTGATTTATGAGAAAATCAATTGAGTTTGACTTAATTTGGATTAAGATTTGGCTAAGTCCATGGGATAGGTCATATGGCTTAGGAAGGGTTTTGATTTAATTTGATTTAGTTTGATTTAGTTTTGATCATTTGAATGTAGATTTCATTTATATTTAGGAAGATGATTGAAGTTATAAAATTATTATGAGAAATCAATTGATTTTGGATTGATTTGGATTAAGATTTGGCTAAGTCCATGGGAAGGTCATATGGCTTAGGAAGGGTATCTAGTTTATATTTGATCATGGGCTTCAATCATTTGATTTTGGAATTTGGGTTTGGATTTGGATTTGAATTTGATGTTTGAATTGAACTTGAGGTTTGGTTTGAGAAGGTGAACATGGATTTGATTTGGGTTGTAGGGTAGGTGGATTATCCTAATCCCTATGGCATAACCTAATCCTATGGTTAACCTTTCTAAGTCTTTAGGCTTAGGTTAAATGTTTACCTAATTGTTAGAAGTGTCTTATGACTAGGGAAGTCTTAGTGCCTAGAAGACATCTATGTCTAAAATGGGAAGATTGAATCCACACTCCAAAAGTGAGGTCAACAGGCCTTAGGCTCCATAGTGTTGCCCTTGGTGTTAGATGATTGGAAGATTGAAGCCAAGTTTCACATTATAGACTTGGATACATCTTTCAACGCTTTACTTAGGAGACCATGGATACATGAGAACAACATAGTTCCATCCTCTCTACATCAGTGTATGAAGTTTGTGAGAGGTGGGATTGTCTACTGTGTCAAAGGAGATCTCAAGTCATTTACAGTTCACGAGGTCGGCATATATGAGGATGTGGATTACTACCTCTCTCAAAATTAACAAGTCTATTCTTGTGACTTTGGCCAAAGTTTAAAAATTTTTAAAAAAGAAAAAGAAACAGAAAAAGAAAAAAAAAGAAAAGAGAAAATGAAAAAGAGGATAAAAGGGAGCGGGAATAGACTTATAGAGAGAAGTGGAGCCTAACATTAGATTCCACCCACAGTTCGTTGCTCCATTCGAACATATGGGTAGGATGACCTGGCCTCCACCAGATAGAGAAAGATGCTAGTTTAGAGGCAGTCCCAGGGGTGGAAAACCACCTTATTAGCCACCCAATAAAAGATATGTCCCAGCTACTAAGAGTACACCTGCTATCCATATAGACTTAAAATCTAGTTCATAGGATGAGTCTTATATGGTTAGCACTAACCACTCTCTCGTAGTAGATTCCCTTGGAGGTGACACTTGAGCCAAATAGCAATGAAGACTGGGCTCTAAAGCAAAGCATAAGTGTATCCAAGTCTATATGTGAAACAGTTAGGCATCAGTTGGGATCCTTAGCTCTAAACCTACTTTCCTCTCAAAAAGCTGAGCGTTTGGTAGTTAAGGAAGCCCCTAAGTCATCCACATGTGTGAAGACTCAAAGGTTCTTTCTGGGAGCATCATCCTTAAGTCAAGAAATTGATATAGAACTTGAGGATGATTCATATAAAGATTTAATAGAATTACCTTTTGAATGGTACTTGACTTGTGTCAATAATTTAGCAAATAAAGGGTTAATCCCACATACTTGGTCATAACACAAGTTAGAATACTTCAAAAGAATATAGAAGAATAAATGCAAAAGCTCTCAATTAAGACCATAACTAGGATTGATAGTGTCGATGATGATGATTACTGCTTAGTCATAACCAATTATTTGGAATATGTTAGGTTCTTTTAAAATCAAATTAACTCATATAAGGAGTTGTGCTTAAAAATTTTAGGTGATCAGGATGATTTTGAAGTCAAAGATGCACTTCTAGAGTTCAAAGAAGAGATCAAGTCAACCATCGATGAGCTCAAGGAAATCAACATATGAACTAAAGAAGATCCATGCCATACATACATCAATTCTTTGTTGAATGAAATTAAAACCAATGACTTAGTTAGGCTATTGATTGAGTTTAAGGACTACTTTGCATGGTTTTATGAAGAGATGCCTAGATTGGCTCCTGACGTAGAGGTCCATAAACTAGTAATAGAGCCTACTGCTAATCCTATCAAGCAAGCTCTTAGACGCATGCGATTAGACATAGAACAACATGTCATTTATGAAGTCAAAAAATTGTTCAATGTTGGCTTCATCCAGGAAGACAAATACCCTACCTGGTTAGCCAACATCATCCCACTTAAGAAAAAAATGGCCAAATTCACATATGCTTTGATTTTAGGGATTTAAATAAGGCATGTCCAAAAGATGAATTACCACTACCAATCCCTGAGCTGATGGTGGACATTACCTCATCTCATGTAGTCTTCTCTTTTATGGATGGCTCATCTGGATATAACCAAATAAATATGGCCCCAGAAGATGAAAGAAACACTGGTTTTAGAACCACCAATCAGAATCTATTACTATAAGGTCATGCCTTTTTAGCCTTAAAATGTCAGTGCTACATACCAGCGGGCTATGACTTGAATCTTCGACGAACTCATTCATCATCTAGTTGAGTTCAATGTCGATGATCTCGTGGTCAAAAGTAGAGAAAAGGAAGACCATCTCTTTGACTTGAGAATAGTTTTCAAAAGTTAAGACAATTTAACATCAAAATGAACCCCCTGAAGTGTGTATTAGGAATAGCTTCAAGGAAATTCCTTGGGTTTGTTGTCCAACACCAGGGAATCGAAATCAATCAAGAGAAGATCAAGAAAATATTAAAAATGCTACCCTCTAAAAGTTTAACTCAACTCAGAATATTCCAAGGGCGGTTGGAGTATCAAGATGCTTTATATCCAACTTATTGAGAAGATGTTAGCCATTCTCAACACTTGTTAAAAAGAATGCCAAGTTCAAGTGGGATGATATGGGTGAGCATGCCTTCGAAGACAACAAGCATTACCTAATGACGTTGCTGGTTCTAGTAGCTCCTATCACTTCCAAGCCACTCATACTTTACACTACTTCATTAGACGACTCCCTTGGTGCTATGTTGGCCCAAGCCAATGACGAAGGGAAGAAAAATATGCTCTACTACCTCATCATCTAATCCCTCGGCTAATTATCCGCCCATTGAGAAGCATTGTCTATCTTTAAGCATTACACCCCAAAAGCTAGAACACTACATGCTTCCTAATAAAGTGAACTTAATCTATAGGATCAATCCACTACAATATCTCATGACACTGTCGATGTTATCCGGATAGTTGGCATGATGGCCCATAATTCTCTCACAGTTTGACATTACCTTCGTACCCCTCCATGCGGTGAAATAACAAGTGCTAGCAGATATCTTAGCAGCACACCGACTTTATGCTGACTCTCCACTTAGTGCTGATCTCTAAGATGAACAAGTCATGAATGTAGGGGATACTAACATTCTCCACTGGGAGATGTACTTTGATGGTGTGGCTTCCTCTCAAAGAGGAGAAGAATCATAATCTACTATTCCAAGAAAGGAAAAAGTAGGAATAGTTCTCTTAACTGCTCAGGACAGATTATATCATCATCATTCCTTGTTCAACAATGAAGCTAAATATGAGGCTGATTTCCAATCTAGAGTTACTCTAATCAAACATCAACATCTTTGGGGATTCTCATCCAATTATCAAATCAATCAATGGTCTTATAAGGTTATAGTAAAGCCCAAGCTCCATCACTATCACAAGTACACCATGGAGTTATTGGCCCAAATCCCAGAGGTTACCATTTATAAGATTCCTCAAGGAGAGAACACCATAGAGTATGCTTTAGCCAAGCTTGCTAAGGAGTTGGCATGATCAGAGGATGAGTCCATATCAATAAAAGTCCAAAATAGATAAGTCTTATCCATTATTAATATTGAACTCATCAAAAAGTACTCTTGAAGGGAGATTGCCCAAGAAGGATGAGGAGTTATTAGAGGCAACCATTCATGGATTACCTAAATAAAGGCAAACCACCTCAAGAGAAGTCCCAAGCCCATCAGATGAAGTAGAGAGCACTTTCCTATGCTCTTGTGGATTGTGTCTTATACCAATGGTCTTTCAATCATATGTGGTTACATTGTTTAGATAAGTATGAATCTCATTAGATCATGATCGAGGTACACTCAAGATTATGTGGAGCCAGCCAATCTAGTATGAAGATGAAAGCCAAGATCAAGAGACTAGATAATACTGGTCATTGATGATCAAAGATTGGATTGATGCAGCTAGGTGATGCCACCAATGTCAAATACACGGTGGTCCTACACCAACCACCCAACATTCTACATCCTACATTGGCCTCAAGGCCATGGGAGTGTTGGGGTACAGACATAGTGGGTCTGATTGATCCTATGTCTTCCAAGGGTCATCAATTCATCTTAGATGCTATTGACTACTTTTTCAAATGGGTGAAGGTGATTCCGCTCAGAGAGGTCACAACTCAGCATGTGCTCTTATTTTTAAGAAACCATATCATATATAGGTTCAGAGTTCCTTGATGAATTATATCTGATAATGGTATTGCATTTAAGAGCATCGAGATCATAATTTTTTCTGAGACACAATAGATAAGATATATTCTATAATCAACTACTGAGGAAAAGGCTTAGAAGCCCTCAAAACTCTCATCCAAATACTAAAGAATACATAACAAGATAGTGTCATGAACAATTAGTTGAATCCTTGTGGGCCTACCACACACATATAAAACTCCAACTTAGTTTAATTCTTTATCCTTAGTGTATGGGTCCAAGTCATTCTACCATTAGAAGTCTAACTCCCATCACTAAGGATAGCTGTGGGTAGCAAGGTCATAATAGAGGAGAACACCAAGTTGTGATTATAAGAGCTTGAAGGTTTGGAGGAGAGACACCTGTGGGAATGCCAAAATCTCAAGATATACAAAGCTAAAATGATTCAAGCTCACAACAGGTTGGTCCTGCCTAGAGCTTTTCAGGTAGGAGACCTTATTTTAGTTCTAAGGAGACTGATTATTGCCCGTCGTAATATATGAGGTAAGTTTGAACCCACTTTATAAGGCCCTTTTTCCATAAAGAAGGCCTATTAAGGAGGATCTTATCAGCTTATTAATCATAAGGGAGAGCACCCAAATCTTCCATTCAATGGGCTCTACTTAAATAAATATTATAAATCATGTTTAAAAATAATTATTATAAATGAAAATTCTATTTTGAATTCAATCTCTTCTATGTTGAAAGTATTCTTGTTTTGAATCCGCCATGATGTTTTAGGAGCCCAAGCGTGTCCTATCCTTCATCGACACAACACAAATACAAACTACACACAAACATATAAAATAACATATATCTTTTATCTGCTCTAAGTTGAGTAAATGCCCCTATTGGCACTCACTCAAGAGTTGTTCTAGTCGACGTGCTACCCTACTAGTGTGTCACACTAGTGGTCTTCCTGCTTTGGAGGATGTAAGTCTGCTATGCTTTCCTTCCTTTGGCCACGACGCGATGAGCACCTTGTTAGTTTGGTGGCTAGTAAGCTACCTCATGTTGGCTTCGTTTAAGAGGGTGTGAGTTTACTATGCTTTCTTCTTGGATTAGCCTTTATGCATTAACTGAGTCGAGTATATTTGAGGTTTAGGATACTCCCCTAATAGCTCAGTCCCTTCTGATTGCTTCAAGCCTGGGTCTAGTCCTTCTTCGGAGCTCCATGCTTAGTAGTCGCTCTAGGTCAGATAGCACATGTCCCGTCGATGACAGACTATCTTGATGATCAGTTCTTCTTGAAAAGTTGTAAGCCTACATTTTTTTAGGTTGATCATTGCATACTGACAGACACCTTAGGTTGGTTGGTTCTCATTATGTTGATGGATACGCCACTCATGCTGATAGATACACCTTAGGTTGGTTGGTTCTCCCTCCTTATGATACACCACTCATGGCATGTGTATTATGCTTTCTCTTTGAGTTGGTCACCGCACACCTAAAGGCTTACTTTTAGGGCTCAATAATGCCGAGACCTCCCCCTATGGGCACTATATTTGGATAACATCCTTTGTGACCCCATTTAGACCCTACCTGGGTTACTATCGAATTAGATAGTTTACCTTTCCTAATAACCACCCCTGTGGTTGGAGAATCCATCATGTGGATGTGCAGATTCTCCCTTGGTCTAATAAATCTGAGATAGGTCAAGGTTGACATAGCCCCTTCTCAGTGAGGTCCCTCGCACACCAATAGTGTCTATACAAACATATAAACAAAAATATATTTACTTGTGGATTAAGAGGACACCACTAGAGGTACCATTTCCTAGGCAGGTATCCTATCTTTAGGGTAGTGTCAGCAAAACTTCTTGTAGGAATCACTTGACTACTCTTGAGTTGATATAAATCCCTAACAGAATTCACTCAGTAGTTGCCCCTAAGTCGAGTTCAATTTGTTGTGCTACCAACAGGTCACCCTAGTGGTTATTCCCTACTTTAGAAGATGTAAGTCTGCTACACCTTCTTCTTAGCAGAGCCATTGCACATGGAAAGGCACCACTTATGTTGGCTAGCTCTACCCCATAACAATAGACTATCCCTTTAGATTTATAAATCTGAGATAGGATAAGTCCAATATAGCCCCTTCTTAGTGGGTCCATCGCACACCGACATGATCCACAAATTAAACCTATCAAATTTGACCAAGCTCACATCCTGAGTGGATATGCCCTTAATTCAAAATCAAACTAAACCAAACAAACCATATCAAATCACATGAAATTAAGATAAAATTAATCCTGACATAAGTCCTCAATGACATTCACTCAATAGTCACCCTAGGTCAGGTTTGATTTATTGTGCATCCAATAGGTCACCCTAATGGTTGTTCCTCACTTTGGAAGATGTAAGACTACTATTCCTTCTTCTTGGCACACAGCCATTGCACACCAAAAGGCAACCCCTTAGGTTGGCTAGCTCTACCATGCAATCGATAGATTATCCCTTTAGATTTGTAAACTTGAAGTAGGTTAAGGTTGATATAGCCCCTTCTCAGGCGATCCATCACACACCGACAGGGTCCATACATTAACTCAGATTAAATTAATCCCAATCTATTTTTTCAAAGTAGAGTTAAATCACACCCTTCTCCCTAGTGGAGCCCCAAATCATATATAAACAAGTCAAGCAAATAAATCAAATTCAAAACCAACCTCCCAAGTGGAGCTAAATTAAACCAACTCCCCAGTAGAGTCTAAATCAAAGAAATCCAAGCAAACTCTTATCCCCAGTGAATACATCCCCAAAAAATCTTTGAAATCAACCTCAAGTCCCAATCCCCAATGGATAGCCTGAACTTGCTTCCCTAGTAGAAGGATCATATACCCAATACCAAGTGAACTCGAGCCCATATCTTTAGTAGATATGCCTCCACATCAATTAAAACTAAATAAATTAAAGTTGATTCGATCTTAATCCTTGGTGGATTATTAATTCTTATCTCTAGCGGATCTTCTTAACATAAATCATGTAATCAAATCAAATTCAAGCCTTATTCCTAGCACATTTTCTTCTTCTATTCCCTCGACATAGAGCCCTCACATGTCATGTCCAATGCATGTGATCCCTGTGGTTAGGTTTAGGGTTTGGGTTTAGGGTTTAGTGTGGTTTGTTTAGGGTTTGATTTTAGGGTTGGGGTTTAGGGTTTAGGTTTAGGGTTTAGGGTTTATGCTTTAGGATTTAGGTTTTGAGGATTTGTGGTTTAGGGTTTAGTTTAGGGTTTGTAGTGTTTTTAGGGTTATTTGTAGGTGGGGTGGTTCAGTTAGGGTTTAGGTTTGGAGTTTAGGTTTAGGATTTAGGGTTTAGGGGTTTTTTTTTAAAATTAAGTTAACCGGTAATTATAGGTTTATTTAGTTTTTTTAATTTATTTTAAGTTATTTTATTTTTATTTTAGTTTTTTTATTATTTATTTTAATTTAAGTTTATTTTTTATTTTTATTTTAGTTTATTTATTTTAGTTTAAGTTTTTAGTTTATTTTTTAGGTTTAGGTTTAGGTTTATGCTTATTTTTTAGTTTAGTTATAATTTTATTTTATTTTTAATATTTAGGTTTTATTCTTTATTTTTAGGTTTAAGTTTAGAGTTTTATTTTTATTTTTTAAAGTTTTGGTTTTACGATTTTGTTTTAGGTTTATTTTTAGGTTTAATTTTTTAGTTTAGGTTTAGGTTTTTTTTAGTTTATTTTATTTTATTTAGTTTAGGGTTTAGGTTTAGTTTATTTTTGGTTTATGATTAGGTTTTATTTATTTTAGTTTAGGTTTAGGTTTATTTTATTTGGTTTATTTTAAGTTTAGTTTTTTTTTAGTTTAGGGTTTAGGTTTATTTTTTTATTTATTTTAGGATTATTTTTAGGTTTAGGTTTTATTTAGTATTTATTTTATTTTATTTTAGGTTTTTTTATTTTTATTACATTTAGTTTTTTTATTTTATTTAGTTTTTTATTTTAGGTTTATTTAATTATTTTAGTTTAGTTTATGTTTATTATTTTATTTTATTTTAGTTTAATTTTTACTTTTATTTTATTTTATTTTTTTATTTTAGGCTAGGTTTGGTTTAGGTTTAAGTTTTAGTTTAGTTTTTATTTTGTTTTTTTATTATTATTTTTAGGTTTTATTTTATTTTATTTTGGTTTATTTAGTTTAGGTTTAAGTTTTGTGGTTTAGGGTTTAGGGTTTATGGTTTGGGGTTTAGGGTTTAGGGTTAGGTTTTGGGTTTAGGGTTGCCTGTGAGTTTAGAGTTTAGGGTTTTAGGTAGTTTAGGGTTTAAGGTAGGATTTTAGGTTTAGTTAGGGTTTTATTTATTATTATTATCATTTTAAATTATGTAAACCCATAGGTTTAGGTTTATTTAGTTTATTAATTTTACTTAATTTTATTATTTTATTTAGGTTATTTTTTTATTTTTATTTATTTAGTTTATTTTATTTTAATTTTATTTATTTTAATTTTTTTTTATTTTAGTTTATTTTTAGGTTTTGGATTAGGTTTTGGTTAATTTTCAGTTTAGTTTTATTTTTATTTATTTTTAGGTTTTAGGTTTTATTTTTATTTTTAGTTTAGGTTTAGGTTTTATTTTATTTTTTAGGTTCAGTTTAGTTTTATTTTTAGTTTTGTTTTTATTTTTTAGTTTAGGTTAGTTTATTTTAGTATTTAGGGTTTAGGTTTAGGTTTAGGTTTTTTAGGTTTTTTAGGTTTTCTTTATTTTGGTTTAGTTTATTTTAGTTCTGTTTAGGTTTATTTTTTTTCCATTTAGGTTTAGGTTTTTTTTGTTTAGGGTTTTAATTTATTATTATTTTTTTATTTTAGGTTTATTTTTTGGTTTATGTTTTATTTTATTTTATTTATGTTTATTTTATTTTAATTTTAGGTTTATTTTATTTTAGTTAAGTTTATGTTTATTTAATATTATTTTAGTTTTATTTTTATTTTATTTTCTTTTAGGTTTAGGTTTAGGTTTTAGTTTAGGTTTTATTTTATTTTATTTTATTTTAGTTTAGGTTTTATTTATTTTATTTTTTTTTATTTAGTTTAGGTTTAGGTTTTAGCTTTTATGGTTTGGTAGTGTTTAGGGTTTAGGTTAGTTGAGGGTTTAGGGTTTGCGGTTTAGGGTTTAGGGTTTAGGGTTTAGGTTTTAGGGTTTATGTTTTAGGGTTTAGGGTTTTATGGTTTATGGTTTAGGGTTTAGGGTTTTGGGTTTTTAAGGTTTAGGGTTTAAGGATTAGGGTTTAGGTTTTAGGTCTAAGGTTTAAGTTTTAGTTTAGGGTTTAGAGTTTTTGGTTTTTTATTAAATAGAGAACAAATTCATATTCAACGTTTCTTCTTTTCGATTTCATCAACCAATTAACACACCAAGTTTTTTAAGACACAAGTGAAAACATAGATAAAAAATGAGCACACATTGAGCAAATCAAAATCCCTAGATAACTAGACTGTCTCTACTATAAAGACACAGTTCCATAAGCGGATCGACACGCTTCTTTCTATAGTTCCCATTAAAACCACCTCCTCAGTAGCAAGATCCACCATCATATCCTCTCTTCTCCTGCCACCACCACCACAGACCTTCTTGGCTCCTCCCTCCATAACCACCACTCCTCGACCACCACCTCCATATCCACCAAGACCTCTAGATCCCCACCACCATTGGGATAACCGCCTCCTCCCTCCACCACCAAATCAAGACTAGCCTAATGATGGTGATCAAGGTTCTTACTTCTTAGGGTTTAGGTTTAGGTTTATTTGGTTTTAGGGTTTAGGTTATTTTTTTAATTTATTTACTTTAGGTTTAGGGTTTGGGGTTTAGATTTGGGGTTTATTTAGGGTTTTTTAGGTTTATGGTTTATGCTTTAGGGTAATAGGTTTAGTGTTAGGTTTAGAGGTTAGTTTTATGGTTAAGGGTTTAGGGTTTCGGGGTTTTTTTTAAAATTAAAAAGAAGTATTTAGTTACATAATTTAGTTTTATTTATTTAGCTTATTTTATTTATTTTTTATAGGTTTATTTTATTTTTATTTAGTTTAGTATTTATTTTTAAGTTTATTTATTTTAGTTTATTTTTTAGGTTTAGGTTTAGGTTTAGGTTTATTTTTAATTGAGTTTTTTTATTTTTTATTTTATTTTTTTAGTTTATTTTATTTAGGTTTAGGTTTTTATAGGTTTTTTTTTATTTTTAGTTTATTTATTTTTAGTTTTTATTTATTTTATTTTAGTTTAGTTTTTATTTAGTTTAGTTTAGGTATTTAAGTTTATTTATTTGAGTAGGTTTAGGTTTATTTTTTTTTTATTTTAGGTTTATATTTTGTTAGTTTAGGGTTTAGGTTTTATTTTCTATTTATTTTTTAGATTTTTAAATTTTAAGTTTTATTTAGTATTTTATTTTTATTTGTTTGGGTTTATTTTATTTTTTTTTTTTTTATTTTATTTTTTTTTATTTATGTTTTTTATTCTTAGGTTTATTTATTTTATTTACATTAGGTTTTAATTTATTTTATTTTTGGTTAGTTTTTTATTTATTTGTAGGCTTATGTTTAGGTTTAGGTTTACATTTTTGTTTAGGTTTTCATTTTATTTTTTTTATTTTAATTAGGTTTAGGTTTTATTTATTTATTTTATTTTTAGGTTTTATTTAGTTTAGGTTTAGATTTTAGGTTTTAGATTTAGATTTAGGTTTGTGGGTTTAGGGTTCAAGGTTTAGTGTTTAGGATTTAGAGTTTGGGGTTTAGGATTTAGGGTTTTGGTTTATAGATTTTAGGTATTAGGGTTAATGGTTTAGGGTTTAAGGTTTTAAGTTATAGGCTTTAGTGTTTAGGGCTTAGGGTTTTAAGTTTTAGGGTTTAGGATTTTTTTTTTAGGAAAATTAGGAAAATTTTATTGCCACAAAGAAAAAGTACAATGTCCTTAGAGGGGGTAAATCTCTAAGCTAATGCTCAAAGAGCTACAATAAATCCTTAAGAGATAAATTTCCTAACTATTTAAATATTGAAGAAAATAAAGCAAATGAAAAACAAAAAAATCAACAGCAGAAAATTCATATGGGCATCAACAAGCTTCATTTGGTCCAGTAGATACTAGCAAGATCCACCTGCAAGACTCTCCCAACCTATGAAAGAAATCTGCAACATAGTTTTGAAAGGATGAGTACAATTAAGCAAGCATAAAAAGTAAGAGCTAACAAAAGCTGTAAAGTAAAGAAAAGGCTCAAGCTCACTTATAATTATCTCAAGGAGCAACACTATATGTAAGCATTCAAACTTTAGGAGAAGGGTTACAATTACATATAGACTACCAGCCAAAAGAAGAAAAAGTGGGAAACATCAAGGCCATCATAGCCAGCATACCTCGTGTAGCCCATCATCCAAGAAGGCTATAAAATATACCAAACATCAAACATAATAGCCAACCACCAAGCCACCTGAACAACCAAGCCCAATAAGGAAGATAATCAACCAACCATCAGGGATAGCAGCAATACAGTAGGAGCACCACTAAAGCCACCACCAAAAATGAATAATAAAATCAAATGGAGCAAGCATATGACAGGGGTAACAACAAAAACTAGACACAAATAAGAGCATAAAACAAAAACACAAGTGCTTATATCCTCCACCAACAAAGTAAAAAGAGTAAAAAACACCCAACTTAATCAGTGGTGGGCAAGGCCACCCAAATAGGAAAAAGGGGGTCAGCTATAGCTAAGAGAGAAAAAAGAAAGCAGGAGGAAACCAAAAATATAGGTCATAGAAAGAACAACAGTAGTTTCCTAGAATAGTCACCAAAGGAGCAAGAAAAAGTAGCCAAAACAGCCACCCCTCCAACCAACCTAGCCAGCCAATATAACCAACCAAACCAGCCAGCCAACATATCCTCCTAGCCAACCACCACGAGAAAGACCAAGTAAGTGTAAAGACCAATAGCAGTCATCAAACCAAAATCACCCAAGATAGCTGATAAAGTGAAAGATAATAGCCACCAAACCCAACCAACCAAGGCAAAAGAAAATGATCTAGGTAGAAGTAGACATCAAAGACAAAAAAGGTACAAAGCCCAAGAAGAACTACAAGCCAACCAATAGAACAACAACATTAAAGGCACCCAAGCCACCAGGACCCGAGGCCAACTAATCAAAACAAGAGCCTTCAACCAAAATCATAATACCCAAACCCAAAGCGCCGCCAAGAGAGGAAGGCCAATACAAGAGGAGGTCAAAACCATAATCAAAAGAAATAAAACAAAATTAGCAAAACCAACCATCAAGACTCAGTCAACAAAATAGATAAAATAATAGCCAACCAACAATCTCCACCATGCCAAAATCATGCCAGAGATAAACTACCACAAATCAATAATAGAAATGAAAAAATAGCCAAAAAAGCTAGCCATCCAACCAACCCAACTAGCCAAAATTGCCAATCAAAACTTCCAGCCAACAAAGCCACCCTGTCAACCACCACAGTTGTAGATCCAACTTAAGTAAGTTAGCAAGCCACCCAAAAAATAGGCAAAACCCATACAAGAAAGAAAACCTACAGCAGCCATAGCCACAACCCAAAAGGATGATATAAAAAAAAGCCAAGAGAAAATTATGGTAAACACCCAGCCAGATAGATAGAAGCCACCAAGCTGAAAAAAACCAAAACAACCCAAGTTGCACTTATAATAACCACTGTAGCCAAACAAGCCAATCCAAAAGTAATAGAGATCAAAACATAACCAACCAAAGCCAAAGAGAGAAAATAAATAGATAACCACAACCCAAAGAGAATTTAACAAGGGGAAATAAAAAGCAAAAGATCATCAGAAACCAATAGCAAAAACCAAGCCAAGAATTTATAATATGAGATAAGGCAATCTAGTATTATCCAAATTAACCAAACCTCTTAATAGTTTAGGCAAATTTTAGTTTTCAATTAAAGTGAACTAAGTTCAGTTGGCACCAAAGTAAAGTAATTAGACAAGCATTACCTTAATGAAGGATGTGGAAATTTTAAAATAAACTTGAGAAAGATAATTTTTAGTATGATTAAGAAGATAAAATAATTTAGCATTCCCATTTCTATTGGAATTAAGCATGTCAAGAAGAAAGAGAGCATCAACTTTAATCCAGATGTTGAGGAAACCTCTATTCAAACAAATTTCAATAGCTTTATTAACAACCATAAGCTCAGCTAAAATAACAGAACAGGCTTTGAGAGGATATGCAAAAGCACAAATGATAGTACCTTTAGAATCCCTAAGGATTCCACCATAGCCATATTTATTGGAAGCAATAGAGCCATTAGTATTCACTTTAATCAAATTTTCTTTAGGTTTAATCCAATGGATAATCCTAGCACTTTTATAAGAGTCAAACTCAGGCAGAATGATACCAAATTTTTTAGCCATAAATTTATAACCTCTAAAATGAATATTACTAATAAGATTGACATTAAAAAGAGCATGAGTTTTTTCTTTAGTTCTTGCGAGGATCTTTTTATGGTTCATGGAATACCAAGATATTGACCATCATTTCTATCCATCTAGATGAACCAGATAAGGGAAATATCAATTAAAACTTTGATATGACCTTTCACTGTATTTTTGAAATAGACTTCAAGAAGTTGATATAAAGAAAGAGAACCCTAAATATAATTGGTATTAAATAAATCATCATCCAAAACCATAATTTAGAAGCAATAGTACCATTGATAAAAACATGATTTACATTTTCAATATGAAAGCAACAATAACACTTTGAAGGTAATTAAAGCCCTTTAGTCCAGAGCAAAGAGTCCACACGAATAAAGTTATTCAAAATCTTCCAAGCTAAAACCGAATAAGAAATGGGAATGATATTGTTCAAAAGTTTAATAAAAACATTAAAGGGGTTTTGTTTATCTCTAATAAAATTCCAAACCTCTTTAAGAACAAAGTCACCATTATAAGAAAGCTTAAAAGGAATTTTGTCAAGTTTCTTAGAAGAAATGGGGATATTTTTAAAGTTGTCAAAAAGAGAAATTGGGATATAATTCTCAAGTTTTCTTTCATTCCAATTTTTATTAAGCTAAAAATAATTAACTTTGATAGCAATAGTAGAGTGGGTAGATAAAAGGATGTCAATAGAGCCATTGCCAATCCAATTGTCATGCCAAAAGAAGGAAGAACTTGACTGAATACCCCAATATATTAATGATTTGGAAACCCATTTAATGAAGCAAAGCCTTTTCCAAACCAGAGAGTCACCAACTTTATAAGCACAATTAAGGGGGTGTTTACCTTGGCAATATTTTTCCATCATAAAAGTAGCCCAAAGGCTATCATTCTTTCTAAAATTCCACTAGAACGTATGAGAGAAGGTAGTGATAGCTTCATGAATAGGCTCGCAACCAAGAGCACCTTCTCCCAAAGGACCACAACATTTATGCCAAGATGTCCAATGCAATCTTTTGGTAGAATTATTGGAGGCCCAAAAAAATTTGTTAAGAAAATGATCAATTTTGATAAGTGTAGCATTAGTGGGGATAATAGTTTAAATCAAATAAAGAGGCACTGAGTTGAGAGTGCTTTTAAGGATAGTGAGCCTACCACCAAAGGAAAGTAAATGAAATTCCAAAAAATTTCTAGGAAAAGGATTACCATTAAAAAAATCAATCATAGTCTCAATCAAATCATTTTTAATGATAAACTAATATTTTTAAAAAAAATTGAGTAGTGAAATCCTCTGGACTAGCAACAAAATCTATGTTCATGCTATTCAGAACTTTGAAAATTTCATCTTCATTAGATATAATGGTAAGCAAATCATTATCATCATTAGTAATAATAGAAGGAATCAAGTGTGATTAAGAAATAGCTTCATAAGAGCTATTCTTATTAAACATATTTCTAAAGTAATTAATAACCGATTCCTTAATATCATTATTCTCCAAAATCCAATCTCCATTGTCATTTTTAAGTTTTTGAATATTATTTAAAGCTCTCTTTTTTATTAACCAAAGCATGGAAATACATAGTATTCTTGTCGCCATCCATAATATGTTTACTAGCAGCTTTTTGGAGCAAATAATTCAATTCCATATTTTGGAAGTTAATAAGTTTATCTTTCACCTCAGTCAAGTTTGTAATCTTAGAAAGATCAGACATAGCAGAGACTTGAAGATCACAAACCAATCTTTCCATAACTTTAATATTAATAAAAAGGTCTTTAAAAGAATGCTTGTTCCACCAGCCCAAATTTTGTTTAAGTATTTTAAGTTTAAACCAAAGTCTATTCATCTCCATAATTGAATTATCAGGATGTAAAGGAGATTTCCAATTATTAGCCACAACATTAAAAAAAATAATATGCTGAATCCACATGTTTTGAAATCTAAAAGGAGAGGGGTTTTTTAGTCTATTAGAATTATCTTTAATAGAAACCAGAAGAGGAGCATGATCTGACAAGGTTTTGGTTAAATGATCAATAGAAGTAATAGGCCATTGAGTAATCCAATGAGTATTAAAAAGAATTCAGCCCAACCATTGCCAAAGTCTATAGTTTTGCCAAGTATAATTCAAGCCCTTAAATTCAATATCAATCAAATTATAATCAAGGATCATATTGGAGAAATCTTCCATGGAATGAATATTAGGAGAGCAACCACCAGTTCATTCAGATGAGAATAAAATGGTGTTTAAATCACCACTAATCAAACCAAGGTTTGTTGATAGAGGTAGCAAAATTCCTTAAATTATTCCAAAGAAGATTTCTACTAGATCTATAACAAGATGCATAAACAAAGGACCCCAAAACACAATAATCACCATAAGAGATTTGAGCATTGACAACTTGATGAAAGTCATCAAGAATAGAGACCTCAACAAAATTATTCCAAAAACACCAAATCTTATTACTAACAGTAGAGAAAAATTTATTAAAATTAAAACATTCTAGCAACATGGTTAACTATATTAGCATGAATAAGAGACTCTAGAACAATAAGAAGAGAAATATTATGAATGCGAAAAAGATTTCTAATATGATTACGAATAGAGATGGTATCGATACCTTTAACATTCCAAACAAGAAAATTAAACATAATAAAAATAAAAGCGGGCAGGGCGTTAAGCAAAGGTTAATTAAGAGAGGAGTGAGAGGTTACAACAGATCTAGTGTTTTTGGACAGTTTGGGAGGGAAATTTGTAACATTTTTTTTTCATTTTAGTATGATAAAATTGGAAGCCATTTTCTTTTCCCCTAGAGTCATTATCCGAGTAAGATTTAGTAACATTGGCCATAAATTTATGAGAACTGTCCAAGTGTTTGGAGGGGAGTTCACCTTCTTCCAAATCCATATTTAGTTGAGAAGTAGGATTAACATGAATATCAAGATTAAAAATGAGGATGGTGATGATTTAGAACCATTTAAAGCATAAGCAGTAAAATTCGGATCATAAATGTTTTCAATATGCTCGACATCATTTAAATCCTCATTAAAAGCTTCATTTTCATCGATCAAAGCTGGCATAGATGCAAGAATAGAATTAGAGGAAATAGAATCATCTTCTAATAACTTAGAGAATTTATTATTCTACATATTAGAATATTCAAATTCAAAGATTGAATAAAAGGTAAATCATCTTTCCCATTTTGAATATCAGCTGAATCCCTACCAACATTAGAAGCCAAAACATGTTCAATAGGATTAACCCCGATATCCAAGGAATCAACCTCAATAATAGCTTTCATACCTTCTTTAGGATTCGAGGCTGATTTTTGAACATAAGTAAGAATTGGCTTATGGGTAGAGACAACATCTTCCTTAGGAAGAATTCATTTTTTTAAGTGGGGATGGAGAATAAAACATTCTTAATTATCATGACCGTGTATTTTACAGTGGGAACAAAAAATTGGAAGGTTCTCAAATTCAACCTTTTGTGAATACCCATATTTTTTAAAGCTAATCAAAACTACGTTAGGTATTTTTCAGTTATGTCTAATTTCATGAGGATCCAAACCATAGAAGGACAAGATTGCTCAGCAGTCGCTTGGTTGAGTTGAAAAGGCCAACCAAATAAAGTCTGATAGTAAAAAGCACATGATGGGTAACAAAATGAGTGCCCATATTAGGATGAGATAACCACACAGGGACAATAGGAGATTCTTCCTTAATGTCAAAAAGGGGTGACCACTTTAGCAAGTGCATTTGACAATTAAAGATGAAATAAGAATGACATGAAAAAACATATGGAAAATCCAGATCATTAGAAAGTTAAATCAGTATATGTTGAGGGTCAATAAGACCAATCGAGAAGGCACCCGTTAGCTTGAGATTATGGAAAAAAGAGTGGACCTTATCCAAATTCGGATGACACAAAGCAAATTTACTGCCAAGAGAAAATTCAAAGGGTTTTCCAACTTTTCAACATCCACATCAGAGCACATTATGCCCGGTAAACCTCTAAAAGACATTGAAATGAGATTAACCGAATCAACATAGGGAGAAATCTTACTAGACAGTGAATCCTTAAAAGATTTAGTAGAAGATGCAACATTAGGGCCGCCAATCCGCAAAATGTCAGATTCCCTAGATGAAACATCCATATATTTAGGTGGAACCCAAGGACTAGAACTCACCGCAACCATGGTCAATGATAAAACATCAAACAAATGGCCATATGTCAGTCAATCCCTTGAAATCGATCAAAATTGAAGCCAAAGCCACATAAATACCAAGTCGGGGGTGCGCCACCAAGAGGGAATCAAAAGTCACCAGGGAATGAGAGAGCGCTTGGGGGAGGAGGGTTTTGGGTTTAGGGTATAGGGTTGTAGGTTTAGGGTTTAGGGTTTTTTTATTTATTTATTTTTTCATTTTTTTTAAATTAAGTAAATTTGTAGGTTTAGGATTATTTAGTTTTTTCAGTTTATTTTTTATTTATTTTAGTTTATTTTTTTCATTTTGATTTAGGTTTATTTTTTTATTTAGTTTAGTTTATTTATTTTAGGTTTATTTATTTTAGTTTATGCTTTAGGTTTAGCTTTACTTTTTAGTTTAGGTTTATTTGTATTTTATTTTTTAGGTTTAGGTTTTATTTTTTATTTTTAGGTTTAGGTTTAGGTTTTTATTTTCTTTTTTTAGGTTTGTTTTATTTTTATTTTATTTTATTTTTTTTTTTTTAGTTTAGGTTTAAGTTTATTTTTAGTTTATTTTATTTTATTTAGTTTATGTTACGATTTAGGTTTAGATTTTCTTTATTTTAGTTTAGTTTATCTTAGTTTAGGTTTATTTTATTTTTATTTTAGGTTTAGTTTATTTTTAGTTCTGATTTATTATTTTATTTATTTTTTATGTTTAGGTTTATTTAGTTTTATTTTATTTTAGGTTTATTTTATTTTATTTTAGGCTTAGTTTTATTTTATTTTGGTTTTAATTTTTAGTTTAGTTTAGGTTTTATTTATTTTAATTTTTTATTTTTATTTTATTTTCTTTAGCTTTTGCTTTTAGTTTATGTTTTTTATTTTTATATTATTTTAAATTTTTTATTTAGGTTTTATTTATTTTATTTTAGGTTTATTTAGTTTAGGTTTAAGTTTTTTTTTAGGGTTTAGGGTTTAAGGTTTAGGTTTTAGGTTTTATTTTTAGTTTTAGGTTTTATTTTTAGTTTAGTTTAGGTTTATTTTAGTTTATTTTATTTATTTAGTTTAGGTTTTAGTTTAGTTTATTTTTAGGTTTAGTTTAGTTTTTACTTTAGTTTAGGGTTTGGGTTTAGTTTTATTTATTTTGGATTTATTTTAGGTTTATTTTAGGTTTATGTTTTTATTTAGTTTTTATTTTATTTTAGGTTTATTTTATTTATATTTTAGGTTTAGTTTTTATTTTATTTATGTTTTTTATTCTTAGGTTTATTTTATTTTATTTTAGTTCATTTAGTTTTCTATTAATATTTTTATTTTAGGTTTAAGTTTAGGTTTAGTTTAGGTTTTCTATTTAGGTTTTAGGTTTTATTTATTTTATTTTAGGTTTTATTTACTTTAGGTTTAGGTTTAAGTTTAGGGCTCAGTGGTAGTAGGGGCCCAGGCCTAGGGTTTAGAGTTTTAGGGTTTATAATTTTAGTAGGGGTGTTAGTGGAGATTTATGGGGTCAGTTTAGTGGCCCAGGTCAGTGGATTTAGCAGGCCCAGGAGTTTAGTGGTAGGGCCCAGGATTAATTAGAGTTTAGGGTCATAGAGGTCAGTAGGGCCCAGGGTCAGTAGGATTTAGGGTTACAGTGCCTAGTGTTGGGCCTGGAGGATTTAGATCATGGAGGTCAGAGATAGGGGGTTTTAAGATAGTCAGTGTCAGGGTGGCTCAGTGGTTTAGGGATTAAGTGGGGTGGTAGGTGGGTTAGTGGCTCAGTGGGAGGGTTTTGGAGTTTAGGGTTTAGTCAGGTTTTTTCTTAGATTTTAGGATCAGTTTAGGTTGGTAGGATTTAGGTTTTTTTTAGTTTTATTTTTAGCTTTTAATTTTAGGTTTATATTTTGGGTTTACATTTTTATTTAGTTTTTATTTTAGTTTATTTTAGGTTTAATTTTTTTTATTTTTGTTTAGTTATCATTTTATTTTTGTTTAGTTATTTATTTATTTATTTTATTTTTAGGTTTTATTTTTTAGTTTAGGTTTAGGTTTATTTTTAGTTTATTTTATTTTATTTAATTTAGGGTTTAGGTTTGGTTTATTTTAGGTTTAGGTTTTGGGTTTTATTTCTTTTAGTTTAGTTCATTTTTATTTAGGTTAGGTTTATTTTATCTATTTTATTTTATTTTATTTTAGGTCTAGTTTTTCTTTTAGTTTATTATTTGGGTTTTATTTTTTTATTTATTTTAGGTTTATTTTATTTAGGTTTTATTTATTTTTATTTGAGTGTATTTTAGGTTTTATTTTATTTATATTTTATGTTTAGTTTTATTATATTTTAGCTTTTTAAGTTAATTTTTTTTAGTTTATTTATTTTTATTTTATTTTATTTATTTATTTTATATATTATGAGGTTTAGATAGGTTTAGTGTAGGTTTTATTTTATTTTATTTTTATTTTTATTGATTAAGTTTATTTATCTTATTTAAGTTTAATTTACTTTAGGTTTAGGTTTTAGGTTATTAGAGCCCAGGTTTAGGGTTTAGTGGTGGGGTGGTTTAGGTTTAGTGGTAGTGGCCCAGGAGTAGTAGTGGAGTTCATTGTGCTAGGCCCAGCTCAGCTATGATTTAGGGAGTTTAGGGCCCAGGGTTTTTATGGTCCCAGTTAGGGCCCAGGTGGTTGATTGGGCTCAGAGGGTTTGTGGTAGGGTCAGGAGTAGTGGCCTAGGGTCAGTTTAGATTAGTGTATTGATAGGGGCTCAGATCTAATTTGCATGGTTTGGGCCAGTGTAGGGTTGTATGTTTATGGTCAGTGCTCAGCTTAGTTTAGGATTTATGGTTTAGGGAGGGTAGGGTTTTTTTAAATTAGTGCCAAGAGATTTAGGTTTTATTTAGTTTTATTTTATTTATTTTAGTTTTTTATTTTATTTTTATTTAGGTTTATTTTTATTTTATTTACTTTATTTATTTATTTTAGGTTAATTTTATTTAGTTTAGGTTTTATTTTAATTTTTTTAGGTTTATTTATATTTATTTTAGTTTAGTTTTATTTTTATTTTCTTCTTTAGGTTTAGGTTTTATTTTTATTTTTAGGTTTATGTTTAGGTTTTTTTTAGGTTTAGGTTTTGGTTTTATTTGAGGTTTATTTTGGTTTATTTTAGTTTATTTTTAGTTTATTTATTTATTTTGTTTAGTATTTATATTTATTTGTTTTATTTATTTTAATTTAGGTTTAAGTTTATTTTACTTTATTTATTTTAGGTTTAGGTTTTTTTTTTTAAATTTAAGGTTTAAGTTTTATTATTTATTTATTTATTCTATGTTTTTTAGGTTTATATTTTAGGTTTAGGTTTTTAATTAGTTTTTATTTTACTTTATTTTAGTTTATTTTTTTATTTTTTCTTTTTAGTTTTCAATTTATTTTTGTTTAGATTTTCTATTTTTATTTTTAGGTTTTATTTATTTTAGGTTTAGTTTTTTAGACTTTTAGGGTTTAGCTTTTAGGGTTTAGGTTTTAGGGTTTTATTTTAAGTTTATTTTTAAGTTTTATTTTTTAATTTAAATTTAGGTTTATCATTAGTTAATTTTATTTTATTTAGTTTAGGGTATATGTTTAGTTTATTTTAGGTTTAGATTTAAGTTTTATTTATTTTAGCTTAGTTTAATTTAGTTTAGGTTTGGGTTTATTTTATTTTGTTTATTTTATTTTTATTTTATTTATTTTTTTTTAGTTTAGTTTGGGTTTTATTTTATTTATTTTTTTGATTTTATTTTAGGTTTTTTTAAGTTTAGGTTTTATTTAGTTTATATTTTATTTTATTTTAGGTTTATTTTATTTTATTTCACGTTTAGTTTTTATTTATTTAAGTTTTATAATGATTTATTTTATTTTTTTAGTTTAGTTTTTTATTTTATTTTATTTTATTTTAATCTTTTAGGTTTATGTTTAGGTTTAAACATTTTATTTTTATTTTATTTTATTGGGCTTTTTTTTTTTATTTTATTTTTAGGTTTATTTAGTATGTAGTTTTGGTTTAGGGTTAGGTGTTTGGGATCAGGGTTTAGTTTAGGGTTTTACCAGGGTTTAGGGTGTCAGTGGTAGTCTGGGTTTTGGTTTATAGTTTAGTGGTTTTGGCTTTAGGTTTAGGTCAGATTTGAGGTCATTTAGCCCAGGGTTGGGTATGCCTTAGCAAGGTTTAGGGTTTTAGGCTTATGGCCTGGGGTCAAGGTTTGGGTAGGTCAATTTTCAGGCTCAGGAGTTAGGTGGCTGTGGCCTGTTTCAGTGGTCAGGAGTCAGGGTCCGGGTAGGGGGAGTTTAGTGGAGTGCCAGGTAGGTTGGCAGTGAGTTAGGGCTCAAATAGAGTATGGTCAGGGTCAGGATTTAGGTATTATAGGGTGGGCCCAGGGTTGGCCCCAGATTTAGTTGGTTTTTTAAAATCAGGTAAACCAGCAAAGTTTAGTTTTTTTATTTATTTTAGTTTATTTTAATTTTTATTTTTATTTAGGTTTATTTTTTGTTTTTATTTAGTTTATTTTTTATTTTAGGTTTATTTATTTACTTTAGGTATTTTATTTTAGTTTATTTTTTAGGTTTAGGTTTATGTTTATTTTTTAGTTTAGTTTTATTTTATTTTATTTTTTAGGTTTAGGTTTTATTTTTTATTTTTAGGTTTAGTTTAGGTTTTTATTTTATTCTTTTATGTTTAGTTTTAAGTTTTTATTTTAGGTTTATTTTTAGGTTTTATTTTTTAGTTTAGGTTTAGGATTATTTTTAGTTTATTTTATTTTATTTAGTTTATGGTTTAGGTTTAGTTTATTTTAGGTTTAAGTTTAGGTTTTATTTATTATAGTTTAGTTTTTTTAGTTTAGGTTTAGGATTAATTTATTTTGTTTATTTTAGGTTTAAGTTTTTTTTAGTTTAGGGTTTTGGTTTTATTTTTTTATTTATTTTTAGGTTTATTTCTTAGATTTTGGTTTTTATTTAATTTTTATTTTATTTAGGATATTGTGCCACCATCCTTCAAGATCTTTGATGGTAGTGGGAACCCACGATAACACATTGCAAACTTTAGAGTCGGGTATTGCAACATCGGTGGTAGCAATGCACTCCTCTTGTGCCTTTTCGTTAGCAGTCTGTCAGGTGTTGCATTTGATTGGTGCACCGAACTGTCCAACGGTTCGATGAATCCTTTTGCTGAGTTGGAGCACCTCTTCCTCAAGAGGTTTGCTGGAGCTCAATAGAGGGTGATTGTAGGCCAACTCGTTGTAGAGAAACATAAACTCAATGAGTCCCTTGTTAACTACATTCTCAAGTGGTGCAACCTGAGCATGAAATGAAAATAACACTGTCCGAATAGCATGCTATTGAGATTCTTCTTAAGAATATCCATGGCCCGATCGCCTTCGTGCTTAAGGACTTTACCATCAAAATATTCGATAAATTAATCAACAAGCCAGCTAGCCTATAAGAGGAAGCCAAACAATTGCCCTTTCTACTAATCATCTAGGCCCAAGCTGCAGAAGGTTTTTAAGAGGAAGTCAGGGACAGTTGTGTTAGTGGATAAAGGGAAGCAGCCAGCCAGAGTTCACTATGAGAGACTACGAGCTCAACAACCTCCTTTGCTACCTCCTCTTCCACCACCTCGGCCATCATACTGGCCACCGCAGCTGACACAATGACCATTTCCACCACCTCAGCAGCCTACCAATAGTGGTATTCATATCCATTGCCAGGTAGCTACTTTCCACCTACTCTTGCTGATATATTGAATTAGCCTTATTCATTTAAGAGGGAGGTAGTTAGGAAAATCTTTAAGAATCTCTTAAAGAAACTTGACTTTTAGTTACCAGAGCCTAAGAGGTCGAAGAAAGTGGGCAAGAGTGATGATCCTAGCTATTTCCCTTACCACTACATGCTAGGCCATGTCTTAGAGGATTGTATCACTTTTAAGGACTAGCTTGAGCGGAGCTACAAGTTGAGAGCCATAGTTATCCCTAAGAAATATTCATTAGAATAACCATCTAGTTATGTTAGAGTAATCCTTGGGGATACTTGCAACCCTCTTATGACCAAAGAAGGTTAGGATATCTCCCTATCCCGAACCTCTAAGAAGATAATTTCTAGGATCAAGAAGCTTTCCTTGCAGGTGCCTAAAGTAGCTCAAACCTCCAACACCAAGGAAGGCTTGCTAGAAAGGACAACTCGTGGGTGATAGCTCACTAGCAGCAACACCTCACCATACTTGTGATAGTCCGTAAGTGTAGCCACCCGAAATACTCCCTCCACCATTGCATCTACCACCTCTTCTGCTAGCTCCTCTTCTACCACCAGGAGTGATTTATCTATGGATAAGGGCTCTAAATCCCTTACTCCGCTTACTTGATTTCTATCATATACCTCTATCCAAAAAGAAATTAATGAAGAAAGCTGATTCTTCTTATATATTGTCCACTTCTGATGCTCTTGATTATATTCCTATTGAAAGCTATCTGAGTCTAAATAAAAATAATAGTTCTAATTGTTTCGATCCTTTTTTATTTGATTCATAGTCAAACTATCCTTCTCTAAATCAATCAGGGTCACCTCTTGAGATTGACTTGGAGTCAGCTGACTCTGAGGATCCAATAGGAGGAGCTGTAGGTATGCCCGATGAGAAGGTAAAACTTTCCACAAGCTCATCATTCTAAGAAGACACTGAAGTCAACCTACATAGTGGCAACATTCTACCTCTTAGGGTAGCACCTCAACATAAGGGTAATCAAGTCATTGGTTCCAGTTAGCAGATAGCCCCTCCATAAGATGCCTCACTCATGGATATGCTTGTGGAGGACCAAGCCAGAGTTGATTACAATGTCCTAGCTCACCTTAGAAAGTTTTCAACTAAGTTAAGCATTTACGACACCCTTGTCTTATCCAAGGAGATGAGGAAATCTCTAATCAAGGCCTTACTTGATCTAGAGATATGCTAAGCTCAGATGACCACTACTAAAGAGGAGGCATGCCACTCGAAGGACATCTTAAGAGTTACATTTAGCGATGTAGACTTACTCTTAGGGATGACTAAGCACAACCGCCTCATTACATTACAATGGATGTTGGCAGATACAAGCTATCCAGAGTTTTGGTTAACCTGTATCAATCAATATTATGAGTCTAAGAACCCTTGCCTACTAGAGGATCGACATCTCCATACTCCAAAAAGAAAGGATGATGTTGAGAGGATTCAATAAACAAGGCAAGAGAGCCTTGTGATGTTTATTTTTCAATGAATGGTGGGGGGCATCACGCAGATCGTTGGGGGGTACTTTTTGAGGTGATCGAGTACAACATTAAGGTATTATGTACTATCTCAAAAGATAGAGGCATCACCCTACAATGGACCTAATCACGTAATAAGGACTCTTAAGGCATGATGGGTCTTCGAATGTACGAGAGATTTTTTTTCTTACTTTATATGGATGAATAAAGCATGGTCTATATTAAACCAGGTTCTTAAGTTCCATATGGAGGCAAACCTCTATAGTTAATTACATCTTAGAAAAATAAATATCTTAAGAATACTCTCGATTAAAGTAAACAATTATCATCTGCAAAGATTTCAAGGTTAGACTATCAAAAGATTGGTTGTATTTGGAAAATTAATTTGGAAAGCTCAAGGAGAAGACATATTTATGGATTCTAAATGAAATAAGTAGGAAATGCTCACGATGCTATGAAGCCTAGTGAGCATTCAAATCTTTCCTATGGTTGGGCTTTATAATTTTGAAGTTGAGGAGATTTATATATTTTGAGTTGAAATTTAATTAGATTATTAGAGCTTATAATCAACCAACACAAAGTTGTGGGAATGCTTAAGGGGTGAGGATTTATGCTTGTAGCTCAAAGTAAATAGGTACATGATCATAAATTTAGAGAGCTTTAACGTGGCCTAAATCTAAGCGATAGGTGGACATAAGGGTTTACCTACATAAGAGGGAATAAATTGTCTGACTTCTAGACTTATAATCGCCTGGAGTGACTGCCAGCTAACTCCTCCTATGATTTTAAAACCATGTAGTTTTATCTTATGAATTGTAAGATAGCTATAGTACTTATTTAATTAGAAAGAGACTAAAGTACTAAACACCCTCCCTTAGAGACTAGAGCATGAGTGGTATGAGCATATGACTTAATCTATAGATGAAAAATCTTTTTGAATTTTATTTCATTTTAGACACATCATTTTGATAGAGGCTTTAGGATTTCTTATGCCTAAATGCATGATGAAATAGGTTATGGGTCAAATCAACTAGAAGATGGTGTTCTCACCATAAGGGATGCCCTCATAGGTCAATCATTCCTTTATCGTGCAAGGATGGAGATCCTTCATGTTCAAGAGAGAAAGAATATGCGTGCATGATGTGAAATATACAACCATACAGCTAAGGGGTTGCTAAATCTTTTAAATATCTTATTTATGTCTTAGGCTTTATGATGAGGTTATGAGTTGCTTAAAATGTAGTTATGAGTGATTAGTTGGGTAGAAAAGTTATTTTTATCCTAAGAGCCTATTCATGTCCAAGCTACACATTAAAATAACAATCATTTAAGAAACTATGAAAAGCCTGCCATCCTAATGCACAATATAAACATAACATCAAACAATTATATAAACTATCATAAAAGAATAAAAGGATGGTGCGGTCAGGTACTGCCATACAACCCGAAGAGAGAAAAGATGGGTAGCTGCACTCTACCCTTATACAACCTGGAATATGAAAGAATAACTATAATTGTATTAAATGCTATCGAGGTTTTCTTTCTTCACATATGCATTTTTGATTTGGTTCCTTCTTTGATTTGGATGGTGCTTGCTTCAAAGGCATCACAGGGCACCCCAGGATAAAGCCTTCTTGCCACTGCTCATCCTAATCCCCCATAGCACTAATCCTAATTCCTATTATAAAAATTATACTTATGTGGGAAAAGTAAATCTAACTACACCTGCAAAATGGAGTTTAACTAAATATACAAATAATCCCAAGCTATTATATTTATAATTTAGACTTAGCACCCTACACATTAAACTAATGAAACAAATAACAACTAAAATAAAACAAACCACTAAACTAAAACTAACCAAAACCTATAATAATAAAACCATAAACTAATAATAACTAACTAAACTAAATAAATAAAATAACTAAAACTAATAACTAATAAAACAAACTAAAATAAATAAACCCCAATAAATAAATAAACTAAACAAACTAATTAAAATAAATAAATTAAACCTAAAACTATAATCTAAAACAATAAACACTAAAATTAAAATTAATAAAACTAAACTAATAACCTAACTAAAATTAAACTAACTAAACTAAACATAAAATTAATAATAAGCTAATAATAACCTAAAACTAATAAAACCTAATAATAACTAATAAACACTAAACCAAAAACCTAAACCCTAAAACTAAACAAAACCCTATTATTGGCCGATTTTGGGATCCCTCGCATTCTTGGTGAGTTTTCAAGCACTTTCTCTCTTAGATTCCCTATAGATTGTCGGCCTTAGGCCGATCTCAACATGTTCTTGTTGTAGCACCGTGACTTATGGCATCAGCTTCTTCAAATCCATGGGGTAAATCCCATGTGCCGATGGATCCCGCTAGGGCATCAAATTTTTTGGGTAATCCTACCTCTAAATTTCATGTTGTTACTAAATATTTCAAAGAGGCTTTAGTTGGTAAGAATTCCTCCACCGAGCCTCCTTTAAATTTGCTTCATACGACTTTTAAAGGTACTCCGACAATTATGATTTTAGATGAGGATATTGAACGACTAGCTGAGCCTTTTGCTTTTTCTTTGATTGTAAAGTTTTCATTTAAATGACCAAAGATGGAAGATATTCATTCTTTTTTTCATAGCTTAAATTTATCTTGTTCTTTTTTTTATTAGGCTGATTGATGCAAGGCATGTTCTGATTAAACTCTCTAATGACCTTAATTATGGAAGAATGTTTTCTAGACATTCTTACTATGTTTTTAATTATCAAATCCATATTCTGAAGTGGACACCTATGTTTGATGTTAATGAAGAGTCTCGTATTATTCCCATTTGGATTTCTTTACCTAACTTGCAGATTCATCTATTTAATCATTAGATTCTTTATGCTATTGGGTTGATTTTTGGTGGCCTTTGCAAGTTGATCAAGCAACAACTACTTCTTCTAAATCGTATGTTGCTAGAATTCCTGTAGAGATTGATATTACTAAAAAATATCTGAAAGAAATTTTGGTTGGGTTCAAAGAAATGCAGTTATTTTTAGAAAGTTATTTTTTAGAACTTTCTCATTTTTTGTAATCATTGGAAGATTCATGGGCATGAAATTTATGAATGCTTTATTGCTCATCCCTCTCTTTGGAAGAAAATCACCATTATGAATTCAATTATTGAAAATACTGATGATTCTCGCAAGTTGGAAAAAAGAAAACCTAGTTTTCAAAATTTAGATATTTTGCAAAACATGATTTCTAAATCTTATAAAATGGTTTTATCTATTAATGATTTGTCTAATGTGAATGGTAATTTTGATGTTTTTGAAAACGTTTTAACTAATAATCATGCTCTAAGTGTTTCTTTTGATGATTCTCTTAAAGGAAGACTTTAGAGGCTATGGTTAATGATTCTAATGGTTTGGATGTTGTGCATAAGTCCTTTCATGATGATAGTTTAAATATTATTGATGCTAACACCATTTCTTCCAATCAGTTGAATGTTGTTTCTCTTTCTACTATGTTTGCTTTAGATCATGGGAAAGAGACTATTTCTTTGCTTTCTTTGATTGAGAATGGTGGTGAAAAGAATGTTCTTATTTCTAATATTTTAACTTCTGGTCCTGACAATCTTGTTAATATTGGTGATCCTTCTTTTAAAAAATAAGATTTATATACCTGTGATAATTCTCTCATTGTGAATAGTTATGTTTCGGTTCAAAATGATGGTTTTTCTATGGCTAGTAATTATGTTTAGAATTTTGGTAATATGCTATGTGTTTCTAAGGGATTTGAATCTTATTTTAATCCCTTACATGAAGATTATACTGAAAATCTGGATTCTACTTCTCTTGCTTCTTTTTTGAATGAAAATAGGGAGGAGACTCTTTAGATTTTGTTGGAAGGTGAAAATATTGATAATTGTGTTCTTAATAAAGTTGTTTCTTCTCCTTCTTTCACTTATGATTTTGAAATGCATACTATTTCTGATTTTTTTTGTCTAATGTTGTGGTTGATTTAGAATGCTCTTCTTTGAAATTGATAGCTTTTGTTGATCCCCATGCCTTTTATAACAATATTGCTTCATTTCTGAATGAAGATTTTTTGAAGAAAGGACATGGTTATAAAACTATTTACAAGAAGAAAAATAAAAAAAGTGTTCAGATTTATGCCCCTCCTCACTTGCTGAGGGTTACCCATTCCAAAGCTTCTTGGAAATAATCTCTCTTGTCCTTGGGAGGTTTTCGCTTTTGGATGGTTTTTTCTCTGTTGGTTGAGCTTTTGCTGTGTATTTTCTTGCTAGTTGGAGTATTGGCTTCTTGGCTAATTTTCCTCCTTCTGGCTTGGAGATTCTGGCTTCCTATTTGTTGGGTTTTTAATTTGGTGCCCTTTGACTGGTTGGTTTTGTGCTGGTGGCTTTGTTCTTATTGGCTTGCCTTTCTTTGGTTGGTGCTTTTCCTCTCTTTGTTGGTGGTAGGTTGGATTTTTGTCCTTGGCATGTGGTTTGTCCATTGGTTGGCTATTTCTATAGTTGTTTATTCTAGCTTTTGCTGGCCTTCTTCTTTTTTTTCTATTTGTTGGTTTGGTTCCCTTGCTCTTTCATGGTCTATTTTTCTTTGGTGCTCTGTTGTGTGGCTGCTCTGTTGATTATTTCCTTTCCTTTTGTTGGTGCCTTGGTGACTTTGGATTGGTGTTGTTGTGGGCTCTATTGTCTTGGTGCCTTGGTTGCTTTGGATCGGTGTTGTTCTGGGCTCTATTAGTTGAGGGCTCTTTTTTATTTTACTGAGCTCTAAGCTTCTTTTCACCCTCTTTTTTAAGAGGTGTTCATATTTCATTTTGTTGGGATTTCCTTATGTTAATTTTACATATTGCTATCCTCTCTCTTTCTGTTTCCTTAGCTTCACTTTTTCTTTGGCTGGGTGGCTATTATGATAGGTTCGTATTTTTCTTTGGCTAGGATGGCTATGATGATATGACAAATTTTTTCCTTCATATTTTTATGGCTGCTGACTTTTCCTATTAGTAATTCTTTGAAGCTGGATACACTTAAGCTTTGATGCTCCTCATTGTTGTGATTATCCTTCTTCCCCCATATCTGAGTTGAGTTTTTTTCTCTTTATGTTTTCTGATCTCTTTATGCTTGAGATTTCTTGCAAGTTGTAGGTTCTCTTTTTCAGTTGGTCTGTTCTTCTTCTTGGAGGGAGCTAGAGTCTTACTGATGGTGTCTTTTTTCTTAGATGGCTGCAGTTTTCTTTAGTTGCAAGTTTTAGGTTTCCTTTTCTTATGGATCTTCATCTCTTTGGAGGTTCTTTTGGAGCTCTGAGGATTCTTCCCCTTTGCTATCTTTTTCTTGGCTTTTTTAGTTTTGTCTTTGCTTTTACCTTTATTGCTCTTTAATGAATTAGTTTAGGGACTAAGGAAAACTGAAAAGCAATCCAAGGGAAAGCTAGACCTAGAGTGAAGTATCTAGTTACCTTTGAAAAGGGGTCCATACTTACTCGACCATCCTAATGTCAAAACTTCTTCTTATTAGAGCTTTTCTGACAAAGCTAGGGTGATATACTTCAATCGAATGTTATACCGGACTCCACTCCATCCCCTAATGAATGATGTGAACTCATTTTGACAACCTCACTGATCTGGGTTATACTCTTTAGAATTTTCCTATAGCTCCTTTGAGCAATAGTTTTTATCTTTTTGAGTTTAGTCTCTAATATGGTCTTCTAGTACCTATTTTTTAGCAATAAATTCCTTTTAGTTAAAAAAAAACCTACACCCTAAACTAAACTACAAAATAAAATAAACCTAAGAATAAAAATCCTAAATAATATAAAAACTAAACGTAAAATAAAAATAAAATAAACTTAAAATAAAATAAAATAAAAACTAAATAAAAACCTAAACCTAAAAAATAAAACCTAAACCCTAAACTAAAAAAAAAACTAAACTTAAAAGAAAAATAAACCTAAACCTAAACCTAAACTAAACCTAAACCTAAACCTAAAATAAAATAAACCTAAACCTAAACCTAAATAAATAAAATAAAATAAACTAAAATTAACCTAAACCTAAACTAAAAAATAAAATAAAAATAAACCTAAATTAAAATCTAAAACCTAAACTTAAAAAAATAAAATAAAACCTAAACCTAAACCAAAAAAATAAAAAATAAAACCTAAACCTAAAAATAAACTAAAAAAAAAAAACTAAAATAAATAAACTAAACTAAATAAAACTAAAAGATAAACCTAAATAAAATAAAAAATAGTATAAACTAAAATAAAAAAAAGTATTATAAATAAAGTAAATAAACCTAGACCTACCAGTTTATTTTATTTTATTTAAAACCTAAACCCTAAACCCTAAACCTACAACACTAAACCTACAACCCTAAACCCTAAATCATAAATGTTAAACCCTAAACCCTAAACACTAGACCATAAACCTTAAACCCTAAACCCTAACCTTAAACCCTAAACCTCGGTTGAGCTGATTTTTATGAAAGCTAATCTTAAAGAAGTTAGCGAAGAGGTTGGGAAATACAAAGTTGGTGCTCTTGCCCATGTTGGTATTGATGTTGTGGTTCCTCCAAGTAACACTAGTCTGGGTAGTTCACGAACTTCTTTCTTCTAGGTTCTCAACATCCCAACTAGGACCAACAAGGGTGCTATTGAAATTATCACCATGATTGAGTTGATTAAAAAAGGTGATAAGGTGGGATCCTTAGAGGCTGGTCTCTTCGTTATGCTGGGGTTTACGTCATTCTCTTATTGCCTAAACCCTAAACCCTAAACCATGAAATCCTAAACCATAAACCCTAAACCCTAAAACTTAAAAACCTAAAAACCTAAACCTAATCTAAATAAAACCTAAAAATAAAATAAATAAAAACCTAAACCTAAATAAAATAAAAATATAAAATAAAATAAATACCTAAACTAAAACGTAAACCTAAACCAAAAAAACCAACTAAAATAAAAAACATAAGAATAAAAAACCTTAATAAATTAAAAACTAAACCTAAAATAAAAATAAAATAAACCTAAAATAAAATAAAATAAAAATTAAATAAAAACGTTAACCTAAAAAAATAACAAAAACCTAAAAATAAATAAAAAAATAAAATCTATACCCTAAACTAAAAAATAAAACTAAACTTAAAATAAAAATAAAATAAAATAAACATAAACATAAACTAAATTAAAATTAATTAAACCTAAACCCTAAAATAAACCTAAACCTAAACCTAAACTAAATAAAATAAAATAAACTAAAAAAATAAACCTTAACCTAAAATAAAATAATAAAACCTAAAAATAAACCTAAAATAAAAACATAAAACCAAAACCTAGAAAATTAAAATAAAAAACTATACCTAAACATAAAAATAAAAAATATAACAAAAACCTAAAAAATTAAATAAAAATAAAACTCAACTAAAAAATAAACCTAAACCTAAACTTAAAAACCCTAAACCCTCAAAACCCTAAACCCTAAAGCCTAAACCCTAAACCCTAAACCCTAAACCTTAAACTCTAACCCTAAATCCTAAACCCTAAAACCCTAACCCTAATCCAAAATCCCTAAACTTAAACCTAAAGTAACTAAATAAATAAATAAAATAAACCTAAACCTAAACCAACTACCAAACCAGAATAGCTTTGGAGAACATGATCAAGCGATGAGATCTGATTATCATAGTGGTGATGGGGGATCTAGAGGTGCTGGTGGATATGGAGGTGGTGGTCGGGGTAGTTTTGGTTATGGAGGCGGGAGAGCGATGGAGGTTATAGTCATGGTGGTGGCGGAGGGATATGATGGCGATCCGATACTCGAGGTTGGGGGTTTATGAGAAACTAAAGAATGGTTGATCCGATTTGCTTATTTGTTTCTTTACAATAAAGACGGCTCTAGTTATCTATGGTTTTTTATTTTCTCTATGCGTGCTCACTTTTTATCTATCATCGCTTGTGTCTTAGAAAAATTGGGGTGTTACTTGGTTGATAAATTTGAAAAGAAGAAATGTTGAATCAGAATTTCTTCTTTGCAAAATAAAAAATAAAAAACCCCAAACCTTAAACTAAAACATGAACCCTAGACCTAATGCCTAAATCCTAAACCCTAAACACTAAACCCTTAAAATCCTAAACCCTAAACCTTAAACCCTAAACCCTAAAACTCTAAACCCTAAACCCTAAACCCTAAACCTAAACCCTAAACCCCAAACCCTAAACCCTCATCAAACCCAAAACCCTAAACCCTAAAAAGATAAAAACCTAAACATGACCTAAATAAAACATAAAAATAAATAAATAATAAAACCTAAACCAAAATATAAAAATAAAATGAAATAAAATAAAAACCTAAACTATAACATATACCTAAACCTAAACCTAAATGTAAAATAAAATAAAAAAGAAAAACTAAAAACTAAAAAAATTAAATTAAATTAAAACCTAAACTAAACTAAAAAATAAAAATCTAAATAAAAAAACAAAACCTAAAATAAAAATACAATATACCTAAAATAAAATAAAAACTAAATAAAACCCTCAACCTAAAAAATAAACTTAAAAAAAATAAAAATTAAAACCTAAACAAAACAAAAAAAATGTAAAACTAAAATAAAAATAAAATAAACCTAAACCTAAACTAAAATAAATAAAACCTAAACCTAAACCTAAAATAAACTAAACCTAAACTAAAACCTAAACCCAAACCTAAAAAAAAAAAAAACCTAAAAACTAAAAAAAACTAAACTAAAATAAATAATATAAACTAAACATAAACCTAAAGTAAAAATAAAAACCTAAACCCAAAACCCTAAACCCTAAAACTCTAAAGCCTAAACTCGAAACCCTAAACCATAAAAACCTAAAAACCTAAACCTAAACTAAATAAAACCTAAAAATAAAATAAATAAATAAACCTATACCAAAATAAAATTTAAAAAATAAAATAAAATATAAAATTAATCTAAAACTAAACCTAAACATAAACCTAAAACTAGAAATAAAATAAATTAAAAATTTAAAACTAAACTAAACTAAAAAATAAAATACACCTAAAATAAAAAACATAAATAAAATAGAAAGTAAACATAAAATAAAATGAAATAAAACTAAATAAAACCTAAACAAAAAAAAACCTCAAAATAAAACCTAAAAATAAATAGAAAATAAAACCTAAATGCTAAACTAAAAAAAAAACTAAACCTAAATTGATCAAAATAAAATAAACCTAAAAAAAAATAAATATAACCTACAACTAAGCCTAAACCCTAAGACCTAAATCCTAAACCCTAAAATCCTAAACCATAAACCCTAAACCCTAAACCCTAAACCCTAAACCCTAAAGCCTGAAGCCTACAACCCTAAACCCTAAACTCTAAACCCCAAACCCTAATCCCTAAACCCTAAACCCTAAATCGAAATCTATAAAAACCTAAAAACCTAAAGCTAAACTAAATAAAACCTAAAAATAAAATAAATAAAAAACCTAATCCTAAATAAAATAAAATAAATAAAATAAAAACCTAAACTAAAACCTAAACCTAAACCTAAACCTAAAAATAAAATAAAATAAATAAATAAATAATAAAATAAAGTAAAATAAATAAAAACCTAAGCTAAACGAAAAAAATAAAATAAGCCTAAAAATAAAAAACCTAAATATAAAATAAAAATAAAATAACCCTAAAAAACTGAAAACTTAAATCTAAATAACAAATCTAAAAAGAAAAACTAATAATAAATAAAACATAAAACTTAATCCCTAAACTTAAAAACAAAAAGTTAAACCTAAAATAAAAATGAAATAAACCTTAACCTAAACTAAAATAAAATAAACTAAACTAAATTAAATAAAACCTAAACCTAAACCTAAACCTAAACTACATAAAACTAAATAAAATAAAATATACTAAAAATAAACCTAAACCTAAACTAAAATATAAAACCTAAAAATAAACCTAAAATAAAACATAAAACTAAACCTAAAAAATAAAATAAAATAAAACTAAACAAAAAATAAACATAAACCTAAAGATAAACCTAAAATAAACTAAAACTAAACTAAAAAAAAATAAACTAATAAAAATTAGAAATAAACCTAATTAAAATATAAAATAGACTATATAAACTTAAACCTCTGGTTTGCTTAATTTTTTTAAAACCAAAACCCTAAACCCTAAACACTAAATCCCACATTACTAAATCAAAAACCCTAAACTCCCTAAACCCTAAAACTACTAAAACTACCCTCCCTAAACCTAAACCCTAAACTCCTAAAACTAAACTAAACCTAAACCTAAATAAACTATCACCTAAACCTAAACTAAATAAACTAAAATAAACTAAACCTAACTAAACTAAACTTAAATAAAATAAACCTAAACTCCTTAAACCTAAAACTATAAAATAAAACTTAAAACCTAAACCTAAACTAAAACTAAAACTAAACTAAACCTAAACCTCTAAAAACTAAAAAATAAACTCTAAACTAAATAAACTAAATAAAATAAAATAAACCTAAACCTAAACTCTAAACCTAAACCTAAACTAAAAAAATAAATAAAAAGTAAACCTAAACCTATAAAACAAAAACATAAACTAAAATAAACTAAACTAAAAAACCTAACATAAAAAATTAAAATAAAACCTAAACCTAAACCCAAACTAAATGACTAAAATAAAATAAAATAAATAAAATAATAAAAATAAAAAAAATAAATAAACTAAAAAAAATAAAACCTAAACTCTAAACTAAACCTAACAAACCTAAAAAAATTTAAAACTAAAATAAACTAAACTAAAATAAAATAAATCAAACCTAAACCTAAAATAAATAAAACTAAAACTAAACCTAAACCTAAACCTAAAATCTAAACCTAAACCTAAACCTAAACTCTAAACCTAAATAATAAAACCTAAACCTAAACTAAAATAAACTAAAATAAATAAAATAAAACCTAAACCAAATAAAACCTCGATTTAAACCCTTAACCTAAACTAAAATAAAATTAAACCTAAACTAAACCTAAACCTAAACCTAAACTTAAACTAAACCTAAACATAAACTAGCTAAATAACCTAAACTTAAATAAACCTAAACCTAAAAATAAAATAAATAAAATAAAACCTAAACTATAAAATAAAATGGACCTAAAAACCTAAATGAAACCTAAAATAAACTTAAACCTAAAAAATCTAAACTTAAACCTAAACTAAACTAAATAAACCTAAAATAAATTAAAACCTAATATAAAATCTAAATAAAATAAACTTAAACCTAAACTTAAAATTAAACCTAAAAATAAACTAAATAAATAAAAATAAACCTAAACAAAAAAAAAACCAAAACATAAAATAAAAAATAAACTAAAACCTAAACCTAAACATAAGCCTAAACCTAAACCTAAACCTAAATAAACCTAAACTAAAATAAACTAAATGAAAAATAAAAACTAAAATAAAAAAAAACCTAAACCTAAACTAAATATAATAAACCTAAACCTAAAATAAAAAAAACTAAAACCTAAACCTAAACTAAATAAAATACTAAATAAATAAAAAATAAAACTAAACCTAAAATAAAATAAACTAAATTAAAATAAAGTAAATAAATAAACCTAAACCTAAATAAACTAAAACTTAATAAACTAAACCTAAACCTAAAAATAAAAACCTAAACCTAAACTAAAAATAAAACCTAAACCTAAATAAACTAAAAATGTAAATAATCTAAATAAATAAACTAAATAAAATATTTTTCCTTATATTGGTGGATTGGTGGCAGCTCCTTAGTTTCTGATGATTTTCTATTTTCTCCTTCATGGTGACTGCTTGATCATGGGGGTTGGAGCGGACTTTACTTGCCTCTGGCATGTTTTCTCTCCTTCCTCATTTACTATTGGTGGTTAGGTGGCCCTCCTTGGTTTTTTCTCCCTTGTTTGTTTGTCTGGCTGTGTGACTAAAATTTTTATTTTTTGGTTTTTTTGATGATCTCTAAGAGGGTTGTGGCTATGCCGTTTATTATTTTTTCCACCTATTTTGGGCTCTATTTTGGGTTAGTCTTTCATTTTGGTGCCTTTATATATTGGAAGGGTTTTGTTAGTTGTTTGGTATTAATAGCTAGGTTTGTTTCTTTGTTGTAATCTGTTTCTTTTTTTTTAATGTAGGTTGCTCCTTTGGCTTTCTTTTAGATGTTGGCTTGTATGGTATCTTCCCTTACTGATGTTACCTATCTTTTCTTTTGGTTGGTAGCATTGCATATGAATGTAACCCTTCTTAGGATGTTTGGATGCTCATATGCATTGCTGCTTCTTGAAATGAACTTAACTGAGCCCGAGCCTTTACTTTCTTAGCTCTCTCTAATTTATTTTTTTATCCTTATTCTTGTAGCTATGACTATTGCATTTGTAGTGTTTTGCATATTTCTTTTATAGGTTGGAACTTTTTTGATGGAATGATCATTACTTAGTCAACTCAAGAGCTGTTCATGTGGATATTGCTATCTTGCCTCCCAAAAGGAATCACGAGCCACTATTATTAGTCTTTTGACTATTTTATATATATTATATTATTATGTAATCTGTCTTTTCCTCTTTTGTTTTAAGCTTGCTTTTCTCTTTGTTTTCCATTGTACTAAGATGGAGGTTTTTTTTAGGTTCCTTGTACTGAGCAATGATCTTTGAACTTTACCCATTAGACATTGTATCCCTTTTTGTAATAAAATTAACCTTTCCTTAAAACTCAAACCTAATCCTAACCTAAACTTGACTACCCTACCCCAAACCTAAACCCAAACTTTAAATCCTAAACACCCTAAACCTAAACCCTAAACCAAACTAGCCATACACTACCCTAAACCATAATCTAACCTACCCTAATGACAACCCCCCACCCTCTCAAATCCTCCTAAACCTAAACCTAACTGACCTAAACCTAAACCTTAAACCTAAACCAAACTAAAACCTAAACTAACCCTAAACCCTCCTAAACCACTATCACCCAGAAATCTAAACCCTAAACCCCAAAACTAAACCTAAACCCTAAACTTAAACCCAAACTAAAACCCTAAACCTAAACCAAAATTAAATAAAACATAAAAATATAATAAATAAAAAAACCTAAATACAAATAAATAAAAATAAAAGTAAAATAAAAATCTAAACTAAAACCTAAACCTAAACCTAAATCTCCACTTAAAATTAAAATTAAATTAAAAGTAAAAACTAAACTAATACAAATAAATAAAAACCTAAACTAAACTAAAATAAAATAAAAAAATAAAACTAAAAAAAAAATAAAATTAAAATTCAACCTAAAAAATAAAATAAATAAAGTAAAAAAAACCCAAATCTAAAATAATAAACCTAAATAAAAAAAAGAAAATAAAACTAAACCTAAACTAAAAAAAATCTAAACCTTAAACAAAATAAAAAAACTAAACTAAATAAACTAAATTAAAATAAATATAACCTAAACCTAATCTTGGATAAACTAAACCTAAACCAAACTAAATAAAATAAACTAAACTAAAATAAACATAATCCTAAACTAAAATAAGATTTAAAATAAACCTAAAATAAACCTAAAACCTAAACCTTAAAATAGTAAAATAAAAACCTAATCCTAAACCTAAAAAAATAAAATAAAACCTAAACCTAAAAAATAAAATAAAAATAAAACTAAACTAAAAAAATAAACATAAACAAAACCCTAAATGTAAAATATAAACTAAAATAAAAAACCTAATCTAAATAAAATAAAATAAACTAAATAAAATAATATAAACTATTAAACTCATGGGTTTAATTAAAAAAAACCTAAACCTAAACTCATAATAAATAACCACACCCTAAACCCATCCTACCTACCACTTCCCTAAACCCTCTCTATGCCTAAAATCTTAACCTTAAATCTTTTCTAACCCCACTACTCTAAACCTAACTGATCCTACCCAAACCCTATGACCCTCTTAAATCTTAATCCCTCCTTGATCAGCCCAGGCCCTAAACTACCACAAATCTAAAACACTGAGCCATGGGCCCTAAACCCTGATCTGACCTCTAAAGTTCTAAACCTACCAACCTGCCCAAACCTAAACCTAAACCTAAATCATAAACTACCACAAAACCCTAAACCTAAACCCTAAACCCTAAACCTAAACAAAACACAAACTCCCATCCCTAAACCCTAAACTCCTAAACCATGACCCTAAACCCTCCTGTAACCTGGCCTCTTAAACCCTAACTCCTCCTATCACATACTAAAACCACTAAAATCTCTAAAATGTCCACGGACGTTAAACTCTAAACTAAATCTCCATCCACTCCCTAAAACCCTAAACCCTAAACCATGACCCTTCCTAAACCATACCAACTAAACTAAATAACTAAATAAAATAAATAAATAAACTAAATATAAAACCTAAACCGAAAAAAAAATAAAAACCTAAACCTAAATAAAATTAAAACCTAAACTCAAACCTAAACCTAAACTTATAAAATAAAATAAAATAAAATAAAAACCTAAACTAAACTAAAATAAATAAAAAACCTAAACCTAAAAATTAAAATAAAATCAAATAAATAAAAAAATTTAAAATAAAATAAATAAATGCCTAAACAAAACTAAAAAAATGAACCTAAGAATAAAAAACCTAAATAAAATAAAAACTAAATGTAAAATAAAAATAAAATAAACTTAAAATAATATAACATAAAAACTAAATAAAAACCTAAACTTAATAAATAAACCTAAAAATAAAACCTAAAAAGAAATAAAAAAATGAAACATAATACTAAAATAAAAATAAAATAAACAAAATAAAAAAACCTAAACCTAAAATAAAATAAAGTAAGCAAAAATAAATAAAACCTAGATTAAACCTAAAATAAACTAAACTTAAACATAAACCTAAACTAATTAAAATAAAATAAACTAAAAATAAACCTAAACCTAAACTAAAAAATAAAACCTAAATAAAAACCTAAAACCAAAACATAAAAAAAATAAAATAAAAACTTAAACCTAAACCTAAAAATAAAAATAAAATCTAAAACTAAAAAATAAAATAAAAAAAAATTTAAAATAAAAAATAAACCTAAAAATAAACTTAAACTTAAAAAATAAACTTAAATAAAAAAAAACTAAATATAATTAAATAAACCTAAAATAAATAAACTAAACTAAATAAAAATAAAAAATAAACCAAAATAAAATTTAAAAAAAGTAAACAAAAATAAATAAAAAATATACTAAATATAATAAATAAACTAAACCCCGGGTTTGCTTTATTTTAAGACAAAAAATACCTTAAACCATAATCCTACCCACCTAAACCTACTCTAAACCCTAAACCCTAAAAAACCCTAAACCCTAAAACCTACAACCCTAAATGGTAAACCCTAAACCCCAAATAAAAATAAATAATAATATATACTAAAGTAAATAAAAATAAACTAAATAAACCTAAACCTACTGGTTTACAAATTTAAAAAAAAAACCTTAAACCTTAAATTCTAAACCCTAAACACTAAACCCTAAACCCTAAAACCTAAAGCTACAACCCTGAACCTACAACCCTAAATCCTAATGCCTAAAAAGTCCTAAACCCTAAACCTTAATCATTAAAAGCATAAACCCTAAAATCGTAAACCCTAAACCCTAAACCCTAAACCCCAAACCCTAAACCTAAACCTAAAGTAATTAAATAAATTATGAAAATAAACCAAAACCATAAAAATAATAAACCTAAACCTAAACCTAAATCCTAAAAATGGCCAGAACCTTGACGGTAGGAACATCACCCTCAACCAGGCTCAGTATAGATCTAGTAGTGGAGGCGAAGGTAGAGGCAGTGATTATTGTAGAGGTGGTGGGGAGTCTGGAGGTCCTGTTGAACATGGAAGTGGTGGTCAGAGCAATGGTGGTTATAGAGGCGGGAGGAGCGATGGAGGTTACAACCGTGGTGATCGCAGAGGGAGAGATCGGGGATATGATGGTGGATCCTACTACTCGAGTGCTCGGGGTGGTTCTGATGGGAACTGGAGAAATAGAAGAACAGCTGATCCTATCTGCTACTTATGGAATTGTATCTTTATAGTAAAGACAATTCTAGTTATCTAGGTATTTTGATTTTCTCTATGAGTGCTCATTTTTTATCTATATCATCGCTTGTGCCATAGAGAACTTCATGTGTTACTTGGTTGTTGAAATCAAAAAGAAGAAATGTTAAATATGAATTTGTTCTCTATCAAAATAAACCAAAAACCAAAAATCCTAAACTAAAACTTGAACCATAAACCTAAAATGTAAATGCTAAACCCTAAATCGTAAACCCTAAAACCCTAAAGCTTAAACCCTAAACCCTAAACTCTAAACCCTAAACCCAAAAAAAACCCTAAACCTTAAACCCTAAACCCTAAACCCTAAACTAACTCGAAACCTTAAAACCTAAACCCTAAACCCTAAAAAGCTAAAAATCTAAACCTAAATTAAATAAAACCTAAAAATAAAATAAATAAAAAATCTTAAACTAAAGTTTAATAATAAAATAAAATAAAATAAAAACATAAACTAAAACCTAAACCTAAACCTTAACCTAAACCAAAACTTAAGAAGAAAATAAAATAAAAATTTAAAACTAAAGTAAAATAAACTAAATAATAACCTAAACTAAGCTAATAAATAAAAAACCTAAATAAAATAAAAACCAAAATAAAATTAAAATAAAATAAACCTAAAATAAAATAAAATAGGAACTAAATAAAAACCTAAACCTAAAAAATAAACCTAAAAATAAATAAAAAGAAAATCCTAAACCCTAAACTAAAAAAAACATGAACATAAAATAAAAATAAAATGAACCTAAACCTAAACTAAAATAAATTAAACTAAAATAAATAAAGCCTAAAGCTAAACCTATAATATGCTAAACCTGACCCAAAACTTAAACTAAATAAAATAAAATAAACTAAAACCTAAAACTAAACTAAAAAATAAAACCTAAAAATAAACCAAACATAGAAACCTAAAACCTAAACCTAAAAAATAAAATAAAAAAACCTAAACCTAAACCTAAAATAAAAATAATACTTAAACCTAAAAAGTAAAAAAAAAAAAAACTATACTAAAAAATAAACCTAAACTGAAACCTAAACCAAAAAAATAAACTAAAATGAAAAACTTAAACTAAAATAAATAAAACTAAGATAAATCAACAAAATTATATGAAAATAAAAATAAACCTTAATAAAAAATAAACTAAATAAACATTAACCTGCTAGTTTACTAATTTTAAAAAAATAAAAATAAAATAAAATAAAATAACCCAAACCCTAAACCCTAACCCGTAAACCCTAAACTAACAACCCTAAATCCTAAACCCTAAACCTTAAAAACCTAAAAACCTAAATCTAAATTAAATAAAACCTACAAATAAAAAAATAAAATAAAATAAAAACCTAAACTAAAAACTAAACCTAAACCTAAAAATAAAAATAAAATAAAATAAAAAATAAAGATAAATCTAAAATAAAATAAATAAAAGCCTAAACTAAATTAAAAAGTAAAATAAACCTAAAAGTAAAAAAAAATCGAAATAAATTAAAACCTCGATGTAAAATAAAAAAATAAACTTAAAATAAAATAAAATAAAAACTAAATAAAACCTAAACCTAAAAATAAATAAAAGAAAACCTATTCCATAAACTAAAAAAACCTAAACATATAATAAACTAAATAAAAAAAACCTAAACCTAAATTAAAATAAACAAACTAAAATAAATAAAACCTAAAATAAACCAAAGAATAAAAACATAAATAAAAAACTAAACATAAAATAAAAATAAAATAAACCAAAAATAAAACTAAAATAAAATAAAATAAAAACTAAATAAAATCCTAAACCTAAAAGCTAAAACCTAAAAATAAATAATAATAAAAAAACTAAACCCTAAACTAAAAAAAAACCTAAAATAAAAAAACAAATAAATTAAAATGAACCTAAACCTAAACTAAAATAAACTAAACTAAAATAAAAATGTAAATCATAAACCTAAAAATAAAATAAAAACCTAAACCTTAAAAATAAAATTAAAATAATAGTCAACTAAAAAATAAACCTAAACCTAAACCTAAACCTAAAAAATAAACTAAAATAAATAACCTGAACAAAATTAAATAAAGTAAACTAAATAAAAAGATTAAAAAATACAAATAAAAAAGTAAACTAAAATAAATAAAAAATAAACTAAATAAATCTAAACCTACCACTTTTCATAATTTTATAGAGAAAAACTGTAAACCCTAAGATAACCCTAAACACTAAACCTTAAACCCTAAACCTAAACCTTAAAACCCTAAAACCCTAACCCTAAACCCTAAACCCTAAACACTAAACACTAAAAACCTAAAAACCTAAACCTAAATTAAATAAAACCTAAAATAAAATACAAAAAAACCTAAACATAAATAAAATAAAGTAATAAAATAAAATAAAAATTTGAACTAACATCTAAACCTAAACCTAAAAAAATAAACTAATAAAATAAAATAAATAAAAACCTAAACTAAACTTAAAAATAAAATAAACCTAAGAATAAAAAACCTAAATAAAATAAAAAACTAAAAGTGAAATAAAAATAAAGTAAACCAAAAATAAAATAAAATAAAAACTAAATAAAAACCTAAACCTAAAAAATAAACCTAAAAATAAATAAAAAATAAAACCTAATCCCTAAAGTAAAAAAAAACCTAAACCTAAAATAAAAATAAAATAAACTTTGACCTAAACTAAAATAAACTAAACTAAAATAAATAAAGCCTAAACATAAACCTAAAATAAACTAAATAGAAACCAAAACCTAAAGCACTAAGTAAAATCTTTAAATCAATCAAGTCACTTAAAGAAAAATCAGCCCCTTTATAAATTAAATCCCTGACTCTTGGCAAATTATAACTATAAAGCCTACTTAGGACATACCACACAAGCTTTAATTCATGCACATTAGACTAAGTCACCATTTTTAGCTTTATGTTAGGGCAGCGTATGGTTTGATGTATGCTTATTTTGTGGTGTATTATTATAGACTTGATGTTAGGGTGTATGTGCGTAGTCTGGATGTTAGGTCGATATTAGCCTAATCATTCTTTCTACAGGGGGTTGTGCTTAAGGGGCTGCTAAATAAAAATATAAATGCTTTTTGTTGTGCAGGTTGCTTAGCCCCTAAGCATATCCTAAGTTATGATAGTGGGTTTGGTTACCCATGTGTGGGGTACTAAGTCCAAATTATTCATATAATTTCTTAGGTTTTATGGTGTGTTTAGCTAATATTTATTTTGCAGGTGTAGCTAGATTTACTTTCTTTCTTTTAATTTCATTTTGTATTAGGATTAGGATGAGTATTATGGGGGATTAGGATGAGCATTATTTATAATACCAAGTCTTATATACCATGTGATGCCTTTGGAGAAAGCATATCCAAATCAAGCCAAAAAGAAGAAAGAAATAGAGCAAATCAAATGAAGAAATGGAAGCTGAAGAAATGAAGAAGAAAGAATGAAGAATCAAGACCCCCATAACATTCATCATTTGTAATTGTAATTATTCTCTTATAATCTAGGTTGTATAAAAGTAGAACTCAGCTACCCACATTTCTTTTTTGGATGTACGGTGGTACCCGACTGTATCAACCTTTTATTCTTTTACAATAGCTTAATAAAAATTGTTTGATATTTTGTTTAGCTTGTGCATTAGAAAAAGTATGCTTTTTCATAATTCGTTTATGATTTGTGATTGTTCTATGGCCTGGATGCGATTAGGCTCTTAGGATAAAATTAAATTTTCTATCCCATTAACAACTCATAACTAAACTTTTAAAATAACTCATAATCTCATATAAAAAGCTAGTCATTAAATCAAGATAATAAAATATTTAGCAACCCCTTAGGCATACAAAATCCTATAGCATATTGCAAAATAAAGAGTCCTAAATTAAATAAAATTTGATAAGAATTTGCATTAGATTTAAGTCATTATTCATACCCCCATACTCTAGTCTCTTAGGGAGTGGGTTTAAGGACTTAGTCTCTTTTCTAAATAATAACAACCTATCCATCTCACAAAAGTAGATGACTTACTTACATGGATTTAAAGCATAAGAGGAGTTAGCTGGCCACCACTCCAAGCAGTAATAAGTCCAACAATTAGGTTGTTTACTCTCTCCTGTGGAGGTAAACCATATACCCACTTTGGCCTTAGATTTAGGTTATGCTTTGGCCCTCACCAAAGTTCCCTAGATTTAGGATCTGAGGTTGCTATTTCCTATTGCAGACTACAAGCATAAATCCTCACCTTAGCATTTCCACAATCTTGTGTTGTTGAATTATAAGTCTTAGATTTCTAATAAAATTTCAAATCAAATAAATAAATCTCCTCAATTTCAAATATATAAAGCCCAACCATAAGATAGATTGGACTGCTCACTAGGTTTCCTAATATCATGAGCACTCCTTACTCATCTCCTTTGGTTTTTGATAACTCTTCCCTTTTGATCCATCCCACTTGATCTTCTAAAATACAACCAATTTATTGATAGTCCTATCTTTGAATTCTTTATCGACAATAATCACCTACTTTAATCGAGAGTATTCTTAAGGGATTCATTTTTGCTAAGATGTAATTAACTATGGGGGCTTGCCTCCATAAAGAACTTAATGAAGGGAAAAATCTCTGGTATTTTCAAAGACTCATCATGCCTTAGGAGTCAATATTAGGTGATTAGGTCCATCGTAGGGTAGTCATTTCCATCTTTCGAGATAATTCATTATTCCTTGATGTCGTACCAAATCACCTCAATATAGACATCCTCATATTTATGTGGTGTCCCCTCACATATACACATACAAATGAAATCAAAAATAAACACCACAAAACCCTAAACCCTAAATCTTAAACCCTAAACCCTAAACCCTAAAACCCTAAACCATAAATCCTAAATTGTAAAATGTACAACCCTAAACCCCAAATCTTAAACCCTAAATCCTAAACCCTAAAAGCCCTAAACTATAAATTCTAAAAAGCAAACCTTAAACCTTAAATGTTAAACCATAAACCCTAAACCTACGACCTTAAACCCTAAACCTGACCTTAAACCTAAACCCTAAACCCACAAACCTAAATCCTAAATCCTAAAACTAAACTAAACCCTAAACCTAAACCTAAACCTAAACTAAACCCTAAACCCTAACCTAAACCTAAACCAAAACCTAAACTATGCCCAAACCCTAAAACCTAAAATCTACTACACTAAACCTAAACCTAAACTAAACCTAAAACCTAAACCCTAAACCTAAACCTAAACCTAAAGTTAAACACTAAACATAAACATAAACCTAAACCTAAATATAAGTTCAATCAAACTCAAATCAAGCTTTGACCAAGCCATTTGACCCACTTAGGCTCACTTGACCCAAAGTGACCTAAAGTACCCTTAAGAGCCAAATTCTAATCCTAACAAAATGGATTGAATCAAACTCACCTATGCCTTTCATCATGGTATGATCAATCAACCAAATTGGGTCAAACTAAGTAAAACTTAAGGGTTGACAAAGTCAACACTTAGCCAAAATGAAACCTAACATAGCCAAAATCTACCATAGGCCAAATTAATTGAAACCATTGATATAAATTTATTCATGACCTAAGTTTGAACTTGACCAAGTCAACATTTGAGCCTAACCTAGCCCAATTGCCATAAAATTGACCCAACTTGACCTAAGAAGACAAAATGTGTCAAAACTTGTCCTAAGCCAAATTGATTCAAACTAATGGGTCAAGTTCATTCCAAATCATTTATTGAACTTGATCAAAGCCTAATTTGCCAATTAGACCTAACCTAGCCCAATGGACCATAGACCAAACTTGACCTAAATGGGTCATGTTGAGCCAAATTCAAACTTAACCAAAATTGATTGGAAACAAAGATACCAATCCACTCCATATGACCAACTAGACCTAAGCCTACCCATGACTAGCTCAAATAGGTCAAATGGGTCAAATTGGTCAACTTGACCCATTTGACCTAAATGAAGTCATAAGAGCTAAATTCAAAAATAATCAAATTCAATCAAACCAAAACCATCAAAACATTTCAAATGGTCACATGAACTTGGCCCAACCCTTGGTTTGACCCAATTTGACCAATTGGTCAACCTGACCCAATTTGACCCATTTTGACCTAAATGGGCCAACATGAGCCAAACCTTATGAAATGAACTCCAAATATCATGAAACTTGGCCAAACCTAGTTTCTCCATATACCCAACATATTCAAATTGAAAAAATAGCAAAATGACCATTCTACCCCTATGCCATTGAACAATTTTTGGTTTAATCCATTAGTAATTTGGTCAAGCCCTCTTCATATCAACTTAACACCTTCCTAAAAGCTCAAGTGGACCCAATGAAGGGTGGTGCACCCAACCCAATGGGTTTGGGTTAGCCCAAATGTACCCAAGGCCAAACCCGACCCCCTAACTAAAATTGGCCATTTCAAAATCCTCCTTCCACCCAATTTAAAGCACATGGGATGTCACCAATCCCCTCAAGACCTCAAACCAACCATGTGCCAACTCCAAACAGATCAAAAAACACCTCCCATATGGCCAATTGGATCAAAACAGTAAGTTAATTCTTGATAGTATCATTTCCATACGGGGAGATATACTCCCCCTAATTCAATTTGAATTGATCATCCACACATTCTATTAAGCCCTAGTGAGTGTTAGGAAACATCAAAGAGCAATCCCAAGCTTTATAAGAGGGATTTGAAAAGAGCATTTCTCAATTTTCTTCCTTAGAAAATAAGGGAGCTCCATTGAATCCTCAACTTCCTCTTCACTCAAATTCACTTTAATTCCTCTTGCACACTCCCTCAGGGGATCAAGTCGAGTGCATCTAAGAATTCTCTCAAGTTCCAAAGCAAGGAGGAGGTGATTTGGATCAATGCTGCAAAGGCGAGCAAGTGGTGTTGGTCCATAGGGAGATCTATTAAATCCCAAGGCTTGAAACTTTCAATGAGGTTTTGTCTCCACTAGAAGAAGCTACCTCATCGAGCTCAAGCACTTGTGAGCACCTCTAAAGAAATATGGAATTTTATGACCACTTAGCTTAGGAGGTGTTGGTCTTTTGTGAAAGTAATTTTCATGTCATGTAAAATCCACCATTGGATAGGTCTGTAATTGTGCTTAGATGGTGTCGGCACAATCTCATTCCAATCTGAGCACAATCGAGCTCGAATCTTCCCTTAGATCATGGACGATCATTGTTGAGGATCAGGGAAGAACTAGGGTGATCCTAGCCATCCAACCGCACATTTTGTATGGACGACCAAGATTAACCACACATTTTAGAAATGATTTATTCCTTTAAAAACTATGGGATGCTCCCTAGCCATTCGATCCTTGATCAAACGATAGGGATCAAATCGCGTCCTGCCGCCGTGCCACCTTTATGTGCAACACTTAAGTGGATAGCTCATGGCACGATGAGTGTAAAGTGCATTGACCGCCACCTCCACGTGTTGCGCTGTGAGTTGAAGGGATTAGTTAGGGATTTAATTAAATTTAATTAATCTCCTAACCTTGAAAAATTCATATCTCCTTCAATAAAATTCAAAAAAATATGAGGTAAATCTTTATGGAAAGTTAATTCAACCTACAATATTTTTAAAATGATTTCAATGGAATTTGATTTATACTTTTCTTTGATTTTAGGTTTGAATGGAAATTTAATTTTGCTAATTACTTCTTAATTAATCCTTTGACTAATCCCAGACTTCTTGGGTATGTTTTAGGGGATGACCTCTACCTCCACTAATTTTCTTGGGATTTATTTAAGGCTTAATTGGGGGAATTGCAAGTATTTTTATTAATTACTCCTTTAATGTAATTAAGGATAATTAAAGTTGGATTAGTGTTTTAATCCACTATTAAGGTTGATTAAGGTTAGATCCAGTGAATAGGTGGCTTAGGGAATAATTTTTGGGTGTTTCCCGTAAGCTATTCCCTAAACTCCATTTTCTTTCCTTAATCCTCTCTTAATTAACGGTTAATTCATTAATTACTCTCTTAATTAATTTTTAAAAATTCTAAAATATGCCAGAACTTAATTAATCTATTTTAGGTAGATGCTTAGGTGTTTAAGAACCTAAGTTCAATTAAAGAAATCAAAACCCAATTCATATGTGTGAAGGGGTGTTCTGAAATTACTTAAGTTAAACCCCTTAGCTTGATTAATCATTAATTATGAGCCAAATTGCATTAGTCTCTTTTCTTCTTAGGTGCATTGCAAATTTAAATTCTTTGTGAGTTTTTATGTCATCTCATTGGCTCATAATTACATGGTTAACTATGCTAAGGTGGTGTAGGTAAGGGTTAATTAACTTGCTTAATGCATACCTTAACCTAATTATAATTTAAAATGAATCTAATCATCTAAAAATTTTAAAAAAATATCATGTACTTGTGGGAATGGGTTAGGAACAGGAAACTCAATTCACATTTTCAATACTAAATCAAACTCTAATCGAAACAAAAATCACATTGAATAAACTTTGATTTATTTTAAGCCTTCCTATTTCATAAGAATGTCTTTAGGATTTAAATAAAGTGAATGTGTTTACATGCTTTCATTTCTTTAGTTCTTTCCCTAACATGTTAAATGTTTATGTCATATGGTTTCATGCATCCATATTTTTTAAAATCAAATTCTAAAATGAAATTGTTTACTTTAAGTCAAATTTGCATGTGTTGGCTAAAGTAGAGATATGAATGGCTATTATCATTATTAAATTCAAATTATTTTCAAAACATATAAACCAAATACTTAAAACTAAGAGTGTGCTACTTATATTTTAATTATAAGCTTGCATGTGAGAGAATATAAGGATGTGCCATAGGTTTCCCTTCTCCTTTATCTTAGTATAGTTTTGAATAGGAGTTGGTAAAATCTATAGTTCATTTGAAAAGAACCCAACACATGCCTAATTCCATATCCTATTCATTCCTATGCTATCACTTGAGAAGATTACCTATGCTTGCACACATAAATTGCATAAACAAAATGAACAATTAATACAATTTTTTCATTCTTTCTTTTCCATTCATTTCTTTTGTATACATGTTTGTATTTAAGGAAAGTGATATTTTAGTCTGGAAAACCCCAAGGTTGTGAGGCTTTAAGTAGTCCTAAGTAGGCCTTGTACCACATGGTTAACAATGGTACTCACTTATGCCTTTCTAATGAAAATCATGGATCTTAAACTTCCAAATTTTCTTAAGTGAATTGCATAGCATGCATCATAAAGTGTGTTAAACATTCTCATTTATGTGTTTATATATGCTTACAACTCATTCATATACATGTTATATATGTTGGGAAAGAAATGAAGTGATGTATGTTTTGTGAATATATATGCTTACGACTCATTTTATTTAATCTTAAAATGTCTTTCTTTTTTGAATAGGTTTGTTTAGAGTTCATCTAAACTTAGGATTAATTAAGAGACTTAATCAAAAAATCACCGAACAAAATAAAAAATGTGAATCTACTTTTGAAATTACTTAGGTTATGAAAGGAAAGAGAAGTTTTCTTCTCTTTCCATCTCTTTATAATTTAGTAATTAATTGTAGGATTCACTTGAACCTAATCAAAACATGAAATAAAATCAACCCAAAATAATTAAACAACTTAAATAAAACTCTCCTCTAAGTTGAACATATTTTCACACTTAGAAAACTCTATCTTAAAGCCATAGCTAAGCATACCACACAAACCTTCAAAGCACACACATTAGCCTAAGTCACCACTTCTAGCTTTAGGTTAGGGCGGTGTATGGTTTGATGTTTGTTTTGATTTGTTTTATATGGTTTAGACTAGATGTTAGGATGTATGCTCATAGAATGAATGGTAGGGCGATGTTAGTCTAACCATTATTTTTTGCATGGGATTATGCTTAAGGGGCGCTATAATAAAAATATAAATGCTTTTGCTTGCAGGTGCTTATACCCCTAAGCTTAATCTAATAGGCCAGGTGGACTTAATCACCCATGTGTGGATGACAAATCTAATATACATGCTTGGGATTTATGTGGTTTGTTTTAGCTAATCTCTATTTTGCAGGTGTTAGTTAGATTTCCATTCTTTTCCATTTCATGTAAATTTATGCAATTAAGATTTTGGAATGATTGTTATGGGGATTAGGATGAGCATTGGTCATAAGATCTTATCTTGTACACCATGTGAGGCCTTGGAGCATCCACCTGCAAACTATCCAAAAGACAGAACCAAAGAAGAAAGAAGAAATAAAGAAGAAAGAAGAAAAGAAGAAAGAATAAATGAAGCTTGAAGAACCCCATAACAATGAATTCCTTGCTTAATTATAATTTAATTCATTTGTAATTTGGGTTGTATAAGGGTATAGCTCAGTTTTGGGTTTGTGTGGTGGTGCCTAGCCTCATCGGCCTCTTATTCTTTTTGAGATTAGGTTTATAAATTGATTGATGATTTATTGAGCTTTTGTATTAAGTGGCATCTTTTATTAATTTCTTCTATGCTTTATGTATGGCCTAGATGTGGATTAGGCTCTTTATGGAAAAATAAATCATTTACCAAATCTAACAACTCAAAATTAAAAATAAAGAATTCATAACCTCACCTAAAACTTAGATTAAAAAATTAAGATAAAAGAATTAGCAACCTCTTACCCGAATGAGTATTTCTTTTATAATATAATGCACAACAACATCTTATTTCACTCTTGATTGGAGGGCTTCCACCTTTTCCAGAGAAACTTAGCTTGACCTTTGAGAGCCATGGTGGAAACACAGCTCCTCCCTTCTCGCTGATTTTGTCCAATAATCATATTTCTCATGCATTAGGCATATGAATCTTATTAGCCTGAGTCAAAATAATTGTCCAAAAATAAAAATAAAATGAAATTTGAATTGCATTAGATTTAGATCATATGAAGCATGTCCTTACATGATCTAGTCTCTTTAGGGAGTGAGTTTAAGGACTTAGTCTTTTTCTAAATAAATAACAGCCTAACTATCTTGCATAAGCATAAGACTTGCTTACATCTATTTAAAATCATAGGAGGAGTTAGTTGGCAGCCACCCCCAAGCGGTTGTAAGTCCAAGTAGTCAGGTGGTTTGTCCTCTCTTGTGGAGGCAAACCAAATACCCATTTTCACCTTAGATTTAGGTTGTGCTTTCGACCCTCACCAAAGCTCCTTAGATTTAGGTTCTGAGGTTGCTTCTCCCCTTTGTGAGCCATAAGCATAATTCCTCACCTCTCAGGCATTTCCTTAATCTTGTGTTAAGGAATCATAAGTCCTAAATTTCTAATGAAAAATGCAACTCAAGAGAATTAAATAAATTTTTAAAATGTAAAGCCCAACTATAGGATAGTTTGAGATGATCGCTAGGTTTCCTAGCATCGTCAGCAATTCCTACTTATCTTTCTTTTGTCTTCAATAATAACTCCCTCTCTTTGATCAATCCCATTTGATCTTTAAAAAAGAACAAATTGATTGGTAGTCCTTTCCTATTGAAATATTTGAAGACAATGATCATTTGCCTTAATCGAGAGTATTCTTAAGGGATCCCGTCCCTTAGGATTTAATTAACTATGGGGGCTTGTCCGTGTAGGGAACTTAACGAACCTAGTTTAAAATAAACCATGCTTTACTTTTTCCATGTAAAGTAGGGTAAGAATCTCTTGTACATATGCATACCCATCATCCTTAGGAGTCCTTATTGAGGTGATTAGGTCCATTAAAGGGTAGTGACTTTTTTCTTTTGAGATAGTACACTATTTCCATGATGATGTATGCGATCACCTAAATAAGCACATCTGGGGATCTGCGTGGCATCCCAAAAAGATGAATTTTTATATTCTTGTCTTCTTTCACCACAAATTTGAAGGCAACCATATAGAAATTTTTCTACACAGATTTTTCTAGCAACTCCGCTGGGGATTGTTCCTCTCTCCATCTTTGGTAAATGATCGTTGTCTTTGAGTATCGATAGTGGGTTTGTACTTTAGTATGAATCTGAGACTATCTTTCTTTCCATTGGAACTTAGCTTATTTCATTCTTAAGTTGAGTTAGCCAACATCTTTAGGTTTTAGGGCCTCACTCCGTGTTGGTCTTAAAACCCCTGTTGGGTTCTCCAATGGGTAAAAATAATAAAAAGATTCTAAATAAGAAGAAAAGCACTTAAAGACTTCCTCCTTATCATTTTCATGATGAGGAAAGGTACATTCTAAAATAATAAATACAAAATAAATTTTCCATAAGTACTTTGCTTTTCGAAAAGCACCTTTTCAAAAATGCACTTAATAAAGTATTTTCCACAAAACATTTATTACCCTCATTTAACAATTCTCATAATTGTTACATGTAGGGATTTTCAAAAAAATAAAACTAACAATCTTTTCTAAAAGCACAAATGAACATCTTCTTTGAATTCACTTTGATGAAGATTTCATTTTCAAATTAAAATGAATAATCATCTTTCCAAAAATCAAAATCAAAATCTAAAATAAAGTTTTCAAAAAGCACACAGGAACCTTTCCATTCAATACACTCATACATATTAAATGGAAGTTTCATTTTCAAATAAAATTTAATTTTTCAAAAGCACATATGAACAACTTCATTTAATAAACCTAAATTTATTAAATGAATATTTCATTCTAAATAAAATAATATCATTTGGAAATCCCATAAACATATCTCACATATGATTAAGTTGGAATTCCTTCTTTCAAAAAGCAATAATCACACATAAAATAAAATTTTCACATTTCAAAAATAAAATTGATCTCCCTTCCTACATACCCAAATTTGTTGAATGGAAGTCCTCTTTTCAAAAATCAAAAATCAACGATCATATTTTCAAAAAAAATTTAAAACACATTTGGAACTTCATTTAGCATAATAAAATTTGCTAGTGAAGTTTCCAAATTCAAAATCAAAATCAACAATCATATTTTAAAATTTTCAAATACATTTGGAACTCCATTTAGCAAACTCAAATTTCTAAGTAAAGTTTCCATATCCAAAATCAAAATTTTCAAACACATCTTGGAACAATATTTTTGGAACTTCATTTAGCATACCCAAATTTTTTAAGTGTAGTCTCCAAAGCCGAAATCAAAAATTTTCAAACATATTTGGAACTTCATTTAGCATACTCAAATTTTCTATGTTAAGTCTCCAAATCCAAAATCCAAAATTTTCAAACATATTTGGAACTTCATTTAGCATAATCAAATTTGTTAAGTGAAGTCTCCAAACCCAAAGTCAAAAATTTTCAAACATATTTGGAACTTAATTTAGCATACTCAAATTTTCTAAGCGAAGTCTCCAAATCCAAAAATCAAAATTTTCAAACACAATTTGGAAATTAATTTATCATACTCAAATTTGCTAAATGAAGTCTCCAAATCCAAAATAAAAAAAATTCAAACATATTTGGAACTTCATTCTTAGAATACCAAATTTGCTAAGTGAAGTCTCCAAAGTCAAAACCAAAATTTTCAAGCACCTTTTGGAACTTCATTCCCTAGCATACCAAATTTGCTAAGGAGAAGTTTCCATTTTCAAAACCAAAACAAATCAAATATTTTGAACACATCATATGGAATTTCATTTATCATACCCAAATTTGCTAAGTGAAATTTCTATTTCCCAAAACTAAGTGGGACTTCATCCTTAGCATACCATATTTGCTAAAGTAAGGTCTCCACTTTCAATCAAATCAAAATTTGCTAAGGATCTTATTCTTTCAAAAAAAAAATCAAAACATCCAACAAACAAATGAAACACTTAGGACCTTCTTAGCATACTTAAATTTGCTAAGAATCTTATTTTCAAAAAATCAAACAAAACACAGTTGGGTTCTTCACTTAGCATACCTAAATTTGCTAAGTGGGAATTCTAAATTTCCAACAAAAAAAAAAAATCAAAACAATAATTTACAAAAAGAAATAACCACTTTCAACCACTTCACTTAGCATACCCAAATTTGCTAAGTAAAATTACAAAATCATTAAACAAGAACAAAATCAATTGACCCTTTCTTTAACATACCCAAATTTGTTAAAGAAAAGGGTCCTCAAATCAAAAAAAAATTTAAATTCAAACAAACATGAACCTATGGAAGCATCCTTCGCAAAATATCTGAATCCATCTTTCAACAAACCTAAATTTGTTGAAGTTAGATTCATATTCAAAATTTCTCTTTCAATCAAATCTTCTCAAATATATTTGAACCCCTACTTAACAGTTCCAAGTTGTTGGACGTGGGATCAAATTTTCAATTCAAAATTCAAAATTCTATAAAGAAAAAAAATCTGATACAAACTCATTTCCTATTATAGATTCTTATAGTCAGTTATAGTATAGTGACAGTTCAGTTTTCAGTCTTTTACAGTTATTCTGAGATGGCCTGTTCACAGAAGTTCATTTTCATTTTCCCCCATGGTATGGATTTGGCTTTGGACCAAGCCAACTTCCCTCGACTGGACCATACACATATGATCCAGTTTGGTAGGGGATTTGAGGGAGCGAGGATTACGTGTGAGGGCACTCCCCTCAAGATAATCAGTAGGACCACGGTAATCAGGCAGAAGCCAGTCATCAAGATTGATCTACCCTCCGACTCTAATGTCTCCTCACTGAAGAGGAAGGTTGTGGCAGTCCCACAGGCTTCAGTTGGGGTAGTACCAATAGTACTAGTAGTGCTAGCCCTGATTTTAATACACCCCATGGTTTCTCAAGCTGCTCCAGTGAGGGCTAGTAACCTCTCATCTGTACCCTCTAAAGGTAAGGCTCCCTTAATCTCAGGGCTGCCACCCCTACTTTTGAGTATGGGTCTAGCTCTCACTCCTCCCATCCTACCCAAACACATCATAGGAATAAGAACTGCATGATTAAGTGGTACTACACCAGGATCGCTAGGGAGATAGAGGTCAGTAGCTAATTCAGCTATTGACGAGTTCCTGGATATCACTTCACTACTAGTTACAGCAAACTAGTTCCATCCTCTCTCTGGGTCAGATAAATAGAATGTTAGGAGGATTCACTCATCAGCTCCTCCAGTGGTACAGCATCAACCAGCAGTTACTAGGAGCAGGAGGTCATACGCCAGCCTCCGATCTTTCTTATGCCAGGTAAGAGAAGCTTACTAACATTTAAAATCTAGATATAGTTTGATCTTCAATCCATTATCCACCATAGTGTGGGGAAACATATTCACTAGGAGAGGGTCAGAGGCCCATACAACTCACATCACCAATAGGGAGAGGCAGAGTTTTACCCACCAGTCAGCAGCTTTAACTCTTATTGATTTTCCAGCTCAGCAGGCTACCCATGCTGACCATACTGACAATATCTTGCTTACTAGGACTAGTCACTATAGGAGAGCTCTGTGCATAGAGAGTCAGTGGTGTCTCCACCCCACCACTCTACCCCTCATCTATCATCACTAGTCTAGGTCACAACATCTCTAGTTCCATCAAAGGCCATGAAGGCCATGTCTAGGGAGAAGCACACCCCTTTTGTGATCCAACTATGACCGAGAGATCCTACCTCTTCTACACTGCTTATTATGGTGGGGCCCATCTCTTCTGCTCAACCTTCTACCCCAGTGGTGGTGCAGAAGGTGTGGCGACCCCAAAGCATCATGGTCATCCCTTCACCAACTCCATCAGTACAATAGGATGTGGAGATGGTGATAGTTATTTCAAATATTGTAGATGATAGTCCAACTACACTAGTGATAGTGAAACATCCTAGGATTGTTACCCCTCACATAGCTAGTGGTAGTCAGGAATGTCACTCATCCAGTGAGTACAGTCCACATAGGACTAACTCTCCATCGACATGCGAGGTCCGGTGCCTCTTAGTGCATGATAGTGATTACCGATCAACCTAAATTATTTGTACCTGCTCAGATGGATCATTCTTTAGATGAGATACTGACACATTATTTTATGGAAAAGAAAGTGATATGGGGTACGATTGGTCAGATAAAGAGAAAGCCATCCATCTTCATTGGGAGACTCAATTGGAGTCTACATGGTAGACTCTAGAGGATCTCTTCTCAGGGAACAACAAGCCATGGAAGGTAATGAGGTTGACAAGGAAGACACTACAGCATCAGCCCAGCACCTCTGACATTAGCTGAGGTGGAAGGATGAGCACATAGATAGGATGGTATGACAGTTGGAGGCCTTGTTAGCAGCAGCTTGAGTGCTTCATAAATAAGCCCCGTTAGCTAATCCTACTATAGCCGACATCAGTCTGACTGAGTTAGTACATGTCTCGGTCCCAGTCAAGGCTTTACCTACCATTGAGCAAGGTAGAATTAGTATGTATAAGAAGGTAGTGGAAAGTACCTCCATATAAAAAAAGACATAAAATCCATGGGTGAGCAACAAGTGAAGGAAGCGTTGGCTCAAGACCAGGGTGGATCATCGGTTCCAAAGGGTAGACCCTACCTAGAGGAATTCGATGATATCCAATATCCTAAGGGTTTTGTGCTGCCATCCTTCAAAAGCTTTGATGGCAGTGGAAACCCAAGGCAGTACATAGCACATTTCAAGGTCAGTTGTTGCAACATCGGTGGCAGTGACGCTTTGCTTTTCCACCTTTTTGTTAGTAGCCTAGTGGGTATTTCTTTCAATTGGTATGCTAAACTACCCAATTCTTCAGTAAAGTCATTTGTTGAGTTAGACTAACTCTTCATTAAGATGTTTGTTGGAGCTCACCAAAGAGTTACTGTAGGTGATCTCGTTGTAGCACAATAGCACCCTGGTGAGTCCCTTATTGATTATATTCTCGATGGCATAACCTGAGTATGAAGTGCGAACCACAACTATCTGAGCAACATGCCATTGAGATTCTTTTGAAGAATATCCATGGCCCAGTATTCTTCATGCTTAAGGGCTTCACTATCAAGACATTTGAGAAGCTAATCAATAAGCCGCTAGTCTACAAGGAGAGGCCAAATAGTTGCCTTTTCAAGATCACTTGCCTAAGAAGAAGCCATAAAAGGTCTATGAAAAGAAGCAAGGAGTAGTCACAACGATTGATTATGGGAAGCAGCCTTCTAGAGATAATGTCCAAGAGACCATGACCTTAACAGCCTCCACTTCCTTTGCCACCACCGAGGTAGCCCTCGGCCTCCATCACGACACTCCTCGACCAGCCACCACCACCAACACCACGCACTCATACCCCACCGGTAGCTATGGTCCACCTACTATTTTAGATAAGTTAAACAAACCTTATCCTTTTAAGAGGGAGGTAATCAGGAAAATCTTTAAGAATCTCTTAAAGAAACCTGATTTTCAACTACCCAATTCTAGGAGACCAGAGGAAGTAGGAAAAAGTCATGATCCAAACTTTTACCCTTACCACCATATGTTAGGCCACATTTTGGAGGATTGCTTCACATTCAAGGACTAGCTTGAACATAATTTCAAGACCAGTACTGTAGTTATCCCAAAGGAATATCTTGTGGAATAACCATCCAGTTTCATCAAGGTAATCCTTGGGGATACATGTGATCTTACCAAAACTAAAGAAGGTTGGGATATTTCTTTATCCAAAATCTCTAAGAAGATCATCCAAAAGATCACAAAGCTTTCTTTGCAGGTGCTTGAGTCATCTCAAACCTCCAACACAAAAGGAAGGTTTGCAAGTTGCCAGTGCTAACTTTAAGAAAGGGGGAGCTCCGCAGCAGTAGTAGCAGCAGCATGTGTCAGTCCAGGATAGCCCATTAGCGCAGCCACCGATCATGTCCAGCCTTCAGCCTACATTATAGCTTCCACAATGGTGACTTCTTCTACTTCAACTAGCTCTTCTATTTCTTCTACTAGTATAACTCTTGTATTGACGGATAAGGGCATCAAATCCCTTACCCCACTCACTTTACTTGATTTCTACTTTGTACCTCCAAATAATTCCAAGAAATTAAAGAATAAAGCTAGTTTGAATTACATCTATATCACTTATGATGGGTTATCTTCTTCTATTCCTAATGATAACTCTTCAAGTCAAAAGAACTATAACAATTCCAATCTTCCTCATTATGATTCAGAGTTGGACTTTCCTACTCTAAATACTATGGGCTCACCTCTTGAGATAGACTTGAAATCATCATGATTCTGAGGGTCCCATAGGAGAAGCTGTAGGTGAGCCTGATGTGCAAGTAGAACCTTCCATTACCCTACCACAAGAGATCACCGAAGTCAACCTCCATAGTGGTAAGGTTCTACCTCCTAGGGCAGAACCTCAAGATAGAGGGAAACAAGTCATTGGTATGCAATATTGAGAAGCCCCTCCACAGGATGCTCCACCCTTGGATATGCTTGTGGAGGACCAGCCTAAGGTGGATTACAACATTCTATCTCATCTAAGAAATTTCCCATCTAAGCTAAGCATATAAGATGCCCTCTTATCCAAAGAGATGAAAGAATCACTAATCAAGCCTCTCCTTGATCCTGAAATATGCTTAGCTCAACTGAATGCTGATGGTGAGGAAGCACATTATTCAAAAGAAGCTCAAGGGATCACCTTCATAGATGAAGACCTTCTTCTGGGGGACTTGGAGCAAAAACATCCCCTCTACATCACAGTTGACATGGATAGGTTCAAACTTGCCACGGTTCTCATGGATTCAAGTGCATCGATGAACATTATGAGTCTACAGACCATTGCATATTTAAGGATCGACATCTCTAAACTCTAAGGAGATCGGATGATGTTGAGAGGATTCAAGGACCAAGGTGAGCGGGCTTTAGGTTCTATGGTGTTGCCTTTAGAGATAGGTGACTGGAAGACTGAAGCCAAGTTTTACATCATTGATTCGAATACTTCATTTACTGCTTTGCTTGGTAGGCCTTGGATACATCAGAATAAGATCATTCCATCCTCCCTCCATCAATGCATCAAGTTCAGAAAATATGGAATTGAATACTGTGTCAATGAAGATGAAAAGTCATTTTCAGTTAGAGAGGTTGAGATTTGTCAAGATGTGACCTACTATCTTCTTCAAAACACCCTTTCTAGTGAACTTGGACAAAATTCAAATGCAAACACAAAAGAAAAAGAAAATAAAGCAAAAGAAAAGATAAAAGAAAATGATAAGAAAAATTAAAGTCCAAGTGAACAAGAAAGGTGAATTGAAGAAGAAATAGATCAGCATTTCACATTCCACCCATAGTTCATTCCATCATATGGACATGTGGGTAGGATGGCTCAACCTCCACCAAGTATAGGCAGAGGAAGAAACAGAGGCAGTTTCAGAGGTGGGAGACCCCCTAGTTGGCCTTCAGCCAATAGAGATCATGTTCCAGTTCATAGGAGTACCCCTACTATTTATATAGACTTGGAATCCAGCTCGGAGGATGAGCCTAATGTGACTAGTATACTAGCCAACCCCTCTTAGTGGGTTCCATTAGAAGTGACTTTCGATCTAGATAGAGACAAAGACCAGGCCTCCAAGCAAAGCAATGTATTTGAATCTATTTTATGTGAAACTATTAGGTAGTAGTTGGGAGCCTTAGCTCTTACATCGCTTACATCTCAGAAAGTTGAAGATTTAGTAGTTAAGGAAGTCCCTAAGTCTTCAAGTGACATGAAATAGATAAGGTTCTTTTTCTAATCATCATCCTCAAGCCCTGAAGTTGATGTAGAGCTCAAGGATGATACTTTTAAAGAATTAATGGAATTACCATTTGACTTTTACTCACCTTGTGTTCATAATCTTATACAGAAAGGTTTAGTTCCTCATACATGGTCCAAGAATAGGTCAGAGTATTTTGAAAAGCTATGGAACAATGCAGGCAGGAAAGCACCATCAAGAGCAAGATTAGGATTTGGTGCAGTGGGACCAGTCGATGATGACGATTACTGCTTAGTTGTTACCAATCAATTGGAGTCTGATAGTTTCTTCTCACACAACATCAACTCTTATGAGAATGTGTGTTTATAAACCTCAGATGATCTAGATGATCTCTAGATAAAAGAGGCACCACCATAATTTGAAGAGGAGATACATTCAATAATTGACAAGTTTAAATAAATCAACCTCGAGACATAAGAAAATCCACGCCCAACATACATCAGTTCATTGCTGAATGAAGAAGAAACCAATGACTAAGTTAGGCTATTGACTGAGTTTAAAGAGTGCTTTGCATGGAGTTATGAAGAGATTCCCAGATTATCTCCTGCTATAGCAATGCACAAGCTAAATATAGATCCTAACGCTACCCCTATTAAGCAAACTCCTAGACACATGTGATTAGAAATTGAATTACAAGTCATTTCGTCAAGATGATGTTAGTTTCATCGGAAAATATATCCTACACGGTTAGCTAGTGTCATCCCAATTAAGAAGAAGAATGGCCAAATTCCCATATGCATCAATTTTAGGGACTTAAATAAGGCATGTCCTAAGGATGAGTTTTCTCTTCCTATACCAGAGTTAATGGTGGACATTGCTCATCTCATGTAGTTTTCTCTTTCATGGATGGGTCATCTAGCTTTAACCAAATCAAGATGTCTCCTGAAGATGAAAGAAACACTACTTTCTGAACCCCTATTAAAATCTTCTATTATAGGGTCATGCCAATGTACCATGACTCAGATCTTCAATGAACTCATCCATCATCAAGTTGAGTGCTATGTTGATGATCTAGTAGTCAAGAGCAGAGAAAAGGAAGACCACCTCTTTGACTTAAGAGTAGTTTTCAAATGATTATGATAATATAACCTCAAAATGAATCCCTTAAAGTGTGCATTCAGAGTAGCTTCAGAGAAATTCCTTGGGTTTTCTATTCGACATCGAGAAATAGAAATAGATCCTGAAAAGATCAAAGCTATCTTAGAAATTCCACCTCCTAAGAGTTTAACTCAACTCAGATCCTTTCAAGGGTGGCCAACGTATCTAAGATGCTTTATCTTTAACCTATCAAGGTGATGCAAGCCATTTTTAGCGCTTGTCAAAAAGAATGCCAAGTTCAAGTGGGATGACAAGTGTGAGCATGCCTTCAAAGACATCAAATAGTATTTGGTCAAGCTGCCAGTTCTAGCAGCCCCTATCTCGGGTAGGCCACTCATCCTCTGCACTGCTGCATTAGATGACTCTCTTGACGCTCTATTGGCCCAAGCCAATGATGAAAGGAAGGAAAGCGCTCTCTACTACCTCAGCCTTCATCTGATTCTTGCTGAAGCAAACTATCCACCTATTTAGAAACATTGCCTAGCTTTGATCTTTGCTTCACAAAAGCTACGACAGTATATGCTTTCTCATATGGTGAACTTGATCTCCAGAATAAATCCTGCAGTATCTCATGACACGGCCAATGCTATCCAGGCATTCGGCATGCTGGTCCATGATTCTCTCATAATTTGATATTATATTCATACCCCTCTGTGCGGTAAAAGGACATGCACTAGCGGATCTCTTAGCAGCACACCCACTTCTTGCTAATTCTCTGCTTAGTGATGAATTCCCTAATGAACAAATCATGAACTTAGGGGAGGTTGGCAACCGCTGATGGGAGATGTATTTTGATGGTGCAGCTTCTTTTGATAAAGGGGAAGCACCGCGATCTATTCTCCTAAGAATGGAAGGGGTAGGAATAGTTCATCTAACTCCAGACTGCGATGTGATGAGATTCTCATACTATCTAGCCAACCCCTACACCAATAATGAAGTCAAGTATGGGGCTTTGATTGATGGTCTGGAGTTAGCCATTACTATCAGTGTCAAGAGAATCAACATCTTTGGGGATTCTTAGTTGGTCATCAACCAGATTGTCGGGTCGTACCAGGTCCTCAAACCTAAGCTTCATCATTATTACAAGTATACCATGATTGGCCCAAATTCTCAAAGTCACCATCTAGAAGGTTCCCAGAGCAGAGAACACAGTAGCATATGCCTTGGCCAAACTTGCCAAAGAGTTGGCATGTCCAGAAGATAAGTCCATTTCAATAAGGGTCCAAAATAGATAAGTCATATCCCTTATTGATGTTGAACTCATCGAGTGACTTTCTCTTGGAGGGGAGGTTGTTGTTGCCAAAATGTACAAGGAGCTTGATTGGAGGTAACCATTCATAGATTACTTGAACACTGGCTTAGTCTAGATTTGGTGGTGGAGGTGAAGGCGGAGGCGACAATTATCATAGTGGTGGTGGGGAATTTGGAGGTGCTGATGGATATAGAGGTAGTGGTCAGTGTAGTGGTGGTTGTGGAGGCAGGAGGAGCTAAGAGGTTATAACCGTGGTGGGGGCGGAAGGAGAGATCAGGGATATGATTATGGATCCTACTATTCGAGAGACTGGGGTGGTTCTGATGGGAACTGGCAAAACTGAAGAATGGCTGATCCAATCTGCTACTCATGGAACTGTGTCTTTACAGTAGAGACGATTCTAGTTATCTAGGGTTTTTGATTTTCTCTATGCGTGCTCATTTTTTATTTATGTCTTCACTTGTGTCTTAAAAAACTTGGTGTATTACTTGGTTGATGAAATCATAAAGAAGAAATGATGAATCTGAAATTATTCTCTGTTAAAAAAAATCCCCAAAAACCTGAAACCCTAAACCCTAAATCCTAAAAACCCTAAACCCTAAACCCTAAACCATAAACTCTAAGCCCTAAACCCTAAAACCTAAACTCTAAACCCTAAATCCTTAACCCAAAACCCAATACCCAAAACCCAAACCCTAAAACCTAAATCCTAAACTATAAACCCTAAACCCTAAACCCTAAACCCTAAACCCTAAATTGCAAACCATAAAATGATAAATACCTAAACCTAAATTGAATAAAACCTAAAAATAAAATAAATAAAAAGCCTAATCCAAATAAAATAAAAAATAAAATAAAATAAAAATATAAACTAAAACCTAAACCTAAACCTAAACTAAAAAAGAAAATAAAATAAAAATAAAACTAAACTAAAATAAAACAAATAAAACCTAAACTAAACTAAAATAAAAACTATACCAAAAATAAAAATAAAAGACCTAAAATAAAATAAAATAAAAAATAAATAAAAACTTAAATAAAAACTAAAAATAAAAATAAAAATATACTTAAATAAAAATAAAAATTAAAAAACTAAAATAAATAAAAAATAAACTAAATAAACCTAAATCTACCGCTTTACATAATTTAAAAAAAAAAAGCTAACCTTAAACCTTTAACCCCAAGCCCTAAATCTACAACCCTGAACCCTAAACCCTAAAATCCGAAACCTTAAACCCTAAACTCTAAAACCTAAACCCTAAAATCTTTAACCTTAAACCCTAAACCCTAAACCCTAAAAACCTAAACTAAATAAAACCTAAAAACAAAATAAATAAATAAAACCTAAACCTAAACCTAAAAATAAAATAATATAAAAAATAAAACTAAACTAAAATAAAATAAAATAAATAATTACCTAAATTAAACTAGAAATAAATAAAACTATACACAAAAAACCTAAATAAGATAAAAACTTAACATAAAATAAAAATAAAATAAACTTATAATAAAATAAAATAAAAACTCAATAAAAACCTAAACATAAAAGATAAACCTAAAAATAAATAAAAAATAAAACCCAAGCCATAAACTTAAGAAAATAACCTACACCTAGAATAAACAAAGTAAAATAAACCTAAACCTAAATTAAAATAAACGAAAATTAAAAAATAAAACCTAAACATAAACCTAAAACTAACTAAACCTAAACTCTAAACTAAGTAAAGTAAAATAAAGTAAAATAAACCTAAACTAAAAAATAAAACCTAAAAATAAACCTAAAATAAAAACATAAAATCTAAACCTAAGAAAATAAAATAAAAACCTAAATTGAAACCTAAGAATAATAAATAAAACATAAACCTAAAAAATAACATAAAATTAAAACTAAACTAAAAAATAAGTATAAACCTAAACATAAACTTGATTATAAACTAAGATAAAAACCTAACCTAAAATAAAAAAACCTAAAATAAACAAACTAAACTAAATAAAAATAAAAAATAAACATAAATAAAAATTAAAAATAAAATAAACTGAACTAAATAAAAAAGAACCTAAATAAACTGAAACTACTAGTTTTCTTAATTTAAAAAAAATCCCCTAAACCCTAAAGCCTAAACCTAACCTAAAGTAACTAAGTAAGTTTAAAAATAATCTTAAACCCTAAAACCCAATAAACGTAAATGCTAAGAATCGACAGAACCTTAAAGGCTGGAACATCACCGTCATCCAGGCTTAGTCTAGATCCCGTTGTGGAGGTGAACGTGGAGGCGGCGGTTATGATAGTGGTGATGGGGCATCTAGAGGTGCTGGTGGATATGGAGGTGGTGGTCAGAGCAGTTGTGCTTATGGAGGCAAGAGGACCAACAGAGATTACATCTGTGCTGCTGGCAGAGGGAGAGATCCGGGATATGATGAGAACTAGAGAAATAAAAGAACGATCGATCCAATCAACTGCATATGGAACTGTGTCTTTACAGTAAAGATGATTCTAGTTATCTAAACTAAAAATAAAAACTAAATGTAAAATAAAAATAAAATAAACCTAAAATAAAATAAAATAAAAACTAAATAAAATATTAAACCTAAAAAGTAAAACCTAAAACAAAATAAAATAAACCAAAACCCTACAACAATAACAACAACAACAACAACAACCCTTAATCCCACTAGGTGGGGTCAGCTACATGAATCCTTCGTCTCCATTGTGTCCTATTATGTGTCAAATTCTCATTTAAATCAAGTTTACTAAGATCATTTTTTATACATCTTAACCAAGTGTTTTTAGGTCTACCTCTACCTTTCTTAACATTAGGCAAATCTAATGCATCTACTCTCTTAATCGGGTCATCAGACGGCCGATGCTTTATGTGGCCAAACCATCTAAGGTGACTCTCCCTAATCTTATCTACCACTGGAGCTACTCCTACTTTTTCCTGAATATACTTATTTTGCATTCTATCTCTAAGAGTAAATCCACTCAGCACCTAAACATCCTCATCTCTGTAACACTTAACTTAGTCTTATGCCTCTCTTTTATTGGCCAACATTCTGCACCATAAGTCATTGCAGGTCTAACCACCATCTTATAAAATTTTCCCTTAAATTCAAGTGGAACATTTCTATCAGATAATAGGCCAAATGCATTCCTCCACTTCAACCATCCGACTTGAATTCTACTAACAACATCTCCATCTATTTCACCTTCATTTAGGACAATAGAGCCTAAATATCTGAAATGCTCACTCTTAATGACTTGTTCACCTAATGTCACAACACTACCACTAGAACTTCTACAACTAAAATTACACTCCATATATTCAATTTTAGATCTACTTAAACGAAAACCTTTAGACTCTAGAGTTGACCTTCATAATTCAAGTTGGACTCCCTCTCTAGTCTTATCAACAAGAAGAATGTCATCAACAAAAAGAATACACCAAGGTACATCTTCTTGTAAATGCCTAGTAAGAACATCCATAACTAAAGTAAAAAAGATAAGGGATTAAAGCTGATCCTTCATGTAATCCAACTTAAAAAGGAAAATATTTTGTCAATCTTCCTTGTGTTTGGACACATGTAACAGCTCTATTATACATATCCTTAATGACTTGAATATAACCAATATTAACTCCTTTCTGTTCTAGAACTCTCCAAAGAACATCTCTTGAAACTTTATCATAAGCTTTCTCTAAATCAATAAATATCATATGTAGATCCTCCATACTTTCTCTATGCTTCTCCATCAAACCCCTTAACAAATGTATAGCATCCATAGTAGATCTACCTGGCATGAAACCAAATTGATTGCGAGAAACTTTTGTATCACATCATAACCTATGCTCAATTACTCTCTCCCATAATTTTAATGTATGTCACATTAACTTAATTCCTCTATAATTTCCACACTCTTGTGCATCACCTTTATTCTTAAATATAGGAACCAACAAACTCTTTCTCCACTCATCTGGCATCTTTTTAGTCTTTAAAATGACATTAAAAAAATTTGTAAGCCAAGAAATTCCTTGATCTCCTAAACATTTGCACACTTCTATTAGAATATTATCCGATCCTATTACGTTTCCACATTTCATTTTCTTTAAAGCTTCACTTACTTCAGACTTACTAATACGATGATAAAGATGAAATTCACTATTTTTTTAGGGTATTAAGGTTGCTAAAATAAATCGTACTTTCAGATCCTTCATTGAAAAGTTTATCAAAATACCTCATCCACCTATTTTTAATATCCTTTTCTAAAAATAGCATTTTATTATTTCATCCTTAATACACCACACTTGAACTATGTCTTTACTTCTCCTATCTCTTTGGTTGGCTAACTTATACATACATCTTTCAACATCTTTGGTATCTAATCTATTGTATAAATCACTAAAAGCTAAATTTTTTTTCATCATATACTGCTTTCTTAGAATCTCTATAGGCCACTTTATATCTTTCCCAATTCTCTGAGTTTTTACATCTAAACCAAGTTTTATAAAAATACTTCTTATTTTTTATCTTTTCTTGCATACTCTGACTCTACCACCAACTATTCTTATTAAAAGAAGCTTTCCCTTTTGATTCTCTAAGCACATCTTTAGCAACTTGCTTAATTTCACTTGCTATTTTTTCCCACATAATGTTAGCTTCCTCATGAACATCCCAAATTCTAATCTCTTGTAGTTTGCTCTTAAAAATATGTTCATTTGTGTTCTTAGTGTCCCCATCTAATTTTAGGACAATAATTTGTTTTATTTTTTCTCTTACAATCTTTCATCTTAAAATCTAAAACTAACAATTGATGTTGGGTACTTAGATTTTCACTTGGAATGACCTTACAATCTTTACAATCTAAATGATCTATTTTTCTTATTAGAAAATAATCAATCTGTGTTTTACTAGATCCATTTTTATAAGTAATAATATGTTCATCTCTTTTCTTAAATAATGTGTTAGCAACTACAAAATCATAAGCTAAAAAAAAATCGAATATAGTCCTACCTTCTTCATTAGTCACTCCAAATCCATAACCACCATGAATACTTTTAAAATCTTCTACCACTCTACCAACATGTCCATTTAAATCTCCTCCAATAAATACTTTTTCTTCAAGAGGTATCTTTTGTATTAATCCCTCTAATTCATTCCAAAATTTTTATTTTACGCTTACCTCCAAACCTACTTGAGGAGCAAAGACACTTATCACATTGATAATCTTAGTATCAACAATAATCTTTAAAGCTATAATTCTATCTCCACATCTATTAATATTTATAACATTATCCTTCAAACTTTTATCTATAATCACACCTACACTATTTCTTGTTTGACTTTTACCTGAATACCAAAGTTTAAAACCTAAACTATCAATCTCCTTGGCTTTCTCCCCAGCCCATTTAGTTTCTTAAACACATAAAATATTTATCTTTGTATGAACCATAATATCTATTAATTCTATTAATTTACCTATAAGAGTACCTATATTCCAAGATCCTAACCTAATTCTAGTTTCATGGACTAACTTCTTTGCCCTCATCCATCCATAATGTGGGAACCCTTTATTTATCAGACCCATGCAAATCTAGCACATTTTTCATCAGATTCACGCATACAATGCGTGACTTCCAGGGGACGCCCTAGCATTAACACAATGATTTAAAGGATTCATGTCATGATTATTTCAACAAGCTTTATCGGGTCAATTACCTAACGCAACCCTAAACTAAAAAAAACCTTAACCTAAAATAAAAATGAAATAAACAAAATAAACCTAAACCTAAACCTAAGCTAAAATAAACTAAATTAAAATAAATAAAACCTAATCCTAAACTGAAACCTAAACCTAAACTAAATAAAATTAAATAAACTAAAATAAACCCAAATCTAAACTAAAAAAATAAAACCTAAAAATGAATCTAAAATAAAAACTTAAAACCTAAACCTACGAAAATAAAATAAAACTTATACCTAAACCTAAACTTAAAATTTTAAAAATAAAACTTAAACCTAAGAAAACAAAATAAAAATAAAACTAAACTAAAAAATAAACCTAAACCTAAAAAAAAAAACTAAAATAGAAAACCTAAACTAAAATAAGTAAACTAAACAAAATAAAAATTAAATATAAAATAAACTAAAATAAATAAACAATAAGCTAAATAAACTAAATAAACCTAAACCTATCGGTTTACTTAATTTAAAAAAAATACCGTAAGCTAACCCTAAACCTTAAACCCTAAACCCTAAACCCTAAATCCTAAAAACCCTAAACCCCAAAGCCTAAACCCTAAACCCTAAACCCTAATCCCTAACCCTAAACCCTAAACTCTAAAAACCATAAACACCATAAACCACACAAAATACCATAAAATCTTAAAACCAAACAACCTAAGAACCTAAAACTAAGCCTAATCAAACCCAAAAAAGCTAAAATAAAATATAAAAAACCTAAACCTAAATAAAATAAAATAAAATAAAATAAAAGCTATAAACCTAAACCTAAACCTAAAAATAAAATAAACTAATAAAATAAAATAAAATATAAATGAAAACCTAAACTAAACTCAAAATAAAATAAAACTGGAATAAAACCTAAATAAAATAAAACTAAATGCAAAATAAAAAAATAAAATAAATAAAATAAAATAAAATAAAACAAAATAAACCTAAAACCTAAACCTAAAATAAATAAATAAACTAAAATAAATAAACTAAATAAATAAAACTAAATAAAATAAAAAATACCTAAATATTAAAATGAACTAAATACTAAATACCTAAACCTGGTTTGTTTTAAAGGCCCTAAAACTGACCCTCAATGGATCATAAACTAAACTAAACTGAATACCATGCTAACCCAACTTAAACCCTTAACCAGGCCCTGAGCCACTCCACACAGGCCCAGGCCCTGGGCTGGGCCTAATCTTGTAATGACCTGCACTCTACCCTGGGCCACTAATGCCCAGGCCACCTGGGCACCTTACTGAGCCTGGGCCACTGAGCCACTGGGCCTAGGCCCACAGGCCACTGGCTATCCTGGGCCAGCCAGGCCCTAGAGACCTGGGCCATGAGGCCTGGGCCCCAGAGGACTAAACCCTGATCACTAATGACCTGAAAACTTAAACCCACAAACCCAGTTAAAATAAAACCTAAAATAAAATAAAGAAAAAACCTAAACCTAAAATAAAATAAAAAATAAAAAAATAAAACCTGAGCTAAAAACTTAAACCTAAAAATAAAAAATAAGAAAAGTAAACTAAAATAAAATAATAAAAATTTTAAACTAAACTAAAAAATAAAATAAACCAATGAATAAAAAACTTAAATAAAATAAAAAACTAAACTTAAAATATAAATAAAATAAATTTAAAATAAAATAAAATAAAATAAAAAACTAAATAAAAACCTAAACCTATAAAATAAACCTGAAAATAAAATTGAAAAATAAATAAAAAATAAAACCTAAACCCTAAACTAAAATAAAGCCAAAATTGAAAGCAAAACTAAAATAAACAAAATAAAATAAACCTAAATCTAAACTAAAATAAACTAAACTAAAATAAATAAAACTAAACCTAACCCTAAAAAACCAAACCTAAATGTGAACCTAATCTAAATAAAATAAAATAATTTAAAAATAAACCTAAACTTGAAATAGAAAATAAAACCAAAAGATAAACCTAAAATAAAATCCTAAAACCTAAACCTAAAAAAATAAAATAAAATTCTAAACCTAAACTTAAAAATAAAAAATAAAAATAAAACTCAGCTAAAAAATAAACCTTAACATAAACCTAAAAAATAAACTAAAATAAAAAACCTAAACTAAAATATGAAAATAAAACTAAATAATAAATAATAAATAATCCTAAATAAAAATAAACAATAAATTAAACTAAAATAAATAATAAATAAACTAAATATACAAAATAAACCTAAACCTATCGGTTTAACTTAATTTTTAAAAAACCCTTAAACCCTAAACACAAAATCCTAAGCCCTAAACCTACAACCCTAAACCCTAAACCCTAAAAAACCATAAACCCTAATCACAAAACCCTAAATCTAAACCCTAAACCCTAAAAAACCCTAAACCCTAAACATGAAACCCTAACCCATAACCTTAAACCATAAAAGCATAAACCCTAAAATCCTAAACCTTAAAACTGAAACCATAAACCCTAAACCCAATCAAAAAAACCTAAAGTAATTAAATAATTTAAAAAATAAACTTAAACCCTAAAACTTAACAACCATAAACCAAAACCTAAACCCTAAGAATGGGCAGAACCTTGATGGCAGGAACATCATTGTCAACAAGGCTGATTCTAGATCTGGCTGTGGAGGTGAAGGCAAAGGTGACGGTTATCACAGTGGTTGTAAAGGATATGGAGGTGGTGGTCAGAGCAGTGGTGGTTATGAAGGGGGAATGAGCGACAATGGTTACAATCATGGTGGTGGCGGAGGGAGAGATGGGGATATGATGGTGGATCTTGCTACTCAAGAGGCCAGGGTGTTTCTGATGGGAACTGGAGAAACTAAAGAATGATCGATCTGATCTGCTGCTTATAGAACTGTGTCTTTATAGTAGAGATGATTCTAGTTATCTAGTATTTTTGATTTGCTCTATGCGTGCTCATTTTTATCTATGTCGCCACTTGTGTCTTAGAAAACTTGGTGTGTTACTTGGTTGATGAAATCAAAAAAAAGAAATGTTGAATCTGAATTTTTTCTCTATTAAAAAAACCAAAACACCCTAAACCTTAAATTAAAACTTAAACCATAAACCTAAAACCTAAACCTGACAAGTTCCTATAGACTTTTGTTGTGCTGGCTGAACCTTTGTTAATCATTTTTTGGACTTTTTTTTTGGTTTATACTTTGGCCCTTATGATTTTCCTTGATTGATGGTTTCATTTCTGAGTTATTCAGTCATTTATGGTTGCTCAACTTGGTTTGGCTTGGTGACTACTTGTTGTTGGGACTTTGGCTTCAGGGATCCTATCTTAGTTTTGTTGGCTAATTCTCAATTAATCGGCATTGGTCAGGTGCATTGTGATGGTTGGTTCTAGTTTTCCCCAGTTTGGAGCTTGGATGGGTATTTAGTTAATGGCTATTGTTGGTGTTATAACTTTGTTCTAGCCTCTCTCTCGATTGTTGTGATTAGTCTATTGCAGTTTTTGTTTGGTGATTTGGCTGCTAAATGGTTGTTGGTCAATTGCTTTTTATTTAATGGTGCTGGATCTAGAACTCTATGGACTGTTGGCCTTAAAAGTTTACTTGTATTAGGTATGCTAGCTATGATGGCATGATTGTAACCCTTCTTTATGAAGTTTGGATGCTCATATGTATTGTTTCCCCTTGAGATGATTCTAACTGAGCTTGAGCCTTCTCTTTCTAAGCTCTTTCCTTTTCATCTCTTTATCATTATCCTTTTTAGCTATGACTTTTGCCTTTGTAGTGTTTTGTAGAATTATTTTACAGTTTGGAACTTTGCAGAGGGAATGGTCATTGCTCAGTCAACCCAAGTGATGTTGTTGTGGGTCTTGCTTATCTGCCTTTTTCAAAGGAATCATGAACCGCTGCTGACTCATCCTTTTATTATTTTTAGGTTTTGTTTGTCTTACTCTATGTCTTTTTCTCTTATTCTTTTTAGGCATTATATTTTCTCTTTTGTTTCCTTTTTTTTCTAATGTACTAAAATGGTGGTTTAACTCTCTAGGTTTCTTGCAGCTCTAATAGTAGTAGAATTTTAGAGCTTTACCCCTTTTAAGGACATTGTATCTTTTCCTTTCCTATAATAAAATTCTAACTTTCCTAAAAAAACCCTAAACCCTAAATCATAAACCCAATACTCTTAATAACCCTAAACCCTAAAATATAATCCCTAGACCCTAAACCCTAAACACTAACCCTAAACCCTATACCGTAAACACTAAACCCAAACCTAAACCTAAACTCTAAATCAAAACCCTAAACCCTAAACCTAAACACTAAACCCATGCTAAACCCACAATCCAACCCTAAACCAAAGCATAAAACCTCCTAACACCTCCTAAACCCTAAACCCAAAACCCTAAACCCTAACCCTAAACCCTAAACCCTAAACCCTAAACCTTAAACCCCAAACCTTAAACCTATTCCTAAAGTAACTAAATAAATTAAAAAATAAACCTAAACCCTAAAACCTAATAAACTTAAACCTAAACCTAAACTTTAAGAATGGGTATAACTTTGACAGTAGGAATATCACCGTCAAAGGCTCGATCTAGATGCGCGGAGTCAAGCGGAGGATTGTCGTAGTGGTGGTGGGGGATCTGGAGGTGTTGCTGGATATGGAGGTTGTATTCAGAGTAGTGGTAGTTATGGAGGCAGGTGGAGTGACGGAGGTTACAACTATCATAATGGAGTAGGGAGAGATCGGGGATATAATGGTGGATCCTGCTACTCGAGAGGTCGGGGTAGTTCTGATGGGAACTAGAGAAATAGAATAAGGATCAATCCGATCTGCTACTGATGAAATTGTCTTTATAATAGAGACAGTTCTAGTTATTTAAGGTTTTTGATTTACTCAATTTGTGGTCATTTTTAATCTATGTCATCGCTTCTATCTAAGAAAACTTGGTGTTTTACTTTGTTGATGAAATCAAAAACAAGAAATGATAAATCTAAATTTGTTCTCTATTAAAAAAAACCAATAACCTTAAACCCTAAACTAAAATGTGAACCCTAAATCTTAAACCCTAAACCTATAACCATAAACCCTAAACCCTAAATCCTAAACCCTAAAATGCTAAACCCTAAACACTAAATCCTAAACCCTAAACCCTGAACCCTAAACCCTAAATCCTAAAAACCTAAAACCTAAAACTAAAATAAATAAAACTAAAAAATAAAATAAATAAAAATCTAAATCTAATTATAATAAAAACCTAAACTAATATCTAAACCAAAACCTAAACCTAAAAGTAAAATAAAATACAAAATAAAAAATAAATTAAAATAAAATAAATAAAAACCTAAACTAAACTTAAAAATAAAATAAGCCAATGAATTAAAAACCCAAATAAAATAAAAACTAAATGTAAAATAAAAATAAAATAAACTTAAAATAAAATAAAATAAAAACCTATACCTAAGAAACAAACTTTAAAATAAACCTAAACCATAAATAAAAAAATAAAATAAAATAACAAAATAAAATAAACTAAACCTAAAAAAATAAACAACAACAAGCCTTTATCCCACTAAGTGGGGTTGGCTACATGAATCCTTTCTCCATTTGTGTATGTGTCAAATTCTCATTTAATTCAAGTATACTAAATTTTTTTTGTACATCTTACAAGCCTTTTTTGGTCTACCTCACCTTTCTTAACATAAGGAAAATCTAATGCATCTACTCTCTAGCGGGTCATGGACGGTGATGCTTTATGTGGCCAAACCATCTAAGGTGACTCTTTCTAATCTTATCTGCCACCGGAGCTACTCCAACTCTTTCCTGAACAAACTCATTTCACATTTTATCTCTGAGAGTAAAGCCACTCATCGACCTAAGCATCCTCATCTCTGTAACACTTAACTTAGTCTTATGCTTCTCTTTTATTAGCCAACATTCTACACCATAAGTCATTTCAGGTCTTACCACCATCTTATAAAATTTTACCTTAAGTTTAAGTGGAACTTTTCTATCACACGACATGCCAGATGCATTCCTCCACTTCAACCATCCAACTTGAATTCTACTAATAACATCTCCATCTATTTCACCATCATTTTGAACAATAGAGCCTAAATATCAATAAACTCACTCGATTAATGACTTGTTCACCTAATGTAACAACAATACCACTAGAACTTCTACAACTAAAATTACACTCCATATATTTAGCTTTAGATCTACTTAAATGAAAACCTTTAGACTCTAATGTTGACCTCCATATTTTAAGTTTCTCTTGGACTCCCTCTCTAGTGTTATCAACAAGAAGAATGTCATCAACAAAAAGCATACACCAAGGTACATGTTCATGTAAATGCCTAGTAAGAACATCCATAACTAAAACAAAAAAAAGGCTTAAAGTGATCCTTGATGTAATCCAATTGAAATGGAAAAATATTTTGTCAATCCTCCTTGTATTTGGACACAAGTAATAGCTCTAGTATACATATCATGACTTGAATATAACCAATATTAACTCTTTTCTGTTCTAGAACTCTCCAAAGAACATCTCTTGAAACTTTATCATAAACTTTCTCTAAATCAATAAATATCATATGTAAATCCTCCTTACTTTCTCTATACTTCTCCATCAAACCTATTAACAAATGAATAGCATCCTAAAGAGAAAAAATTAAAAATAAAAAAACCTAAAATAAAAACCTAAAACCTTAACCTAAAAAAATAAAATAAAAACCTAAACTTGAACCTAAAAAAATAAAATAAAACCAAAACTTAAAAAATAAATAAAAATAAAACTCAACTAAAATAAACTAAACATAAATTAAACTAAAATAAATTAATTAAACTAAATAAAAATAAAATAAATAAATAAAAATAAAATAAAAAATAAAATAAACTAAAATAAATAAAAAATAAACTAAATAAGCTGATACTTAGTGGTTTACTTAATTTCTTTTTTAAAAAAAAAATCATAAACCTTAAATCCTAAACCTTAAATCATAAACCCTAAATCTTGAGCCCTACTGACCCCAAACCTGAATCAGAGCCCTAAACCTATCTAAATCCACAAACCCTAGGCCTTCAACCCTACACTCTACACTGACACTACTTACCAAACCATAAACCTACTAAACCCAAACCCACAACCTAGCCCTACCCTAAACCTATCAAAAACCCTACCCTAAACCCTAAACCCTAAACCCTACTAAACCTTCACACCTATCACTCCTACCACTGACCCTAAACCCCAACCTACCCACCTACCACAAACTAAAAAACCCTAACTTAACCTAAAGTAACTAAATAAATTTAAAATAAATCAAACCCTAAAACCTAATAAACTTAAACCAAAACCTAAACCTAAGAATGATATCTCCTTGATGAAGGTCGGGTTTGTTTAGTCTTGTTGAGCTTTGGTTTCCCTTTGGTTTGGTGGCTCTCTTCTTATTGGTCTCCTGCTGTGTTGGTTTTAGGATGGCCTTGCCTTTAACATGTTTCAGAGCTTTCTTGATTGCCTTTTTACCTTTTTGCCTAGCCTCTTTTTTTTCCTATGAGGGATTATTGGCTAGTGGTTTCTTGGTCGCTGTGGTTTTTTCTAGACTTTTTATTTTGGTTTTAGCTATCTGGAATCATGATTATTGGTTAGGCCTGGTTGTGGGCTTTATTTCTTCCTGGGTTGAGTTACTCTCTTTAGAGCTGTTACCTGTCATCTAATTTTTGTTTCCCTTTTCTAGTGGTTTTGTGGTGTTTGCTTGTTGGTTGGATGGCTCATTAGCTTATCATTTCTTTCTTTTATGGAATGAACCTGTATGTGGCTTTGGTTGTTCTTGGCTCTATTGCAATTTTGCTAATTCCTACTACTATGGTTGGCTAGGTGGCTTGATGGCTAGCTGCAGTTGTGTTGTTGGTTGGTGGATCTGTAGAATTTTTGGTTCTTTACCTTTGGTCTTTATTTCTTTTGGGTACCTTTATTGGTGACTGTTTCTTGGTTGTTGTCTTATTTGGCAAGTTTCTTTTCTATGGTTTGGCTGGATGTTTTGCTAGTTAGTTGTCTATTTAAGCCTGATGATAGCTACTGGAACTTGGCGAGCTTTTAGTTGTTGGCTATTTGGTTTAATTGAGGTAAGTTGGCTATGATGGTTTGGATGTTTCCCCTATTATCATTTTGGCTGGTAACACCATATGTGATTGTAACCCTTCTTCTGAAGTTTGGATGCTCACATATCTTATTGCCCCTTGAGATGAATGTGTGAGTTTGAGTTTTTTATCATTTTGTTTCTTTTGTGTACTTAGCTTGTCCTTATTTCTAGATGTTTATCTCTATCTTAAGTTCTTTGCAGGTTTGTGGTAGGTTTTAAGGCTATAGGTGGGTTGTGCATCTCTCAAAAAATTTTAGGATATAGATGTCTTTGGCTGCCCTTCTTGGAATTTTGTGAAGTTTCTTTCTTACTTTTCTTTATTTTTCTTTGGTTTTCTTATAATAGGTAGGAAAATTTTCTCTTTAGGCTAATTGTAGTACTTTGAACAAAAGTTTAGAGATTTATCCCATTTAAGAACCTTGTATCCCTTTCTTTTTGGCAATAAAATTATCTCACTTTTGATTTAAAAAAAAAAACCCTAAGAATGGGCAGAACGTTGATGGCTGGAACATCACCGTTAACCAGGCTTAGTCTAGATATGGTAGTGGAGGCAAAGCCAGAGGCAGTGGTTATCACTGTGGGGGTGGCGGATCTGGAGGTGCTGGTGGATAAGGAGGTAGTGGTCAGAGCAGTTGTGGTAATGAAGGTGGGAGGAGCTATGGAGGTTACAGCTGTGGTGGTGGCCGAGGGAGAGATCGGGGATATGATGGTGGATCCTGCAACTATGGAGGCCAAGGTGGTTTTGATGGGAACTAGAGAAAATAAAAAATAATCGATCTGATCTGCTACTTATGGAACTGTGTCTTTACAGTAGAAACAATTCTAGTTATCTAGGGTTTTTAATCAGCTCTATGCATGCTCACTCTTTATCTATGTCATTGCTTATGTCTTAGAAAACATGGTGATTTACTTGGTTGATGAATTCAAATAGAAGAAATGTTGAATCTGAATTTGTCCTCTATTAAAAAAAATCAAAAACCCTAAACCCTAAACTAAAACTTGAACCCTAAACCTAAAAGCTAAACCATAAACCCTAAACCTTAAACCCTAAAAACCCTAGACCCTAAACTCTAAATTCTAAACCCAAAACACTAAAACTAAAACTCTAAACCCTAAACCATAAACCATAAAACCTAAAACCCTAAACCTAAACCCCCTAAACCCAAAAATAAGAAATAAAACCCTAAACCTTAAACCTAAAACAAATCCTAAAGTGACACTAAAACCTTAAAACATAAACCCTAAAATGCTAAAACCTAAACTACTAAATAAAACCTATAAAATAAATAAATAAAACCTAAAATGGTATAAAAAAATAAAATAAAATAAACATAAACTAAATCTTAAACCTAAACCTAAACATAAAATTAAAATTAAAAAACTAAACTAAAATAAATAAATAAAAAACCTAAACTAAACTAAAAAAAACCTAAATAAAACTAAACCTAAAGAAATAAAACCTAAATAAAAAATAAAACTAAAATAAAACTAAACCTAAAAATAAACCTTAAAATAAATAATAAAATAAATCCTAAACTTAAAACCTAAATAAAATAAAATAAATACCTAAACTAAAATTAACTAAATAAAATAAATAAAACTAAACCTAAAATAAACTACACTAAACCTATAAATAAAATAAATTAAACCAAAATAAACTTAAACCTAAACTAAAAATAAAACTTAAAATAAACCTAAAATATAAACCTAAACCTAAACCTAAAAAAATAAAATACTTCAACCTAAATAAAAAATAAACATAAACAAAAAATAAAATAAATAAACTAAACTAAAAATAAACCTAAAAAATGTATAAAATAAACTATTAAAAATCCTAAACTAAGATAAAATAAACTAAACTAAATAAAATAAGAATAAACCTATAAATAAAATAAAATAAAATAAAATAAATAAACGTAAACTAAATAAACTACATGCCATTTTAATTTAAAAAATTAAAAATTAAATTAAAATAAAGAAAAAAAACCCTAAACCCTAGGCCTAACCATACATAACCCTGACCCAGGCCCTGGGCCCTGAGCCCAGGCCTAAAACAAACCCTAAACTGACTCTAAATCCACACTGGGCTCAAAACCAGGCCACACCACCCTGACCCTACCTGAAATTAAAACCCTGGGCTGGGCTTAAACCCTAAACCCTAAACCAAAACTCTAAACCCTACAACCAACCTAAACCCCAAACCCAAAACTCCAAACCTAAACCTATAAGAAGATAAATGTATAAATAAAACCTAAACTAAAACCTAAACCTAAACCTAAACCTAAACCTATAAATAAAATAAAAAACAAAATAAAATCAAAACTATAATAAGATAAATAAAAGCCTAAACTAAGTAAAATAAATAAATTAAACCAAAAAAAACTAAATGAAAAATAAAACTAAAATAAAGCTAAGATAAAATAATATAAAAACTAAATAAAACCTAAACCTAAAAATAAACCTAAAATAAAAATAACACTACCCTAAACTAAAAAACCCAAACCTAAAATAAAAACAATAAACCTAAATCTAAACTAAAATAAACTAAATTAAAATAAATAAAATCTAAACCTAAACATAAAATAAACTAAACCTAAAATAAACTAAATAAAATAAAATAAACTAAAAAATAACTAAACTAAAATTGAACCTAAAAAAATCCTAAAACTGACCTAAAACCAAACCTAAAAAAATAAAATAAAATAAACCTAAACCTAAACTTAAAAAATAAAATAAAAATAAAACTAAACTAAAAAATAAACCTAAACTTAAACTTAAACCTTAAAAATAAACAAAAAAAACTATTAATAAACTAAACTTAATAAAAATAAAAATATTCCTAAATAAAAATTAAAAATAAAATAAACTAAAATAAAAAGAGAATATGCTAAATAAACCTAAACCTACCTAATTACTTTTTAAAAAAAAAACCCTAAACCATAAACTAAAAATAATAAACCTAATAAACTAAAATAAATAAAACTAAGCATAAAATAAAATAAAATAAATCTAAAGAAACCTAAAATAAAATAAAAAAATAATAAAATCCTAAGCCTAAAATAAATAAAAAAAATAAACAAAACACTAAAAAAAAAACCTAAACCTAAAGTAAAAAATGAAATAAAACTAAAATAAACCAAAACCTAAACTAAAATTAACCAACCTAAAATAAATAAAACCTAAACCTAAACTAAATAAAATAAAGTAAACTAAAAATAAATCAAAATTTAAACTAAAAAATAAAACCTAAAACTAAACCTAAAACAAAAACCGAAAACCTAAACCTAAAAAAATAAAATAAACACCTAAACTTAAAAATAAAAAATAAAACCCAAACCTAAAAAATAAAATAAAAATAAAATTACACAACAAATAAACCTCAACCTTAAAAATAAACTAAAATAAAAGACCTAAACTAAAATAAATAAACTAAACTAAATAAAAATTAAAAATAAACATAAATAAAAATAAACTAAAATAAATAAAAAATTAAACTAAATAAAAATAAACCTATCACTTTGGTTAATTTAAAAAAAACTCTAAACCCTAAGCTAACCCTAAACCCTAAGCACTAAACCCTAAACCCTAAACCCTAATCCCTAACCCTAAACCCTACCCTACCACTACTAAATCCTAGCCTAAACCCAAATCCTGGCAAGATCCAACTAAAACCTAAACCTAAATTAAATAAACCTATAAAATATATAAGAAAACCTAAACCTAAATAAAATAAAAAAAAAGCAAACTAAAACCTAAACCTAAAAAAAAAATAAACTAATAAAAATAGACTAAAATATAATGAATAAAAACCTAAACTAAACTTAAAAATAAAATAAACTTAAGAATAAAAATCCTAATTAAAATAAAAACCTAATGCACCAAAAATAAAAAAATAAAAACTAAATAAAAGCCTAAACCTAATAAATAATCCTAAAAATAAATAAAAAATAAAACCTAAATCATAAACTTAAAAAAACCTAAACCTAAAATAAAAATAAAATAAACAAAATAAAAAGAAACCTAAAAGATCAATTTCAAAATAACATCTCAGCTCAAAATCTATGCCATAAATAAACTAAACCTAAACCATAAACTAAATAAAATAAAATAAACTAAAAATAAACCTAAACCTAAACAAAAAAATAAAACCTAGAAAAAACTTAAAATAAAAACATGAAACATAAACCTAAAAAAATAAAAGAAAAACCAGAACTTAAACCTAAAAATAAAAAATATATCTAAGGCTAAAAAATAAAAATAAAAGAAAGCTAAACTAAAAAATAAACATAAACCTAAACTAAAACTAAAAGATAAACTAAAATGACAAACCTAAACTAAAATAAATAAACTAAACTAAAAAGTGAAAAATAAACCTAAATAAAAATATAAAATAAACTAAATAAACCTAAACCTGCCGGTTTACTACATTTAAATTATATCCAAAAAATGAAAAATGATAATGGAGATTGGATCACTGACATTAATGTTATTAAAGATTCTGTTATTAACCACTTTAGAAATATGCTTAATAAAAGCCACTCCTATGAAGCTATTTCTAATTCACATTTGATCTCTTCTATTATTACCAATGATGATAATCATTAGCTTACTAGGTTGTCTACTAAAGATGAGATTGATAAAGTTCTCAATAGCATGAACATTGATTTCATTGCTGGTCTGGAGGGTTGTACTACTCAATTTTTTCAAAATTGTTGTAAAATTATTAAGCATGACTTAACCAATGCTATTGTTGATTTCTTTATTGATAATCCTCTTCTTAAATATTTTTTAAGCACTTCCAATGTTTCATACCTAAAAAAGATAATATGGATTCTTGGAGTGATTTAAAACCTTTTAGTCTTTGTGCATTCTTCAATAAATTGATTTCTAAAATTCTTGCTAATAAACTTAGTCCTTTACTTCAAAAAATTATCTCTCTCAACCAAACTAGTTTTGTTAGAGGGAGATCTATATCTAATAGCATTCTCCTTGCTCAAGAGCTTATTCATGATTTGGATGTTCCAACTAGAGGTGGTAACATCTTTTTTAAATTAGATATTTCTAAAGCCTTTGATAATATATCTTGGGATTTCCTTTTAAATATCCTTCATTTATTAGGTTTCTCTGATAATTTCATTAACCTTATTAAAAACTATATTAATAATGCCTGATTTTATATTCTTCTTAATGGTGAAGCTTTAGGTTTCTTTCCTTCTTCTCATGGATTAAGACAAGGAGATCCCTTTCCCCTTCTTTATTTATTATTGTTGTGGAATACCTTTTTAGGAATTAAAATGATTTATTCAATAACAATCCTAGCATGTACTTTATAACTCTTTGTGGTATCCCTATTTCTCATCTTAGCTTTGCTGGTGATTTTATTATCTTTTGTAATGTTTCTTTTTATCATATCAAAAGTCTTAAGAAATTTTTAAATTATTTTGTTAGAGAAAGTGGTCTTTCTATTAATGAAAGCAAGAGCTACTTTATTACCTCCTCAAAAATTTCTAATAATAAAATCAATCATATCTTAAGAATCAGTAACTTTAAACACCAACAACTCCCTATTAAATATCTGGGTGCTCCTCTTTTCAAAGGTCAAAAAAGATGCCATATTTTTGTCAAGCTTATCCAAAAAATTTCTAATAAAATTTTGGAGTTGGAATTTCACCTACTTTCTTTTGGTGGTAGGCGTACTTTGCTTAATAGTACTCTTAATTCAATGCCTTTATATCTTATTCAAACCATTATCCTTATTAATTCTATCTTAAATTGAATTGATCATCTCCTTAATAATTTTTATTGGGGCTCTAATAATTTAGTTAAAAGGATGCATTGGACTTCTTGGCATAAATTTTGTGGCCTTTTAGATGAAGGTGGACTTGGCTACAAACCTATTCATGAAGCTATTACTGCCTTCTCCCCTAAACTCTGGTGGAATATTAGAAAACAAGATAGCCTCTGGGCTAATTTTATGACAACTAAATACTACTAGGGTTAGCACCCTCTAATATGTACTTATAAAGTTGTTGACTCCCCGATTTGGAAAAGGCTTTGCTCCATTAAATGGGAGGCTAAATCCTTGATATCTTGGGCTATAAATTCAAGATCTTTCATTTAGCAAGACAACTAGATTGGTGGTGGTTCTATTGATTCTTTTTTATCTACCCATTCTACTGCTGCTACTAAAATTAACTCCTTTTGGCTTAATAATAAGTGGAATGATAGTAACCTTACTGAATTTATTCTTATCTCTCTTTTTGATTAATTTAGTGATATTCCTATCCTTTCAAACAAGCTTGATAAAATTCTTTTTAAGCTATCTTATAATGGTTATTTTATTCTTAAGGATGATTGGAATTATATTAGAGACGCTCATATTTCTTCTAATGTATTTATTACACATTAGAATAATATCATCCCTATCTTTTATTCTATCCACACTTGGAGAATTCTAAAGAAATTTATTCCTCTTGATTCCTTGCTCTGGGATAACGGATTTCATTTGCCTTCCAAATGTTATTATTGTTTTCATATAGAAAATGTTAATCACGTTTTTGTCAATGGTGCTATTGCCTCCAAATTATGGGTTTGGTATGATCTTTTTAATACTAACCATTTCCATGGCTTTCTTTCTTTATATCAACTTCTTGAAGCCTATTTTCACAAAACTATGAAAGGTCATATCAAAGATTTAATTTCCATTACCCTTATTTATTTCATATGGATGGATAGAAATGATGCTAAATATCATGGTGTTCCTATGAATCATAAAAGGATTATTGCTAGAACCAAAGAAAAAAATTCATGCATTATTTAATGCTAATTTAATTAGTAACACACATTTTGGGGGTTGCAAGTTTGTGGCCAAAAAATTGGGTCTTTACCTGCCTGAGATCACATTCTATAAAGAAGATAGGATTATATATTGGATAACACCTCATAATAATATTATTAAAATTAATATTGATGGCTCCGTCTCTCAAAATACATTTGGTTATGGTGGTATTTTTAGGGATTTTGAAGGTAATGTCATTTGTGCTTTTGCTTATCCTCTTAAAGCTTGTTCTATTATCTATGCTAAATTAATGGTTGTAAATAAAGCTATTGACATTTGTTTACAAAAAGGTTTCTTCAATATTTGGATTGAAGTTGATGCTCTTTTACTCATTGATATGCTAACTTCCACTAAGATGGGGAATGACAATTTATTCTATCTTTTTAATCATGCTGGAACACTCCTCTCAAGTATGCTTTAAAATTTCTCACATTTGGCGTGAAGGAAATGCTTGTGTAGATTTTCTGGCTAATCTAGGTGTTAAATTAAATGATATCACTCTTTATGATCATCTTAATTTACCTAGACAATTGAGAGGCTTGGTTAATCTGGATAAAACCAGATTACCTCATCTCAGAAATTAATTTTGCATTGTGTTTTTTAGGTTTTCTATGTTTTCTTTGTGTGCATTTTCATTTTGCTGCATTCCTCTTGCTGGTTCACTCCCTTGTTTGATTTGTGCTGTAATATTTGGGAGATCTCTTTGAGTTGGTGGTTGGTTGTTCAGCCTCTGTTATTAGAGAGGTGTTCTCATTGGCTGGCTATTTTATTTAGGGATCTGAATGTCAACAATTTCTTCATGTGCTTCCTTGAACTTGTAATGGCCTCTTTTTAAGTTATGCCTCTACCTGCTTTCGGCTTTTCCCTTTACCTAATTTGTACTGGTTTTACCTCTAGTTTTGGCTAGTTATTTCTTTACTTAGGAAGGTTTTGCTGTTATTATTTTAGGCTTGGTGGGTGCTATTATTTCCTACAATCCTCTACATGGCTTTCTTGGGTGGCTATTATTTCATGGCTACTGTTGATCTTTTCACTCTTGAGTTTATGCTAGGCCTTTTGGTGGTTTTTATTTATTGGTTTCTCCCTTTACCTTGTTGCTGGAAGGGTGATAATTTATGGTCATTAGTAATATTTTTTCTCTTTGGTACATGTTTTTTTTCCATGGAGTCTGGAAGGGGCCTTGGCCTATTTTTCTTTCCGCTCTAGTTGGCTGTTGGTTGTTGGGTGGTCCTCCTAGGTTGCGGCTTTTTGTCTGGTTGGGTGATTACCATTTGTTTCATGGTTGTTTTTGGTGGCTTCCTGTTCATTTGTCACTATGCCTATCTTTCTCTTTTGGATGCTTATTTATCAGTTGGCTAGTTTGGTTGGTTGGTTTTAGTTAGTTTTCTTTTTAGTTTTCTTTCTGAACTATTGTTAGCTGGTAGGTTTGCCATTTTGGTGGTTTTTCTTTGTTTTGGTTTTGGCCTTATGGTGGCTGTTTGTTGGTTGTTGATTCTAGATGTTTGCTTAGTTGGGTGGCTGCTATTTTTTGCCTTGAGTGCTGGTGGCTCAGTCTATTATTTTGGCTGAGGATTTGGACTACTTTTGGTTTCTCTAGCTCCCTTTGTTTCCTGTGTCTTGCCTCTTTCTTGGTAGGGTGGACTTGGTTATTTTCCCTGCTGCTCTTAGTGGTGATTTTTTGGTGTTTTCTGGATGGCCCTTTAGTCTCCTCATTAGTTTTTTCCTCTCTCTAGTGCTGTTATTTTCCTGTGGCTATCTTTCTATCTTTGATGGAGGTATTGCGACTACCTTTTTATTTCTTGCCTTTGCTATCTGGGTTAGACTGGTGGTTGCTATTAATGTTGGCCTTGTTGTCTGATCTGGTTTGGAATTATTGGTTTCTTGGTGCTTATTGTAGGTTATTGTTTTGGTTTTGGGTTGTTGCTTGTGGTTGTCTAGTGACACTAGTGGGTTTGGTTCCTATCCATGGTGACTTTGCTTTTAAGGCAAAATCTTGGCAGCTGCTCTTTTATTTTTGCTGTGGTGGTTTTATTGATGCTACTTCCTTTCAGGCGTGGTGGCCTTTAGTCGACTAGGTGATTTGTGGGCCAACTATTTCTGTTGCTTGGGCAGTAGGTACTAGAGAATTGTTGACTTTCACTCTTTGGCAGATTTCCTTCATCGAGGTAAGTGGGGGATGATGGTTGGGATGATTTCCTTATTATCTTCTGGCTGGTAGTAGCATATGTGATTGTAACCCTTCTTTTGAAGTCTGGATGCTCACATTTATGGTTGCCCCTTAAGATGAAGGTGTCTGAGCCTAAGCCTTAGTTGAAATTTTCTCTTAAATTGCTCTTTATTATGTGCTTAAGCTTCATTTTCTCTAGCTCTACTAATTACATCTTCTAGTTGCTTATGAGATTCTTTTACAGGTTCTTTGCAGGTTCTGGATCCTAGATTTGGATTGTGCAACTCTCAAAAGACTTTTGATTTCTAGAAGTGGGCTTTGGTTGATCCTCCTATTTACTGAGTTGTTGCTTAGTTATTTTTGGTCTTTTATTTCTTTTGCTTAAGTTTTTATTTCCTTGCTTTTATTGTATTAGATAGGGGATTTTTCTTTATAGGTTGAATGTACCTCTTTCAGTGGTAATTAAGAAAATTTTCCCCTCTTAAGGAACTTGTACTCCTTTCTTTCTGGCAGTAAAATTCTCCCCTCTATGGGTTTTCTTAAGAAAAACTCTTAAACCCTAAACCCTAAGCCCTAAAAGTTAAACCCTAAACCCTAAAAACCTAGAAACCTAAACCTAAGCTAAATAAAACCTAAAAATCAAATAAATAAAAAACCTAAACCTAAATAAAATAAATAAGTAAAATAAAATAAAAACCTAAACTAAAACCTAAACCTAAACCTAAAAATAATAATAATAATAATAAAATAAATAAAAGTAAACTAAAATAAAATAAATAAAATTCTAAACTAAACTAATAAAATAAAATAAACTTAAGAATAAAAAACCTAAATAAAATAAAAAGTAAACTTAAAACATAAATAAAATAAACTTAAAATAAAATAAAATAAAAACTAAATAAAAACTTAAACTTAAAGTATAAACCTAAAAAAAATAAAAAAATAAAACCTAAACCCTAAACTAAAACAAAACCTAAATCTAAATAAAAATAAAATAAAATAAATAAAATAAACTTAAACCTAAATTAAAATAAACTAAACTAAAATAATTAAAACCTAAACCTAAACCTAAAATAAACTAAACTTTAACCTAAACTAAATCTAAATAAAATAAAATAAACTAGAAATAAACCTAAACCAAAACTAAAAAATAAAACCAAAAAATAAACCTAAAATAAAATCCTACCTAAAAACAAAATAAAATCCTAAACCTAAACCTAAAAAATTAAATAAAAATAAAACTAAAATAAAAATAAACCTAAACCTAAACCAAAAAAATAAACTAAAATAAAAAGCCTAAACTAAAATAAAAAACTAAACTAAATAAAAATAAAACATAAACCTAAAAAAATAAAAAATAAAGTAAACTAAAATAATAAATAAATAAATAAAATATACTAAATACCTAAACCTATCAGTTTACTTCATTATAAAAAACCTTAAACCTTGAATCCTAAACACTAAACCCTAAACCTACAATCTTAAACCCTAAATCCTAAAAAACCCTAAACCCTAAATCATAAACCCTAACCCTAAACCTAAACCTAAACTAACTAAATAAATTAAAAAAAAAAACCTAAACCCTAAAGCCTAATAAACCTAAACATGAACCCTAAGAATAGGAAGAACCTTGACGACAAGAACATCACCGTCAAGTCTACATCTAGGTGAGTCAAAGAGTAGTGGTTATCATAGTCGTGCTGGGGGATTTAGAGGTGTTGGTGGATATGGTGGTGGTGGTCAGAGCAATGGTGTTTATGGAGGCGAGAGGAGCGATGGAGGTTACAACTGTGGTGGTGGCGGAGGGAGAGATCACGTATATGATGGTGGATCCACTACTGGAGAGGCTAGGGTGGTTCTGATGGGAATTACTGGCGAAGGCATGATGACTTATGGAACTATGTCTTTACAGTAGAGATAATTCTAGTTATCTAAGGTCTTTGGTTTGATCTATGTATGCTCATTTTTTATCTATGTCACCACTTATGTCTTAGAAAGATTAGTGTGTTACTTGTTGATGAAATAAAAAAGATGAAATATTAAATCTGAATTTGTTCTCTATTAAAAAAAATAGAAACTAAAAACCATATACCCTAAAATAAAACCTGAACCCTAAAACTAAAATCTAAACTTGATAATTTACTAGAGCCTTTTGTTGTGCTAGCTGAACCTTTATTGATCCTTTTGGATTGGACTTTTTAGTTTCTAGTGGTTGGTGGCTATTTTTGGCCCTCTTTTGTGTGGTTGTTTTATCTTAGTGATTTGCACTGGCTACAGCTTATGTTTCCTTCAATTGATTATCTGATTTCAGAGTTATTTAGTCATTTGTGGTTGCTCACCCTTGTTTGGTTATTGGGACTTTGGCTTGAGGTCTCTTATATTGGTTTTGTTGGCTATTTCTCTATTAATTTGCATTGGTCTGGTGCTTACTGATGGCTAGTTCTGGTTTTCCATGGTTTGGAGTTTGGATGGGTTTCTGGTTAATGGCCATTGTTGGTGTTCTGACTTTGTTCTATCCTCTCTTTGGGTCATTGTGATTAGTCTATTGTGGTTTTTGTTTGGTGGTTTGGCTGCTAACTAGTTGTTGGTTGGTTACTTTTTGTTTAATGGTGCTAGATCTAGAACTCTTTGGACTATTGACCTTAGATGTTTGCATATATCAAGTATGCTGGCTATGATGGATTTGATGCTACTCACCTCTTCTCTCTGGTTGGTAGCATTACATATGATTGTAACACTTCTTTATGAAGTTTGGATGCTCCTATGGGGGGGATACCCCATAAGATGATCCCAACTGAGCCTGAGCCTTCTCCTTCTAAGCTCTTTCCTTTTCCTCTCTTTATCCTTATCCTTTTTAACTATGACTTTTGCCTTTGTAGTGTTTTGCAGATTTCTTTTACATGTTGGAACTTTACAGAGGAAATGGTCATTATTCAGTCAGCCCAAGTGATGTTGTTGTAGATATTGCTTATCTTGCTTTTTGAAAAGAATCATGAATTGCTACTAACTCATCCTTTTACTATTTTCATGATTTGTTTTAGTCTTATTCTATATCTTTTTCTCTTATGCTTTTTAGGCGCAGTATTTTCTCTTTTGTTTTCTTTTCTTTTCCTAATGTACTTAGATGGGATTTAGTACTCTAGGTTTCTTGTAGCTCCAAGAGCAGTAGAATTTTAGAGCTTTACCCCTTTAAGGATATTGTACCTTTTCCTTTTATGGTAATAAAATGTTAACTTTACAAAAAAAAATCCTAAACCCTAAGCCCTAAACAACCCTAAACCCTAAATTGAAACCATAAACCCTAAACACTAAACCCTAAACCCTAAACCCTAAACTCTAAATCCCTAAACCCTAAATATTAAACTAACCCTAAACCCGAAAGCCTAAAGACTAAACCCTAAACCCTAAACCGTAAACCCTAAACCCTAAAAGCATAAAACCTAAAATCCTAAACCCTAAACCCTAACCATAAACCATAAACCATAACCCTAAACCTTAAACTAAACCTAGAGTAACTAAATAAATTAAAACATAAACCTAAACCTTAAAACCTAATAAACCTAAACCTTTAGAATGGGCAGAACCTTGACACAGTGAACATCATCAGCAAAGTCCAGATCTAGATGGAGGCTAGGTGGAGGCGACGATTATCATAGTGGTTGTGGGGGATCCAGAGGTGTTGGTGGATATGGAGGTGGGGGTCGGAGCAGTGGTGGTTATAAAGGTGGGAGGAGCAATGGAGGTTACAACCGTAGTTGTGGCATAGGGAGAGATCGAGGATATGATGGTAGATCCTGAGAGAGGGGGGTGGTTACGGAGAACTAGAAAGAGTTCGACCGCTACTTATAGAACTGTGTCTTTACAGTTGGGATGGTTCTAGTTATGTAGGGTTTTTAATTTACTCTATGTGTGCTCATTTTTTATCCATGTCATCGCTTGTGTCCTAGAAAACTTGGTGTATTACTTGGTTGATGAAATCAAAAAGCAGAAATGTTGAATATAAATTTGTTCTCTATTAAAAAAAATGAAAAACCCTAAACCCTAAACCCTAAACCTTAAACCTATAACCATAAACCCTAAACCTAAACCAAACCTACTAAACCAAAAACCCTAAACCCTAAACCTACCACTAAACTAAACCCTACCCCCCACTACCCTACATCCTAAACCCTCTCCCACCCCAAACCCTAAACCCCCCTAAACCTAAACCTACAAAACCTAAACCTAAACTAACCAAACCTAAAATAGAATAAATAAAACCTAAATCTAAATAAAATAACACCTAAAACCTATACCTAAACCTAAAAATAAAATAAAAAAATAAAACTAAACTAAAATAAAATAAATAAAACCTAAAATAAATTAAAAAATAAAAATATGATATAAAGTTAAATAAAACAAAAATTAAACTTAAAATAAAAATAAAATAAACATAAAATAAAATAAAATAAAAACCCAAACCTAAAAAAATAAACCTTAAAATAAAACCTAAACCATAAATTGAAAAAAAAGCCAAAAATTAAAATAAAAGAAACCTAAAATAAAAATAAACTAAACTTAAATAAATAAACCTAAACCTAAACTAAATAAAATAAAATAAATAAACTAAACCTAAAATAAAAAATAAAACAAAAAAATAAACCTAAAATAAAATCCTAAACCTAAACCTACAAAAAAATAAAAAAACCAAACCTAAAAATAAAAAAAAAATAAAACCTAAACCTTAAAAAAATAAATAAAATAAAACTCAACTAAAATAAACCTAAACCTAAACTTAAACTTAATAAATAAGCTAAAATAAAATAAACTAAATAAAATACAAAATAAACCTAAAAATAAAAAAAAAATGAAATAAACTAAAATAAATAAAAATAAACTAGATAAACCTAAACATTGCTTAATTTTAAAAAAAAATCATAAGCTAAATCCCTAAACCCTAAAATCACTAAACCTAAACCCTAAACCCTAAACACTAACCCTAAAAGGCTAAACAATAAACCCTAAAGCCTAAACTCTAAATCCTAAACCCTAAACCCTAAATCCTAACCCTCAACCCTAAACATAAACTCCAAACCCTAAACCTAAACCTAAAGTACTAAATAAATTAAAAAATATACCTAAACCTAAAACCTAATAAACCTAAACCTAAACCATAAGAATGGTATCTCCTTCTCATGGTGGTTAGGATTATTTCTAGTTTGTACTGATGAGCTTTGGATGCCATCTGGTTTTCATAACTCTCTCCTCTTATCGGTCTCTTGCTGTGTTGGTTTTACGATGGTCTAGTGATTGGAAGGCTTTGGAGCTTGCTTCCTTGCCTTTTTCCCTAGCCACTTTTCTTCTTGTGAGGGTTTATTTGCTGGTGGTTGCTTGATGGCTATGGTTTTTTCCAGCCATTTGCTTTCGTTTTTGGCTATATGGCGTCATGATTATTGGTTGAGCCTGGTAATGGGCTTTGTTCCATCTTTGGCTGAGTTACTCTCTCTGTAGTTGTTACCTGCCATCTAGTTTTTGTTCCCCTTTTTGGTGGTTTTTTTAAAGATTTTTGGTGGTGTTTTCCTATTAGCTAGATGGCCCATTAGCTTATCATTTCTTTATGTTCTGGGATGAACCTATATGTGGCTATGGTTGTTCTTAGCTTTGTTATTGTTTTTGCTGATTCCTACTGCTATGGTTGGTTGGGTGGCCTTGATGGCTGGCTGCAGCTCTGATGTTGGTTGGTGGATCTACAAAATTTTTGATTCTTTACCTTGGTCTTTGCTTATTTTGGGTGGCTTTGATGGTGGTTGTTTCTTGGCTACTGTCTTGTTTGGTTGGTTGCTTGCTCTGGTTTGGCTGGATGTTTTATGAGTTAGTTACATATTTAATCCTGATGATAGATACTAGAATTTGGCAAGCTCTTGGTGGTCGGCTATTTGGTTTAATCGAGGTAAGTTGGCTATGATGGCTAGGATGTTTCCCCTATTATCCTTTTGGATGGTAGCACCATATGTGATTGTAACCCTTCTTATGAAGTTTGGATGCTCACATATCCTGTTGCCCCTTGAGATGAATATGACTAGGCCTGAGCCTTATCTATGATTTTTATCATTTTGTTCCTTTTATGTCCTTAGTTTGTCCTTATTTCTAGATGCATATCTTGATCTTAAGTTCTTTGCAGGTTTGTGGCAAGTTTTAGGGCTTTAGGTGGTTTGAGCATCTTATAGAAGATTTCGAGATATAGATGGCTTTGGCTACCCTTCTTGGAATTTTGTGTTGTTTCTTTCTTAGTTGTTGTCTTTTCTTTCTTTTGCTTTGGTTTTCTTGGAATAAGTAGGGGATTTATCTCTTTAGGCTATTTGTAGCTCATTGAGTAGTAATTTAGAGATTCATCTCCTTTAAGGACCTTATATCCCTTCATTTTTAGCAATAAAATTATCCCACTTTTGATTTTTTTTAAAAAGCCATAAGAATGGGCAGAACCTTGATGGCAGGAACATCACCATCAACCAGGCTCAGTCTAGATCTTGTGCTGGAGGTGAAGGTGGAGGAGGCAATTATTGCAGTGGTGGTGGGGGATTTGGAGGTGTTGGTTGATATCGAGGTGTTGGTTGATATCGAGGTGGTGGTCAGAGCAGTGGTGGTTATGGAAGCTAGAGGAGTGATGAAGGTTACGATCATGGTGGTGGCGGAGCGAGAGATCGAGGATATGATCGTGGATCTCGCTACTCTAGAGTGTAGGGTGGTTTTGATGAGAACTGGAGAAACTGAAAAATGGCTAATCCAATCTACTGCTTATGGAACTATGTCTTTACAGTTGAGAGTTCTAGTTATCTAGGGTTTTTGATTTGCTCTATGCATGCTCATTTTTTATCTATGTCATCGCTTGTCTCTTAGAAAACTTGGTGTGTTACTTGGTTGATGAATTCAAAAATAAGAAATATTGAATCTGAATTTATTGTCTATTAAAAAAATATAACCAAAAACCCTAGGCTAAAACTTGAACCTAAACCCTAAACCCTAAAACCCTAAAACCCTAATCCTTAAACCATACTTTAAACCCTAAAACCTAAACCCTAAAACCTAAACCGTAAAACCCTAAACCCTAAACACTAAATCCTAAACCCTAAACTCAGGTTAAAAAGAAATACCTTAAACCCTAAACCTTAAACCCTAAACCTTAAACCCTAAACTAAAACCTAAACCCTAAACCTAAAACTTAAACCTTAAACCCTAAACCCTAAACACTAAACTTAAAACCCTAAATGCTAAACCCTAAAACTGTAAACAATAATCTCGAAACCCTAAACCCTAAAACTTAAACCTAAATAAGAAAATAAAATAAAATAAAATAAAAACCTAAACTAAAACCTAAACCTAAACCTAAACCTAAACCTAAACTGAAAAATAAAATAAAATTGATAATAAAAAAAGAAAATAAAGCCAATGCCATGAGTCACGACACCATGATAAGAATAGGTCAAGATCGGCCAAAGGCCGATAATCTATAGGGAATCTAAGAGAGAAAGCGTTCAAAAACTCACCAAGAATGTGAGGGATCCCAAAATCACCTAATAATAATGTTTAGTTTAGTTTTAGGGTTTAGGTTTTTGGTTTAGTGTTTATTACTTATTATTAAGTTTTATTAGTTTTAGGTTATTTTTAGTTTTAGTTAGGTTATTAGTTTAGTATTTTTCTTTTTATTTATAGTTATTATTATTTTAAATTAGTTTATGGGGGGTTGGGGGTTGGGGGAGGGGGATTATGTTTAATTTATTAGTTTATTTTCTTAGTTTGTTTATTAGGTTTCAGTTCATCTTAGTTTTGTTATTAGTTATTATTAGTTAGTTAGTTAGTTATTTAGTTTAGTTAATTAGTTATTATTAGTGTATGATTTTATTATTATTTAAGTTTTAGTTAGTTTTAGTTAGTGGTTTAGTTTTATTAGTTTAATTTTGTTAGTTTATTTATTAGTTTATTTTATTAGTTTTATTAGTTTAGTTATGGGTATGGGTTTAAATTTATTAGTTTTTTAGTTTAGTTTATGGTTTAGTTTTTTATTAATTATTGTTATTTATTTATTGTTTATTATTATTATTATTAGTTTAGTTTATTGGTTTATTATTACTTTTATTTTAAATTTTTTTTTCTTTAGTTCATTATTATTATTAGTTTATGTTTATTATTATTATTTTTATTATGATTATTTAGTTTATTTATTTAGTTAGGGTTTACGGTTTAGTTATTTAATTATTTATTAGTTAGTTTATTATTAGTTTTATTATTATTAGTTTATTAGTTTAGTTAGTTAATTATTTATTATTATTACTATTATTATTAGTTTTTATTAGTTCACTTATTTTTAGTTAGTTTTATTATTATTATTAGTTTAATTATTAGGTTTATTACTTTAGTTATTTAGTTAGTTTTGTTTAATTTTGGTTATTAGTTTATTAGTTTATTATTAGTTAGTTATTATAATTTTTTTTAGTTAGTCATTTTATTATTAGTTTATTAGTTATTAGTTAGTTTATTAGGTTAATTTATAATTATGTTTATTTATTACTTCATTTTTATGGTTTATTAGTTTAGGTTTAGGGGGGAGAGTATTATGTTTAGTTTATTAGTTTATTTTGTTAGTTTATTTTGTTAGTTTATTTATTAGGTTTCAATTCATATTAGTTTATTTATTAGTTATTATTAGTTAGTTAGTTAGTTATTATTAGTGTATGGTTTTATTATTATTTAGGTCTTAGTTAGTTTTAGTTAGTGGTTTAGTTTTATTAGTTTAGTTTTGTTAGTTTGTTTTATTAGTTTTATTAGTTTAGTTATGCGTATTGGTTTAGGTTTATTAGTTTTTTAGTTTAGTTTATGGTTTAATTTTTTAATTATTATTATTATTTATTATTTATTATTATTAGTTTAGTTTGTTGGTTTATTATTAGTTTTTGTTTTAATTTTGTTTTTTTTCTTTAGTTCATTACTATTATTAGTTTATGTTTATTATTATTATTTTTATTATGATTATTTAGTTAGGGTTTAGGGTTTAGTTATTTAATTATTTATTAGTTATTTAATTATTAGTTTATTAGTTTAGTTAGTTAATTATTTATTATTATTATAATTATTATTATTAGTTTTTATTAGTTTAGTTATTTTTAGTTAGTTTTATTATTATTATTATTAGTTTAATTATTAGGTTTATCACCTTAATTATTTAGTTAGTTTTGTTTAATTTAGTTATTAGTTTATTAGTTTATTATTAGTTAGTTATTATTAATTTTTTTAGTTAGTCATTTTATTATTAGTTTATTATTAGTTATTAGTTAGTTTATTTGGTTAAGTTATAATTATGTTTATTTATTACTTCATTTTTATGGTTTATTAGTTTAGGTTTAGGGTTTCATTATAGTTAGTTATTTAGTTATTTATTATTAGTTATTATTATTAGTTTATTAGTTTATTTTTTGTGTTTATTATTTATTAGGGTTTAAGTTTATTTATTAATTAGTTTTTTTATTAGTTAGCTTTCTTAGTTAGTTAGTTTATTAGTTATTAGTTTTAGGTTATTAATTATTTATTATTAGTTTTATTTAGTTTATTATTAGTTTTAGTTTTTTATTTGTTATTATTAGGTTTTTAGTTTATTATTTATTTGTTTATTGGGTTTTCTTGGTTAGTTATTACTTTATTTTAATTTAGTTTTATTATAAGTTTATTAGTTTTTCTAGTTATTGTTTAGTTATTAATATTAGTTTTATTAGTTTACTTATTAGTTATTTTATTTTTGTTTAGTTTATTATTATTAGTTTTATTAATTTAGGTCTATGGGATTAGTGTTTAGTTTTTTTTAGTTTTATTATTATTATTTTTTTAGTTATTATTATTATTAGTTTATTAGTTGTAGTTTATTTAGTTATTAGTTATTTATTTAGTTAGTTTAGTTATTATTAGTTTATTATTATTATTTAGTTTTTATTAGTTAGTTTTTTTAGTTTATTATTATTTATTAGTTTAGTGTTTAGTTTAGTTTAGTTTTGGTTATTTATTATTAGTTTAGTTTAGTTAGTTTTTATGTTATTAGGTTTTATTATTATTTAGTGTTTTTTAAATTATTATTAGTTTTTTGTTTAGTTTATTTTTTATTATTAGTTATTAGTTTATTAATTTGGTTAGTTTTATTAGTTGATTATTATTTTTAGTTAGTTTATTAGGCTTGTTTATTATTATTAGGTTTAGTTTATCTATTTAGGTTTTATTTATTATTTAGTATTTTATTAGTTTACTTTTTATTATTATTGGTTTAATTATTTATTTTATTTAGTTTAGTTTATTATTAGTTTATTAGTTTAGTACTAGTTGTTATAAGTTATTTAGTTTTAGTTTATTAGTTTTTTAGTTTTACTATTAATTTTAGTTATTATTATTTAGTTAGTTTATTATTAGGTTTAGTTAGTTTATTTGTCTAATAGTTTAGTTTAGTTATTAGATTTAGTTATTAGTTAGTTATTACTATTAGTTGTTTATTAATTATTTAGTTTGTTTATTAGTTTTAGTTTGGTTTAGTTTTATTAGTTTAGTTATTGGTATTAGTTATTGGGTTTAGTTTTATTATAAGTTTGTTATTTATTATGTTAGTTATGTTTAGCATTAATAATTATTAGTTAGTTATTATTATTAGTTAGTTATTTATTAGGGTTTAGTTTAGTTAGTTTATTAATTTTGTTTTTATTATTCGTTTAAGTTTAGTTTAGTTTTTTAAGTTTTAATTAGTTTGGTTTATTTTTAGTTAGTTTATTAGGGGGGTTTTATCTTTAATTTAGTTATTAGTTTGTATATTAGTTTAGTTAGTTTTTGTTATTATTAGTTTATTAGTTTTTTAGTTATAATTTTGTTGGTTTAGTTTAGTTAGTATTATTTGTTTTTATTTATTATTAGTTAATTAGTTTTAGTTTACTATTTATTAATTTTAATTTTAGTTTAGTGTTTTATTAGTTTCGTATTAGGGTTTGGGTTTAGGGTTTGTTTTACAGTTTAGCATTTAGGGTTAGGGTTATTATATTTTATTTTATTTTTAGTATTTAAGGTTTAAGGTTTAGGTTTTAGGTTTAGGGTTCATGTTTTAGTTTATGGTTTAGAGTTTTTGGTTTTTCTTAGTAGAGAAGAAATTTATATTTAACATTTCATCTTTTTGATATCATCAACCAAGTAACACACCAAGTTTTCTAAGACACAAGCGACAAGATAGATAAAAAATGAGCATGCATAGAGAAAATCAAAAATCCTAGAGAACTAGAATCATCTCTATTGTAAAGACATAGTTCCATATAGCATATTGGATTGTCCATTCTTTAGTTTCTCTAGTTCCCATCAAAACCAGCCTAGCTTCTCGAGTAGCAGGATCCACCATCATATCCCTGATCTCTCCCTCCGTCACCACCATATATGTAACCTCCGTCGCTCCTCTGGCCTCCATAACCACCACTACTCTGACCACCTCCTCCATATCCACCAGCACCTCTAGATCCCCCACCACCACTGCAATAACTGTCTCCTCTGCCTTTTCCTCCACCGCTAGATCTAGATTGAGCCTGGTTGATGGTGATGTTCCTATCATCAAGGTTCTGCCCATTCATAGAGTTTAGGAAAATGTTTAAGTCTATTTGGTTTTATGGTTTAGGTTTAATTTTTAATTTATTTAGTTACTTTAGGTTTAGGTTTAAGGTTTGAGGTTTAGGGTTTAGGGTTTGAGGTTTAGGGTTTAGGGTTTGAGATTTAGGGTTTAGGTTTAGGGTTAGGGTTTAGCATTTAAGGTTTAATGTTTAGGGTTTAAGGTTTAGGGTTTTAGGATTTATGCTTTTAGGGTTTAGGGTTTTGGGTTTAGGGTTTTAGGATTTATGCTGTTAGGGCTTAGGGTTTAGGGTTAAAGTTAGTGTTTATGGTTTAGGGTTTAGGTTTTCGAGTTTAGGGTTTAGGGTTTATGGTTTTTTAGGGTAGAGGGTTTAGGGTTGTAGGTTTAGTGTTGTAGGTTTAGGGTTTAGGGTTAGTTTTGTTATTTAGGGTTTAGGGTTTAGGATTTAGGTTTTAGGGTTTTATAAAATTAAGTAAACCTATAGGATTAGGTTTATATAGTTTTTTTTAGTTTATTTTATATTTTTTATTTAGGTTTATTTTTATTTTTATTTAGTTTAGTTTATTTATTTTTGATTTATTTATTTTAGTTTATTTTTTAGGTTAAGGTTTATGTTTATGTTTATTTTTTAGTTAAGTTTTTTTTTTTTTTTTGTAAGTTAGGTTTTGTTTTTTTCTTTTTCAGGTTTAGGTTTAGGTTTTTATTTTATTATTTTAGGTTTAGGTTTTAGGTTTTTATTTTAGGTTTATTTTTAGGTTCTATTTTTTTGTTTAGGCTTAGGTTTATTTTTAGTTGAGTTTTTCTTTTATTTTATTTAGTATAGGTTTATTTCTTTTATTTTTAAGTTTAGGTTTAGGTTTTTAATTTATTTTTTTATGTTAAGGTTTTAGATTTTTATTTTAGGTTTATTTTTATGTTTTGTTTTTTAGTTTAAGTTTAGGTTTATTTTTAGTTTATTTCATTTTATTTAGTTTAGGTTTAGGTTTAGGTATAGTTTATTTTAGGTTTAGCTTTAGGTTTTATTTATTTTAGTTGTTTTATTTTTGTTAATGTTTAGCTTTATTTTATTTTATTTATTTTTATTTTAATTTAGGTTTAATTTTTTTTAGTTTAGGGTTTACCTTTTTTATTTATTTTTAGGTTTTAATTTTTTATTTTTTTTCGGTTTAGCTTTTTATTTTATTTTATTTTTGGTTTTTTTTATTTTTATTTTAAGTTTACTTTTTTTTTATTTAGGTTTTAAATTCTTAGGTTTATTTTATTTTTTTAGTTTAGTTTATGTTTTTATTAATTTTATTTTAGTATATTTTTATTTTTTATTTTCTTTTAATTTTTATGCTTAGTTTAGGTTTTTATTTTATTTTATTTTTTTATTTTATTTAAGTTTATGTTTTTTTAGATTTTATATAGTTTAGGTTTGGGTTTTTAGGATTTTAGGGTTTAGTGTTTAGGATTTAGGGTTTAGGGTTTAGGGTTTTAGGGTTTAGCATTTAAAGGTTCAGGGTTTAGGGTTAGGTTTTAGGGTTTAGGTTTTACTATTTAGTGTTTACTCTTTAGGGTTTAGGGTTTTTAAGGTTTAGTATTTAGGGTTTAGGGTTTAGCATTTAACTTTTAGTGTTTAGGGTTTTTAGGGATTAGGGTTTAAAATTTAGGGTTTGTTGAGGGTTTACGGCTAAGGGTTTTAACATTTTAGGGTTTAGAGTTTTGGGTTAGGGTTAGGATTTAATGTTTAGAGTTTAGGGTTTAGGGTTGTAAGTTGTGGTTATAGGTTTATGGTTTGGGGTTTAGGGTTTAGGATTTAGGGTTTATTATTATTTTTTGAATTAAGTAAACTAGTAGGTTTATGTTTATTTTGTTTATTTAGCTTATTTTTTAATTATTTTAGTTTATTTTATTTTTTATTTTAATTTAGGTTTACTTTTTTATTTAGTTTAATTTATTTATTTTAAGTTTATTTATTTTTGTTTAAGTTGTTTTATTTTAGTTTATTTTTTAAGTTTAGGCTTAGGTTTAAGTTTATTTTTTAGTTTTGTTTTAGTTTTATTTTATTTTTTAGGTTTAGGTTTTATTTTTTATAGTTAGGTTTAAGTTTGGGTTTTAGGTTTTTATTTTAGGTTTATTTTTAGGTTTTATTTTTTATTTATGTTTAGGTTTATTTTTGGATTATTTTATTTTATTTAGTTTAGAGTTTAGGTTTAGTTTTTTTTGTATATTTTAGGTTTATTTATTTTAGTTTAAGTTTTCATTTATTTTAGTTTATTTATTTGAGGTTTAGGTTTTTTTCAGTTTAGGGTTTAGGTTTTATTTTTAGGTTTGTTTTAAGTTTAGGTTTTTATTTAATTTTTTTTTTTTTATTTTATTTAGGTTTTATAGTTTTAGGCTTACTTTATTTTTTAGTTTAATTTAGGGTTTATTTATTTTATTTTACTTTAGCTTTTATTTTTATATTTTTTGTTTAGGTATAGGTTTATGTTTAAGTTTATGTTTAAATTTTGGTTTAGGTTTTTATTTTTATTTTATTAATTTTATTTTATTTAGGTTTAGGTTTATTTATTTATTTTAAGTTTATTTAGTTTGGTTAAAGTTTTAGGTTTTAGGTTTAGGTTTAGTTTAGGGTTGAGGTTTAAGGGAGTTTAGTTTAGGGTTTAGGGTTTAGTGTTTAGGGTTTAGGGTTTAGGGTTTTAGGATTTATGGTTTAGGGTTTAGGGTTAGTTTCAAGGTTTATGGTTTAGGCTTTGGGTGTAGGTTTTAGGGTTTTAGGGTTTATGCTTTTAGTGTTTTGGGTTTTAGGTTGAGGATTAGTTTAAGGTTTTAAAGTTTTGAGTTTAGCCCAGGTTTTAAGTTTAGTTTAAGGTTTAATTAATTATTTAATTAATTAGGATTTTAGATTTTATTTAATTAATTAGGATAAAGTAATTAAATTTAATTTAGGTTTAGTTAGGGTTTACGGTTTAGGGTATAGTTAATTTAAGGTTTTAGGTAATGGGTTTAGGGTTTAAGGTTTAGGGTTAGTTTTAAGGTTTTGGGTTTAGGGTTTAGGGTTTAGGATTTAGGGTTTAGGGTTTACGATTTTGGGTTTAGGATTTAGGATATAGGGTTTTATTTTAAATTTATTTTCAGGTTTTTTTTAGATTTAATTTTGGTTTATTTTATTTTATTTAGTTTAGAGTTTAGATTTAATTTATTTTAATTTTTTTAGGTTTTATTTATTTTATTTAGGTTTTCATTTATTTTAATTTGTTTATTTGTGGTTTAGGTTTTTTTTTTAGTTTAGGGTTTAGGTTTTATTTTTAGTTTATTTTTATGTTTAGGTTTTTATTTAGTTTTTATTTTTTTATTTTAGTTAAGTTTTTTAGTTTTAGGCTTACTTTAGTTTTTAGTTTAATTTAGGGTTTATTTATTTTATTTTACTTTAGCTTTTATTTTTTAATTTATTTATTTTAGGTTTAGGTTTAAGTTTAAGTTTAAATTTTTGTTTAGGTTTTTATTTTTATTTTATTTAGGTTCAGGATAATTTATTTATTTTATTTTTAAGTTTTATTTAGTTTGGGTTTAGGCCTTTAGGTTTTTAGGTTTTAAGGTTTTAAGGTTTAGGGTTTAGGGTTTAGGGTTTAGGGTTGAGGTTTAGGGTTGAAGGTTTAGGGTTTGGGGTTTAAGGTTTAGTGTTTAGGGTTTAGGATTTAGGTTTTTAGGGTTTAAGGTTTAGGGTTTAGGGTTAGTTTCAATGTTTATGGTTTAGGCTTTAGGTTTAGGGTTTAAGGTTTTAGAGTTTATGCTTTTAGGGTTTAGGTTTTAGGTTACTTGATTAAGTTTCAGTTTGAGTTTAGAGCTTAGATTTAAGGTTTAGGAGTTTAGGTTTATTATTTAGGGTTTAGGTTTAGGTTTTAAGATTTAGGGTTTATAGTTTTATAGTTAACAGGTTTAGAGTTTAGGTTTTAGGTTTAGGGTTTAGGCTTTACGGATTAATCTTTTTAGGGTTTAAGGTTTATGGTTTAGGGTTAGTTTAGTGTTTAGGGTTTATGGTTTTAGGGGTTAGGGTTTAGGGTTTAGGATTTAGGTCTAGGGTTAGGGTTAGGATTTAGGGTGAAGGGTTTAGGGTTTAAGGTTTAGGGTTTAGGGTTTAGTGTTAATTTTAGGGTTTAGGGTTTATGGTTTAGTGTTTAGGATATTTAGTTTAGGTTTAGCATTTATTTATTTTAGTTTAGTTTATTTTACTTTAGGTTTAGATTTATTTTATTTTTATTTTTAGTTTAGTTTTTTTTAGTTTAGGGTTTAGGTTTTATTTTTCATTTATTTTTAGGTTTAGGTTTTTATTTATTTATTTTATTTATTTTTAGGTTTTTTAATTTTATTTTAGGTTAACTTTTTATTTTATTTAGGTTTTTAATTTTTTTGTTGAGTGCCAATTTTTATTTATATTATTTTAGTTTAGTTTTATTTTTTATTTTATTTTGTTTTTAGGTTTTATTTTAGGTTTAGGTTTTATTTTATGCTATATTTTATTTTATTTTGGTTTGGATTTATTTATTTATTTTATTTTTAGGTTTTATTTAGTTTAGGTTTATGTTTATGGTTTTTAAGGGTTTAGGGTATAGGTTTTATTTTTTTTTTTTGATTTAGGGTTTAAAGTTTAGGGTTTAGGGTTTAGCGTTTAGGTTTTATAGTTTAGGGTTTAAGGTTTTAGAGTTTGGCATTTTGGGTTTAGCATTTAGAGTATAGAGTATTTAGGGTTTAGGTTTAGGGTTAGGGATTAGGTTTTAGGATTTAGGTTTTAGGTTTAGGGTTCACGTTTTGGTTTAGGGTTTTTGGTTTTTAGTTTTCTTTTTTAACAAAGAATAAATTCAGATTTAACATTTCTTTTTTTATTTATTTAGTTTATTTTTTATTTATTTTAGTTTATCTTATTTTTTTATTTTTATTTATGTTTATTTTTTTATTTAGTTTAGTTTATTTATTTTAGGTTTAGGTTTATTTTTTGGTTAAGTTTTATTTTTATTTTATTTCTTTGGTTTAGGATTTATTTTTTAAATTCTAGATTTAGGTTTACGTTTAGGTTTTAGGTATTTATTTTCAGTTTATTATTAGGTTTTATATTTTAGTTTAGGTTTAGGTTTATTTTTAATTTTTTTTCTTTTATATATTTTGGGTTTAGGTTTATTTTATTTTATGTTTAGGTTTTATTTATTTTAGTTTAGTTTCTTTTAGTCTAGGTTTAGGTTTATTATATTTTTTTTATTTTAGTTTTAGGTGTTTTTTTTATACTTTAGGTATAGGTTTTATTTTTTATTTATTTTTAGGTTTTATTTTTAGGGTTTAGGGTTTAGGGTTTTAGGGTTTAGGGTTTAGGGTTTTGGGTTAGGATTTAGGGTTAAGGGTTCACGAGTTTTTCCTAAAAGTAAGTAAACTCGAAGGTATAAGTTTATTTAGTTTATTTATTTTATTTTTAATTTATTTTAGTTTACTTTATTTTTTTATTTTGGTTTTTTTTTACTAAGTTTAGTTTAGTTATTTTAGGTTTCATTATTTTCATTTAAGTTTTTTATTTTAGTTTATTTTTTAGGTTTAGGTTTAATTTTTAGTTTAGTTTTATTTTTATTTAATTTTTTAGGTTTTTAGGGTTTGAGTTTAAGGTTTAGGGTTTTAGAGTTCATGAATTTAGTGTTTATGATTTAGGATTATGGTTTAGGGTTTAGGGTTTAGTGTTTAGGCTTTGTGGAATAGGGTTTTTGGGGTTTAGGGTTTATAATTTGAACCACTTACTTATTTAGGATGTATTGAATGATTTCAATATAATTGATAATTGATATTGTCCAATGTATTTTTTTTAAAATATATGGTTGTAGGTTTAGGGTTTAGGGTTTAGGGTTTAGGTTTTAAGTTTAGGTTCAGGTTTTAGTTTAGGGTTTAGGGTTTAGGGTTTTTTTGGGTTTAATGCCTAGGGTTGTAGGTTTAGTGTTGTAAGTTTAGGGTTAGTTTTAGGTTCAAGTTTTAATTTAGTTTATATTTTATTTTATTTTAAGTTTATTTTATTTTTATTTTACATTTTTTTATTTTATTTATATATTTTATTCTTAGGTTTATTTTATTTTTTTATTTAGTTTAGGTTATTATTAATTTTAATTTAGTTTATTTCTATTAATTTATTTTATTTTATTTTTAGGTTTAGGTTAATGTTTTAATTCACATTTTTATTTTATTATTTTATTTCATTTTATGTAGGTTAAGGTTATTTTATTTATTTTATTTTTAGGTTTTACTTAGATTAGGTTTAGGTTTTTTGGTTTTTAAGGTTTAGGGTTTAGGGTTTAGGGTTTTTGGGTTTATGGTTTCATGGTTTAGGGTTTAAGGTCAGGGTTTAGGGTTTAGGATTTAGGGTTTAATGTTTAGGCTTTAGGGTTTAGGGTTTTTAGGGTTTAGGGTTTAGGGTTCAGGGTTTAGGGCTTATATTTTTAAGCACGATCATATTTAAGAGGTATTGAAAGATTTCAATATAATCGATACCGTCCAAGGTATTTTTTTTTAAAAGTATAGGGTTATAGGTTTAGGGTTTAGGGTTTACTGTTTAGGATTTATGTTTTAGGTTTAGAGTTCAAGTTTTAGTTTAGGGTTTAGGGTTTAGGGTTTAGGGTTTAGGGTTTAAGGTTGTAGGTTTAGGGTTGTAGGTTTAGTGTTTGAGGTTTAGGGTTAGTTTTAGGTTTATGTTTTTATTTTATTTTCTTTTAGGTTTATTTTATTTTCATTATGCATTTAGTTTTTATTTTATTTAGGTTTTTTATTCTTAAGTTTATTTTATTTTTTTAGTTTAGTTTAAGTTATTATTTATTTTATTTTAGTTTATTTTTATTAGTTTATTTTATTTTATTTTTAAGTTTAGGTTTTAGTTTACATTTATATTTTATTTAAGTTTAGGTTTTTTAATTTATTTTACTATTTAGTTTTACTTAATTTAGGTTTACATTTTTAGGCTTTTAGGGTTTAGGGTTTAGGGTTTAAGGTTTAGTGTTTAGGGTTTTATGGTTTAGAGTTTTAGGGTTTAGGGTTAGGGTTTAGGGTTTAAGGTTTAATTGGTAAAGGCTTTAGGGTTTAGTGTTTAAGGTTTAGGGTTTAGGGTTAACTTTGGGTTTTTGATTTTCGGTTTAAAGTTTTTTCGGGTTTAGGGTTTATGGTTATAGGTTTAGGGTTAGTTTTTTGGTTTAGGGATTTTTTTTAATTACGCAAACTAATAGGTTTAGGTTTATTTAGTTATTTATTTATTTATTTTAGTTTATTTTATTTTTTTATGTTTATTTACGTTAATGTTTTATTTTTATTTTGTTTTTTTATGTATTTTAAGTTTATTTATTTTAGTTTAGGTTTTTGTTTTAATTTATTTTTTAGGTTTATGTTTAGGTTTATGTTTATTTTTAGTTTAGTTTTATTTTTATTTTTATTTCAAGGTTTAGGTTTTATTTTTTGTTTTAAAGTTTAGGTTCAGGTTTTTATTTTATATTTTTTAGGTTTAGCTTTTAGGTTTTTATTTTAGGTTTATTTTTAAGTTTATTTTTTACTTTTGGTTTATTTTATGTTTATTTATTTTATTTAGTTTAATGTGTTTGTTTAGTTTATTTTAGATTTATGTTTAGGTTCCATTTATTTTAGTTTAGTTTATTTAGTTTAGGTTTAGGTTTCTTTTATTTTGATTATTTTAGGTTTGGGTTTTTATTTTAGTTTAGGGTTTAAGTTTTATTTATTAATTATTTTTAGGTTTATTTTTATAGGTTTAAGTTTTTATTGAGTTTTTATTTTATTTTATTTTAGGTACATTTTATTTTTATTTTAGGTTCAGTTATTATTTTCTTTTAGTTTATTCATTTTTAGGTTTATTTTATTTTTTATTTTAGTTTAGATTTTTATTTAATTTTTAATTTTTATTTTATTTTATTTTTAGGCTTATGTTTAAGTTTAAGTTTTTATTTTATTTTATTTTATTTTGGTTTAGGCTTATTTATTTATTTTATTTTCAAGTTTTATTTAGTTTAGGTTTAGGTTTTTAGGTTTTAGGGTTTATAGTTTAGTGTTTGGGTTGAGGGTTTAAGGATTAGTGTTATCAGTTTTAGGGTTTAGTGTTTGAGGTTTAGGGTTTACGATTTGGGGTTTTAGTGTTTACGGTTTAAGGTTTAGGGTTTAGGGTTTAGGGTTTTACGGTTTAGGGTATAGGGTTTAGGGTTGTAGGTTTAGGGTTTAGTGTTTAGGGTTAGTTTTAGGGTTTAGAGTTTAGGGTAAGGGTTTTTTAATTTTTAATTTTTTAATTTTTTTAAAATTAAGTAAACTAATAGGTTTAATTTTATTTAGTTTATTTTTATTATAGTTTTTCTATTTTTTATTTTGATTTAAGTTTATTTTTTTTATTTAGTTTAGATTATTTATTTTAGGTTTATTTATTTCAGTTTAAGTTTTTATTTTAGTTTGTTTTTTATGTTTAGGTTTAGGTTTCGGTTTATTATTTAGCTCAATTTTAATTTTTTTTAAAGGTTTTGAGTTTATTTTTATTTTTAGGTTTAGGTTTAGATTTTCATTTTATTTTTTTAGGTTTAGGTTTTAGGTTTTTCTTTTAGGTTTATTTTTAGGTTTTATTTTTTAGGTTAGGTTTAGGTTTATTTTTAGTTTATTCTATTTTATTTAGTTTAGGTTTAGGTTTGATTTAGTTTATTTTAGGTTTAGGTTTAGGGTTTTTTTTAATTTAGGGTTTAGGTTTTATTTTTTATTTATTTTTAGGTTTGTTATTTAGGTTTGGTTTTTATTTAGTTTTTATTTTATTTTATTTTATGTTTATTTTAATTTCATTATAGGTTTACTCTTTATTTTATTTAGATTTTTTATTTTTTTCATTTAGTTTAGGTTTTATTATTTTATTTTAGTTTAGTTTTTATTTTTATTTTTATTTTTTTTAGTTTTAAGTTTAGGTTTATGTTTAGCTTTCAGTTTAAGTTTTTATTTTATTTTGGTTGAGATTTATTTATTTTAAATTTTATTTTGTTTAGGTTTAGGTTTTTAGCTTTTTATGGTTTAGAGTTTAGGGTTTAGGGTTTAAGGTTTTTTTTGTGAGTTTTGGGTTTAGGGTTTAGGGTTTAAGGATTAGGTTTTATGGTTTAAGGTTTAGGATTTAGGGTTTTAAGGTTTAGGGTTTAGGGTTTTTAGGGTTTAGGGTTCAGTGTACCAAGTTTAGGTTTTAGGTTTAGGGTTTAGGTTTTAGTTTAGAATTTAGTTTTTTTGTTTTTTTTTAACAGATAACAAATTCAGATTCAACATTTCATCTTTTTTTTTTTAGTTTATTTTTTATTTTTTTATTTATTTTATTTATTTATTTTTGTTTATGTTTCTTTTTTACTTTTATTTAGTTTAGCTTATTTATTTTAGGTTTATTTATTTTATTTTAAGTTTTTTATTTTAGTTTATTTTTTTAAGTTTAGGTTTAGATTTTGGTTTAAGTTTATTTCTTAGTTGAGTTTTATTTTTATTTTATTTTGTAGCTTTAGGATTTATTTTTAGTTGAGTTTTGATCATTTGAATGTAGATTTAATTTATATTTAGGAATATGATTGGATATATAAATTGATTATTCGAAGATCAATTGATTTTGGATTGATTTGGATTAAGGTTTGGCTAAGTCCATGGGATTGGTCATATGGCTTAGGAAGGGTTTCAAGTTTGGATTTCATCATGGGCTTCAATCTTTTGATTTTGAAATTTGGGTTTGGATTTGGATTTCAATTTGATGTTCGAATTCAGCTTAAGGTTTGGCTTGAAAATGTGAACATGGATTGGATTTGGGTTGTAGAGTAGGTGGATTATCCTAATCCCTAAGGCATAACCTAATCCTATGGTTAACCCTTCTAAGACTTTAGGCTTAGGTTAAGTGTTTACCTAATTCTTTGAAGTGTCTTATGACTAGAGAAGTCTTAGTGTCTAAAAGAATCCTAAGTGTTGCCCTTGGAGATAGATGATTGGAAGACCGAATCCAAGTTTCATATTATAGACTCCGATACATCTTTCAACACTTTCTATGGGAGACCATGGATACATGAGAACAACATAGTTTCATCCTCTCTACATCACTGTATGATGTTCGTGAGAGGTGGGATCATCTACTATGTCAATGAAGATCTCAAGCCATTTACAATTTATGAGGTCAACATGTATGAGGATGCAACTTACTACCTCCCTCAAAATCAACAAGTATATTCTTGTGAACTTGGCCAAAGTTTAAAAATAAAAAGAAAAAGAAAAAGAAAAAGAAAAGAAAAGAGGAAAATGAAAAAACAATAAAAAGGAGCAAAAATAGACTTGGAGGAGGAAGTTAAGCCTAACATTAGATTCCACCCACAATTTGTTACTTCATTCGAACATATGGGTAGGATGACCTGACCTCCACCAAGCAGAGGAAGAGGCCAATTCAGAGGCAGTCCTAGGGGTGGAAAACCTCTTTATCAGCCACCCAATAAAAAATATGTCCCAGCTACCAAGAGCACACCTACTATGCATATAGACTTAGAATCTATTTCATAAGATAAGTCTTACATAGTTAGCACACCAGCCAGTTCTTCTCAGCAATAGATTCTCTTGGAGGTGACACTTGTGCTAGATAACGATGAAGATTAGGCTCCAAAGTAAAGCATAAGTGTACCGAAGTCTATATGTGAAATAGTTAGGCATCTGTTGGGAAACTTAGCTCTAAACCAATTTTCCTCTCAAAAAGTTGAGGGTTTGGTAGTTAAGGAAGCCCCTAAGTCATCCACAGGTTTGAAGACTCAGAGGTTCTTTCTGGGGCAACATCCTCAAGTTTAGAAATTGATGTAGAACTTGAAGATGATTCATATAAAGATTTAATAGAATCACCTTTCGATTGGGACTTGCCTTGTGTTCATAATTTAGCAAAGAAAGGGTTAATCCCACATACTTGGTCAAAGCGCAGGTCAGATTACTTCAAAAGAATATGGAAGAACAAATTCAAAAGCTCTCAATCAAGACCGAGACTAGGATTCGGTACAGTAGGTCTAGTCGATGATGACGATTACTGCTTAATCATCACCAATCATTTGGAATCTGATAGGTTCTTTTCAAATCACATTAACTTATTTAAGGATCTGTGCTTAGAAACTTCAGATGATCCAAATGATATTAATGTCAAACATGCACTGACAGAGTTTGAGGAAGAGATCAAGTCAGCCATCGATGAGCTCAAGGAAATTAACTTAGGAACTGTAGAAGATCCATGCCCAACATACATTAGTTCTTTATTGAATGAGATTGAAACCAATAACTTAGTTAGGCTATTGAATGAGTGTAAGGACTGCTTTGCATGGAGTTATGAAGAAATTCCTGGATTGGCTCCTGACGTAGCGGTCCATAAACTAGCAATAGAACCTGCAGCTAAGCGTATCAAGCAAGCTCCTAGATGCATGGAATTAGACATAGAATAATAGGTCATTTATGAAGTCAAGAAACTGATTGATGCTAGCTTCATCCAAGAAAAAAAATACTCTACTTGGTTAGCCAACATCAAAATCTATTGCTATAAGGTCATGCCTTTTTGTCTTAAAAATGTCAGTGCTACATACTAGTGGGCTATTACTCGAATCTTCGATGAACTTATTCAACATCAAGACGAGTCTTATGTCGATGATCTTGTGGTCAAAAGTAGAAGAGAGAAAGACCATCTCTTTGACTTGAGAGTAGTTTTCAAAAAGTTAAGATAATTTAACCTCCAAATGAACCTCTTAAAGTGTGCATTCAAAGTAGCTTTAGGGAAATTCCTTAGGTTTGCTGTCTGACACTAAGAAATCAAAATCGATCTAGAGAAGATCAAGATGATATTAGAAATGCCACCCACTAAAAATTTAACTCAACTTATATTATTCTAAGGGCATTTGGAGTATCTAAGATGCTTTATATCTAACCTATTGGGAAGATGTTAACAATTCTTAGCACTTGTCAAAAAGGATGCCAAGTTTATGTGGGATGACAAGTGTGAGCTTGCCTTTGAAGACATCAAGCATTACCTGATGATGTCATCAATTTTAGAAGCTCTATCCTGGGCAAGCCCTTTATACTTTACACTACTATGTTAGATGACTCCCTTGGTGCTTTATTGTTTCAAGCCAATGATGAAGGGATGGAAAATGCACTCTACTACCTTGGACATCATCTAATCCCTACTGAGGCTTGTTATCCACTCATTGAGAAGCATTGCCTAACTTTAATCTTTAGATCCCAAAAGCTAAAGCACTACATGCTTCATAATAAGGTGAACTTAATCTCTAGGATCAATCCACTATAGTATCCCATGTGATGGCAAATGCTATTTGAATAGTTGGCATGATGGTCCATGATCCTCTCATAGTTTGACATTACCTTTGTATCCCTCCTTGCAGTGAAAGAACAAGCGCTAATGAATTTTTTAGCAGAACACCAACTTCCCCCTAACTCTCCGCTTTGTAATGATCTCCCCGATGAATAAATCATGAACTAAGGGGATACTAGCAGTCACCATTTGGAGATGTACTTTGATGGTGTGGCTTCCTGAAAGAGGAGAAGAACCACAATCTACTATTCTAGGAATGATAGGAGTAGGAATAGTTCTCTTAACTCTGGACCATGATGTGATGAGATTCTCATATCTTCTGTCCAATCCTTGCACCAACAATGAAGCCAAATATGAGTCTCTACTTGCCAGTCTAGAGTAAACCATTACTCTAAGCATCCAAAACATCAACATCATTGTGGATTCTTAACTATTTGTCAACCAAATCACTATGTCCTATAAGGTTATAAAGTTCAAGCTCCATAACTACCATAAGTACACCATGGAGTTTTTCGCCCAAATCCCAGAGGTTACCATTTATAAGATTCCTCGATGAGAGAATCCTGTAGCATATGCTTTAGCCAAGCGTGCCAAGGAGTTGACATGTTTGGAGGATGAGCCCATATTAATAAAGGTCAAAGATAGACAAGTCTTATCCCTTATTGATATCGAACTCAACAAAAAGTACTCTCTAGAAGGGGAGGTTGCCATTACAAAGAAGGACGAGGAGTTAAATTAGAGGCAACCATTCATAGATTACCTAAATAAATGCAAACTACCTCAAGAGAAGTCCCAAGAACAATAGATAAAGCAAAGAGCACTTTCATACACTCTTGTGGATGGTGTCTTATACTGGCGGTCTTTCGATCATATGTTGTTACATTATTTAGACAAGTACGAAGCTCATAAGATCATGATTAAGGTACACTTAGGATTATGTCGAGCCAACCAATCCGGTCGAAGATGAAAACCAAGATCAAGAGACTAGGATGCTACTGGCCGTCGATGATCAAAGATTGCATGGATAAAGCTAGGTGATGCCACCAATGTCAAATACACGGTGTGGTCATACACCAACCACCCAACATTCTACATCCTACATTGGCCTCATGGCCATTCAAGTGTTGGGGTACCGACATAGTGGGTCTGATTGATCCTTCTTCTTGAAAGGGTCATCAGTTCATCTTAGCTACCACTGAGTACTTGTCCAAATGGTCGAAGGTGATTTCACTTAGAGGTCACAGCTTAGCATGTGCTCCAGGTTTTTAGGAACCATATCGTATATATGTTCGGAGTGCCTTGAAGAATTATATCTGATAATTGTACTGCATTCAAGTGCACCGAGATCAATAACTTTTCCCAGAGACACTCCACAGATTGGAAATATTTTACCATCAACTACTCAAGGGCAAATAGCTTAGAAAAAGCCTTCAATAAAACTCCCATCCAAATGCTGAAGAAGATGCTTGACAACAACAAGAAATAGTGGCATGAACAGTTAGTTGAAGCCTTGTGGGCCTATTGCATCACATATAAAACTCCAATTCAGTATGCTCCTTTCTCCTTAGTGCATGGATCCAAGTTATTCTACCATTAGAAGTCCAACTCCCATCAATAAGGATAGCTGTGAGTAGAAAAATCACAATAGAACAAAATGCCAAGTTGAGGTCAAAAGAGCTTGAATGTTTGGAGGAGAGATGCCTACGGGCATGCCAAAACCTCGAGTTGTACAAAGCTAAAATGATTTAAGCTCTTAATAAGTTGTCTGTCCTAGAACTTTTCAAGTAAGAGAGCTTATTTTAGTTCCAAGGAGATCGATATTTGCCCATCGTAAGATGGGAGGCAAGTTTGAACCCACCTGGAAGGGCCTTTGGCAGAGTGAAGGCTTACCAAGGTGAATTTTATCAACTTATTAATCATAAGAGTGAGCGCCTAATGCTTCCAATCAGCATTCTCTACTTAAAGAAATATTATAAATCATGTTCAAAAATAATTATCATTAATGAAAATTCCATTCTGAATTCAATTTCTTCCATGTTGAATGTATTCTTGTTTGTGAATCTGCCACAATATGTTTAGGGTAGGTCTAAGGAACCTGAGTGGCATCTTATCCTTCATCGAAACAACATAAACACAAAATACACACAAATATATAAAACAAACACATATCTTTTATCTCGAGCTACTCTGAGTTGAGATAATGCCCCCACCGATACTCACTCAATAGCTGCTCTAGGTTGGGCTCACGTGTTACCCTCCTAGTGTGTCACCCCAATGATGTTCTTGCTTTGGAGGATGTAAGTCTGCTATGCTTTCCTTCCTAACTTGGCTACTATGCACCAATGAGCACCTTATTAGTTTGGTAGCCCTTACTGCGTGGCCGGTAAGCTACCTCATGTTGGTTTTATTTAAGAGGATGTGAGTTTGGTACACATTGTTCTTGGATTATCCTTCATGCACTAACTGGGTTAAGTATATTTGAGGTTTAGGATAAGTACCCTAGCATCTCCTTCCCTCCAAGCTGCTTCAAGTCTTGGTCCAGTCCTTTCATGAGCTCCCTACTTAGTAGTCGCTCTAGCTCAGATAGCATTTGTGATGTCGATGATAGATTATCCTAATGATTAGTTCCACTTGGATGAAAGCCTACACACTTTCTTTCCAGATTGATCATTGCACACCAATGGACATCTTAGGTCGGTTGGTTCTCACTATGCTGATGGATACACCACTCATGCTAACGGATAAACCTTAGGTTGGTTGGTTCTCATACCTTAGGATACACCACTCATGGCAAATGTAAGTCTACTACACTTTCTCCTTGAATTGGCCACCGTACAACTATAGACTTTCTTTCTAGGGCATAAGATAATGCCCCTAGCAGCATCTCCCCTGTGGGCAATATATTTGGATCACATCATTTGCGAACCCATAAGATAATGCCCTAGGTCAGATTGATTTATTGTGCATATAACAAGTCACCCCAGTGATTGCTCCTCACTTTGGAAGATGTAAGTCTGCTATGCCTTCTTCTTAGTCACGAAAACCCCTTAGATTGGCTAACTCTACCTATCCCTTTGGATTTGTAAACTGAGGTAGGTCAAGGTATATAGCCCCTTCTTAGTGGGTCCATCGCATCATGGTCCATACATTCAGTTAAATTAAACCTAATATGATTTTCCCCAGTGGAGTTAAATCAAACTGTTCTCCCCATCAGAGCCCCAAATCATATATAAACAAGTCAAGAAAACAAATCAAATTCAAAACCAACCTCCCTAGTGGAGCCAAATTAAACCAACTCTCCCGGTATAGTCTAAATCAAAGTAATACAACTAAACTCTTATCCTAGTGGATACATACCCACATAATCCTATGAAATCAAACTAATCCGAGCCCAATCTTGTGGGTTGCATCAATTAAAATAAAATAAATTAAAGTCGATTTGATCTTAATCCTCAATGGATTATAGATTCATATCCTTAGGGGATCTTCTTTCCACAAATCATATAACCAAATCAAATTCAAACCATATCCCTAACAGATTTTTTTTCTATGTCCTCCATGTAGACCCCTCATATGTCATGTCCAATGCATGTGTATGATCCCCTAGCGGATCTCCCTCCATGTCCTTGGCATGGAATTTTCATCAAATATTATTTCTTCTCTTATGTACACCTTTAATACTTCAACAAAAAGCCTAACAATCTATTGGTTCAAATTACATCCTCTTAACATTATAATCAACATTTTATGATTTGTGATGGTACAAGCTCAAACTAACTACACAATATTATGCTAAACATATCATAGTGTGAATTAACACACTATATTATATTATAATATATGATGTTATATTATAATTTGCTATAATATAATATATTGTATAACCTTACACCTCATTAGAATCACTTAAAAGGAACAAAGAACAAATTTTTCTCAAAAATATGAATAATGTTCATTTTTGATGTGAAATTGTTATTTTTCTATTAGAAATGGTACAAATTTGCATAATTTTGGTGTTGCTTCTTGGAGTGTTATGTGAATTTGGCCAAATTCTTCCATTGCAACATTCAAATTAACATTTTTGTGAATTTTGACCCAATGTATTATAACAAAAGTAAAACGTATTAAAATGTACAATAACATTTAGTAACACACCACCACATTCATATATATGTGAATCTATATTGTTATGTACATTATATTTTAATATGCTTTCATATGATATATTATCTTACATTATGCCTTAAAATGAATCACTTCAAGCAAAAAATTTATAAAATTTGGTTGAAAATTGAACATTTATTTTGGATGTAAAATTTCATTCCTTTGATTAAATGACACCATCGCACACCCCCAATGATGTTCCCTAATGCTTACTTTATATTCGGCCAACCCCATAATCTCAGCTTATAAATTAGTATTTTTATGAATTATACTAGTATAAATTCTACTACATCATATTATAAAAAACTAAAATATGCTAAACAACAAGTAGTAATATGTAATAGTTTGCTATAATGCATGATGCTACATTATGTTATGGCAGCCTATGTTATAATACACTATAACATATTATATTATATTATATTTCATATCACATCACAAGGGATTGCCTAAGATAAAAAAAATCATAAAATTAGACTAAATAATAAAAAACTATATATTTTAGTCGTATCACTTAGATATTTTAAATTGAAATAATATATTATGATGCCATGCTCTACTTATTATGAATTTGGCCAAATTCCACCATTTTAAAGTCCAAATAAACATTTTCATAAATAATGCTAGTGTAAGCTCGACAGCATGATTTTAAAATATTGAAAGAATTTAAAATGCATAGAACATTATATTATGATATATGATGCTATACTTTGCTACAACATATAGTATTTATTTTGAACAAAAAATCTTACTTTCTAGACTACAAGTGGTGTAGCACACCTTTAGAACTACAACCTAATTCCCACTTCAAATTTAACAAATTTCATCATCTCATTTATTAAATTAATATTTTTATAATTCATATTAATATAGACTATAGGGAACAATGCCATAATATATTAAAACATTTCAAAACATCTTATAACATCCAAAAACACATCACTACATGCTCAAATAAATGATGCTACATTCTACTATAATATAGGGTATTATAATATGATTTAGGTTTAGGGTTTAGGGTATTCAAATCTTTAATAGTCAACATAAAGTCTCTTGAAGACATTTTCTTTAGCTACCATAACTATGCTAGAATTAGGACATTCTTTAGATCTATTGCTAATTACATTTTTATTCAAGGTTTAAGGTTTGTTTAGGGTTTAGGGTATAGGGTTTATGATTTGGGGTTTAGGGTTTAGGGTTTAGGGGTGTAGGTTTTAGGGTTTAGGGTTTTTGGATTTAGGGTTTAGGCTTAGGGTTTAGGGTTCAGGGTTTTAGGATTTAGGGTTTAGAGCTTAAGGCTTAGAATTTAGGATTTTGGGTTTAGGGTTTAGTGTTTAGGGTTTAGCATTTTTAATGTTTTGGGTTTAGGGTTTAGTGTTTAGGTTTAGGGTTTAAGCTTTAGTTTAGGGTTTAAGGTTTAGGATTTGAGGTTTCTTTTTAATAAAGAATAAATTTAGATTCAACATTTCTTCTTTTTGATTTCATCAACTAAGTAGCACCCCAAGTTTTCAATGACACAAGTGATGACAAAAATAACAAATGAGCACCCATAAAGAAAATTAAAAGTTCTAGATAAGTAGAACTGTCTCTACTGTAAAGACACAGCTCCATAAGTAGAAGATCAGATCAACCGTTATTTAGTTTCTCTAGTTCAAATCAGAACCACCCCCACCTCCAGAGTAGCGGGATCTGCCATCATATCCCAGATCTCTCCCTCGGCCACCATCATGGCTGTAACCTCCATCACTCCTCTCACCTCCATAACCATCACTACTCTGACCACCAACTCAATATCCACCAGCACCTCCAGATCCCCCACCACCACTGTGATAGCCACCGCCTCCACCTTCTCCTCAACTATGAGATCTAAGATAGAGCCTAGTTGATGGTGATGTTCCTTGCATCAAGGTTTTATCCATTCTTAGGGTTTAGGGTTTAAAGTTAGATTAGGTTTAAGGTTTAGGGTTTAGAGTTTGAGGTTTAAGGTTTAGGGTTGTAGGTTTTAGGTTTTAGGGTTTAGGGTTTAGGGTTTAGGGTTTAGGGTTTTAGGGTTTAGCATTTAGGGTTTAGGGTTTTAGGTTTTAGAGTTTAGGGTTTAGGGTTTAGGGTTTAGGGTTTAGGGTTTAGGGTTGAAAGTTTAAGGTTTTAGGATTTAGGGTTTAGGGTTTAGGGTTATAGGTTTAGGGTTTAAGGTTTAGGGTTAATTTTAAGGTTTACTGTTTAAGATCTTGGGCTTAGGGTTTAGCTTATTTTATTTTAGGGTTTAGGGTTTAAAGTTTATGTTTTTAGGATTTAGGGCTTAGGGTTTAGGGTTATGGGTTTAGGGTTTAAGGTTTAGGGTTAATTTTAAGGTTTAGTGTTTAAGATCTTGGGCTTAGGGTTTAGCTTATTTTATTTTAAGTTTATTTTATTTTTATTTTATTTTATTTAGGTTTTTTATTTTTTAATTTCATTTTGGTTTTTATTTATTTTATTTTAGTTTATTTTTAATTAATTTTTAGGTTTAGGTTTAGGTTTTAATTTTGGTTTTTATTTTATTTTATTTAAGTTTAAGTTTTCTTATTTATTTTATTTGTAGTTTTATTTAGTTTAGGTTTGGGTTTTTAGGTTTTAAGGGTGAAGGGTTTACAATTTAGGGTTTACGGTTTAGGGTTTAAGGTTTTAGGGTTTAGAGTTTTGTGGTTTAGGGTTTAGGGTTAGGGTTTAGAGTTTAGGGTTTTTTGTTTCGGCTTTAGGGTTTAGGGTTTTGAGGGTTTAGGGTTTATGGATTAGGGTTAGTTTAGGGTTTAGGTTTTTGGGTTTAGGGTTTTTAGGATTTAGGATTTAGGGTATAGGGTTTGGGGTTTAGGGTTTAGTTTTGTAGGTTTTAGGGTTTAGGGTTTAGGATTTAGGCTTTAGGGTTTAGGGTTTATGGTTTCTTATTTTAAGATTTAAAGTTTAGGATTTAGGGTTTAGGGTTTAGGGTTTACAGTTTAGGGTTTAGGGCTTAGGGTTTAGGGTTTAGGGTTTAGGGTTTAGGGTTTAGGGTAGAGGGTTGTAGGTTTAGGGTTTTAGGTTTAGGGTTTAGGGTTTAGGGTTAGTTTTAGCGTTCATGATTTAGGGTTTAGGGTTTTGGATTTAGAGATTAGTTTTTTTTTAAATTAAGTAAATGGGTAAGTTTAGGTTTATTTAGATTATTTAGTTTATTTTTTATTTATTTTGGTTTATTTCATTATGATTTTTTACTTAGGTTTATTTTTTATTTTTATTTAGTTTAGTTTATTTATTTTAGTTTATTTTTTAGGTTTAGGTATAATTTTTAGTTGAGTTTTTTTTCGATTTAGGTTTTAGGGTTTAGGTTTTAGGCTTAGGGTTTATGGTTTAGGGTTCAGGGTTTAGGGTTTAAGGGTTTTTTTAACTGAGAACAAATTCATACTCAACATTTCTTCTTTTTGATTTCGTCAACCAAGTAGCACCATAAGTTTTCTAATACACAAGTGATGACATAGATAAAAAATGAGCACCAATAGAATAAATTAAAAATTCTAGATAAGCAGAGTCATCTCAACTATAAAGACACCATTCCATAAGGAGCGGATCAGATTGGATATTTTTTAATTTCTATAATTCCCATAAGAAGACCACTGCTTCTCGAGTAGCGTGATTTGTCATCTTATCCCTGAACTCTACCTCTGCCACCACCATGGTCGTAACCTCCACCGTTCCTCCCGCCTCCATAACTACCACTACTCCGACCACCAGCTCCTTATCCACTAGCACCTCCAGATCCCCCACCATCACTGTGATAACCGCCACCTCCGACTTTGTCTCCACTACCAGATCTAGACTGAGCCTTGTTAACGGTGACGTTCTTGCCATCAAGGTTCTGCCCATTCTTAGGGTTTAGGGTTAGTTTAGGGGTTAAGTTTTCAGGTTAGTTTAGGGTTTACGGTTTAGGGTTGTATGTTTATTTAGTTTTATTTATTTATTTGAGTTTTCTTTTGTTTAGGTTTAATGTTTATTTTTATTTAGTTTTATTTATTCATTTTAGGTTTATTTATTATAGTTTAAGTTTTTATTTTTGTTTATTTTTTATGTACATGTTTATTTTTTAGTTGAGTTTTATTTTTATTTTATTTTTGAGTTGTAAGTTTAATTTTTTATTTTTAGGTTCAGGTTTAGGCTTTTACTTTATTTTTTTAGGTACAGGTTTTAGGTTTTTATTTTAAGTTTGTTTAGAGGTTTTATTTTTTAATTTAGGTTAAGGTTTACTTTTAGTTTATTTTATTTTATTTAGTTTAGGTTTAGGTTTAGGTTTAGGCTTAAGTTCTATTTATTTTAATTTAGTTTATTTTAGTTTAGGTTTAGATTTATTTTATTTTGTTTATTTTATTTTCATTTTAGGTTTAGGTTTTTTATAGTTAAGGGTTTAGGTTTTATTTTTTATTTATTTTCAATTTTATTTTTAGTTTTATTTTTTAGGTTAAGGTTTTTATTTACTTTTTATTTTATCCTATTTTAGGTTTATTTTAATTTTATTTTTGTTTAATTTTTATTTTACACTTAGGTTTATTTTATTTTTTTAGTTTAGTTTAGGTTTTAATTTAGTTTTATTATATTTAGGTTTATGTTTTTTATTTATTTTATTACTAGGTTTTATTTAGTTTAGGTTTAGGTATTTAAGTTTTTAGGGTTTATGGTTTAGGGTTTAGGATTTTAGGGTTTAGGATTAAAGGTTTGGGTTTAGGGTTTAAGGTTCAGGGCCTAAGGTTTAGGCTTTAGGGTTTAGAGTTTTGAGGGTTTAGGGTTTAGGGTTTAGGGTTAGCTTAGAGTTCAAGGATATTTTAGGGTTTATGGTTTATGCTTTAAGGTTTAGGGTTTTTATGGTTTAGGCTTTAGGGTTTTAGGGTTTACTATTTGAGTTAGGGTTTAGGTTTTAGGGTTTAGGCCTCAGGGTTCTTTTAGGCTTTTGGGTTTTGGGTTGTAGGTTTAGGGTTAATTTTATGGTTTAGGGTTTAAGATTTAGGGTTTAAGGTTTAGTGTTTTTTTATTTATTTTTAAATTCAATAAATTGGTAGGTTTAGGTTTATTTAGTCTATTTTTTATTTATTTTAGTTTATTTTATTTTTTTATTTTATTCAGGCTTAATTTTACTTTTATTTAGTTTTATTTATTTGTTATAGGTTTATTTATTTTAGTTTCAATTTTTCATTTTAGTATTTTTTTTAGGTTTTGGTTTAGATTTATGCTTATTTTTTAGTTTATTTTTATTTTTATTTTATTTTTAGGTTTAGGTTTAGGTTTTCATTTTATTTTTTTAGGTCAAGATTTTAGGTATTTATTTTAAGTTTATTTTTATGTTTTATTTTTTAGTGTAAGTTTTTATTTATTTTTATTTATTTTATTTTATTTACTTTAGGGTTTACTTTTAGTTTATTTTAGGTTTTAATTATTTTAGTTTAGTTAATTTTAGTTTAGGTTTAGATTTAGGTTTTTTTTGTTTAATTTAGGTTTATATTTTTTTTAGTTTAGGGTTTATGTTTTATTTTTTAGGTTTAGGATTTTTTAGGTTTTTTTATGTTCAATTTTTATTTTCTTTAAGTTTTTTTTAAGTTTATTTTATTTTATTGTTTGTTTATATTTTTTTATTTTACTTTAGTCTTATTTTTATTTTTTATTTTATTTTATTTTTAGGGTTAGGTTTAGGTTTAGGTTTTAGTTTAGTTTTTATTTTATTTTATTATAATTTATTTAGGTTTAGGTTTATTTATTTGTTTTATTTTTAGATTTTATTTAGTTTAGGTTTTGATTTTAGGCTTTTAGTGTTTAGTGTTCAGGGTTTAGGGTTTAAGGTTTAGGGTTGAGGGTTTGGGATTTAGGGTTTATGGTTTAGGGTTGTAGGTTTTATCATTTAGGGTTTAGGGTTTAGGATTTAAGGTTTAGTGTATAAGGGTTTAGGGTATTGGTTTTAGGGTTTAGTGTTGCAGGTTTAGGGTTTAGAGTTTATGGTTTAGGGTTAGGTTTTTTATTTTAGGTTTATTTATTTTAGTTTAAGCTTTTTTATTTTAATTTATTTGTTAGGTTTAGGTTTTGGTTTTGGTTTATTTTTAGTTAAGTTTTATTTTTATTTTATTTTGTAAGTTTAGGTTTTATTTTTTGTTTTTAGGTTTAGGTTTTTATTTTATTTTTTTAAGTTTTAGGTTTTATTTTTTAGTTTAGGTTTAGGTTTATTTTTAGTTTATTCTATTTTATTTAGTTTAGGTTTAGGTTTAGTTTATTTTTGTTTACGTTTAGGCTTATTTTATTTTGGTTATTTTATTTTTATTTTAGGTTAATGTTTTTTTTTAGTTTATGGTTTTGGTTTTATTTTTAGGTTTATTTTTTTAGGTTTATGTTTTTATTTAGTCTTTATTTTAGGTTTTTTTTAAATTTTATTATACATTTAGCTTTTATTTTATTTAAGTTTTTTATTCTTTGGTTTATTTTATTTTATACTTTTGATTTGCTTATTATTTATTTTATTTTATTTTATTTTTAGGTTTAGGTTTAGGTTTAGGTTTTAGTTTAGGTTTGGTTTTTATTTTATTTATATATTTTATTTAGGTTTAGGTTTTTTTATAAATTTTATTTTTAGTTTTTACTTTGTTTAAGTTTAGGTTTTTGGTTTATTTTTATTTTTATTTCGGTTTATTTCTGTTTTTATTTAGTTTAGTTTTTTTTTTATTTTAGGTTTACTTATTTTAGTTTATCTTTTAGGTTTTGGTTTTGGTTTAGTTTTATTTATATTTTATTTTTAAGGTTTAGGTTTTAATTTTTATTTTTAGGTTTAGTTTTAGTTTTTTATTTTATTTTTTTAGGTTTAGGTTTTAGGTTTATTTTCAGGTATTATTTTTTAGTTAAGGTTTAGGTTTATTTTTAGTCTATTTTATTTTATTTAATTTAGGGTTTATGTTTAGTTTATTTTAGGTTTAGTTTTCAATTTTATTTATTTTAGTTTAGGTTTAGGTTTATTTTATTTTATTTATTTTAGGTTTAGGTTTTATTTCTTTTTATGTTGATTTTATTTTTAGGTTTACTTTTTAGGTTTAAGATTTAAATAAATTTTAAATTTTTTTTATTTTGGGTTTAATTTATTTTTATTTTATGCTATGTTTTCATTTTATTTAGGTTTTTTTTATGTTTATTTTATTTTTTAGTTTAGTTAAGATTTTTATTTATTTTATTTTAGTTTAGCTTTTATTTTATTTTCCTTTTAGGTTAAGGTATAGTTTTAGGTTTAGGTTTAGGTTTAGGTTTTAGTTTAGGTTTTTATTTTATTTTATTTTGGTTTAGGTTTATTTATTTATTTTATTTTTAAGTTTTATTTCCTTTATGTTTAGGTTTTTAAGTATTTAAGGTTTGGGTTTTAAGGTTTAGGGTTTAGGGTTGAGTGTTTGGGTTTAGGGTTTAAGGTTGTAGGTTGTAGGGTTTATGGTTTAGGGTTTAGGGTTTAGGGTTTTAGGGATTAGGGTTTAGGATTTAGGGTTGTAGGTTTAGGGTTTAGAGTTTAGAGTTTAGGGTTGGGTTTTTTATTTATTTATTTTAGGTTTATTTATTTTAGTTTCGATTTTTCATTTTAGTTTATTTTTTAGGTTTAGGTTTAGGTTTTGTTTTACTTTTTAGTTGTGTTTTATTTTTATTTTATTTTTAAGGTTTTGGTTTTATATTTTTATTTTTATGTTTAGGTTAAGGTTTTTATTTCATTTTTTAGGTTAAGGTTTTAGGCTTTTATTATAGGTTTATTTTTAGGTTTTATTTTTTAGTATAGATTTAGGTTTATTTTTTAGTTTATTTTATTTTATTTAGTTTATGTTAGGCTTAGCTTTAGTTTATCTTAGGTTTAGGTTTTATGTAATTTAGTTTAGTTTATTTTAGTTTAGGTTTTAGTTTATTTTATTTTGTGTATTTTATATTTATTTTAGGTTTAGGTTTTTTTTAGTTTAGGGTTTAGGTTTTATTTTTTATTTATTTTTTGGTTTTATTTTTCGTTTTATTATTTAGGTTTAGGTTATTATTTAGTTTTTATTTTATTTTATTTTAGGTTTATTTTAATATTATTTTACATTTAGTTTTTATTTTGTTTAGGTTTTTTATTCTTAGGTTAATTTTATTTTTTTAGTTTAGTTTAGGTTTTATTTTTGTTATTTTAGTTTATTTTTATTTTAATTTTATTTTATTTTTAGGTTTAGGTTTAGGTTTAAGTTTTAGTTTAAGTTTTTATTTTATTTTATTTTATTTTTATTTAGGTTTAGGTTTAGCTACAACATAAAATATTTACTTTGAACATAAAATCTTACTTTTTTAGACTACAAGTGGCATATTTGGTACTTTTATAATTCCCACTTCAAATTTAACAAATTTCATCATCTCATTTATTAAATCAATATTTTTATGATTTATATTAATATAGACTATAGAGCATAATACCATAATATACTAAAACATTTCAAAACATCTTATAACATCCAAAAACACATTACTACATGCTCAAATAGATGAAGCTACATTATACTATAATATATGGTATTATAATATGGTTTAGGGTTAGGGTTTAGGGTATTCAAATCTCTAATAGTCAAGGGAAAGTCTCTTGAGGATATTTTATTTAGCTACCATAACTATGTTAGGATTAGGTCCTAATGACATCTTTATTCAAGGTTTAGGGTTTATGATTTAGAGTTATAGTTTAAGGTTAGTTTAGGGTTTAAGGTTTAGTATTAGTTTAGGGTTTAAGGTTTAGGGTTTAGTGTTTAGGGTTTAGGGTTTAGGATTTAGGATTGTAGGTTTCAGGGTTTGGGGTTTAGGGTTTTAGGGATTAGGGTTTTGGGTTTAGGGTTTAGGGTTTATGGTTTAGGGTTTAGGGTTTAGGGTTTAGGGTTTAGGTTTTATGGTTTACATTTTAGGTTTAGGGTTTAAGTTTTAGTTTAGGGTTTAAGGTTTTTTTTTAATAGAGAACAAATTCAGATTCAACATTTCTTCTTTTCAATTTCATCAACCAAGTAGCACCCCAAGTTTTCTAAGACACAAGTGACAACCTAGATAAAAAATGAGCACCCATAGAGCAAATCATAACTCTACAATAAGTAGAATAGTGTCTATGATAAAGATAGTTCTGTAAGTAGCAGATCAGATCAGTCGTTCTTCAATTTCTCCAATTTCCATCAGAACCAACACCCGCCTCTCGAGTAGCAGGATCCGCCATCATATCCCCGATCTCTCCTTCCATGACAACCACGATTGTAACTTCCGTCACTCCTCTCACCTCCATAACCACCACTGCTCCAACCACCACCTCCATATTCACCAGCACCTCTAGATCCCCCACCACCACTGTGATAATCACTGCCTCTACCTTCGCCTCCACCGGTAGATCTAGACTGAGCCTAGTTAACAGTGATATTCCTACCATCAAGGTTTTGCACATTCTTAGGGTTTAGGGTTTAGGTTTTAGGGTTTAGGGTTTAGGGTTTAGGGTTTTAGGGCTAAGGGTTTAGGGTTTAGGGTTTAGGGTTTAGGGTTTAGTTTAGGGTTTAGAGTTTAGGGTTTTAGGGTTTAGGGTTTAGGGTTTATGGTTTAGGGTAGTAGGTTTTGGGTTGTAGGTTTAGGGTTTAGGGTTTAAGATTTAGGGTATAGGTTTTTTAAAAAAAATTAAATAAACAAGTAGGTTTAGGTTTATTTAGTTTATTTTTTATTTATTTGAATTTATTTTATTTTTATTTTTATTTAGGTTTTATTTATTTTAGTTTATTTATTTTAAGTTTTTTATTTTAGTTTAGGTTTTTTATTTTTATTTATTTTTTAGGTTTACATTAATTTTTTAGTTGATATTATTTTATATATTTTTTTCCGTTTAGGTTTTATTTTTATTTTTATGATTATGATTAGATTTTTATTTTATTTTTTAGGTATGTTTTAGGTTTTTTTTTTAGTTTTTTTTTAGTTTAGGTTTAGGTTTATTTCTAGTTTATTTTATTTTATTTAGTTTAGGGTTTAGGTTTAGTTTATTTTATGATTAAGTTTAGGTTTTATTTATTTTAGTTTAGTTTATTTTTGTTTAGTTTTATGTTTATTTTAGGTTTAAGTTTTTTTTAGTTTAAGGTTTAGGTTTTATTTTTTATTTATTTTAGTTTTATTTTTTAGGTTTAGGTTTTTATTTAGTTTTTTTTATTTAGGGTTTTGTGTCACCATCCTTCAAAATCTTTGATGGCAGTGGAAACCCAAGATAACACATTGCACACTTAGCCAAGCATTTGCAACCGGTGGTAACAACGCCTCCTCTTCCTTTTCATTATCAATCGTGTTGCATTTGATTGGTATGCGGCCTTAGCTTTGGTGAAGACATTGTTGAGTTGGAGGACCTCTTCATCAAGAGGTTTCTTTGGCACTCAAGGAGGGTGATTATGGCGACCTCATTGTAGAGAAATAGAAACTCAATGAGTCCCTTATTGATTACATTCTCAGGTGGCACAACCTAGGCATAAAATTCAAACCACAGCTGTCCGAACAACATGCCATTGAGATTCTTCTCAAGAAATCTATTGCCTAATCACCTTCATGCTTAAGGGCTTTACCATCAAAACATTCAATGAATTAATCAGTAAGGCGGCTAGCCTATAGGAGGAAGACAAACAGTTGCCCTTTCCTAACCAATCATCTAGGCCCAAGCCGCAGAAGGTGTTTGAGAAGAAGCTAGGGGCAGTTGTGTCAGTGGAAAGAAGAAAGTAGCCAACAAGAGTTCAATATGAGAGACTATGAGCTCAACAGCCTTCTTTGCCACCTCCTGTTCCACCACCTTGGCCAACATACCGGCCACCGTAGACGCCACAACGACCATTTCTACATCCTCAGTAGCTTACCCAACAATGGTATTCATATCCATCACCAAGTAGTTACTTTCTACCTACTCTTACTAATAGATTGAATAAGCTATATTAATTCAAGAGGGAGGTAGTTAAGAAAATCTTTAAGAATCTATTAAAGAAACCTAACTTTCAGTTACCAGAGCATAAGAGGCTGGAGGAAATGGGCAAGAGTGATGATCCTAGCTATTACCCTTACCACCGCATATTAGGCCATATCTTAGAGGATTTTATCACTTTTAAGGACTAGCTTGAGCGCAGCTACAAGTTCGGAGCCTAGTTATATCTAAGGAATACTTATTAGCACAACCATCCAATTCTATTAGAGTAATCCTTGTGGATACTTGAGGTCCTCTTAAGACCAAAAAAGGATAGAAAATCTCCCTATCCTAAACCTCTAAAAAGATCATTTCTAAGATCAAGAAGCCTTCCTTGTAAGTGCCAGAAATAGCTCAAACCTCCAACACCGAGGAAGCTTTACTATTTACAAAGGATAATTCGAGGAGGATGACAGCCCAATAGCAGCAGCAACTCACCAAACTTGCCTCGAATAGTCCAGTAGCACAACCACCTTTTGAGACCAGTACTCCCTCCACCATTGCAGCTACCACCTCTTCTACTAGTTGCTATTATACTAGATGGAGCATTATATCTATGGATAAGAGCACTAAATACTTTGCTTTGATTACTTTACTTGATTTCTATCATGTACCTCCACCTAAAAATAAATTAATGAAGAAAGCTGACTCTACTTATATATTGTCTACTTGTGATGCCCTTAATTTTATTCTTATTGAAAACTCTTTCAGTCTAAATAAAAATAATAGCTCCAATAGTTTTGATCCTTTCTTTTCTAATTCAGAGCTAGACTATCCTTCTTTGAATCAATTAGGATCACCTCTTGAGAGTGACTTGGAGTCAACTGACTTTGAGGATCCCATAGGAGAAGCTATAGGTATGCTAGATGAGAAGGTAGAACTTTCGATAAGCTCATCATTCCAAGAAGTCACTGAAGTCAATCTATGTAGTGACAAAGTTCTATCACCTAGGGTAGCACTTTAGGATAATGGTAAGCAAGTCATTGGTTCCAATGAGGGGATTGCCCCTCGATAGGATGCTCCACCCATGGATATGCTTATGGAGGACCAAGCCAGACTTGATTACAGTGTCCTAGCTCACCTTAGAAAGTTTCCAACTAAGTTAAGCATATATGATGACCTTATATTTTCCAAAAAGATAAGGGAATCTCTAGACAAGGCCTTACTTGATCTAGAGATATGCCTAGCTCAGCTGCCACTACTAAAGAGGAGAAATGCCATGCAAAGGACATCTTAGAAGTTACATTGAGTGATGAAGACTTTCTCCTAGGGATGACAGGGCACAACCACCTCTTTACATTATAGTGGATGTTGGCAGATACAGGCTATCTAGAGTTTTGGTTGACCCAGGTGTATCAATCAACATTTTGAGTTTAGAACCCTTTCCTACTTGAGGATCGACATCTCCAAACTCCAAAAGAAAGGATGATGTTGAGAGGATTCAATGAACAAGAAGAGAGAGCCTTGTGGTGTTTATTTTTGGATGTATGGGGGTACTTTTTGAGGTGATCGGGTACAACATTGAGGTATGATGTAGTATCTCAAAACATATAGGCATCACCCTACAATGGACCTAATCATGTAATAAGGACTCCTAAGGCATGATGGGTCTTCGAATGCACAAGAGATTTTTTCCCTACTTTTTATGGATGAATAAAGTAGGGTTTATATTAAACCAGGTTATTAAGTTTCCTATGGAGGCAAGCCTCCATAGTTAGTCACATCTTAGCAAATGAAATTTCCTATGAATACTCTCGATTAAAGTAGACAATTATCATCTCCAAAGATTTCAAGGTTAGACTATCAAAGGATTGGTTGTATTTAAAAAATCAATCAAGAAAGTTCAAAGAGAGGACATAATTTTGGAATCCAAATAAAATAAGTAGGAAATGCTCATGATACTAGGAAGCCTAGTGAGCATTCCAATTTATCTTGTGGTTGGGATTTATAATTTTGAAGTTGAGGAGATTTATATGTTTTGAGTTGAAATTTAATTAGATTACTAGAGCTTATAATCCACCAACACAAGGTTATGGGAATGCCTAAGAGGTGAAAATTTATGCTTGTAGCCTGAAGGAAATAGCTACCTCAGGTCCTAAATCTAGGGAGGTTTGATATAAGCTAAAGCATGACCTAAATCTAAGCAATACGTGGACATAAGTGTTTACTTCCATAAGAGAGAATAAATTATCCAACTTATAAACTTATAACCGCCTGGAGTGGCCGCCAGCTAACTCCTCCTTTAACTTTAAAACCATGTAGTCTGGTCTTATGAATTGCAAGATAGCTAGGGTAGTTAATTAATTAGAGAGAGACTAAAGCCCTAAACACACTCCCTAAGAGACTAGAGCATGAGTGGTATGAGCATATGACTTAATCACTAGATGCAAAATTGTTTCAAATTTTATTTCATTGTAGACACATCATTTTGACAGAGGCTTTAGGATTTATCATGCCTAAATGCATGATGAATATTTTATGGGTCAAATCAACTAGAAGAAGGTGTTCTCTGCCACAATGGATGCCCTCACAGGTCAAGCATTCTTTTATTGTACAAGGATGGAGATTCTTCATGTTTAAATGAGAAAGAATATGCATGCATGATGTGAAACATACAACAATATAGCTAAGGGGTTACTAAATCTTTTAATTATCTTATTTATGTCTTAGGCTTTAGGATGAGGTTATGAGTTGTTTAAAATTTAGTTATAAGTAGTTTGGTAGAAAAGTTATTTTTATCCTAAGAGCCTAATCATATCTAAGCCACACATTAAAGCATCAATCATTTAATAAACTATGAAAAGCATGCCATCCTAATGCATAATGTAAACATAACATCGAACAATTATATAAACTATCGTAAAAGAATAAAAGGTTGTTTCGGTCGGGTACCACCATACAACCCGAAGAGAGAAAATATGGGTAGTCAAGCTCTACCCATATACAACCTGGAATATGAAAGAATAATTATAATTGTATTAAATGCTATGGGAGTCTTCTTTTTTTATATCTCCATTTATGATTTGGTTCCTTCTTTGATATGGATGGTGCTTGCGTTAAAGGCATCACAGGTTGCCCTAGGACAATGCCTTCTGGCCACTGCTCATCCTAATCCCCCACGACACTAATCCTAATTTCTATTGCAAAAATTACATTTATGTTGGAAAAGTAAATCTAATTACACTTGAAAATAGAGGTTAGCTAAATATACATATAATCTCAAGAAGTTGTATTTATAATTTAAACTTAGTACCTTACACATGGGTATCTAAGCCCACCTATCCTAACTTGGATTATGCTTAAGGATTTAAGCAACCTGCAAAAAGAGCATTCACATTAATTTTTAAGCATCCCTTAAGGATAATCCCCTACAAAAAACATGATTAGGCTAATATTGGCCTACCATCTAGTCTATGAAGCATACACCCTAACATCCAATCTAAAATAATACATCATAAAACAAAATATACATCACATCATACACCTTCCTAACTTAGAGCTAGAAGTGGTGACGTAATTCTATTGTATGTATTAAGGCTCGTGTGGTAAGTCTTGTTAGGCATTAGTGTTGTATTTTCTAAGTGTAGAAGGATTCAATTTAGCATGAAAGGTTGATTTCACTTGAAGTAGTTTAATTGATTTAAGAATTTTAATTTGTGTTTTTTTTTGATTGATTACACTTAGCAACTAAGTGTTATAAAGAGTGGAAAAGAGGATTGCCCTCTTTCATCCCTACCATTAGTCAATTTTTAAAGTATATTAATTTGATTTAGTTCTCTTTAGTGAATGGATTATTAAATGATTTAATTAATCCTAAGTTTAGGTTCACTTTAAATAATCCTATTCAAAATGAAAGACATCTTAAGATTAATATAATTCAATTACTACCACATGACATATATTAAATCATTCCTTTCCATCACATGTAACATGCATATGATTTAATCCTAAGTGTATCTATACATGCAACATATTTTAGCACACTTAAATGATGTATGTATGTGTATGTTTAGAATTTATATTTTATTTGATTGAATTATTTAAACATATTAATCGAAACAAAATGAAGTGTTTTGTTCTTCATCCACATCTTAAAAAGAAAATTTTGAATGATCATAACTCTAAATTTCCTTCTAATAAAGTTAATAAAACTATTTTTGTGCCTAAAAATAACTTAAATGTTAATATTAGGTCAAATTCTTTGGAATCTTTTGAAGTTCCAAAAATTACTTATTCTACTTCACATTCCAACCATGATAAAAGTACTAATATTGTTGAAAAAGATGTGCCCGAAAACCTTTCTTTACATGAGAATATGCCTATTATGGCTAATTCCACATTTATAGAGGCTAAAAAAAATTATGATTCATTCTCTAATGAGTCTATTTTTTATTTTTTTCTGACATTAATAGATGAGAATGAGGATTTAAATAATAACTTGAATGTGGCTAAAATTATTGAGTAAAACTCTAATTCTAACATTGGTAATTGTGTTTTGAATGGTATAATTTCATCCCCTAGTTCCAAGATTGATCTTCATTCTAATCCCACTTGTCAACAAAATGCTGATTTAGAAGAGAGGGAAGTTTTGATTCGAGATGTTCTTATTGATCGTTATCCTATTAATAATATTTATAATCAATCTCTATCTGATAGTGACACTTTGTATAAAAAATAAAAAATTCCAAATTGTCCAAAAAAAACAAAACTAAAAACTCTAATATGCAACCTCCTACACTTTCCAAATCTACTAGATCTAGATTCTCTTCACATAAATAATCTATTGTTTCAATTTTTGGCTTAGGAGAGGATTTCTTATTCCTTCCCTCTCTCTCTTTATTATTATCCTTTGATTTCCTTTTGCAATTTTATTTATGTTTACTTCTCTTATTTGGAATGTTAAAGGGATTGGTACCATCACTATACGTAATTGTATAAGAAATCTTAATAGAATTAACAATATCTTTTTACTTATAATTATTGAACTTCTTATACATGCTGATAAAATCAATCATGTTGCTAGAATTCCTTGCTTTAGTATTTTTTTCTCTAACATCAGTAATAAAATTTGTTGCTTTTGGAATAGCTTCTTAAATGTTTTAATTTTAGATGATCTACAACAAGTTGTCAATGCTCAAATATCTTTCGGTGACTCTTATGTGATGGGCACTTTTATTTATGCTTCTTGCAATAGAGCTGGTCGAAATGTTCTTTGGGAGAATTTGAGAAGTTTTGCTCTTTCTATTAACAAGCCTTGGTTTGGTTGGAGGTGATTTCAACACTATTCTATATTCTTTAGAAAGAAGGTGGTTGCTCTCGTAATATTCATTCTATGGAAGAATCTTCTAATATATTTCTTGATTGCAATCTTATTGACATTGGTTTTAAAGGCTCTAATTATACTTGGTAAAAGTTTAAGCTCTGGCAACATTTAGAAGGAATTCTTTTCAACTTTCATTAGATTAATCAATGGCATCTTACCTTTGTTGACCATTTTAGTAGAACTTTATCTGATCATGCCCCACTTTTGGTTACTATTAAAGAAAAGTCTAAAATATTAAACATCTCTCCCTCTTTCAGATTTGAAAATATGTGGATTCAGCATCTAGATTTTCTTAAAGTTATTCCCATTAGTTGGATTGCCCCTTTACACCCTGATAATTCAATTAAGGGTGTGAATAGATTATGGTTTAAGCTTAAAATGCTCAAACAAAATCTGGTTTGGTGGAAGAAACATTATTTTAATAAATCCTTTTGCTAATATAAAAAATATGGAACTTTTGGTTTGTGATCTTGAAAATGCTATTTTGACTGACTCTTCTAAGGTTAAGGATTTGAATGAAACTAACGATAAACTTGTTAATTATTATAATATGGAAGAGACTTATTAGTGGCAAAAAGCTACTAGTATACATATTATTGATAGGGACAAGAATACTAGGTATTTACATGCTTTATTTAATAAAATAAGAGCTATAAATTATATCCATAAAATAAAAAATGATAATGGAGAGTGGATCACTGATATTAATGTTATTAAAGATTCTGTTATTAACCACTTTAAAAATATGCTTAATAAAATCTAGTCTTATGAAGCTATTTCTAATTCACATTTGATCCCCTCTATTATTACCAACGATCATAGTCACTATTTTACTAGGTTCCCTACTAAAGATGAGATTGGTAAAGCTCTTAATAGCATGAACATTAATTATGTTGATGGTTCAGAGGGTATACTACTAAATTGTTTCAAAATTATTGGTCTACTATTAAGCATGACTTAATCAATGTTATTATTGATTTGTATGTTGATAATCCTCTCCTTAAATATTTTTCAAGCACTTCCATTGTTCTCATACCTAAACAAGATAATTCAGATTCTTGGAGTGATTTCAGACCTATTAGGTTTTGTACTTTCTTTAATAAATTGATTTATAAAATTCTTACTAATAGACTTAGTCCTTTATTTCAAAAAATTATCTCTCTCAACCAAACTAGTTTTGTTAGAGAGAGATCTATGTCTGATAACATTCTTTTTGCTCAAGATCTTATTCATCATTTAGATGTTCCAACTATAGGTGGTAACATCCTTTTTAAATTAAATATTTTTAAGGCCTTTGATAATATCTCTTGAGATTTCCTTTTAAATATCCTGCATTTATTTGGTTTCTCTGCTAATTTTATTAACCTTATTAAAACTGTATTAATAATGCCTGGTTTTTTATTCTTCTTAATGTTGAAGCTTTAGGCTTCTTTCCTTCTTCTCATGGATTGAGATAAGGAGATCCTTTGTCCCCATCTTCATTTATTATTGTTGTGGAATATTGTTCTAGGATTTTAAATGATTTATTCAATAACAATCCTAGCATGTACTTTAGAACTCTTGGTGGTAACCTAGTTTCTCATCATAGCTTTGTTGATGATTTCATTATTTTTTGTAATGCTTCTTTTCATCATATCAAAAGACTTAAGAAATTTTTAAATAAGTTTCTGTAGAGAACGTGGTCTTTCTATAAATGAAAGCAAGAGATGCTTTATTACCTCCTCTAAAATTTTTTAAAAAAATTAATCATATCTTCAGAATCACTAACTTTAAACACCAACAACTCCCTATTAAATATCGGGGTGCTCTTCTTTTCAAAAGCCAAAAAAGATCTCATCTTTTTGACGAGCTTATCCAAAAACTTTCAAATAAAATTTTGATGTGAGAATTTCACTTATTTTCTTTTGATGGCAGGCTTACTTTGCTTAAGAGTACTCTTAATTTGATGTCTTTATATCTTATTCAAACCATTATCCTTACTAATTTTGTTTAAATAGAATTGATCATCTCCTTAATAAATTTTTCTAGGTCTCTAATAAATCAGTTAATTTGATCAATTGAACTTCTTGGCATAAATGTTGTGGTCCTCTGGGTGAAGGTGGACTTGGATGCAAACCTACTCGTAAAGCTATTACTGCCTTCTTCCATAAACTCTAGTGGAATTTTAGAAAAATAGATAGCATATGGGCTAATTTTATGACAGCTAAATACTGACAGGGTAAGTACCCTCTAATTTGCAATTATAATGTTGGTGACTCTCCAGTATTGAAAAGTCTTTGCTCCATTAAATGGGAGGCTAAATCCTTGATATTTTAGGGTATAAATTCGGGATCTTCTTTTTTTTGGCAAGACAAATGGATTGGTGGTGGTTCTATTGATTCTTTTATATCTACCCATTCTACTACTGCTACTAAATTTAACTCCTTTTGGCTTAATAACAAGTGGAATGATAGTAAACTTAGCAAATTTATTCCTATCTCTCTTTTTGATAAATTTAGTGATATTCCTATCCTTTCCAACAAACCTGATCAAATTCTTTTTAAGCTATCTTATCATGGTGATTTATTCTTAAAAAGGCTTGGAATTATATTAGAGATGCTCATAATTCTTCTAATGTATTTATTAAACTTTAGAATAATATCATCCATATCTCTTATTCTATTCTTAAATAGAGAATTCTGAAGAACTTCATTCCTATTGATTCCTTGCTCTAGGATAAAGGATTCCATTTGCCTTCCAAATTTTATTGTTGTTTTCATATCAAAAATGTTAATCATGTTTTTGTCAATGGTGTTATTGCCTCCAAATTATGGGTTTGGTATGATATTTTTAATACTAACCATTTCCATGGATTTTTTTTCTTTATATTAACTTCTTGAAGCCTGTTTCCATAAAATTGTGAAAGGTCATATGAAAGATTTAATTTCCATTACCCTTATTTTGTTCATAAGGATGGATAGAAATGATGTTAAATATCATGGTATTCCTATGAATCATAAAAGGATTATTTCTAGAACCAAAGAAAAATATCATACATTATTTAATGCTAATTTAATTAGTAACAGACATTTTAGAGGTTGTGAATTTGTCGCAAAAAAGTGGGTCTTTACCTGATAGAGATCACCTTCTGTAAAAAATAAAGGATTATATATTGGATAAAACATCATAATAATATGATTAAAATTAATACTGATGGCTCCTCCTCTCGTTTGGAAGGGGCCTTGGTCTATTTTCCTTTCCACTCTAATTGGCTGTCGATGGTTGGGTGGTCCTCCTAGGCTGTGTCTTTATTTCTAATTCGATGATTACCATTTATTTCTTGGTTGTTTTTGGTGGCTTCCTATTGGTTTGTCACTATGCTTATCTTTCCTTGTGTTGGGATTGCCTCCCCTTTAGACTGGTTATTTCCTTATCGAGTTGGCTCATTTGCTGCTTTGTTAATTAGCTGTGTGGCATTGTGGGCTGGCTAGTTTGGTTGGTTGTGCTGGCTGGTTTGTTTGGTTTTCTTTCTAGTTATCTTTTTGAACTATTGTTAGCTAGTAGGGTTACCTTTTTGGTGGTTTTTCTTTATTTTGGTTTTGGTCTTATGGTGGCTATTTGTTGGTTGCTGATTCTGGCTGTTTGAACTACTTTTGGTTTCCCTATGCTCCCTTTGTTTCCTATGTCTTGCCTCTTGGTTGGTAGGGTGGGCTTGGATGTTTTCCCTGCTACTCTTGGTGGTGATTTTATGGTGTTTTCCAGAAGCCCCTTTGGTCTTCTTATGGGTTCTTTCTCCTCTCTTTGGTGGTACTATTTTCTTGTGGCTGTCCTTTTATCTCTGATGGAGGTATTGTGACTACCTTTTTATTTCTTTCCTCTACTATCTAGGTTAGATTGGTGGCTGCTATTAGTGTTGGACTTGCTCTTTGACCTAGTTTGGAATTGTTGGTTTCTTGGTGCTAGTTGTAGGTTGCTATTTTGGTTTTAGGTTGTTGCTTGTGGTTGTCTGGTGACACAAGTGGGTTTGGTTCCTATTCATGGTTTCTTTTCTTTCTGGGTGAAATCTTGGCAGCTGCTCTTTCATTTATGTTATGGTGGTTTTGTTGATGCTACTTCCTTTTGGGCTTGGTGGCCTTTTGTGGACCTGCTTTTTCATTGCTTGGGCAACAGGTACTAGAGAATTGTTGAATTTCACTCTTTGGCAGATTACCTTTGTTGAGGTAAGTACGCAATGATGACTGGGATGATTTCCCAATTATATTTTGGCTAGTAGCAGCATATGTGACTATAACCCTTCTTTTAAAGTCTGGATGCTCACATTTGTGGTTGCCCCTTAAGATGAAGGAGATTGAGCCTTATTTGAAATTTTCTCTTATATTGCTCTTTATTATGTGCTTAAGCATGATTTTCTTTACATGTGCTAATTACATTATGTAGTTCCTTGTAGGATTCTTTTATAAGAAATTTATAGGTTTCAGATCCTAGATGTGGATTGTGCAACTCTCCAAAGACTTATGATTCTAGTAGCGGGCTTGGGCTGATCCTCCTGTTTACCGTGTTGTTGCTTAGTTATTTTTTGGTCTTTTATTTCTTTTGCTTAGATTTTAATTTCTTTCTTTTATTATATTAGATGGTGAATTTTTCTCTCTAGGCTGAGTGTAGCTCTTTGAGTAATAATTAAGAAAATTTTCCTCATTAGGGAACCTATACTCTTTTCTTTGTGGCAACAAAATTCTCCCCTCTATGGGTTTTCTTAAAATGAAACCCTAAACCCTAAACCCTAAGCCCTAAACCCTAAACCCTAAACCATAAAAACCTAGAAACCTAAATTAAAACCTAAACCTAAACCTAAAAATAAAAAAAAATAAAAATAATAAAAATAAACTAAAATAAAATAAATAAAATCATAAACTAAACTAAAATTTAAAATAAGCGTAAGAATAAAAAACCTAAATAAAATAAAAACTAAACCTAAAACATAAATAAAATAAACTTAAAATAAAATAAAATAAAAACTAAATAAAAACCTAAACTGAAAAATAAACCTAAAAATAAAACCTAAAAATAAATAAAAAACAAAACCTAATCCCTAAACTAAAACAAAACCTAAACCTAAACTAAAAATAGAATAAACAAAAAAAATAAATGTAAACCTAAGCTAAAATAAACTAAACTAAAATAAATAAAACCTAAACATAAAATAAATTAAACCTAAACCTAAACCAAATCTAAATAAAATAAAATAAACTAAAAATAAATCTAAAACTAAACTAAAAAATAAAACCAAAAAATAAACCTAAAATAAAATTCTAAAAGCTAAACCTAAAAAAATAAAATAAAATCTTAAACCTAAACTTAAAAAATAAAATAAAAATAAAACTCAACTAAAAAATAAACATAAACCTAAACCAAAAAAAGATTAACTAAAATAAAAAACCTAAACTAAAATAAAAAACTAAACTAAATAAAAATAAAAAATAAACCTAAATAAAAATAAATAATAAATAAAATAAATATACTAAATAAACCTAAACCTATCGGTATACTTCATTTTGTAAAAAAATCATAAACCCTAAATCCTAAACACTAAACCTTAAATCCTAAACCCTAAATCTTCAAACCTAAACCCTAAACCCTAACCCTAAAACTTAAACCCTAAAATCATAAACCTTAAAACCATAAACCATAAACCCTAAACCCTAAACCGTAAACCCTAAACCCTAAACCTAATCCTAAAGTAACTAAATAAATTAAAAAATAAACCTAAGCCCTAAAACCTAATAAACCTAAATTTAAACCTAAACCTTAAGAAAGGGCAGAACCTTGACAGAAGAAAAATCACTGTCAACTAGGCTTAGTCTAGATTTGGTGGTGGAGGTGAAGGTGGAGGCAATTGTTATCACAGTGGTGGAGGGGGATCTGGAGGTGTTGCTAGATTTGGAGGTCATGGTCAGATGGAGGCGAGAGCAGCGATAGAGGTTACAGCCATGGTGGTGGTAGAGGGAGAGATCGGGGATATGATGATGGATCCCATCGAGCGGCCAGGGTGGTTCTGATGGGAATTGGAGAAACTAAAAAATGACCTATCTGAACTGCTTCTTATGGAACTAAGGCTTTATAGTAGAAATGGTTCTAGTTATTTGGGGTTTTTGATTTAATCTATGTGTGCTCATTTTTTATTTATGATGCCACTTGTGTCTTAGAAAACTTAGCGTGTTACTTTGTTGATGAAATTGAAAAAAAGAAATGTTGAATATGAATTTGTTCTCTATTAAAAAAATAGATACCAAAAACCCAAAACCTTAAACTAAAACCAGAACCTTAAAACTAAAACCTAAACTCGATAATTTTCTAGATCCTTTTGTTGTGTTGGCTGAACCTTTGTTGATCCTTTTGGATTGGACTTTTTGGTTTCTAGTGGTTGGTGGCTACCTTTGGCCCCCTTTTCTATGGTTGTTTTGTCTTCTGGTGATTGGCACTTGTTGTAGCTTATGTTTCCTTCAGTTGATGGTTTTATTTCTGAACTATTTAGTCATTTATGGTTGCTCACCCTGGTTTGGCTTGGTGACTAATTGTTGTTGGGACTTTGCCTGGTAATTAGCATTTTTTAAAGACTCCCTTTTCTGTTCTTTAAAATCTGTTGTGGTTTCTTCTTGGTGGTTTGGCTACTAGCTAGTTACTAGTTGGTAGCTTTTTATTTAATGGTGTTGGATCTGGAACTCTATGGACTGCTGGCCTTGGATGTTTGCTTGTATCAGGTATCCTAGCTATGATAGCTTTGATGTTACTCACCTCTTTTCTTTGACTGGTAGCAATAAATATGATTGTAACCCTTCTTTATGAAGTTTGGAAGCTCATATTTATTGTTGACCCTTAAGATGATCCTAACTGAGCCAGTGCCTTCCCTTTCTAAGTTCTCTCCTTTTCCTCTCTTTATCTTTACCCTTTTTAGCTATGACTTTGCCTTTGTAGTGTTTTACAGATTTCTTTTACAGGTTGAAACTTTACAGAGGGAATGGTCATTGCTCAGTCAACCCAAGTGGTGTTGTTATGGATCTTGCTTATTTTGCTTTCTCAATATAATCATGAACTGCTGTTGACTCATCCTTTTACTATTTTTAGGATTTGGTTTAGTTTTACTCTATCTTTTTCTAATATGCTTTTTAGGCACTGTATTTTCTCTTTTGATATCTTTTCTTTTTCTAATGTACTTAGATGGGGGTTTAGCTCTCTAAGTTTCTTGTAGCTCTGAGAGCAGTAGAATTTTAAAGATTTACCCTTTTTAAGGATATTGTATCTTTTCCTTTTATGTTAATAAAATCCTAACTTTCCCAAAAATAAAACCCTAAAACCTAAACCTTAAACCCTAAACCCTAAAACCCTAAAACCTAAACCATAAACCCTAAACCCAAACCTACACCCTAAATACTAAACTCTAAAACCCTAAACCCTAAAGGCTAAAGTTTAAACCCTAAACCCTAAACCCTAAATCCTAAACACTAAAAGCATAAAACCTAAAATACTAAACCATAAACTCTAAACCCTAAACCCTAAACCCTAACCCTAAACCCTGAACCCTAAACCCCAAAACTTAAATAAAACCTAAGTAACTAAATAAATTAAAAAAAATAAACCTAAACTCTAAAATCTAATAAACTTAAACATAAACCTAAACCTCAAGAAAGGGCAGATGATGGTAGGAACATCACCGTCAACCATGGTCAGTCTGGATTTGGCAGTGGAGGTGAAGGTGGAGGCAGTGGTTATCGCAGTGGTGGTGGGGGATCTGGAGGTGCTGGTGGATATGGCAGTGGTGGTTATGGAGGCGATAGGAGGGATGGAGGTTACAGCCCTGGTGGTGGCAGACGAAAATTAGGGATATTATGGTGGATCATGTGGATCGAGAAGCCAAGGTGGTTCTGATGGGAACTAGAGAAACTGAAGAACGACCAATCCGATCTACTACTTATGGAACTGTGTCTTTACAGTAGGGATGGTTTTAGTTATCTAGGTTATTTGATTTGCTCTATGTGTCCTCATTTTTTATCTATGTCATCGCTTGTGTCTCAAAAAAGTTAGTGTGTTACTTGGTTGATGAAATCAAAGAGAAGAAATGTTGAATATTAATTTGTTCTCTTTTAAAATAAAATAAAATAAAAAACCAAAAATCCTAAACCCTTAACTAAAACCTGAACCATAAACCTTAAACCCTAAACCTACAATCATAAACCCTAAACCCTAAACCTAAATAAACCCTAAACCCTAAATCCTAAAACCCTAAACCACCCCAAACCTCACTCCACACCCCTACACTAAACCTAAACCTAAACCCTACCACAAACCTAAAACCTAAAATTAATAAATAAAATAAACTTATGAATAAAAACTTAAATTAAATAAAACTAAATGTAAAACTAAAATAAACATAAAATTAATTAAAATAAAAACCTAAGCCTAAAAAAATAAACTTTAAAATAAAACCTAAACCCTAAACTAGAAAACCTAAACCAAAATAAAATAAAATAAAGAAAATTAAACTTAAACACTAAATATACTAAACTAGAATAAATAAAACATTAACCTAAACCTAAACTAAATAAAATAAAATAACCTAAAAATAACCTAAACTTAAGCTAAAAACTAAAAACTAAAAATAAAACTAAAATAAAAACCTAAACCTAAAAAAATAAATTAAAAATCTAAATCTAAACTTAAAAATGAAAAAATAAAACCTAAACCTAAAAAATAAAATAAAAATAAAACTCAACTAAAAAAATAAACCTAAACCTAAACTTAAAAAATAAACTAAAATAAAAATCACTAAACTAAATAAAAATGAAAAATAAACCTAAATAAAAATAAAAACTTAAAAAAGTAAAATAAATAAAAAATAAAATAAATAAACCTAAACATATCGATTTGCTTAATTAAAAAAACCATAAATCCTGAATCCTAAATCGTAAACCCTAAACCTACAACCCTAAATCCAAAACCCTAAACCTTAAAAAACCCTAAATTCTAAACACTAAACCCTAATAGCATAAACCCTAAAACCCTAAACAATAAACCCAAAACCCAAAACCTTAAATCGCAAACCCTAAACCCTAAACCCTAAACTTCAAACCCTAAACTCCAAACCCTAAACTCCAAACCCTAAACCTAAACCTAAAGTAACTAAATATATTAAAAATAAACCTAAACCCTAAAACCTAATAAACCTAAACCTATACCCTAAGAATGGCATCTCCTTCTGATGGAGGTTAGGATTATTAATAATTGGTACTCCTAAGCTTTGGTTTCCCTCTAGTTTTGGTGGCTCTCTTCTCTTGTTGGTCTCTTGCTGTGTTGGTTTTATGATGGCCTGGTGATTGGCAGGCTTTAGAGCATGCCTATTTTCCTTTTTCCCTAGCCTCTTTTTTTCCTGCGAGGGTTTAATGGCTAGTGGTTGCTTGATGGCTCTATTTTTACCCATCCTTTTGCTTTTGGTTTTGGCTATATGGCATCATGATTATTGGTTGAACCTAGCCGTGGGCTTCATTCCTTCCTAGGCTGAGCTACTCTCTCTGGAGCTGTTATCTAGCATCAAATTTTTGTTCCCTTTTTCTAGTGGTTTTTTTAATGTTTTTTTTGGTGTTTGCTTATTGACTGGATGGCCCATTGGCTTATCATATTTTTATATTGTGGGATGAACCTATATGTGGCTTTGGTTGTTCTTGGGTCTATTGATGTTTTTGTTAATTCTTGATGCTATGGTTGGCTAGGTGGCCTTGATGGCTAGTTGTAGCTGTGATGTTGGTTGGTGAATCTACTAAATTTTTTGTTATTTATCATTGGTCTTTATTTGTTTTGGGTGGCTTTTATGGTGGTTGTTTTTTTGCAGCTGTCTTGTTTGGTTGGTTGGTTTGCTCTTGTTTGGCTGAATGTTTTGCTGGTTAGTTACTTATTTAATCTTGATGATAGATACTAAATCTAGGTTAGCTCTTGGTTGTTGGCTATTTGTTTTAATCGGGGTAAGTTAGCTATGATGGTTGGGATGTTTCCCCTATTATGCTTTTGGTTGGTAGCACCATATGTGATTGTAATACTTTTTCTGAAGTTCAGATGCTCATATATCCTATTTCCCCTTGAGATTAATATGACTAAGCCTGAGCCTTATCTAAGATTTTTATCATTTTGTATCTTTTGTGTACTTAGTTTGTCCATATTTCTAGATGCTTATCTCTATCTTAAGTTCTTTGTAGGTTTGTGGCAGGTTTTGGGGTTGTAGGTGGTTTATGCATCTCTCAGAAGATTTCAGGATATAGATGGCTTTGGATGCCCTTCTTGGAATTTTGTGTTGTTTCTTTCTTAGTTTTCATCTTTTCTTTCTTTCGCATTGGTTTTCTTATAATAGTTAGGGGATTTATCTCTTTAGGCTAATTATAGCTCTTTGAGAAGTAGTTTATAGATTTATCCCCTTTAAAGACCTTATATCACTTTCTTTCTGGCAATAAAATTCTCCCACTTTTGATTTTTTTTAAAAAACCATAAGAATAGACAGAACCTTGATGGCAGGAACATCAACGTCAACCAGGCTCAGTCTAGATCTTGCGGTGGAGGCGAAGGAAGAGGCGGTGGTTATCGTAGTGGTGGTGGGGGATCAAAAATGTTGGTGGATATGGAGGTGGTGGTCAGAGCCGTGCTGGTTATGGAGGTGGGTGGAGCGACAGAGGTTATTTTCATGGTGGGGGCGGAGGGAGTGATCGGAGATATGATGGTGGCTCCTGCTACTCGAGAGGCCAAGGTGGTTTTGATGGGAACTGGAGAAACTAAAAAATGGCTGATCCGATCTGCTGCTTATGGAACTGTGTCGTTATAGTAGAGAAGGTTCGAGCTACCTAGGGTTTTTGATTTTCTCTATGCGTGCTCATTTTTTATTATGTCATAGCTTGTGTCTTAGAAAACTTGGTGTGTTACTTGGTTGATGAATTCAAAAAGAAGAAAAATTGAATCTGAATTTATTCTCTATTAAAAAAAAGAATAACCCAAATCCTACACGCTAAACTAAAACCTGAACCCTAAACTAAACCCTAAACCATAAACCCTAAACCTTAAACCCTAAACCCTAAAACCTTAAACCCTAAACCGTAAACCCTAAAACCTAAACCCTAAACCCTAAACCCAAAACCCTAACCCCCAAATCCTAAACCCTAAACTACCCTTAAACCCTAACCCCTAAAAAGCTAAAAATCTAAACCTAAACTAAATAAAACCTAAAAAAAGTAAAAAAATAAAAAACTAAACCAAAATATAATAATCAAATAAAATAGAAAAACATAAATTAAAACCAAACCTTAAACCTAGAAAAAATAAAAAATAAAATAAAAACTAAAGTAAAGTAAAATAAATTAAAACCTAAACTAAACTAAAAAATTAAAAAATCTAAATATAAATTAAACCTAAAATAAAAAATAAAATAAAATAAAACTAAAATAAATATAAAAAATAACCTAAATCCAACACTAAAACATAAATAAAATAAAAATAAACCTAAACCTAAACTAAAATAAACTAAACTAAAATAAATAAAACCTAAATCTATAAAAATTACAAAACACTAAACTAAATAAAATAAAATAAACTAAACCACTAAACTAAAACATAAAAATAAACCTAAACCTAAACCTAAAAATAAATAAACCTAAAACCTAAAACCTAAACCTAAAATAAAATAAACATAAAACCTAAACCAAAAAATAAAATAAAATAAAAACTGAAACCTAAACCTAAAATTAATAAATAAAACCTAAACCTAAAAATCAAAATAAACACAAAACTAAACTAAAAAATAAACCTAAACTTAAATCTAAACCTAAAAAATAAACTAAAGTAAAAAACCTAAACTAAAATAAATAAACTAATCTAAATAGAAATAAAAATAATCTTAATTAAAAATAAAAAATAATATAAACTAAAATAAATAAAAAAGAAACTAAATAAATGTAAACCTACCATTTTACTTAATTTAAAAAAAATAGAAATAAATAAAGAATAAACAAATAAAAAAACTTTAACTCTAAAACCTAAACCTAAACTCACCTAAACCTTAAACTCCCTAAACCCTAATGACCCAAATCTAAACCCTAAAACTTAAACCCTAAAAATCTAAACCCTAAACACTAAATCCTAAACCTTAAACTTTAGTTTTACAAAAAAAACCCTAAAACCCTAAACCTTAAACCCTAAACCCTGCTCCTAGAGCCCTAAACCCTAAACCACCATAAAACCATGCCCAGACCACCCCACCAAGAGCCTGATGAAACCTAAACCATAATCAGTGAGGCTAAACCTTAAAACATAAACCTAAATAAGATAAATAAAATAAAATAAAATAATAACCTAACCCAACCTAAATCCAAAATAAAATATAAAAAACTAATATAAAATAAATCAAAACCTAAACTAAACAAAAAATAAAATAAACCTAAAATTAAAAAACCTAAATAAAATAAACTTAAGATAAAATAAAATAAAAACTAAATAAAAACCTAAATCTAAAATATAAAAATAAAAATAAAGCCTAAAAATAAATAAAAAATAAAACCTAAACCTTAAACTTAAAAAAAACTAAACCTAAATTTAAAAAAATAATAAAAAAACTAAAATAAACTTAAACCTAAACTAAAAAAACTAAACTAAAAATAAAACCTAAAATTAAACCTAAATTAAATCTAAACTATAACTAAAAACTAAATAGATAAAATAAACTAAAAAATAAAGCCTAAAATAAAATTAAAACCTAAAAAAGAAAAATAAAACTTAAAACCTAAACTTAAAAAATAAAATAAAAATCAAAACCTAAGCCTAAACCAAAAAAATAAAATAAAAATAAAACTAAACTAAAAATAAACCTAAACATAAATTTAAACTTAAAAAACAACTTAAACTAAAATAAATAAACCTAATATAAATAAACTAAACTAAATAAAAATAAAAATAAACCAAAATAAAAATAAAAAATAAAATAAAATAAAACAAATAAGAATTTAAAGTAAATAATCCTAAACCTACTAGTTTACTTAATTTTTAAAAAAAAAAAACTCTAAACCATAAACTAAAAAATAAAACCCAAAAATAAACCTAAAATAAAAACCTAAAACCTAAACCTAAAAAAATAAAATTAAAACCTAAACGTAAACCTAAAAATAAAAAATAAAACTTAAACCAAAAAAAACACTAAACTAAAAAGTATACCTAATCCTGAACCTAAACCTAAAAAATAATCTAAAAAAAAACATAAACTAAAATAAACAAATTAAATAAAATATAGATAAAAGTAAAAGTAAAATAAACTGAAATAAATAAAAAATAAACTAAATTAACCTAACCCTAAATCCTAAACCCTAAAACCTAAATCCTAAACCCTAAACATACAACCCTAAATCCTAAACCCTAAACCCTAAAGCTTAATCCCTAAACCCTAAAGCCTAAACTCTATTAAAAAAATAAAAAACCTTAAACCCTAATCCCTAAACCCTAAACTAAAACTTAAATCCTAAACCTAAAATCTAAACCCTAAAGCCTAAACACTAAACCCTAAACCCTAAACCCTAAACCCTAAACCATAAACCCTAAAACCCTAAGCCATAAACCCTAAAACCTAAACCTAAAAAAGAATAAAATAAACTAAACTAAAAGCCTGAACTAAAACCTAAACCTAAACTTAAAAAGAAAATAAAATAGAAAGTGAAAACTAAATTAAAATAAAATAAATAAAAACCTAAACTAAACAACACAAATAAAAGAAACCTAAAACTAATATGCCTAAATTAAATAAAAACTAAACGAAAAAGAAAAATAAAGTAAAAACTAAATAAAAACCTAAACCTAGAAAATAAACCTAAAAAACCATTAGCCCTAAACACTAAACCCTATGGATGTGGTGGTCAAAGCATTGGTGGTTATGGAGGTGGGAGGAGCTATGGAGGTTACAACTGTGGTGGTCTCGGAGGGATAGATCGGGGATATGATGGCAGATCCCACTGCTCGAGTGGTGGTGATGGTTCTGATGGGAACTGGAGAAACTGAAGAACGGCTGATCCAATCTGATGCTTATGAAACTATGTCTTTATAGTACAGATAGTTTTAGTTATCTAGGGTTTTTGATTTGCTCTATGCATGATCATTTTTTATCTATGTTATCGCTTGTGTCTTAGAAAACTTGGTGTGCTACTTGGTTGGTGAAATTGAAAAGAAGAAATATTGAATATGAATTTATTCTTTGTTAAGAAAAAAAACCTTAAACCTTAAACCGTAAACTAAAATCTAAATCCTAAACCTAAAATTAAACCCTAAACCCTAAAAACCATAAGCCTTAAACACTAAACCCTAAACCCTAAACATTAAACCCTAAACCCTAAACCTTTAACCCTAAAACCCTAAAACATAAACCCTAAATCCTAAACCATAAAATGCTAAACCCTATACCCTAAACCCTAAAACCTTCAATCCTGAACTACAAACCCTAAACCCTAAAGCATAAACCCTAAAAACCATAGAGTCTAAATTCTAAACCCTAAACCCTAAACCCTAAATCTTCCAGCCACCTAAACCTCTTGACCATCCCTAAACTCAGGCCTCTGACCCTACCATCCATCCAAACCCTAAAATTTTTTGCCCACCCCTAAACTAAACCCTAAACTAAACCCTAAACTGGCCAGGCCCTGAAATCCCCTGAGCTCTAAAACTGAGCTAAACCCTGGGCCCTAAACTGAGCCCTGGGCCAAACTGACTTAAACTAAGGCTAAACTTGCTGAGCTGACCTAAATGGGCCCTAACTGACTCCCAGGCCCTAAACTCCTGATCTAAACCTGGGCCCATAAACCTGATTTAAACCTCCTGGGCCCTGGGCCACTGACTTAAAGGCTGAGCTCTAGGCCCAACTAGCCCTAATGAGCCCTAAACTACTGACAAGCCTTACCACTGGGCCCTGGGTTGAACCCTACTAAACCTACTGTTCCTAAATTTTTAAACTAGGCTGAGCTGTGCCCTGACCCTAAACTTCTTTACCAACTAAACCCAGCCAGGTTAAATCACTCCAGGCTCCCTGGGCCACCAGGCCCTCCCAAACTCTGGGCTGACCACTGAGCTAAACTGAGCTACCCAAACCCACTAAACTCTAAACTAAAACCTAAACCTCTAAACCTAAACCCCCACCTAAACCCTAAACCTAAACTCCATTAAACCTCTCTAAACCTAAACTAAACTAAATTAAAGCGTAAAAACCCAAAACCAAAAAATCTACTTCTAAAGCCCTTATCCTCATACCCTAGCGATTTCCCATTCCCCCTCTCATTTTTAGCTTTCTAGTTGTTGCTTGTTAGTTATTTTACACATTTCTCACCGAATTCCTTCTTGAATTGATAGTCATAGGCTGATTTTGTGTCTTCATTGGAGTGATGCTGAGGCTTGCCATCTTCCTCGATGAATCCTTGGGGAAAACCAAAGGATCCTATGGATCCTGCTAGGGCATCAACTAACTTGGCTTTGATTGCCTCAAAATCATTCAAAGATGTTCTAGTTTGGATTTCTCTCCGTAACATGTGAATTCATTTCATTAACCATCAATTCCTTTTTATTGTGGTTGCTTTATTTGGTTAGTTATTTCAAATTTATCAGGAAATGACTTTGAAATCTCATCTTTCAGTGGCTATAATCCTTATTGAATTGGAAATTACCAAGAAACAACCCAAAGAAATCTAGTTGTGACCTAAAAAATATGATTACATGCAAAAAATTGAATTTCAAATTCTCCCTATCTTTTGTTCTCACTGTAAAATCCACTAGCATGATAATTCAAAATGTTTCATTATTCATCCTCACCTAAAAAAGAAAATCTCTATTAAGGAAACTTGTATTCCTAACCCTAGGCCGATCACTATTAAATATCAAAAACTACTTTAGAAAAAAGGAATTTTTTAATGTTCTTAATAAGGTTGTTTTACCTCTTGTTTTGTGCAATTGTAGGCTTCTAATGTTAACAATAATAGTTTTTCTAGACTTTTGGATGATGATTCTCTTTCCTCCAATTCAATCTCTGTATCCTTGATGACTTTGATTGATGAAAATAAAGTGATGATTGAATATTTAAATGAGGACATTAATGTTATGCATCACTCAATTTCAATGAAGAATTGGCTTTAATACATCATGATAATCAGGTTGAAAAAATTGATTATACTTTCCAGATTCAGGATGATTTAAATTCTCATAAAGATTTGGCTTTGTCTAATAATTTGGGTCATAAAGAAGAAGGGCTTGGTGTTGACACTTGCCTCTTAATAAATATTTTTATGCTCCCTCTCTTGCTATTCTTGATGCTCATTTGCCTTTAATAAACTCTAATGTCTTGGAAGAAGGAGAATTCATTTCTAATCAAGAGATTTCTCCAAATCTAAGACTAATATTGCTAAATCTTTCTCAGATAATGATTATATGGGAAAAGAAAATGGTTTCCCAACTTATCATGCTAAAAATAGAAAAAAATGTTAAAACATTCCCTCCGAAATTGCCAAGAAACACTAGATCGGCTACGGCCTCCCTCTCCTTTATTAATTAACCTTTTCTTAACCCCTTTTTATTTTATTATGTTTAATTTTATTGTTTGGAATGTTAGAGGGATCGGTACCCCTCTCTATTCACAACCATATTAGAAATTATTATTACTTAGTTATTTATTATTAGTTTATTTAGTTTTAATTATTTTTTTATTAGTTTAGTTATTATTATTATTAGTTATTATTAATAGTTAGAATAATAATAATTATTAGTTATTTAGTTTTAGGTTTTAGTTTTATTATTATTTTATTAGGTTTTATTTATTATTAGTTTATTGGTTTATTAGTTTGATTAGTTTGTTTATTTAATAGTTTCTAATTTAGTTATTTTAGTATTTATTTAATTAGTTATTATTAGTTATTAGTTTAGTTATTTATTTAGTTTAGTTCTAGATTATTAGTTGGTTTATAATTTAGTTTCTTATTAGTTTATTAGTTTTTAGGTTAGTTAGTTATTAGTTATTAGTTTATTAGTTTAGTTATTAGTTTAGTTAGGTTTAATATTTTATTAATTATTATTACTATTTTATTAGTTTTTTAGTTTTATTATTAGTTAATAGTTATTAGTTTAGCTATTATTTTTAGTTATTAGTTTACTTTATTAGTTTATTTATTAGTTATTATTAGTTTAGTTATTAGTTATTATTTTTAGTTATTAGTTTTTATTAGTTATTAGTAAGTTAGTTATTAGTTTTAGTTTATTAGCTTAGTTTTTTAGTTTTATTTTATTAGTTTTATCATTTATTATTTATTAGTTTATTACATATTAATTATTAGTTTTAGTTATTAGTTATTAGTTATTTAGGTTTCTTAGTTATTTAGTTTTATTAGTTTATTTATTATTTAGTTTAGATATTTTAGTTTAGTTATAAGTTTAGTTATTATTATTATTATTATTATTATTATTATTATTATTTAGTTAGTTTTATTAATTTTTTTAGTTTTTAGTTATCATTATTATTAGTTAGTTTAATTTAGTTATTAGTTATTATTATTAGTTTATTAGTTTAGTGATTAGTTTTTTTAGTTTTATTAGTTATTTGTTTAGTTTTAGTTTTTACTTTTTATTATTTAGTTATTATTAGTTATTAGGTTTATTTAGTCAATTTTATTCATTATTTAGTTTTATTAGCTATTAGTTTAGTTATTTTTTTAAGTTTATTAGGTTTTATTTATTAGCTAGTTATTATTACATTTTAGTTTATTATAAGTTCTTTTTATTAGTTATTAATTATTAGTTTTAGTTTTTATTATTTTTAGTTTTAGTTTGGTTATTAGTTATTAATTAGTTTAGTTTTGTTATTAGTTTAGTTATTTAGTTATTATTTAGTTAGTTATTATTTAGTTATTTTAGGTTTATTTTAGGTTATTATTGTTAGTTATTTATTTTTACTATTATTAATGTATTATTATTATTAGTTATTAGTTATTAGTTATTATTGTTATTAGTTATTATTTTTATTAGTTATTAGTTTTAGTTATTAGGTTTTGTTAGTTATTTTTTAGTTTTATTAGTTTTATTATGTTTTCTAGTTATTATTTCTTTTATTAGTTTTATTAGTTTATCGTTAATTTAGTTAATTTATTGGCATAGTTATTAGTTAGATTTATTAATATTAATTTAGTTTTTATTTTTGTTATTAGTTATAAGTTATTTAGTTCATTAGTTTATATTAGTTATTAGTTTATTTACTTAGTTATCAGTTTATTAGTTATTAGGTTTATTAATTATTAGGATTAGTTTTTAGTTTAGTTATTAGGTTATTATTAGTTATTAGTTTAGTTTATTTAGTTTTATTTATTAGTTAGTTATTAGTTTAGTTATTATTTAGTTTTTTTTAATTTTAGTTTAGTAATTAGTTATTAGTTAGTTTAGTTTTATTTTTAGTAATTAGCTAGTTTAGTTTTTTTTATTTTAGTTATTATTTTTTAGTTAATACTTATTAGTTATGAATTTATTACTTTATTTGTTTAGTGAAGTTTTTTAGATTTATTAGTTAGTTTATTAGTTATTTAATTTTTAGTTTTATTAGTTATTTGTTTAATTATTTATTTAGTTATTAGTTATAAGTTTATTATTACTTTAGTTATTTAATTGTTATAGTTTTATTAGTTATTTATTAGTTAGTTTAATTATTAATTATTAGTTTATTAGTTTATTATTAGTTTTATTATTTATTATTTATTATTATTTTTTTATTAGTTATTAGTTATTATTATTATTAGTTTTTAGTTTTATTAGTTTAATTAGTTTTTTTAGTTTTAAGTTAGTTATTTGTTTTTTATTAGTTATTAGTTAGCTAGTTTATTAGTTTTATTAGTTTGTTAGTTTATTGGTTTTATTAATTATTATTAGTTTATTTATAAGTTATTAGTTTTTAGTTTAGTTTTATTTAGTTATTATTAGTTATTAGTTTTTTTATTAGTTAATTATTTACGGTCCCAAGTCTGATGCAAAAAGTGGAGGGTTGCGTTAGGTAGTCGACAGCCAGCGTAAAATTTGTCGAAATAATGATGACATGAATCCTTTAAATCATTGTGTTAATGCTAGGGCATCCCACAGGCGGCAGTAGCTTGAATACGATGAAAAATGTGTTGCAGCATGGCTGCAGTGTTAAATAAGCAAGGGTTCCCACATTTTGGACGGATGCGGGCAAAGAAGTTAGTCCATGAAACTAAAATTAGGTTAGGATCTTGGAATATAGGTACTCTTACAGGTAAATTAATGGAATTAATAGATATTATGGTTCATAGAAAGATAAATATTTTATGTGTTCAAGAAACTAAATGGGTTGGTGAGAAGGCCAAGGAGATTGATAGTTTAGGTTTTAAACTTTGGTATTCAGGTAAAAGTCAAACTAGAAATGGTGTAGGTGTGATTATAGATAAAAGTTTGAAGGATAATGTTATAAGTATTAATAGATGTGGAGATAGAATTATAGCTTTAAAGATTATTATTGATACTAAGATTATCAATGTTATAAGTGTCTATGCTCCTCAAGTAGGTTTGGAGGTAAGCGTAAAAGAAAAATTTTGGAATGAATTAGAGGGATTAATACAACAGATACCTCTTGAAGAAAAGTATTTATTGGAGGAGATTTAAATGGACATGTTGGTAGAGTAGTAGAAAATTTTAAAAGTATTCATGGTGGTTATGGATTTGGAGTGACTAATGAAGAAGGTAAGATTATATTAGATTTTGCTTTAGCTTATGATTTTGTAGTTGCTAATACTTTTTTTAAGAAAAGAGATGAACATATTATTACTTATAAAATGGATCTAGTAAAACAGATTGATTATTTTCGATAAGAAAAATAGATCGTTTAAATTGTAAAGATTGTAAGGTCATACCAAGTGAAATTTTAAGTACCCAACATCGACTATTAGTTTTAGATTTTAAGATGAAAGATTGTAAGAGAAAAAATAAACTAAATTACTGTCCTAGGATTAGATGGGGACACTTAAAGAACACAAATAAAAATATTTTAAGAGCAAGCTACAAGATATTAGAATTTGGGGTGTTCATAAAGAAGCTAACGTTATGTGGGAAAAATATCAAGTGAAATTAAGCAAGTTGCTAAAGATGTGCTTGGAGAATCAAAAGGAAAAGCTTCTTTTAATAAGAATAGTTGGTGGTGGAGTCAGAGTGTGCAAGAAAAGATAAGAAATAAGAAGCATTGTTATAAAACTTGGTTTAGATGTAAAAATTCAGAGAATTGGGAAAGATATAAAGTGGCCTACAGAGATTCTAAGAAAGCAATATATGATGCAAAAAATTTAGCTTTTAGTGATTTATACAATAGATTAGATACCAAAGAAGGTGAAAAATGTATGTATAAGTTAGCCAAGAAAAGAGATAGGAGAAGTAAAGACATAGTTCAAGTGAGGGGTATTAAGGATGAAAATAATAAAGTGCTTTTCTTAGAAAAAGATATTGAAAATAGGTGGATGAGATATTTTGATAAACTTTTCAATGAAGGATCTGAAAGTATGATTGATTTTAGCAACCTTAATACCCTAAACAAAAATAGAGAATTTCATTTCTTCATCGTATTAGTAAATCTGAAGTTAGTGAAGCTTTAAAGAAAATGAAATGTGGAAAAGCAGTAAGACCGGATAATATTCCAATAGATGTGTGGAAATGTTTAGGAGATCAAGGAATTTCTTGGCTTACAAATCTTTTTAATGTTATTTTAAAGACTAAAAAGATTCTAGATGAGTGGAGAAAGAGTCTATTGGTTCCTATATTTAAGAATAAAGGTGATGCACAAGAGTGTGCAATTATAGAGGAATTAAGTTAATGTGTCATACATTAAAATTATGGGAGAGAGTAATTGAGCATAGGTTACGATGTGATACAGAAGTTTCTCACAATCAGTTTGGTTTCATGATAGGTAGATCTACTATGGATGCTATACATTTGTTAAGAGGTTTAATAGAGAAGCATAGAGAAAGTAAGAAGGATCTACATATGATATTTATTGGTTTAGAAAGCTTATGATAAAGTCTTAAGAGATGTTCTTTGGAGAGTTCTAGAGCGAGAAAGGAGTTAATATTGGTTATATTCAAGTCATTAAGGATATGTATACTAGAGTCGTTACTTGTGTCCAAACACAAGGAGGATTGACAAAATATTTTCCTATTTAGTTGGATTACATCAAGGATCAACATTAAGCCCTTATCTTTTACTTTAGTTATGGATGTTCTTACGAGGCATTTACAAGAAGATGTACCTTGGTGTATGCTTTTTCGATGACATTCTTCTTGTTGATAAGACTAGAGAGGAGTCCAACGAAACTTGAATTATGGAGGTCAACTTTAGAGTCTAAAGGTTTTCGTTTAAGTAGATCTAAAATTGAATATATGGAGTTTAATTTTAGTTGTAGAAGTTTTAGTGATAGTGTTGTGACTTTAGGTGATCAAGTCATTAATAAGAGTGAGCGATTGAATATTTAGGCTCTAGTGTTCAAAATGATGGTGAAATAGATGGAGATGTTATTAGTAGAATTCAAGTTGGATGGTTGAAGTGGAGGAATGCATCTGGCCTATTATGTGATAGAAAAGTTCCACTTAAACTTAAGAGAAAATTTTATAAGATCGTGGTAAGACCTGCAATGACTTATGGTGCAAAATGTTGGCCAATAAAAGAGAAGTATAAGACTAAGTTAAGTGTTGAAGATGAGGATGCTTAGGTGGATGAGTGGCTTTACTCTGAGAGATAGAATGCAAAATGAATATGTTCAGGAAAAAGTTGGAGTAGCTCCAGTGGTAGATAAGATTAGGGAGAATCGCCTAAGATGGTTTGGCCACATAAAGCGTCGATAGTCCATGACTTAGGAGAGTAGATGCATTAGATTTGCCTTATGTTAAGAAAGGTAGAGGTAGACCTAAAAAGACTTGGTTAAGATGTATAAAAAATGATATTAGTATACTTGAATTAGATGAGAATTTGACACATAATAGGACACAATGGAGGCGAATTCATGTGTAGCCCACTAGTGGGATTAAGACTTGTTGTTGTTGTTGTTGTAATTATTTATTACTTATTATTAGTTATTAGTTTAGTTATTTAGGTTTATTTATTAGTTATTAGTTATTAGTTTAGTTATTTTAGTTTTATTATTAGTTTTAGGTTTTAGTTTAGTTAGTTATTAGTTTAGTTATTAGTTTTAGTTAATAGTTATTAGTAGTTATTATTATTTTTATTAGTTTAGGTTTAGGTTTTAGTTTTATTATTAGTTTAATTTATTAGTTAGTTTTATTTACTAGTTATTAGTTTATTTAGTTTTAAGTTTTATTCGTTAGTTTATTAGTTATTAATTTTCTTGTTTTAGTTTATTATTATTAGTTTAATTATTAGTTTATTTATTTATTTAGTTTTATTATTATTAGTTTCATTATTATCTTAGTTATCAGTTTATTAGTTTTATTAGCTATTAGGTTACTTATTAGTTATTAGTTTATTATTATTAGTTTTAATTTAGTTGTTAGTTTAGCTATTATTATTATTATTATTATTAGGTTATTAGTTATTAATTAGTTATTTTATTTATTAATTATTAGTTAGTTATTTAGTTATTCAGTCTTTAGTTTAACGTTTTATTACTATTAGTTTAGTTTTTAGTTAATATTTTAGTTTGATAATTATTACTATTAGTAGTTTATTATTTATTAGTTTTAGTTATTAGGTTTTAATTAGTTTATTTTTTAGTTTTTTATTAGGTTTTAATTTTATCATTTAGTTACTATTTTATTAGTTTAGTTATTAGTTATAGTTTTATTGTTTTTTAGTTAGTTAATATTATTAGTTATTTATTTTTATTAGTTTATTAGTTAGTCAGTTATTACTATTTATTTATTTAGTTTTATTAGTTAGTTTTTAGTTTTTAGTTTATTAGTTTATTTATTAGTTATTATTATTAGTTTTGGTTAGTTATTTATTATTAGTTCTTTATTATTAGTTATTAGTTTAGTTTTTATTAGTTATTATTATTATTATTATTATTAGTTTAGTTATTAGTTTATTATTTAGTTATTAATTAGTTATTATTTGTTAGTTTAGTTATTATTTTAGTTAGTTATTAGTTATTAGTTTAGTTTAAGTTTTTTAGTATTATTATTATTATTAGATAATTATTATTAGTTTATATTAGTTTTATTAGTTATTAGTTTTTTAATTTAGTTAGTTATTTAGTTATTTATTTGTAATTTTTAATTATTAGTTTTTATTTTAGTTTTATTATTAGTTATTAGTTATAATTATTAGTTATTAGTTTAGTTATTATTAAATTATTAGTTTATTATTAGTTTTTTTTATTAGTTTATTAGTTTAATTACTTAGTTTAGTTAGTTTAGTTATTTTATTAGTTTATATGTTTATTAGTTTTAGTTTTTAGTTATTATTATTAGTTTTTTTATTTAGGCTATTTATTATTATTAGTTATTAGTGTTATTTTTATTAGTTATTAGTTTAGTTTTATTTAGTTTATTAGTTTATTTATGTATAGTTATTAGTTATTATTAGTATTAGATTAGTTATTAGTTTTACCTAGTTATTTTATTATTACTTAGTTATTTAGCTTATTAGTTTATTATTTATTAGTTAGTTAGCTATATTAGTTTTGTTAGTTAGTTATTATTTAGTTATTAGTTATTAGTTCATTTGTTTATTAGTTATTAGTTTATTAGTTAATTAGTTTTATTAGTTTAGTTTAGTTTATTATTAATTATTAGTTATTAGTTATAGTTTTTAGTTTAGTTTTATTATTAGTTTTATTATTATTAGTTATTAGTTATTAGTTTAGTTAGTTAGTTAGTTTAGTTTTAGTTAGTATAGTTTATTAGTTTTTATTAGTTTATTAATATTAGTTATTATTAGTTTTTAAGTTATTATTTTAGTTAGTTTATTATTAGTTATTATAAGTTAGTTATTAGTTTAGTTATTATTAGTTAGTTTTTAGTTTAGTTTTATTATTATTTTTAGTTATTACTTTTTAGTTAGTTAGATAGTTTAGTTATTTTTGTTTTTAGTTTTTTTTAATTTAATTATTATAAGTTAAGTTTTATTATTATTATTAGTTGATTATTATTAGTTACTAGTTTATTAGTTTAGTTTATTTTGTTTTATTTAGTTTAGTAGTTTTTAGTTCATTTATTATTTTATTAGTTTGTAGTTTATTAGTTTAGTTTTATTAGGTTATTTTAGTTAGTTTATGATTATTAGTTTTAATAATTAGTTTATTAGTTTAGTTATTAATTATTAGTTTATTATTAGTTAGTTTTATTATTAGCTAGCTAGTTAGTTATTAGTTTAGTTATTAGTTTTTTAATTATTAGTTAGTTAAATAGTTAATTTTAGTATTATTAGTTTGTTATTATTATTTGTTTTAATTATTTATTATTATTAGTTATTTTAGTTTTATTAGTTTAGTTTATTAGTTATTAGTTAAATTTTTTATTAGTTACTTATTATAATTACTTTAGTTATTAGTTTTATTAGTTTTATTTATTTATTATTAGTTAGTTTATTAATTAGTTATTAGTTTAGTTTTATTATTAGTTATTAGTTTTTATTAGTTTAGTTTATTAGTTATTAGTTATTAGTTATTAGTTAGTTTTATTAGTTATTATTATTATTATTATTTAGTCATTATTATAATTATTAGTTACATAGGTTTATTAGTTTTATTATTTTAATTTATTAGCTATTATTTGTTAATTTTACTAGTTATTAGTTATTAGTTTTATTAGTTATTATTAGTTATTAATTATTAATTCTTAGTTTTTATTAGTTATAAGTTATTAGTTATTAGTTAGTTATTTAGTTTTAGTTATTAGTTTTTTAGTTATTGGTTATTAGTTACTTGTTATTAGTTATTTATTAGTTTTTTATTATTTAGTTAATTATTAGTTTAGTTTTATTTGTTTAGTTTTAAGTTTAGTTTATTAGCTTAGTTATTTAGTTTGGTTATTAGTTTAGTTATTAGTAATTATTAGGTTTAGGTTTTTAGTTATTAGGTTTTTTTAGTTTAGTTTAGTTATTAGTTTAGTTAGTTTATTAGTTATTATTATTAATTTTATTATTAGTTTATTATTTTAGTTAGTTATTATTAGTTATTAGTTTAGTTATTATTATTATTATTAGCTATTAGTTATTAGTTATTATTATTAGTTTATTAATTTTTTAGGTATAGTTTTATTATTAGTTTTTTAGTTTTATTATTTATTAGTTTATTATTATTATTAGTTAGTTTATTTATTAGTTTAATTATTAATTTTTGGTTAGTTAATTTATTATTATTAGTTTTAGGCTTAGGTTTAGTTATTAGTTAGTTTTTAGTTTTATTATTAGTTTATTGGGTTTTTGTTTATTAGTTAGTTATTAGTTTAGTTTTAGTTAGTTTAGTTAGTTTATTAGTTTTAGTTTGTTATTCGCTATTATTATTAGTTTAATTATTAGTTTATTACATTATTACTAGTTTTATTATTATATATATTAGTTTTTGCTTTAGGTTTATTTATTAGTTATTAGTTTTATTAGGTTTTAGTTTAGGTATTAATATTTGTTTAGTTATTATTAGTTTTAAGTTAGTTATTTATTAGTTATTAGTTTATTTTTAGTTTTATTAGTTAGTTATTAGTTTTATTTATTATTTAGTTTTATTTAGTTATGAGTTAATTAGTTTTATTTGGTATTAGTTATTATTTTATTAATTTTATTAGTTAGTTATTAGTTATTATTATTTAGTTTAGTTTATTAGTTAATTAGTTTTTATTAGTTTAGCTATTTATTAGTTTTATTAGTTATTAGTTATTTAGGTTTTTGTTAATTATTAATAGTTAGTTATAGTTATAGTTTAGTTTAGTTTTTAGGTTTCTTGTTAGTTATTAGTTTAGTTTATTTTACTTTAGTTTATTTTAGTTAGTTATTAGTTAGTTCTTAGTTTTGTTATTTAGTTTATTTAGTTATTAGTTTAGGTTTTATTTGTTATTATTAGTTAGTTTAGTTTATTAGTTTTAGTTAGTTAGTTTTTAGTTTTTATTATTAGTTATTATTAATAATTAGTTTATTATTATTATTAGTAATTAGTTTTTATTAGTTATTATTAGGCTTAGTTTATTTGTTTTTTATTTTTAGTTTTATTAGTTTAGGTTTAGTTATTAGTTTATTTAGTTATATTAGTTATTAGTTTAGTTTTTATTTTAGTTATTAGTTATAAGTTATTTAGTTCATTAATTTATTTTAGTTAGTTTTACTTATTTATAGTTAGTTATTAGTTATTATTAGGTTTATTAGTTATTAGGATTAATTTTAGTTTAGTTATTAGGTTATTATTAGTTATTATTTATTAGTTTATTTAGTTTTAGTTATTAGTTAGTTATTAGTTTAGTTATTATTTAGTTTTTTTAATTTTAGTTTATTAATTAGTTATTAGTTAGTTTAGTTTTATTATTAGTAATTAACTAGTTTATTTTTTTTATTTTAGTTATTATTATTTATTTAGTACTTATTAGTTATTAGTTTTTTAGTTTATTGCTTTAGTTTAGTTTTTTAGTTTTATTAGTTAGTTTATTAGTTAGTTAATTTTTAGTTTTATTAGTTATTAGTTTAGTTATTTATTTAGTTATTAGTTATAAGTTTATTATTACTTTAGTTATTTAATTGTTATAGTTTTATTAGTTATTTATTAGTTAGTTTAGTTATTAGTTATTAGTTTATTAATTTATTATTAGTTTTATTATTTATTATTTATTATTATTAGTTTTTAGTTAGTTATTAGTTATTATTATTAGTTATTAGTTAGCTAGTTTATTAGTTTTATTAGTTTGTTAGTTTATTAATTTTATTAACAGTTAATAGTTTAGTTATTAGTTAATAGTTTTAGTTAGTTATTATTATTAGTTTTTAGTTTAGTTTTATTTAGTTAATATAAGTTATTAGTTTTTTTATTAGTTAATTATTTATTACTTTTTATTAGTTATTAGTTTAGTTATTTAGGTTTATTTATTAGCAATTAGTTATTAGTTTAGTTATTTTAGTTTTATTATTTAGTTTTTAGGTTTTAGTTTAGTTATTAGTTTTAGTTAATAGTTATTAGTATTTATTATTATTTTTATTATTTTAGGTTTAGGTTTTAGTTTTATTATTAATTTAATTTATTACTTAGTTTTATTTAGTAGTTATTAGTTTGTTTAGTTTTTAGTTTTATTCGTTAGTTTATTATTTTTATTAGTTAGTAGTTTTCTAGTTTTAGTTTATTATTATTAGTTTAGTTATTAGTTTATTTATTTAATTAGTTTTTATTATTATTAGTTTTGTTATTATCTTAGTTATTAGTTTATTAGTTTTATTAGCTATTAGGTTACTTATTATTTATTATTATTAGTTTTAATTTAGTTGTTAGTTTAGCAATTATTACTATTATTATTAGGTTATTTATTATTAATTAGTTATTTTATTTATTAATTATTAGTTAGTTATTTAGTTATTTAGTCTTAGGTTTATGTTTTATTATTATTAGTTTAGTTTTTAGTTATTATTTTAGTTAGTTAATTATTATTATTAGGTAGTTTATTATTTATTAGTTTTTGTTATTAGGTTTTTATTAGTTTATTTTTTTAGTAATTATTAGGTTTTAGTTTTATTATTTAGTTACTAGTTTATTAGTTTAGTTATTAATTATCAGTTTAGTTTTTTAGTTAGTTATTATTATTAGTTATTTATTTTTATTAGTTTATTAGTTAGTTAATTATTATTATTTATTTAGTTTTATTAGTTAGTTATTAGTTTTTAGTTTATTAGTTTAGTTATTAGTTAATGTTATTAGTTATTATTATTAATTTTGGTTAGTTATTTATTATTAGTTAGGTATTATTAGTCATTACTTTAGTTTTTATTAGTTATTATTATTATTATTAATTTAGTTATTAGTTTATTATTTTATTTAGTTTTTGATTTAGTTATTAGTTAGTTATTATTAGTTAGTTTAGTTATTATTTTAGTTAGTTATTAGTTATTAGTTTAGTTTTAGTTTTTTAGTTATTATTATTATTAGATAGTTATTATTAGTTTATTTTAGTTTTATTGGTTATTAGTTTTTTAATTTAGTTAGTTATTTAGTTATTTATTTGTTATTTTTATTTATTAGATTTTATTTTAGTTTTATTATTAGTTATTAGTTATTATTATTTATTATTAGTTTAGTTTATTTTATTTATTAGTTTAGTTTTTATTATTTTATTAGTTTATTTTTAGTTTTATTTTATTATTAGTTTATTCATTTAGTTATTTAGTTTAGTTAGTCTAGTTAGTTTTGTTAGTTTATTAGTTTATTACTTTTTAGTTATTAGTTATTTTATTTAGTCTATTTATTATTATTAGTTGTTGGTGTTATTTTTATTAGTTATTAGTTTAGTTTTATTTAGTTTATTAGTTTATTTATTTATAGTTATTAGTTATTATTAGTTATTAGCTTAGTTATTAGTTTTAGCTACTTAATTTATTATTATTTAGTTTTTTAGCTTATTAGTTTATTATTTATTAGTTAGTTAATTTTTTTAGTTTTGTTAGTTAGTTATTATTTAGTTATTAGTTATTAGTTCATTAGTTTATTAGTTATTAGTTTATTAGTTAGTTAGTTTTATTAGTTCAGTTAGTTTATTAGTTATTAATTATTAGTTATTAGTTATAGTTTTTAGTTTAGTTTTATTATTAGTAATTAGTTATTAGTTTAGTTAGTTAGTTATTAGTTAGTTAGTTATTAGTTAGTTAGTATAGTTTATTAGTTTTTATTAGTTTATTATTATTAGTTATTAATTAGTTTTTAAGTTATTATTTTAGTTAGTTTATTATTAGTTATTTTTAGTTAGTTATTATAAGTTTGTTATTAGTTTAGTTATTATTAGTTAGTTTTTAGTTTATTTTATTATTATTTTTAGTTATTATTTTTTAGTTAGTTAGATAGTTTAGTTATTTTGGTTTTTATTTTTTTAAGTTTACTTATTATAAGTTAAGTTTTATTATTATTATTAGTTTATTAGTTTAGTTTATTTAGTTTTATTTAGTTTAGTAGTTTTTAGTTCATTTATTATTTTATTTGTTTTTAGTTTATTAGTTTAGGTTTATTAGGTTATTTTAGTTAGTTTATGGTTATTAATTTTAGTTAGTTTGTTTAGGTTTTAGTTATTAGTTTATTAGTTTAGTTATTAGTTATTAGTTTATTATTAGTTAGTTTTATTACTAACTAGCTAGTTAGTTAGTTGTTAGTTTAGTTATTAGTTTTTAATTATTAGTTAGTTATATAGTTAGTTTTAGTATCATTAGTTTGCTATTATTATTAGTTTTAGTTATTTGTTATTATTAGTTATTTTAGTTTTGTTAGTTTAGTTTATTAGTTATTAGTTAAGTTTTTTATTAGTTAGTTGTTATAATTACTTTAGTTATTAGTTTTATTTATTTATTATAAGTTAGTTTATTAGTTAGTTATTAGTTTAGTTTTTTTATTAGTTATTATTTTTATTAGTTCAGTTTATTAGTTATTAGTTATTAGTTAGTTTATTAGTTATTATTATTACTATTTAGTCATTATTATTATTATTATTATTAGTTACTTAGGCTTATTAGTTTTATTATTTTAGTTTATTAGCTATTATTTGTTAATTTTACTAGTTATTAGTTATTAGTTTTATTAGTTTATTAGTTATTATTAGTTATTAGTTATTAATTCTTAGTTTTTATTAGTTATTAGTTATTAGTTATTAGTTAGTTATTTAGTTTTAGTTATTAATTAATTATTAGTTTTTTATTTATTGGTTATTAATTATTTGTTATTAGTTATTTATTAGTTTTTTTATTATTTAGTTAATTATTAGTTTAGTTTTATTTGTTTAGTTTTTATTTTAGTTTATTAGCTTAGTTATTTAGTTTGGTTATTAGTTTAGTTATTAGTTATTATTAGGTTTAGGTTTTTAGTTATTAGGTTTTTTTAGTTTAGTTTAGTTGTTAGTTTAGTTAGTTTTATTAGTTATTATTATTAATTTTATTATCACTTTATTATTAATTATTAGTTAGTTATTATTAACTATTAGTTTAGTTATTATTATTATTAGTTATTAATTATTAATTATTATTTAGTTATTATATGTTATTAGTTATTATTATTAGTTTATTAGTTTTTTAGGTTTAGTTTTATTATTTATTAGTTTATTATTATTATTAGTTAGTTTATTCATTAGTTTAATTATTAATTTTTGGTTAGTTGATTTTTTATTATTAGTTTTAGGCTTAGGTTTAGTTATTGGTTATTAGTCTTTTCATTTTAGTTTATTAGGTTTTTGTTTATAAGTTAGTTATTAGTTTAGTTTTAGTTAGTTTAGTTAGTTTATTAGTTTTAGTTTATTATTCGTTATTATTATTAGTTTTGTGATTAGTTTTTTACTTTATTACCAATTTTATTATTATGTATATTTATTTTAGTTTTAGGTTTAGTTATTAGTTATTAGTTTTATTAGGTTTTAATTTTGTTATTATTATTTGTTTAGTTATTATTAGTTTTTAGTTAGTTATTTATTAGTTATTAGTTTATTTAGTTTTATTAGTTATGTAGTTATTAGTTTTATTAGTTGGTTATTAGTTTTATTTAGTTATTAGTTAATTAGTTTTATTTTGTATTAGTTATTAGTTTTGTTAATTTTATTAAGTAGTTATTAGTTATTATTATTTATTTTAGTTTATTAGTTAATTAGTTTTTATTAGTTTAGCTATTTATTAGTTTTATTAGTTATTTAGGCTTTTGTTAATTATTAATAGTTATTAGTTATAGTTATAGTTTAGTTTAGTTTTTAGGTTTCTTGTTAGTTATTAGTTTAGTTTATTTTAGTTTAGTTTATTTTAGTTAGTTATTAGTTAGTAATTAGTTTTGTTATTTAGTTTATTTAGTTATTAGTTTAGGTTTTATTAGTTATTATTAGTTAGTTTAGTTTATTAGTTTTAGTTTTTAGTTTATTAGTTTTAGTTAGTTAGTTTTTAGTTTTTATTATTATTTATTATTAATAATTAGTTTATTATTATTATTAGTTATTAGTTTTTATTAGTTATTATTAGGCTTAGTTTATTAGTTTTTTATTTTTAGTTTTATTAGTTTAGGTTTAGTTATTAGTTTAGTTATTTATTAGTTTTATTATTATTTATTATTAGTTAGTTTGTTTTATTAGTTATTAGGTTATTAGCTATTATTAGTTGGTTATTATCAATTATTAGCTATTAGTTATTCTTATTAGTTATTAGTTAGTTTTATTAGTTATTAGTTTAGTTTAATAGTTTAGTTATTTAGTTATTTAGTTTTTATTAGTAATTAGTTTTAGTATATTAGTTTATTTCTTTTTAGTTAGTTTAGGTTATTATTAAGTTATTAGTTTAGTTATTTAGTTTTAGTTATTAGTTACTAGTTTAGTTATTAATTTATTAGTTTTATTAGTTTAGTTATTAGTTTATTAGTTAGTTATTAGTTTATTAGTTTTAGGTTTAGTTAGATCATTAGTTTTTGTTAGTTTAATTAGTTTTGTAGTTATTTTTATTATTTGTTAGTTTAGTTATTGTTAGTTTTTAGTTATTTAGTTATCAGTTTATTAGTTAGCTTATTAGTTTTTATTAATTAGCTCTCAGTTAGTTATTAGTTTAATTATTACTAGTTTTTAGTTATTATTATTAGGTTTACTTTATTTATTATTTTATTAGTTAGTGATTAGTTTAGTTATTAGTTTATGTTTATTAGTTAGTATTTTAGTTATTATTTAGTTAGTTTTATTAGTTTAGTTATTAGATTGTTATTATTAGTTGTTAATAGTAATTAGTTTAGTAGTTTAGTTTTTATTATTAGTTTATTTAGTTCAATAGTTTTTTAGTTTTATTATTTTATTAGTTTAGTTAGTTATAGTTTATTAATTATTAGGTTAGTTATTTTAATAGTTATTATTATTAGTTTATTAGTTTAATTATTAGTAATTATTACTAGTTAGTTTTAGTTTATTATTAGCTAGTTTTTAAGTTTTAGTTATTATTAGTTAGTTTTATTAGTTATTAATTATTTTATTATTAGTTTTAGTTAGTTTTTATTGTTAGTTATTATTATTAGTTTATTAGTTTTAGTTGTTAGGTTTTAGTTATTAGGTTTATTAGTTTAGTTAGTTTATTTAGTTATTATTATTATTGGTTTAGTTTTATTATTAGTTATTAGGTTTATTAGTTTTAGCTTAGTTTAGTTTTTAGTTTATTAGATTATTAGTTATTGGTAATTAGTTTATTATTAGTTTTATTTGGTTATTTGTTTTAGTTATAGTTTTATTTAGTTATTAGTTATTAGTTTAGGTTTTATTAGTTAGTTTATTAGTTTATTATTATTAGCTTTATTTTTATTAGTTAATTTGTTATTATTATTAGTTTATTACTTTTAGTTGTGTTATTATTAGTTAGTTTAGTTAGTTAGTTATTAGTTTAGTTTATTATTATTATTATTATTATTATTATTATTATTAGCTTTTAGTTTTATTAGTTTATTAGTTAGTTAGTTTTTAGTTTTTAGTTTAGTTTTTATTAGCTTAGCTATTAGTTATTAGTTAGCTATTATTAGTAATTAGTTATTATTAGTTTAGTTTAAATTTTTTTTATGTTATTATTATTAACTTTATTAGTTTAGATAGTTATTTTAGTTTTATTAGTTATTAGTTTAGTAATTAGTTTTTTTAGTTTATTAGTTAGTTATTAGTTATTAGTTTATTAGTTTAATTAAATTTATTAATTAATTAGTTTATTAGTTTTAGTTTAGTTATTAGATTATTATTTTAATTAGTTTATTAGGTTCAGTTAATTTTTTTAGTTAGTTTTATTCATTATTATTAGTTTATTAGTTTATTATTTATTATTATTACAGCTCTTATTATTATTATTAGTTAGTTTTTTAGTTAGTTATTAATTAGTTATTAGTTATTAGTTTATTAGTTTATTTATTTAATTATTACTTAGTTAGTTTATTATTATTAGTTTAGGATTATTTATTAGTTTAGTTAGTTTTTTAAGTTATTAGTTTTAGTTAGTTAGTTTATTAGTTTATTAGTTATTAGTTTAGTTTTTTTAGCTTTAATAGTTATTAGTTATTAGTTTTAGCTAGTTATTAGTTTATTAGTTTTATTAGTTTTAGTTATTTTATTTTTTTTAGTTTTAGTTAATTATAAGTTATTAGTTAGTTAGGTTATTTATTAGTTAGTCAATTTATTATTAGTTTATTAGTAATTTTTAGTTATTATTTAGTTTTAGTTAGTTTTATTAGTTTATTAATTATTTAGTATTTAGGTTTAATTTTATTAGTTTATTAGTTTAGTTATTTTGTTTTTTATTTTTATTAGTTTATTAGATTTTATTAGTTATTAGTTATTATTATTTATTAGTTATTAGTTTATTAGTTTAGTTAGTTATTATTTAGTTATTATTAGTTATTAGTTTTTAGTTTTATTAGTTTAGTTTATTAGTTATTAGTTTAGGTTTTAGGTTTTCATTATTTATTTGTTCGATATTTAATAATTAGTTTAGTTATTATTATTATTAGTTATTTTAGTTATTAATTAGTTATTAGTTTATTAGTTTTATTACTTTTTAGTTTAGTTAAGTTATTAGTTAGTTTAGTTATTAGTTATTAATTATTATTTTAGTTAGCTATCAATTTATTGTTATTATTGGTTAGGTTATTATTATTAGTTTTATTAGTTAGTTTTAGTTTTTAATTAATTTAGTTTAAGTTATTAGGTTTAGTTTTATTTATTAGTTAGTTATTAGTTTTTTACCAATTTGTTTAATTAGTTATTAGTTATTCATTATTTTATTATTTTATTATTAGTTATTAGTTAAGTTATTATTAGTTTAGTTTTAGTTTAGTTTTTATTTTTAGTTTTATTAGTTAGTTTTATGTTTATTAGTTTAGTTATTTAGTTTATTATTATTAGTTTTAGTTTTAGTTATTATTAGTTATTAGTTATTAGTTATTATTAGTTTATTAGTTTATTAGTTTTATTAGGTTTAGGTTTTAGTTTAGGTTTTAGTTAGTTATTGGTTTAGTGATTATTTAGTTATTAGTTTAGTTTTATTAGTTATTAATTATTAGTTTAGTTATTAATTATTATTATTAGTTAGTTATTATTAGTTTTTAATTATTAGTTTTAGTTATTAGTTTTGTTATTATTAGTTATTAGGTTTTTATTAGTTATTAGTTAGTTAGTTGTTATTATTAGTTAGTTAGTTTAGTTATTTATTAGGTTATTATTAGTATGTTATTATTAGTTATTAGTTATTAGTTTAGTTATTATTTAGTTTTTTAGTTAATTATTAGTTGTTAGCTATTTAGTTATTTAGTTTTTTTTAATTTATTAGTTATTAGTTTTAGTTAGTTATTCTTTTATTAGTTTATTATTATTAGTTATTAGTTTAATTTATTAGTTATTAGTTATTATTAGTATAGTTATAAGGTTTTATTAATTATTAGTTATTTGTTAATTAATATTATAAGTTTTATTATTAGTTATTAGTTTTTTTAGTTATTAGTTTTATTATTATTAGTTAGTTAGTTAGTTAGTTATTAGTTATTAGATTTTAGTTAGTTAGTTATTATTATAGTTATTATTAGTTAGTAATTAGTTTATTAGTTTATTATTAGATTTTAGTTTTTAGTTAGTTAGTTTATTAGTTAATTATTTTTAATTAGTTATTAGTTTGTTTTTTTTTATGTTATTTAGTTATTCAATTTTATTATTAGTTTAGCTTTTAAGTTTTTATTTAGTAATTAGTTATTAGTTTTAAGTTATTAGTTTATTAGTTATTAGTAACTAGTAGGTTTAGTTATTAGTTAGTTTTATTAGTTAGTTTTAGTTAGTTTTATTATTATTATTATTATTATTTATTAGTTTTAGTTATTATTATTAGTTAGTTTTAGTTTATTAGGGTTTATTAGTTATTATTAGTTTTAGTTATTATTAGTTATTAGTTAATTTATTATGTTAATTATTAGTTTATTAGTTATTAGTTATTATTATTATTAGTTATTATTATTAGTTTTATTAATTGAGTTAGTTTTTATTAGTTTAATTTTATTATTATTAGTTGGTTAGTTAATAGCTTATTAGTTATTTAGTTTATTAGTTCTGTTATTATTAGTTAGTTTTTATTAGATACTTTAGTTATTAGTTTATTAGTTTTTATTAGTAATTATTATTTATTAGTTATTAGTTTATTTAGTTTTATTAGTTATTATTTTTTATTATTATTAGTCAGTTTAGTTATTAGTTTAGTTTATTATTTCTAGTTTTATTAGTTAGTTATTAGTTTTTAGTTTAGTTTAGTTTTTATTAGTTAGTTAGTTAGGTTATTAGTTAATTATTAGTTAGTTAGTTTATTAGTTTATTAGTTTAGTTATTAGTTATTAGTTAGTTTATTAGTTTTAGTTATTTTAGTTATTAGTTAGTTATTAGTTTAGTTATTAGTTATTTATGTTTAATTATTTGTTTAGTTTAGTTAGTTTTATAGTTTAGTTTTTTTAGCAAGTTTATTTACATTTAGTTATTATTATTTAGTTATTAGTTTATTAGTTTAGTTCTTATTTGTTTTATTAATTTTAGTTTTTTATTTTTATTTAATTTCTATTTGTTATTTGTTTAGTTAGTTAGTTATTAGTTATTATTAGTTTTTTATTAGCTAGTTTTATTAGTTAGTTAGTTTAGTTATTATTTAGGTTTTTTTATTAGCTTAGTTTTTATTATTATTAGTTATTTTTAGTTTTCAGTTTATTAGGTTTATTATTTAGTTTTTAGGTTTTATTATTTATTAGTTACTAATTCAATTATTATTATTAGTTTTAGTTTAGTTACTATTAGTTATTTAAGTTAGTTAGTTTTTATTAGTTATTAGATATTTATTAGTTATTAATTTTAGTTAGTTTATTAGTTTAGTTAGGTTTTATTAGTTATTAGTTATTTATTAATTTTTTAGTTTTTTAGTTATTTATTTATTAGTTAGTTATTTTATTAGTTATTAGGTTTAGTTATTAGTTTTATTAGTTTATTAGTTTTATTAGTTTATTATTATTATTAGTTATTAGTTATTAATTTTAGTTTTTAGTTTATTAATTTTATTTAGTTATTATTAGTTAGTTTTTAGTTTAGTTTTTTAGTTTTAGTTTTAGGATTTTATTATTTAGTTATTATTTATTAGTTAGTTAGTTTTATATTATTACTTTTACTAGTTATTAGTTTATCTATTAGGTTTTATTAATTATTAGTTTATTTATTTATTAGTTTTTTTTAGTTTTATTAGTTAGTTTATTATATATTTTTTGTTTTATTATTATTATTATTTAGTTATTAGGTTTTTAGTTAGTTATTATTAGTTATTAATTTTAGTTTATTAGTTATTTAGGTTTTATTAGTTATTAGTTATTATTAGTTAGTTTTAGTTTTAGTTTTTAGGTTTTTTAGTTATTATTATTAGTTATTAGTTATTTAGTTTATTTATATTTACTTTTTAGTTTTTATTTGTTTTATTTAGTTATTAGGTTTTTAGTTAGTTTTATTTATTATTTTTTTATTATTGTTGTTGTTATTATTAGTTTGTTTTTATTTTATTAGTTAGTTTTATTTTATTAGTTTAGTTTATTATTAGGTTTAGTTTCCATTAGTTTATTAGTTATTAGTTTTATTAGTTTAGTTTATTAGTTTGATTAGTTTAGTTTATTAGTTTGATTAGTTATTAATTTATTAGTTTTGGTTTTTAGTTTTTATTAGTTATTATTATTATTAGTTAGTTTGTAGGTTTGTTTTTTAATAGTTATTATTAGTTTATTATTTATTAATTTTTTAGGTTTTAGTTTTAGTTTTTAGTTTATTAGTTTATTATTATTAGTTTTTAGTTATTAATATTAGGTTATTATTATTATTATTATTATTATTATTATTATTAGTTATTAGTTATTATTAGTTAGTTTTATTAGTTTATTAGTTATTAGTTATTATTTTAGTTTTTATTTAGTTATTATTATTAGTTTTTAGTTAGTTTTTATTATTAGTTAGTTAGTTATTAGTTATTAGTTTTGGTATTTAGTTATTATTAGTTTAGTTATTATTGGTTTAGTTATTATTATTAATTATAAGGCTTTTAGTTAATTAGTATTAGTTTTTTAGCTATTATTAGTTTTAGTTATTATTTAGTTATTAACTATTATTAGTTAGGTTATTAGTTTATTATTAATTATTAGTTTAGTTTTATTAGTTATTTATTAATTATAATTAGTTTTATTATTAGTAATTATTATTTTATTATTTATTAGTTTAGTTTAGTTATTATTATCATTATTAGTTTAGTTATTAGTTTTTTCCTAATACTTTTATTATTATTTAGTTATTATTAGTTTATTAGTTTTTATTAGTTATTAATTATTTTAGTTGTTATTAGCTATTATTAGTTTTATTAGTTATTAATTTTAGTTAGTTTTTATTAGTTAGTTATTATAGTTTTTATTATCAATTCTTATTAGTTTTAAGTTAGTTATTTAGTTAGTTAATTATCTTTATTATTATTTCTTAGTTATATGTTATTAATTAATTAGTTTTTCTAGTTTTTTATTTAGTTTTTATTCGTTAGTTTAGTTATTATTAGATAGTTTTTAGTTTAGTTATTCTTAGGTTTATTAGTTATTAGTTTTATTATTAGTTAGTTAATTATTATTATTTTTAGTTATTATTATTTATTAGTTAGTTATTAGTTAGTTATTAGTTTTATTATTAGTTTTATTATATTAGTTTTATTAATTTTATTATTATTAGTTTTAGTTAGTTATTTTTAGTTTTAGTTAGATATTATTTATTATTTAATAGTTATTAATTATTAGTTATTAGTTTAGTTATTAGTTTAGTTATTATTAGTTTTATTAGTTTTATTAGTTTATTTATTAGGTTTTAGTTTATTTGTTATTAATTAGTTATTAGTTAGTTTTTAGTTTATTATTTAGTTAGTTTTAGTTATTATTATTATCTGATTTAGTTATTAGTTTATTATTATTAGTTTTAAATAGTTATTATTTAGTTATTATTAGTTTTAGTTATTAGTTAGTTAGTTTTATTTATTAGTTATTATTAGTTTAGTTATTTGTTAGCTATTAATTTATTATTTTAGTAAGTTTTATTAGTTTTATTAGTTTTAGTTAGTTTTATTAATTTTAGTTTAGTTTTTAGTTTAGTTATTTAGTTTTAGTTATTAGTTATTATTAGTTAGTTTTAGTTAGTTTTATTATTAGTTATTAGTTATTATTATTAGTTATTTAGTTATTAGTTTTATTTATTTAGTTTTTTAGTTATTATTTTAGTTATTAGTTATTATTTATTATTAGTTAGTTTTATTAGTTTATTAGTTATTAGTTAGTTATTTATTATTTATTTATTAGTTTTTTATTTTAGTTATTAGTTTTATTAGTTTATTTATTAGGTTTTCTTAGCTATTAATTATAAGTTTAGTTTTTTAGTTATTATGATTTGTTATTATTAGTTTTTAGTTTGTAGTTTATTTATTGCTAGTTATTAGTTTATTTATTAGTTATTTATTGGTTTTGTTTTTTAGGCAGTTATTATTATTATTAGTTAGTTTATTTAGTTAGTTATTAGTTTATTAGTTTTTTTATTATTATTAGGTTTAGTTTTATTATTAGGTATTAGTTTTATTAAGTTTTTAGTTAAGTTATTATTATTTAGTTAGTTTAGTAATTAGTTTTATTATTAGTTTTTAGTTAGGTATTAGTTAATATTATTATTTCATTTTTAGTTTATTATTATTTTAGTTATTATTATTTATTTAGTTATTATTATTAGTTTAGTTATTGGTTAGTTATTAGTTAGTTTTAGTTTTAGTTATTAGTTTAGTTAGTTATTTGTTATTAGTTTATTAGTTTAGTTTAGTTATTTAGTTTAGTTATTGGTTAGTTATGAATGCGAACTAAATTGCTAAGTCTATTACACAGAGAGGGAGCTTATCCCTCTCGCATTCCAAATCAAGAAAAAGACCATTACTTAGGATGAGAAGAGCAAGATCTAGTAATTCTGGCATAGATAGGAGATTTAAATTTATGTGATTTGTTTTACCTTTTTGAGACAATACAAAAATCATTTTCAAAACCAACAACCTCACCATCCGATAAGGAAATTCTAATTAATTATTTATTACGTGTAGATGCCTGAAGATTAACTATCAGTTCTCCTTCTTCCAACTCATTGTTCATCTCCTGATGCATCTTAGGTTCTAGATTTTGGTCCACGTTAGCAGAAGAATTAGATGATGGGTGAGAATGAGGCAGAACACAAACCCCTAAATTTGGGGTGGAAGTTATCTCTAAATATTAGACCTCCTCCAAACCAACCTTATCATTCTACTGATCTTGGGCTATTGGAGATGAAATAGCAATACAATTAGCATTATTAAGAGAATCAGTAACAAGAGGAGATCCTGAGTCAGATTTGGAAACATTAATATCGCTATTTTGGATTTGAGACTTGGATCCGCAATGAGGAAATTGATCCTACATTATATTTGTGCCTATGAGGGATTGGTCAGCCATATTCAGCTTGGGATCAGTTTTATGCCTAAGAGTTTGGGGCTCATTTTTATTAGTTATTTTGGTGGCCATCTACTTTGATGTTTCATTCAAAATGTCCTTAGTACCAAGAGTAGATTTGGAGACCAAAGAAGTTTTTTTTTTAAAAGCAGATGATCGACAAAACACTCAGCAAAGCCTTGTCCATGAATTTTGCAATGTGAACAAAATATAGAAAAATTTTCAAATTCTACTTTCTGCAAATATCCATATTTTTCTGATCATATCCAAATTTCCTTAGGATATTTTTTAGTAATATCCACTTCCACAAGAACACACAAAATAGAAGGTCTAGAGGTAGAAGCAGTAGTTTGATCTAATTGGAGAGGTCGACCGAACAGGCTGGCCACCGCATATAGGAATTCAATGTTAAAGAAATGCACATGAAGGTTAGGGATAGATAACCAAATTGGAACAATAGGAGATTCCTCTTTAATGTCAAAAAAGGGAGTCCATTTCAATAAATGCATTTGGCTGTTGAACACATAATAAGAACATCTTATAAAAACACAAGAGTAATCCAAATCATTAGCCAATTGAATCAAAACATTTCAAGAATCAATTAAACTTGCCGAAAAAACTCCTATCAATTTCAGCGAATAAAAATAACTACGGATATTCTCCATAGATGGGCGGCAAAGAGCAAATTTACCAACCAAAGCAAACTCATAAGGCTTAGCCAATTTTTCCACCACAACATCAGAACACATAACAACGGGTACACCCCAAAATGTAGTAGAAATGAAATCAAAAGACTCACTAATGTTATTTGCTTTACCAGAAAGCACATCCCTAAATGATTTAGAAGTTATGATAGGATTAGCACCATTTTTCCCTGTTGAATCCTTATATGTTGTAACCGGATGAGACAGGGTTGGATTCCCCCATGGGGGGGGCCACCGTTGAATCCATAATTAAAAGTATGGCATACCAATGCAAGCACTAGCACTCTGTTTTGATATCAAGCAATGAAAATAGAGTGAGTGAAATTACCGAGGAGGGGCAACAAAAAAGTCAGATTGCGACAGAAGAAGCAAGTGAGAAAGGAGAAGAAGAGAAACCTCTGGCTCGAGAGAAATGTAATCGGACAATCACCGATAAAGGCGGAGAGATTGCTGAAGAGGGACGACGGCTAGGGCACTCGAGCTGGGATCAAAATGTGGAGTAATTAGCTCTAGTAATTATTAGTTTAGTTAGTTTTAGTTTGTTTAGTTATTAGTTTATTAGTTATTTATTAGTTAGTTAATTATTAGTTTAGTTAGTTTTAATTTGTTTAGTTATTAGTTTATTAGTTATTTATTAGCTAGTTTTATTTAGTTTTAATTATTAATTTTATTATTTATTAGTTATTAGTTTAGTTGTTTATTTTTTAGTTTATTATTTATTTTTTTTTATTATGTTATTTAGTTTTTTAGTTTATTAGTTTATTATTATTAATTTTATTAGTTATTTTTATTAGTTAGTTAGTTATTTAATTATTATTAGTTATTAGTTTAGTTAGTTTTTATTAGTTATTAGTTTTATTATTAGTTTTAGTTATTAGCTAGTTTGATTAGTTCAATTATTAGTTTAGTTAATTATTAGTTTTATTAGTTTTAGATATTATTTTATTAGGTTTTAGTTATTAGGTTTAGTTAGTTATTATTTAGTTATTTAATTTATTAGTTGTTAGTTAGTTCACCTCTTAGTTTAGCTTTTAGTTATTATTAGTTTCTAATTAAGATATTAATTTTATTAGTTTTAGGTTTAGTTTTAGTTAGTTATTTAGGTTTTATTAGTTATTTGTTAGTTAGTTTACTTAGTTTTATTATTATTATTAGTTATTAGTTAGTTAATTTATTAGTTTATTAGTTAGTTAGTTTTAGTTTAGTTTTATTTGTTTATTATTAGTTATTAGCTTATTATTTTATTATTTATTATTATTAGTTTAGTTCTTATTTTTATTTGTTATTTATTATTTATTTTTAATTAGTTATTATTAGTTATTATTAGTTATTATTATTAGTTAGCTATTATTATTATTATTAGTTTATTAGTTTTATTAGGTGTAGTTATTAGTTAGTTAGTTTTAGTTAGTTTTATTATTTAGCTTTTATTTTACTAGTTTTAGTTAGTTATTAGTTTTTAGTTAGTTTTATTTGTTTAGTTTGTTAGGTTTAGTTATTTTATTATTTCTTAGTTAGTTAAATATTTATTAGTAATTAGTTAGTTTTAGTTTTTAGTTTAGGTTATTAGTTTAGTTATTATTTACTTTAGTTATTTATTATTAGTTATTAGTTATTTAGTTTAGTTAGGTTTTATTAGTTAGTTATTAGTTATTTTATTATTATTAGTTATTACAAGTTAATTATTAGTTTATTAGTTATTAGTTACTAGTTATTAGTTTTTAGTTATTTAGTTATTTAGTTTAATTATTAGTTTAGTTTTTATTATTAGTTATTAGTTATTAGTTTAGTTTTTAGTTTAATTATTATTAGTTAGTAGTTTAGTTTTTTAGTTTTAGATAGTTATTAGCTTTATTAGTTAGTTTTAGTTAATTATTAATATTAATTATTAGTTAGTTATTTATTATTTTTATTATTATTTTTATTAGGTTTTTATTTTAGTTATTAGTTAGTTTATTAGTTATTATTAGTTTAGTTTTTATTAGTTTTTAGTTAGTTTTAGTTTTAGTTGTTAGTTATTAGTTATTAGTTATTAGTTTATATTAGTTAGTTTATTAGATAGTTAATTTTAGTTATTTGGTTTTCTAATTTTTATTAGTTTTAGTTATTAGTTTTAATTATTAGTTATTAGTTAGTTATTTATAAGTTTAGTTTTATTAGTTATTATCTTAGCTATTATTAATTATTTAGTTATTCTTTTATTTAGTTATTATTTGTTTATTAGTTATTAGTTATAGTTTATTTATTAGTTAGTTAGTTAGGTTATTATTAATTATTTATTAGGTTAGTTTTAGTTGAGTTATTAGTTAGTTTATTTATTTTATTTGTCATTAGGTTTAGTTTTTATTAATTATTAGTTTATCTATTAATTTTTTTAGTTTAGTTATTAGTTTATTAATTATTAGTTAGTTGTTTAGTTAGATTTTATTAATTATCAGTTTTTTAGTTATTAATTAATTATTATTTTATAAGTTTATTAGTTTATTAGTTTATTAGTTTTTTGTTTATTTAGTTTTAGTTTATTATTTTGTTAGTTAGTTAGTTAGTTTTATTAGTTATTATTAGTTTTTAGTTTATTATTAATATTTAGTTAGTTATTTATTTAGTTTTATTATTATTAATTAGTTATTATTATTATTAGTTTAGTTAGTAATTATTATTAGTTATTAGTTTATTCATTTCTTAGTTTTATTATTAGTTTAGTTATTTAGTTTTTTTTATTAGTTAGTTAGTTAGTTATTAGTATTATTATTTTTAGTTTTAGTTTTTATTTATTGATTAGTTTAATTAGTTTTATTAGTTTTAGTTATTTGGTTTAGTTTTATTATTAGTTATTTAATTATTATTAGTTAGGTTTAGTTATTAATTATTAGTTTATTTTATTAGTTTTATTAGTTTTTAGCTTAGTTAGTTATGTTTTTAGTTATTCGTTTATTAGTTTTTTAGTTTTATTTTTTTTATTAGTTAGTTTTATTTAGTTAGTTTAGTTTATTAGTTATTTATTAGTTTATTATTATTATTTTTAGTTATTAGTTTAGTTTTTTAGATTTATTATTAGTTAGTTATTAGTTTTGGTTAGTTATTACTTATTAGTTTTATTAGTAATTATTTTAGTTAATTCTTAGTTTTTAATTTAGTTATTATTATTATTATTATTAGTTATTTACTATTATTATTAGTTATTTATTATTAATTATTAATTTAGTTTTAGCAATTTTATTAGTTTATTTTGTTAGTTTATTAGTTTTGATATTTAATTATTTTTTATTAGTTTAGTTTTAGTTATTTTTATAGTTATTAATTTTTATTAGTTTATTAGGTTTTATTTTATTAGTTTTAGTTTTTTATTTTTATTTATTAGTTACTCTTTTTATTTACTTTATTTTAGTTAGTTTATTAGTTTTTTAGATTTATTATAATTAGTTTTTATTAGTTAGTTATTATTATTAGTTTATTATTAGTTATCTTATTTTATTAGTTTTTATTAAGTTTATTATTTGTTTATTATTATTATTAGTTATTAATTATTACTTATTAGTTTAGTTATTTATTTTAGTTATTATTTATTAGTTATTAGTTTAGTTATTATTATTAGTTTTGTTTAGTTTTATTATTTAATTATTAGTTAGTTATTTAAGTTTTATTAGTTAATTATTGTTATGTTAACACTATTAATTATTATGATTTATTAGTTAGTTATAAGTTATTAGTTTATTTATTATTTAGTTATTTAGTTTAGTTTTAGTTTTATTATTAGTTAGTTTAGTTTATTTCTAGTTTTTAGTTATTTATTCCTTTATTAGTCAGTTTATTAGTTTAGTTATTTAGTTTTGTTTTAGTTAGTATTTTATTAATTATTTACTATTAGTTATTGTTAGTTATTAGCTTTAGTTAGGTTTACTTTTAGTTATTATTTAGTATCTTAGGTTTTAATATTATAGTTTAGTTTTTTATTTAGTTAGTTATTTAGTCATTATTAGTTAGTTTTTTAGTTTATTATTATTATTATTATTAGTTTATTAGTTATTAGTTAGTTTTTTATTATTAATTATTAAGTTTGTTATTAGTTAGTTTTTAGGTTTTTATTAGTTTTATTCTTATTTTAGCTAAACATTTTAGTTTATTAGTTTTTTAGTTTAGTTATTTAGTTATTAGTTATTATTAGTTTATTAGTTTATTAGTTTATTTTAGTTAGTTTGGTTTTATTAATTTGTTATTATTATTAGTTTTAGTTAGTTATCATTAGTTATTTAATTTAGTTATTAGTTTTTTTTATTTTTTAGTTTTTATGGTTATTTATATAGTTTAATTATTAGTTTTAGTTTCATTATTATTAGTTATTAGGTTTTATTAGTTTTATTAGTTTTATTAGTTAATTAGTTTTAGTTAGGTTATTTATTTCTTAGTTATTAATTAGTTATTATCTATTAGTTCTAGTTATTTATTATTTAGTTATTAGGTTTAGTTTTTAGTTAGTTAATTTTTTTTATTAGTTTATTAGGTTTTATTATTTAGTTATTTAGTTTTCTTAGTTCCTCAATTTAGTTATTTATTATTTGTTTTATTATTAGGTTTAGTTATTAATTTTATTATTAGTTAGTTATTATTATTATTATTAGTTAGTTTTATTATTAGTTATTTAGTTAGTTTTCATTAGTTTTAGTTATTCAATTATTAGGTTTTACTTAGTTATTAGTTAGTTTTATTTAGTTATTTTTATTAGTTTAGTTTATTAGGTATTTTATGAGTTTTATTAGTTTTTTATTTAGTTATTTATTATTAGTTAGTTAGTTATTTAGTTTTATTAGTTATTATTATTTACTTATTATTTTAGTTTATTAGTTTTTTATTAGTTAGTTTTAGTTTCTTAATTTTTAAGTTTAATTATTTAGTTATTTAATTATTAATTTTAGTTAATTATTAGTTATTATTATTAGTTAGTTAGTTAATATTACTTATTACTTATTACTTAGTTCTATTTTTTTAGTTTTTTTATTTATTTATTGTTAGTTTTTTAGTTTAGTTTGTTATTAGTTGATTATTAGTTATTAGTTTATTATTAGTTTTATTATTATTTGTTTTTAGTTTAGTTGTTGTTTTTATTATTATTATTATTATTATTAATATAATTAGTTATTAGTTTATTAGTTAATTTATTATTATTAGTTATTTATTAGTTTATTAGTTTATTAGCTTTATTATTAGTTATTAGTTAGTTATTGGTTTAGTTATTATTAGTTTATTAGTTTAGTTAGTTATTAATTTATTAGTTTTAGTTATTATTAGTTCTTTTAGTTATTAGTTTTATTAGGTAGTTATTATTTAGTTATTATTATTTTTATTAGTATTAGTTTAATTTTAGTTTAGCTAGTTATTATTAGTTTATTATTATTAGTTATTACTTAGGTTATTTAGTTATTAGTTTTTTTAGTTATTATTAGTTAGTTAGTTATTTCTAGTTAATTAGTGTATAGTTAGTTATTAGTTAATTTTGTTTATTAGTTCTAGTTTAGTTAGTTATTATTATTATTATTAGTTTTTTAGTTTTATTAGTACTTAGGTAGTTAGTTTTATGTTTATTAGCTAATTTAGTTTTATTAGTTATTATTAATTTATTAGTTTTATTTTATTAGTTATTATTAGTTTATTAATTATTTGTTATTAGTTTAAGTTTAGTTAGTCATTATTAGTTTAGTTTTTAAGTTTTTATGAGTTATTAGTTTAGTTTTTTAGTTATTTCTTTAGTTATTATTACTTATTAGTTTAAGTTTTTATTATTAGTTAGTTATTAGTTTTTAGTTTAGGTTAGGTTTTATTATTTATTCATTAGTTATTAGTTTATTATTAGTTTTAGCTATTAGTTATTATTAATTAGTTATTATTATTTAGTTTTATTATTAGTTTTAGTTAGTTTAGTTAGTTATTAGTTATTCTTTAGTTTATAAGTTTATTAGTTATTTGTTATTAGTTTTTTTATTTTAGATATTGGTTAGTTATTAGTTTAGTTAATAGTTTAGTTATTAGTTTAGTTATTAGTTATTAGTTAGCTAGTTTTATTATTTTAGTTTTATTGTTATAAGTTATTAGTTATTATTTTATTATTAGTTATTATTTTTAAGTTATTAGTTATTGAGTTTAGCTTTTATTTATTATTTTGTTAGTTTAGTTTATTAGTTTATTAGTTTAATTAGTTTTTATTAATTATTAGTTATTAGTTTTTATTAGTTATTAGTTTATTATTATTGGTTTATGTTATTAGTTTAGTTATTTATTAGTTTTATTGGTTATTAGTTTAGTTAGTTTTATTAGTTATTTAGTTATTATTTAATTTTTATTAGTTATTTATTAATTAATTATTAGTTTATTAGTTTATTAGTTTAGTTATTATTATTATTATTATTATTATTATTATTATTATTATTATTATTAGTGAGTTATTATTAGTTTAGTTAGTTATTTAGTTATTATATAAGTTTTTAGTTTATTTTATTATTATTGTTAATTAGTTATTAGTTTATTAGTTTTAATAAGTTATTTATTTATTTAGTTATTAGTTTTAGTTATTCATTATTTTAGTCTTAGTTTATTTTGTTTTTTAGTTTTTATTTATTTAGTTTATTATTATTAGTTATTATTAGTTATTATTAGTTATTATTTATTAGTTAGTTTATTAGTTATTTGTTTTTGGTTTATTTGTTTATTAGTTTATTGTTGTTAAGTGTTATTATTATTAGTTTAGTTAGTTATTAGTTTTATTATTAGTTATTATTATTAGTTTATTATTTTAGTTATTATTTATTATTTTATTAGGTTTAATTTAGTGTTTTAGGTTTATTTTATTATTAGTTTTAATTAATTATTACTTACTTATTAGTGTAGTTTAGTTATTAGTTATTATTAATTTTTAGTTTATTAATTATTAAGTTTATTAGTTTATTTATTATTTATTTCAGTTAATATTAATTATTAGTTTTTTAGTTTTATTATTTTATTAGTTATTAGTATAGTTAGTTTAGTTATTTTATTATTAGTTATTATTAGTTATTATTTTATTAGTTTTAGATATGAGTTTTTTATTAGTTACTTATTTAGTTATTTTATTAGTTTAGTTAGTTTAATTATTATTATTATTTAGTTTATTAGTCATTAGTTTATTTGTTATAATTAGTTATTAGTTTTTTTATGTATTTATTTTTATTACTAGTTATTAGTTTATTAATTTTTCTTTATTTTATTAATTATTAACTTATTATTATTATTTAGTTATTAGTTAGTTTTATTTAATTATCAGTTTTAGTTTAGTTTTTTAGTTTTTTTATTTAGTTATTATTATTAATTTTATTATTATTTTTATTATTTATTAGTTATTAGTTTATTATTATTTTATTAGTTATTAGTTAGTTATTATTAGTTATTTTATTAGTTATTATTAGTTATTAGTTTAGTTATTATTTAGTTATTATTAGTTTAATTATTTAGTTATTTATTACTTAGTTTAGTTTATTAGTTAGTTATTAGTTTTAATTATTAATTTAGTTATTTATTATTAGTTTTATTAGTTAGTATTAGTTATTTATAAATTAGGTAGTTTATTATTGGTTTATTTATTATTTATTTAGTTATTAGTTTAGTTATTGTATTATTTATTATTAGTTATTAGTTTTAATAGTTTTATTACTTGTTTTTAACTAGTTAGTTAGGTTTTTTATATATTATTAGTTATTAGTTAATGTTGTTTAGAGATTATTATTAGTTATTTAGTTGTTATTAGTTTATTAGTTTGTTTTATTATTTATTTAGTTAGTTATTAGTTATTAGGTTTTATTATTAATTAGTTATTATTAATTATTATTATTATTATTATTATTATTATTATTACTATTAATTAGTTATTAGTTATTAGTTTAGCAGTTAGTTATTAGTTATTAGTTTAGTTAGTTAATAGTTAGTTTATTTGTTTAGTTATTATTAATTTTATTAGTTATTATTAGTTAGTTATATTTTAATTTTTTTATTAATTTATTAGTTTATTTAGTTATTAGTTTATTAGTTATTAGTTTATTAGTTTTTAGTTATTAGTTTATTAGTTTTTAGTTATTAGTTAGTTTATTAGTTATTAGGTTATTAGTTGTTAGTTTATCATTTATTAGTTTAGTTATTAATTTTTATTAGTTATTAGTTATTAGTTTATTATTTTATTAGGTTTAGATTTTATTAGTTTATAGTTAATTATTTAGTTATTATTATTAATTAGTTAGTTATTATTAGTTTATTAGTTTTATTAGTTTTTATTATGTAGTTAGTGTGTTTTATTAGTTATTATTAGTTATTAGGTTCTTAGTTTATTTATTATTATTATTATTATTATTGATAATAGTTATTTAGTTATTTAGTTTATGAGTTATTATTAGTTTTTTTATTAATTATTAATTAGTTTTAGTTTTATTATTATTATTCGTTAGTTATTATTATATTAGTTTTTAGTTTTTAGTTTTTAGTTAATTAGTTTAGTTATTATTTAGTTATTAGTTTAGTTATTAGGTTTAATTATTAGTTAGTTAGTTTTTAATTTAGTTATTAGTTAGTTAGTTTTAGTTATTATTATTACATTATTATTTTTAGTTTATTAGTTAGTTATTAGTCTAGTTAGTTTTAGTAAGTTATTTTGTTTAATTTTTATTTAATTTTTAGTTATTATTTAGTTATTAGTTATTATTATTATTAGTTATTAATTTATTAATTTAGTTTATTAGTTTTTTTTATAAGTTGTTAGTTTTATTTATTATTAATTATTAGTTTTAGTTAGTTATTATTAGTTAGATATTAGTTATTAATTTAGTTAATTTGATTAGTTAGTTTGATTAGTTATTATTAGTTATTATTGATTTTTTAATTTAGATATTATTATTATTAGTTAGTTATTTATTTTATTAGTTTTTTAATTTAGTTATTTAGGTTTAGTTATTATTATTTATTTAGTTAGTCAGTTAGTTTTTATTAGTTATTAGTTTTATTAGTTAGTTATTTAGTTTATAGTTTAGATATTATTGGTTATTATTTTAGTTATTTAGTTTTTTAGTTTTATTAGTTATTATTAGTTTATTAGTTTATTAGTTTATTATTAGTTTTTAGTTAAGTTTAGTTAAGTTTAGTTATTAGGTTTTAGTTTATTATTTTTAGTTTTTATTTATTAGTCTTGTTATTAATTAGTTATTAGTTTTTAGTTTTATGTTATTAGTTAGTTAGTTAGTTAGTTTTATTATTATTAGTTTATTATTATTATATTATTATTTTATTGTGATTTGGTTTTATTAGTTATTATTTTATTAATTTATTATTATTAGTTTAGTTTTATTTTTAGTTATTATTATTAGATTTTTTTTATTATTAGTTATTAGTTTATTAGTATTATTAAATTATAGTTATTAGGTTAGTTAGTTTGTTATTATTATTTTTAGTTAGTTATTAATTAGTTATTAGTTTTTTATTAGTTTTATTAGTTATTATTAGTTATTAGTTTTATTATTAGTTTATTATTTTTAGGTTTAGTTTATTATTTTTTAATTTATTAGGTTTACTATTAGTTAGTTTTAGTTACTAGTTTATTAGTTTATTATAGTTAGTTAGTTAGTTATTTATTTTTATTAGTTAGTTAGTTATTAGTTTTTTAGTTATGATTTATTTATTATTGTATTAGTTATTAGTTTAGTTATTTTTAGTTATTAGTTTATTAGTTATTAGTTTTATTAGTTATTATTAGATTTTAGTTTTAGTTTATTATTAGTTTAGTTATTAGTAATTAGGATTCAATTTATTATTATTTATTTTATTATTATTAGGTTTAGTTTAGTTAGATAGTTTATTTATAGTTATTAGTTATTAGTTAGTTATTTAGTTGGTTATTTGTTATTATGTTATAGTTATTTAGTTAGTTATTTTATTAGTTTTATTAGTTTTATTTAGTTTTAGTTGGGTTTTAGTTAGTTTATTTATTAGTTATTAGTTTTATTATTAGTTTATTTTTTATTATTTAGTTTATTATTTTGTTATTTAGTTATAGTTTATTTTAATTTATTTAGTTAATTATTATTAATTTAGTTAGTTCATTAATTTTTAGTTTATTATAGTATTTTAGTTATTAGTTTAGTTTTATTATTTAGTTATTATTTATTATTAGTTTAGCTATTAGTTTAGTTATTATTATTAGTTATTATGTTTTAGTTTTATTAGTTATTTAATTATTAGTTTAGTTAGTTTAGTTAGTTTTATTAGTTATAAGTTAATATTATTAGTTAGTTTATTTGTTATTATTAGTTATTAGTTATTATTAGTTATTAGTTATTATTAGTTTAGTTTTAGTTTTATTATTAGTTATTAATTATTAGTTTATTATTATTTTTGTTTAGTTTTACTTTACTATTATTACTTAGTTATTAGTTTAGTTATTTATTATTATTAGTTTATTATTAGTTTTTTAGTTTTATTATTTTGTTTATTAGTTTATTATTAGTTATTATTATTAGTTATTAGTTTATTATTTTTTAGTTAGCTTATTCTTTTTAGTTATTAGTTTATTTGTTTTTTTAGTTATTATTAGTTTATTTATTTGTTATTAGTTTAGTTATTATCAGTTATTAGGTTTTACTAGTTATTAGGTTATTAGTTTTAGTTATTATTAGTTATTATTTTAGTATAGTTTTTAGTTTAGTTATTACTTTAGTTTAGTTATTTAATTTATTATTTATTATTTATTATTAGTTTATTAGTTTAGTTATTATTATTATTAGTTATTTAGTTTTAGGTTTTAGTTTTATTATTATTATTTTAAGTTTTATTAGTTATTAGTTTATTTGTTAGTTAGTTATTATTTCTTAGTTATTAGTTTATTAGTTTTATTATTTATTTTATTATTATTAGTTTTAAGTTTAGTTATTTTATTATTTATTTACATAGTTATTATTAGTTATTAGTTTAGTTATTTATTTAGTTTAGTTTTAGTTTATTAGTTAGTTTATTATTTAGTTTTTTACTAGTTTATTAGTTATTAGTTATTAGATTATTAGTTTAGTTATTAGCTATTAGTTTAGTTTAGTTGTTTTATTATTTTATTAGATATTATTATTTTATTAGTTTTATTAGTTTTATTATTAGATATTAGTTATTAGTTTAGTTATTATTATTAGTTATTAGTTTAGTTAGTTAGTTTATTAATTAGTCATTATTAGTTTAGTTATTAGTTTTTATTAATTATTAGTTTGTTAGTTATTAATTTTAGTTTATTAGCTTAGTTTTTTAGTTTTATTTTATTAGTTTTATTATTTATTATTTATTAGTTTAATTATTTTATTAGTTTATTAGTTATTTAGTTATTAGTTATTTAGGTTTATGAGTTTTTTAGTTTTTTTAGTTTATTTATTAATCAGTTTAGATATTTTAGTTTAGTTATTAGTTTAGTTATTATTATTTTAGTTATTAGTTATTATTATTAGTTATTTGGTTAGTTTTAGTTTATTTATTAGTTATTAGTTATTTAGTTATTATTATTATTATTATTATTATTATTTTAGTTATTATTTATTAGAATTATTATTAGTTAGTTTTATTAGTTTTTTTAGTTTTTAGTTATTAGCTATTATTAGTTAGTTTAATTTAATTATTAGTTATTATTATTAGTTTATTAGTTTAGTGATTAGTTTTATTAGTTATTTTAGTTATTAGTTTAGTTTTCATTTTTAGTTATTATTATTTAATTATTATTAGTTATTAGTTAGTTATTATTAGTTATTATTAGTTATTTGTTTTTATTAATTATTAGGTTTATTTATTTTATTTTATTAGTTATTAGTTTTGTTAGTGTTTTAGTTTATTAGGTTTTATTTATTAGTTAGTTATTATTAGTTTTTAGTTTATTAGAAGTTATTATTATTAATTATTAGTTTTAGTTTTTATTATTCTTATTTTTATTTAGTTATTAGTTTTTATTAGTTTTTAGTTTTATTATTATTTTGTTTATTTAGTTATTATTTAGTTAGTGATTATTTAGTTATTTTAGGTTTCATTTAGTTATTATAAGTTAGTTATTTAGTTTTATTTATTTTATTTTAATATTGGTATTAGTTATTAGCTTTTAATTATTATTATTAGTTATTATTTTAGTTATTAGTTATTAGTTATTAGGTTTTTTTTGTTATTTATTAGTTTTATTTGTTTTATTAGTTTTATTAGGTTTTTTAGTTATTATTAATTATTATTAGTTTATTAGTTTATTATCAGCTTAGTTATCATTAATTTAGTTTTTAGTTTAGTTAGTTATTAATTAGGTTTATTAGTTATTAGTTTATTTAGATTTTTTAGTTATTAGTTTAGTTTTATTTTTTATTGGATTATTATTTTTTACTAGTTTATTTTAGTTAGTTTTATTTATCTTTAGTTAGTTATTTATTATTATTAGGTTTATTAGGTATTAGGTTTAGCTTTTGGTTTAGTTATTAGGTTATTATTAGTTATTATTTATTAGTTATTAGTTTATTTGTTTATTTCATTTTTAGTTATTAGTTAGTTTTTATTTTATTTATTATTTAGTTTGTTTTAGTTTTAGTTTAGTTATTAGTTATTAGTTAGTATAGTTTTATTATTAGTTATTAGTTAGTGTAGTTTTTTTATTTTAGTTATTGGTTATTAGTTTATTAGTTTATTAGTTTAGTTTAGTTTTTTAGTTTTACTAATTAGTTTATTAGTTTAGTTTTATAAGTTAGTTAGTTTTTAGTTTTATTAGTTAATAGTTTTGTTATTTATTTAGTTATTAGTTATTAGTTTATTATTACTTTAGTTATTAAGTTATTATAATTTTATTAGATATTTAATATTTAGTTTATTTATTTGTTATTAGTTTATTATTAGTTTTATTATTTATTATTTATTATTATTATATTTTATTAGTTATTAGTTAGCTAGTTTATTAATTTTATTAATAGTTATTAGTTTAGTTATTATTAATTAGTTTTAGTTAGTTATTCTTATTAGTTTTAAGTTTAGTTTTATTTAGTTATTATTATTTATTTTTATTAGTTAGTTAGTTAATGGTTATTATTACTTTTTAATTTAGTTATTTAGGTTTATTTATTATTTATTAGTTATTAGTTATTAGTTTATTTAATTTAGTTTTATTATTTAATTTTTAGGCTTTAGTTTAGTTAGTTATTAGTTTAGTTATTGGTTTTATTATTAGTTATAAGTTTATTATTAGTTTTAGTTATTAATTATTATTTGTTATTATTATTTTTATGAGTTTAAGTTTAGGTTTTAGTTTTATTATTAGTTTTAGTTATTAGTTATTATTAGTTATTATTTTTTATTAGTTTAAGTTTAGGTTTTAGTTTTATTATTATTTTTTGTTTATTTGTTAGTTTTATTAGTTATTAGTTAATTATTATTATAAGTTATTATTAAATATTAATTATTATTAATAGTTTATTAGTTTAGTTTTATTATTACTTTTTTAATTTTATTATTTATTAGTTTATTATTATTACTAGTTAGTTTATTTATTAGTTTAGTTATTAGCTTTTGCTTAGTTAGTTTATTATTTTTTGTGTTAGCTAATTTATTATTATTAGTTTTAGGTTTAGGTTTAGTTATTTGTTATTAGTTTTCTTAGTTTATTAGTTTAGTTTATTAGTTTTTATTTAATTATTATTAGTTTTATATTGATAGTTTAATAGTTTTATAGTATAGTTATTTATTTTTAGTTATTATTGGTTATTAGTTTATTTAGTTTATTATTTTAGTTATTAGTTTATTTTATTAGTTTTATTTATTAGTTAGTTTATTAGTTAGTTAGTTTTATTAGTTATTAGTTGTTAGTTTTATTTGTTTTAATAGTTAGTTATTAGTTATTATTATATACTTTAGTTTATTAGTTAACTAGTTTTTATTAGTTTAGTTATTTATTATTAGTTATTTTTATTAGTTTTATTAGCTATTAGTTATTTAGGTTTTAGTTAGTTATTATTAGTTATTAGTTATAGTTATAGTTTAGTTTAGTTTTCAGGATTTTTGTTAATTATTAGATTAGTTTATTTTATTTTAGTTTATTTTAGTTAGTTATTAGTTAGTTATTAGTTTTGCTATTTAGTTAAGTTAGGTATTAGTTTAGGTTTTTATAGTTATTATTAGTTTGTTTAGCTTATTAGTTTCTTAGTTTATTAGTTATTAGTTTTAGTTAGTTAGTTTTTAGTTATTATTATAAGTTTCCTATTAATTATTAGTTTATTATTAGTTATTATTAGTTCTTAGATTTTTTAGTTTTTATTAGGTTTATTAGTTTTATTAGTTTAGTTTAGTTATTTATTAAATTTGTTAATTTGTTAGTTATTATTATTTTTTATTATTACCTAGTTAGTTTTATTAGTTATTAGGTTATTAGTTATTATTAGTTAGTTTTATCAGTTATTAGTTTAGTTTATTGGTTTATTTATTTAGTTTTTAATTTAGTTATTTAGTGTTTATAATTTATTAGTTTTAGTTTATTAGTTTCTATTAGTTTATTGTTAGTTTAGGTTATTATTTAGTTATTAGTTTAGTGATTTAGTTTTAGTTATTATTAGTTATTAGTTAAATTATTAGTTTATTAGTTTTATTAGTTTAGTTATTAGTTATAAGTTAGTTATTAGTTTATTAGTATTAGGTTTAGTTAGTTACTTAGTTTTAGTTAGTTTAGTTAGTTTTTAAGTTATTATAATTATTAGTTAGTTTAGTTTTTTAGTTTATTATTTAGTTATTATTATAATTAGTTAGTTTATTAGTTTTTATTTATTAGTTTTTAGTTTTTATAATTAGGTTTAGTTTATTTATTATTTTATAAGTTAGTTATTAATTTAGTTATTAGTTTAGGTTTATTAGTCAGGTTTTTTAGTTACTTAGTTATTAGTTAGTTTTATTAGTTTAGTTATTAGTTAGTTATTATTAGTTATTATAAGTTTTTCTTTCATTAGTTTATTAGTTTAGATTTTATTATTTGTTTATTTAGTTTTTAGTTTTTAGTTTTATAGTTTTCTAGTTTTATTATTTTAGTTAGTTTTAGTTTATTAGTTATAAGTTTATTAGTTAGTTATTGAGTTTTAGTTATTATTTACTTTAGTTTTATTAGTTTATTATTAGTTATTAGTTATTAATTTAGTTATTTTATTAGATAATATTATTAGTTTATTAGTTTAGTTATTAATTTTTATTATTAGTTAGTTTTTAGTTTATTATTAGTTAGTCTTTTAGTTTTAGTTATTATTTGTTATTATTTATTATTTTATTAGTTTTTTATTAGTTATTTTATTATTAGTTTTAGTTAATTTTTATTATTAGTTATTATTATTAGTTTATTAGTTTTAGTTATTAGGTTTATTAGTTTAGTTAGTTAGTTATTTAGTTATTATTATTAGTTATTAGGTTTATTAGTTTTAGTTTAGTTTAGTTTTTAGTTTATTAGTTTATTAGTTATTTAGTTATTAGTTTATTATTAGTTTTAATTAGTTATTAATTTTCATTTTAGTTAGTTTTATTAGTTTTATTTAGTTATTAGTTATTATTTTAGGTTTTATTAGTTAGTTTATTAGTTTTATTAGTTATTTTATTAGTTTATTATTATTAATTATTTTTATTAGTTAGTTAGTTATTATTATTAGTAAATTAGTTTTAGTTTTATTATTATTAGTTAGTTTAGTTAGTTAGTTTATTTAGTTAGTTTTAGTTTATTTAGTTTAGTTATTAGTTAGTTAGTTTATTATTATTAGTATTAAGTTTAGTTATTAGTTTAGTTAGTTTTTTAAGTTTATTAGTTTATTAATAACTAGTTTGGTTTTTTTAGTTTTAATAGTTATTAGTTATTAGCTTTAGCTAGTTATTAGTTTATTGGTTTTATTAGTTTATGTTATTTTATTTATTTAATTTTAGTTATTATTAGTTATTAGTTTAGTTATTATTATTATTAGTTATTAGTTTTAGCTAGTTATTATTTATTACTTAGTTAGGTTATTTATTAGATAGTTAGTTATTATTTATTAGTTATTAGTTATTAGTTTAGTCATTATTTAGTTTTTTAGTTAATTATTAGTTATTAGTTTTTAGTTTTTTAGTTTTTATTATTTTATTAGTTTAGTTTTAGTTTTAGTTTTATTAGTTATTAGTTTAGTTATTAGTGAGTTATTATTATTTGTTAGTTTTATTTATTATTATTAGTTATTAGTTATTATTTTATTACTTTATTATTATTAATTATTAGTTTAGTCATTTTGTTATTAGATACTAGTTATTAGTAGTTTAGTTATTAAGTTTTATTGGTTATTAGTTAAGTTATTTATTACTTATTATTATAAGTTTTATTATTAGTTATTAGTTTAGTTATTATTAGTTAGTTAGTTATTAGATTTTGGCTAGTTAATTATTATTTTAATTATTATTAGTTAATTATTACTTTATTATTAGTTTTTAGTTAGTTATAGATTTTAAGATGAAAGATAGTTTAGGTTTCTAATGGGTTTGGGAGAAAGCCAAGGAGATTGATAGTTTAGTTTTTAAACTTTGGTATTGAGGTAGAAGTCAAACTAGAAATGGTATAGGTGTGATTATAGATAAAAGTTTGAAGGATAATGTTATAAATATTAATAGATGTGAAAATAGAATAATAGCTTTAAAGATTATTGTTGATACTAATATTATGAATATTATAAGTGTTTATGCTCCTCAAGTAGGCTTGGATGTAAGCTCAAAAGAAAATTTTTGGAATGAATTAGAAGGATTAATACAGAAGATACCTCTTGAAGAAAAAGCATTTATTGGAGGAGATTTAAATGGACATCTTGGTAGAGTGGTAGAAGATTTTAAAAGTATTCATGGTGGTTATGGATTTGGAGTCATTAATGAAGAAGGTAGGACTATATTAGATTTTGCTTTAGCTTATGATTTTGTAGTTGCTAATACTTTATTTAAGAAAAGAGATGAACATATTATTACATATAAGAATGGATCTAGTAAAACACAAATTGATTATTTTATGATAAGAAAAATAGATCGTGTAGATTGTAAAGATTTTAAGGTCATTCCAAATGAAAGTTTAAGTACCCAACATCGATTGTTACTTTTATATTTCAAGATGAAGGATTGTAAGGGGAAAATAAATCAAATTATTGTCCTAGGATTAGAAGGGGAAACTTAAAGAACAAAAATAAAAATATTTTAAAGAGCAAGCTACAAGAAATTTCTCCCAAAATGGAGTCTAATTTTAGTTGTTGAAGTTATAGTGGTAGTGTTGTGACATTAGGTGAACAAGTCATTAATAAGAGTTAGTGATTTAGATATTTAGGCTCTATTGTTCAAAATGATGGTGAAATAGATGGAGAAGTTATTAGTAGAATTCAAGTTGGATGGTTGAAGTGGAGGAATGCATCTGGCCTGTTGTGTGATAGAAAATGTGGTAAGACCTACAATGACTTATGGTGCAGAATGTTGGCCAATAAAAGAGAAGCATAAGACTAAGCTAAGTGTTACAGAGATGAGGATGCTCATGTGGCTGAGTGCCTTTTCTCTTAGAGATAAAATGTGAAATGAGTATGTTATGGAAAAAGTTGGAGTAGCTCTAGTGGCAGATAAGATTAGAGAGAGTCACCTTACATGGTTTGGCCAGAATCGACCGTCCGATGAACCGGTTAAGATAGTATATGCATTAGATATTTCCTTATGTTAACAAAGTTAGAGGTAGACCTAAAAAGACTTGGTTAAGATGTATAAAAAATGACCTTTGTATACTTGAATTAAATGAGAATTTGACACATAATAAAACACAATGGAGATGAAGGATTCATGTAGTTGACCCCACTTAGTGGGATAAATGCTTGCTATTGGTGTTATTATTATTGTTGTTATTAGTTTTTAGTTAGTTAGTTTATTAGTTAATTAGTTTTAATTAGTTATTAGTTTAGTTTTTTTAGGTTATTTAGTTATTTAGTTTTATTATTAGTTTAGTTATTAGGATTTTATTTAGTTATTAGTTATTAGTTTTTATTTATTATTTTATTAGTTATTAGTTATTGTTAAGTTTAGTTATTAGTTAGTTTTATTAGTTAGTTTTATTTAGTTTTATTATTATTATTATTTATTTATTTTAGTTATTATTATTAGTTTTGTTTATTAGTTATTATTAGTTAGTTTTAGTTTATTAGGTTTTATTAGTTATTATTTGTTATTAGTTAGTTTAGTTAGTTATTTAGTAGTTTATTAGTTATTAGTTTAATTTTATTATTAGTTATTATTATTAGTTTTATTAGTTTAGTTATCTTTTATTAGTTTAGTTTTATTATTATTAGTTAGTTAGTTAATAGTTTATTAGTTCTTTATAACATTAGTTTAGTTATTATTAGTTAGTTTTGTTATTAGTTTTTTAGTTTTTATTAGTTATTATTAGTTTAGTAAGTTTTATTGCTTATTATTTATTATTATTATTAATTAGTTTAGTTATTTGTTTAATTTATTATTATTAGTTTTATTGGTTAGTTATTGTAGGTTTAGTTAGTTATTATTATTTTAGTTTAGTTTAGTTTTTATTAGTTAGTTAGTTAGGTTATTAGTTAGTTAGTTTACTGGTTTATCAGCTTAGTTATTAGTAATCAGTTAGTTTATTAGTTTTTATTATTTTAGTTATTAGTTTAGTTATTACTTATTAGTTATTTATGTTTAGTTGATAGTTTAGTTTAGTTTTTTTAGTTAGTTTATTTAGTTTTAGTTATTATTATTTAGTTATTAATTTATAAGTTTTATTAGTTTTAATAGTTTAGTTTTTATTAGTTTTAGTTTTTTAGTTGTATTTAGCTTTTATTTGTAATTTATTCAGTTAGTTAGTTATTTGTTATTATTAGTTTTTTATTAGTTTGTTATGTGTTAGTTAATTTTATTAGTTAGTTTAGTTATTATTCAAGTTTTATTATTAGTTTTTAGTTTATAAGGTTTATTATTTAGTTTATGTTTTAGTTTTTAGATTTTATTATTTATTAGTTGCTAGTTTAGTTATTATTATTAGTTTTAGTTTATTTATTATTAGTTATTTAGTTTAGTTAGTTATTATTAGTTATTAATTATTTATTAATTATTAGTTTTAGTTAGTTTATTAGTTTATTAGTTAGGTTTTATTAGTTATTAATTATTTATTAGTTTATTAGTTTTATAGTTATTTATATATTTATTAGTTATTTTATTAGTTATTAGGTTTAGTTAATAGTTTTATTAGTTATTAGTTTTAGTTCTTAGTTTATTAGTTTTATTTATTTATTATTTGTTAGTTTTTAGTTTAATTATTAGTTTTAGTTTTAGGTTTTTGTTATTTAGTTATTATTTATTAGTTAGTTAGTTTATTATTATTAGTTTTATTAGCTATTAGTTTAGTTATTATTTTATTAGTTTATTAGTTTGTATTAGTTTTTTATGTATTATTATTATTATTATTATTATTTATTAGGATTTTAGTTAGTTATTATTAGTTATTAGTTTTAGTTTAATAGACTTTTAGGTTTTATTAATTATTATTAGTTAGTTTTAGTTTTAGTTTTTAGGTTTTTTAGTTATTATTATTATTTATTAGTTATTAGTTATTTAGTTTTAGTTTTTAGTTTTTATTAGTTTTATTTACTTATTAGGCTTTTTAGTTAGTTTTATTTTTTAGTTAATTACTATTATTACTATTATTATTATTATTATTAGTTAGTTTTTATTTTATTAGTTAGTTTTTATTTAGTTAGTTTAGTTTATTATAAGGTTTAATTTTTATTAGTTTATTAGTTATTAGTTTTATTAGTTTAGTTTATTAGTTTGATTAGTTTTTAGTTTTATTATTATTAGGTTATTATTAATTATTTTTATTATTATTAGTTATTATTAGTTAGTTTTTCTAGTTTTATTATTAGTTATTTATTAGTTATTAGTTAGTTTTAATAATTAATTTAGTTATTAGTTTGTTATTAGTTTTTAAGTTTAGTTTATTAGTTTAGGTTTTTAGTTTTTATTAGTTATTTTTATTATTAGTTAGTATTTTAGTTTATTATTAGTTAGTTAGTTATTAGTTTATTTTTAGGTTAGTTTTTTATTATTAGCAGTTTTATTATTTATTAGTTTTTAGGTTTTATTTTATTTTAGTTTTATTTAGTTTATTATTATTAGTTTAGTTATTAATATTAGGTTATTATTATTATTATTATAATTATTATTATTATTATTATTATTAGTTATTAGTTATTTATTAGTTTTGTTTTGTATTAAGTTAATATTATTAGTTTTTTGTTAATTTTTATTATTAGTTAGTTAGCTATTACTTATTAGTTTGGCTATTTAGTTATTATTAGTTTTTTAATTATTATTAGTTTTGGTTATTAGTTATTTATTAGCTATTATTAGTTAGGTTATTAGTTTATTATTAGTTATTAGTTTAGTTTATTAGTTATTATTATTTTATTATTTATTAGTTTAGTTTAGTTATTATTATTATTGTTAGTTAGTTATTAGTATTTTAGTTATTAGTTTTATTATTATGTAGTTATTATTAGTTTATTAGGTTATTTGTTATTATTAATTATTATTAGTTATTATTAGCTATTAGTTATAATTAGTTTTTATTAATTAGTTATTATAGTTTTTATTATTAGTTATTAGTTTTAGGTTATTTATTTAATTAGTTAGTTATTTTTATTATTATTTATTAGTTATTTTTTATTAGTTAATTAGTTTTTTAGTTTTTTATTTAATTTTCAAAAGTTATTAGTTTAGTTATTATTAGTTAGATTTTATCTTAGTTATTATTAGGTTTATTAGTTATTTATTTTATTATTAGTTAGTTATTATTATTAGCTAGTTATTAATTATTATTTTTAGTTATTATTATCTGTTAGTTAGTTATTAATTTTATTATTATTAGTTTTAGTTAGCTATTCTTAGTTTTAGTTAGTTATTATTTATTATTTATTAGTTATTAGTTATTAGTTTAGTTGTTATTAATTTTATTAGTTTACTTAGATTTATTAGTTTATTTATTAGATTTTAGTTTATTAGTTATTAGTTAGTTTTTAGTTTATTATTTAGTTAGTTTTAGTTATTATTATTATTATTAGTTATTAGTTTATTATTATTAGTTTTATAAATTATTATTTAGTTATTAGTTTATAATAGTTAGTTGTTATTATTGGATTATTAGTTTAGTTATTAGTTTATTAGTTTATTAGTTATTAGTTATTAGTTTTAGTTTTGTTAGTTATTTATTTATTAGATTTTAGTTAGTTATTTATCTTTTTAGCTATTAGCTTAGTTACTTAGTTATGTAGTTTTATTAGTTTTAGTTAGTTTTAGTTGTTTTAGTTTAGTTTTATTAAGTTCTTTATCTAGAGGCATCGTGCAGTGGCAAATAATTATGTCTAGTTTTATTAATTTTAGTTAGTTTTATTAGTTTTATTAGTTTATTATTAGGATTAGTTTTTATTAGTTTATTCATTATTAGTTTTATTAGTTTAGTTTATTAGTTTTATTAGTTTTTAGTTTTATTATTATTAGGTTATCATTAGTTATTTTTATTATAATTAGTTATTATTAGTTAGTTTTATTAGTTTTTATTATTAGTTATTTATTAGTTATTTTTAGTTTAGTTATTTAGTTATTATATTAATCTTATTATTATTATTTTTTAGGTTTAGTTTATTAGTTATTTATTAGTTATTAGTTTATTATAGGTTTTTAGTTTTTTTTATTCTAGTATAGTTAGTTTTAGTTTATTATTAATTAATTATTAGTTATTTAGTTTAGGTAAATTTTATTTGGTTATTATTAGGTTTATTATTATTTTTTAGGTTTTAGTTTTAATTTTTAGTTTATTAGTTTATTATTATTAGTTTTTAGTTATTATTATTAGATTATTATTATTATTATTAGTTAATATTTATTATTAGTTTTATTATTAGTTTGTTTTTTTAGTTATTAGTTTAGTTTTTTATTGAGTTATTATTATTAGTTTTTAGTTAGTTTTTATAATTAGTTAATTAGTTATTAATTATTAGTTTAGTTATTTAGTTATTATTAGTTATTATTACTACTAGTATTATTATTATTATTTTTTTGTTATATTATTAGTTTTTTTTTTATTATAGTTATTAAATATTATTAGTTAGTTATTAGTATTATATTATTAGTTATTAGTTATTTATTAATTATAGTTATTTTTATTACTTAATTTATTATTAGTTTAGTTTTATTATTATTATTATTAATTAGTTATTATTAGTTTTTTTATTAGTTATTAGTTTTTTTGTTAGTAGTTTTATTATTATTTAGTTATTATTAGTTACAAGTTATTTTAGTTATTATTAGTTATTATTAGTTATTAGTTTTAGTTAGTTTTTATTAATTAGTTATTATAGTTTTTATTATTAGTTATTATTTGTTTTAGGTTACTTATTTAGTTAGTTAGTTTTTTTTATTATTATCTACTAGTTATTTGTTATTAGTTAATTAGTTTTTAGTTTTTTATTTAACTTTTATTAGTTATTAGTTTAGTTATTATTAGTCAGTTTTTAGTTTAGTTATTATTAGGTTTATTTGTTATTATTATTAGTTAATTATTTATTTATTATTATTAGTAATTATTAGTTATTATTTAGTTAAGAGTTAGGTATTGATTTTATTATTAGTTTTATTATTATTAGTTATTAGTTTTATTAGATTTATTATTATTATTTTTAGTAAGTTCTTATTAGTTTTAGTTAGTTATTAATTATTACTTATTACTTATTAGTTATTAGTCTAGTTATTATTAGTTTTATTAATTTTATTAGTTTATTTATTAAGTTTTTCCTTATTTCTCATTAATTAGTTATTAGTTAGTTTTAGTTTTTTTGTTATTATTTAGTTATTAGTTTATTATTATTAGTTTTATTAGTTTTTATTTAATTATTAGTAGTTTTCAATATTAGTTAGTTAGTTTTAGTTATTAGTTTTTATTAGTATAGTTATTATTATTAGTTTATTAGTTATTAGTTTTAGTTTAGTTAGTTATTTATTTATTAGTTATTAGTTATTAGTTAGTTATTTTAGTTATTTAGTTTTATTAGTTTTATTAGTTTTAGTTAGTTTTATTAGTTTTAGTTTAGTTTTATTAGGTTTATTATTATTAATTTTTAATTTAGTTATTTAGTTTTAGTTATTAGTTATTATTTTTTTTTAGTTTGTTTTATTATTAGTTTATTTTATTATTATTATTATTAGGTATTTAGATATTAGTTTCAATTTATTTAGTTTTTTAGTTATTATTTATTATTAGTTTATTTTATTAGTTTATTAGTTATTTGTTAGTTATTAGTTATTAGTTAGTTATTTAGTATTTTAGTTTTAAGTTGTTAGTTTAGTTATTTAGTTTTTTTGTTTTATTAGTTTTATTAGTTTTAATTAGTTTTATTAGTTTTAGTTTAGTTTATTAGGTTTATTATCATGCAGCGTAATGCGGTGGTAAATAATTTTGTTCAATTTTTTTAGTTTTAGTTAGTTTTAGTAGTTTTATTACTTAATTATTAGGTTTAGTTTTTACTAGTTTATTAGTTATTTTTTAGGGTTTAGTTGATTAGTTTGATTAGTTTTTAGTTTTATTATTTTTTGTTTATTTTTATTAGGTTATTATTAGTTTGTTTTATTATTATTAGTTATTATTAGATAGTTTTATTAATTTTTATTATTAGTTATTTATTAGTTTTTATTAGTTATTAGTTAGTTTTAGTTATTAGTTTTGTTATTAGTTCATTATTAGTTTTATTAGTTATTAATTTTTAGGTTTAGTTTATTAGTTATTTATTATTAGTTATTAGTTTATTAGTTTAGGTTTTAAGTTTTTATTAGTTATTACTTTTATTAGTTAGTTTTTTACTTTATTATTAGTTAGTTAGTTATTAGTTAGTTTTTAGGTTAGTTTTTTATTAGCTATTATTAGGTTACTTATTTATTATTTTTTTTAGTTTTTAGTTTTAATTTGTAGTTATTATTATTAGATTATTATTATTTTTATTATTATTAGTTAATAGTTATTATTAGTTTTATTATTAGTTAGTTTTATAAGTTTATTAGTTATTATTTATTAGTTTAGTATTTTATTTAGTTATTTTTATTAGTTTTTAGTTAGTTTTTATTATTATTTAGTTCATTATTGGTTTAGTTATTTAGTTATTATTAGTTTAGTTATTTTTAATTTGGTTATTATTATTAGTTAATAGGTTTTTAGTTAGTTATTATTTTGTTATTAGCTATTTTATTATTTATTAGCTAAAGTTGGCTTTATTATTGGTTATTATTATTTTATTATTTATTAATTTAGCTTAGTTATTATTATTATTATTAGTTATTATTAGTTATTTTATCAGTTTTAATATTATTTAGTTATTATTAGTTTTTAGGTATTTTAGTTTTTATTAGTTATTATTAGTTATTATTAGTTATTATTAGTTATTATTAGTTATTAGTTTTAGTAAGTTTTATTATTTAGTTATTATAGTTTTTATTATTAGTTATTATTGGTTTTAGGTTAGTTATTTTTATTATTATTTATTAGTGATTTGTTATTAGTTAATTAGTTTTTTCAATTTTTATTTAGTTTTTATTAGTTATTAGTTTAGTTATTATTAGTTAGTTTTTTTGTTAGTTATTATTAGGTTTATTAGTTGTTAGTTTAATTATTAGTTAGTTATTTATTATTATTTTTAGTTCCTATTAGCTATTAGTTATTAGATAGTATTTAGTTTTATTATTATTAGTTTTAGTTATTATTGATTTTTGTTAGTTACTATTTATTACTTATTAGTTATTAGTTATTAGTTTTTTTAGTTTTATTAGTTTATTTGTTAGGTTTTAGTTTATTTATTATTTATTATTTATTAGTTAGCTTTTAGTTTATTATATAGTTAGTTTTAGTTTTTATAATTATTATTTAGTTATTAGTTTATTATTATTAGTTTAATTAGTTATTATTTCATTATTATTAGTTTTAGGTATCAGTTACTTAGTTTTATTTTCTAGTTATTATTAGTTTAATTATTAGTTAGTTATTAGTTTATTAGTTTATTAGTTATTAGTTTTAGTTTAGTTAGTTATTTAGTTATTACTTTATTAGTTTTATTAGTTTTATTAGTTTTATTAGTTTTATTAGTTTTAGTTTAGTTTTATTAGGTTTATTATTATTAATTTTTAATTTAGTTATTTAGTTTTAGTTATTAGTTATTATTAGTTAGTTTTAATTAGTTTTATTATTAGTTTATTTTATTAGTTAGTTAGTTATTATTATTATTAGTTATTTAGTTATTAGTTTCATTTTATTTAGTTTTTTAGTTATTATTTTAGTTATTAGTTATTATTTATTATAGTTTTTTTTATTAGTTGATTAGTTATTAGTTAGTTATTTATTAGTTATTTATTAGGTATTTATTAGTTTTATTAGTTTTAATTACTAGTTTTATTAGTTTATTTATTAGGTTTTATTAGTTATTAGTTAATAGTTTAGGCTTTTAGTTATTATTATTAATTATTATGAGTGTTTAGTTATTAGTTTATTTATTATTGATTATTAGTTTATTTATTAGTTATTATTATTGTTATTTCATTTAGTTTGTTTTTAGTTATTAGTTAGTTTAATTATTAGTTTATTAGCTTGAGTTTTTTAGTTAGTTGTTATTAATTTTATTATTTGTTATTAGTTTAGTTATTATTAGCTAGTTATTAGTTATTAGTTTAGTTATTAGTTTTATTGGATATTTAGTTTAATTATTACTATTTAGTTAGTTTAGTTATTAGTTTAGTTATTAGTTTTTAGTTAGTTATTAGTTATTATTATTATTTAGTTTTTAGTTTATTAATATTTTTAATTATTATTAGTTATTTAGTTGTTAGTTATTATTATTTGTTTAGGTATTAGTTTATTAGTTTAGTTAGTTTAGTTATTAGGTTTCATTAGTTTTATTAATTTTTATTTTTATTTGCCGACCACACTTAGTGGGATAATGGCTTGTTGTTGTTGTTGTATTAATTATTAGTTTTACTACTTTTAGTTGGTTATTATTGTTATTAGTTATTACTTTATATTAGTTAGTTTATTAGTTTGTTAATTTTAGTTATTAGGTTTTTTTAGTTTTTATTAGTTTTAAACATTAGTTATTAGTTAGTTATTTATTAGTTTAGTTTTATTAGTTATTAGTTTAGTTAATATTAGTTATTTAGTTATTAGTTATTAGTTTTAGTTTATTTATTTGTTAGTTAGTTTAGTTTATTATTAGTTATTAGTTAGGTTAGTTTTAGTTTAGTTATTAGTTTGTTATTTAGTTTTTAGTTAGTTAGTTTTTATTAGTTATTAGTTTATTAGTTATTAGTTAGTTATTATTTTATTATTTTATTAGTTTATTAATTTTTAGTTTATTTAATTTTAGTTTTTTTTATTTTATTATTTATAGTTAGTTAGTTTTATTAGTTATTATTACTTATTTAGCTTATTATTAGTTTTTAGTTAGTTATTTATTTAGTTATTATTATTATTAGTTAGTTATTATTATTAGTTTTGTTAGTAACTATTATTAGTTACTTAGTTTTATTATTTGTTTAGTTATTTAGTTTAATTTTTACGTTTCATTTGTTAGTTTGTTAGTATGTTATCAGTTACTATTATTACTAGTTTTAGTTTTTATTTATTAGTTAATCTTATTAGTTTTAGTTATTAGCTTTAGTTGTATTATTAGTTAATTAGTTATTATTAGTTATTAGTTAGGTTTAGTTATTAGTTATTAGTTTATTTTGTTAGTTTTATTTATTTTTAGCTAAGTTAGTTTTATTAGTTAGTTATTTAATTATTATTAGTTAGTTATTTAATTAATTATTAGTTTATTTTTAATTATTATTAGTTAGTTATTATTTAGTTTATTATTAGTTATTATTTGTTTATTAGTTATTATTAGTTAGTTATTATTCTTAGTTAGTTACTTATTGTTATTTACTTAGTTATTTAGTTTATTAATTTTAGTTATTAGTTAGATATTTATTTAGTTTATTAGTTATTATTTATTAGTTATTAGTTACTTTTAGGTTAGTTTTTTTAGTTAGTTATTATTTAGTTCTAGTTTTAGTTAGTTATTAGTTTATTAGATATTAGTTATTTTATTAGTTTTTATTAGTTAGTTAAGTAGTTTATTAGTTATTAGTTTAGTTAATTTAGTTTATTTGTTTTATTAGCTATTATTAGTTATTATTAATTATTAGTTATTATTAGTTTATTAGTTAATTTTAGTTTATTATTATTATAAGTTACTTTATTTTATTAGTTTAGTAATTTAGTTAGTTTATTATTTTTTGTTATTATTAATAAGTTTTTTAATTATTAGTTAGTTTAGTTATTTAGTTTTAGTTATTAATTATTTAGCTATTATTAGTTTTAGTTAGTTATTAGTTATTAATTATTATTATTAAGTTTATTAGTTTATTAATTTTGTTATTATTAGTTTTTAGTTAGTTCAGTTATTTAGTTTATTAGTTTATAAGTTTTATTAGTTATTTAGTTTGTAGTTATTAGTTATTAGTTTATTAGTTTATTAGTTTTTTAGTTAGTTTAATTTATTAGTTATTTATTAGTTTATTATTATTAGTTTTAGTTATCTATTTAGGTTTATTATTATTGTTCTTAGTTAGTTTATTATTATGTTATTATTATTAGTTTTATTATTATTAGTTAGTATTAGTTTTATTAGTTTTTATTTTAGTTAGTTATTAGATATTTATTTAATTACTATTATTATTATTAGGTATTTACTATTATTAATAGTTAGTTATTATTAGTTATTCGTTTAGTTTTGTTTATTTTATTATTTTATTTAGTTAGTTTATGAGTTTAGTTATTAGTTATTTGTTATTAGTTTAGTTATAGTTATTTTTATTAGTTATTAGATATTATTAGTTTATTAGGTCTTAGTTTATTAGTTTTAGTTTGTTTTATTAGTTATTATAATTAGTTTAGTTTACTTATTTTAGTTAGTTTATTAATTTTTTAGGTTTATTATTTTTAGTTTATTTATTATTAGTTATTTATTAATTAGTTATTGTTATTAGTTTATTATTTATTATTTTCTTTTTTTAGTTTTTATTATGTTTATTATTTGTTTATAATTATTATTATTATTAGTTATTAGTTATTAGTTTAATTATTAGTTTTAGTTATTATTTATTAGTAATTAGTTTAGTTTAGTTTTATTATTTAATTATTATTTAGTTAATTTAGTTTTATTAGTTAGTTATTATTATCTTATTACTATTTATTATTATTATATATTAGTTAGTTATTAGTTATTAGTTTATTTATTATTAGTTATTTAGTTTAGTTTTAGTTTTATTAGTAATTAGTTTAGTTAATTATTGGTTTTTAGTTATTTATTAGTTTATTAGTTTATTCATTTAGTTATTTAGTTTAGTTTTCGTTAGTTTTTTATTAGTTATTTAATTATTGTTAATTATTAATTAGTTGTTATTATTAGATATTTTAGTTAAATATTAGTTAGTTAGTTATTATTAGTTATTATTATTTATTAGTTTTAGTTAGGTTTAGTTATTTAGTTTTAGTTTTATTATTTTATTATTAGTTTAGTTTTTAGTTAGTTATTTATTTATTATTATTTAGTTTTTATATTATTATTAGTTAGTTAGTTTTATTATTATATTATTTTTATTAGTTAGTTTTATTATTAGTTAGTAGATTTTTGGTTTTTATTAGTTTTATTTATTTTTATTAAAATTTTAGTTTATTTGTTTTTTAGTTATTAGTTATTATTAGTTTATTAGTTTATTTTAATTAGTTTAATTTTATCAGTTAGTTATTATTATTAGTTTTAGTTTTATTATTATTAGTTGTTAAGGTTTTTATTAGTTTTATTATTTACAATTAGTTAGTTAGTTTTAGTTAGGTTATTTATTTATTAGTTATTAGTTATAGTTATTTATTATTTAGTTTTATTAGTTTATTATTATTATTAGTTATTATTTATTTTATTTAGTTTTATTAGGTTTATTAGTTAGTTAGTTTTTAGTTTAGTTATTAGGCTTAGTTTTTAGTTAGTTGGTTCTTTAATTAGTTTATTATGTTTTATTATTTAGTTATTTAGTTTTATTATTTATTATTAGTTTTATTATTAGGTTTTATTATTATTTTTATTATTAGTTAGTTATTATTAGTATTAGTAGTTAGTTATATTATTATTAGTTAGTTTAGTTATTAGTTATTTAGTTACTTTTTATTAGTTTTAGTTATTTTTTATTAAGTTTTAGTTAGTTATTAGTTAGTTCTATTTAGTTATTTTCATTAGTTTAGTTAATTAGGTTTTTTATTAGTTTTATTATTATTTTATTTAGTTATTTATTATTTTTAGTTTTTTTTTATTAGCTAGTTAGTTATTTTTTTTTATTATTATTATTTAGTTATTATTAGTTTAGTTTATATGTGTTTTATTAGTTAGTTTTAGTTTTTAGTTTTTTTAGTTTAGTTATTTAGTTATTAGTTATTATTATTAGTTAGTTAGTTATTATTAGTTATTAGTTATTAGTTAGTTAGTTTAGTTTTTTTATTAGTTATTATTAGTTTTTATAGTTATTTATTATTAGTTTTTTAATTTAGTTAGTTATTAGTTATTTATTATTTAGTTAGTTATTATTAGTTTATTATTAGTTTTATTATTATTAGTTATTAGTTTAGTTATTATTAGTTAGTTATTATTATTATTAGTTATTAGTTTATTAGTTAGTTTATTATTACTAATTATTTATTAATTTATTAGTTTTTTGTTTTATTATTATTAGTTAGTTATTAGTTTAGTTATTATTAGTTTATTTGTTTTAGTTAGTTATTAGTTTTTTTACTTATTAGTTTTATTAGTTAATTATTATTTAGTTATTATTAGTTTTATTAGTTAATAGTTTAATTTTAGTTTAGTTAGTTATTGTTAATTTATTATTATTAGTTATTACTGAGGTTATTTTAGTTAATAGTTTTTTAGTTATTATTAGTTAGTTTAGTTAGTTAATTAGTTAGTTATTAGTTAGTTAGTTATTAGTTTAGTAATTTATTAGTTAATAGTTAGTTTAGTTTTTATTAGTTAGTTTATTTAGTTATTATTTAGTTTAATTATTTATTATTAATTATCAGTTATTATAAGTTGTTAGTTTGTTAGTTTTTTAGTTTAGTTATTATTATTAGCTAGTTATTAAGTTATTAGTTAGGTTTTTAGTTTATTATTATTAGTTAGTTATTAGTTTATTGGTTTTAATTAGTTATTTATTTAATTAGTTATTATTAGTTATTAGTTATTTAGCTTTTAGTTAGTTATTATATTTAGTTAGTTTATTTAGTTAGTTTATTTAGTTTTATTAGTTTTTAATTATTTAGTTTATTATTATTAGTTATTATTACCTATTAGTTATTCATTAGTTTGTTAGTTTATTAGTTATTTATTATTTATTAGTTATTAGTTATTATTTTATTACTTTATTAGTTATTAATTATTGTTATTTTAGCTAGTTTTTAGTTCTAGTTATTATTTATTATTTTATTACGTTTAGTTTAGATTTTTAGGTTTCTTTTATTATTTATTTTAATTAGTTATTAGTTATTATTAGTGATTAGTTTATTAGTTATTTAGTTTATTAGTTTATTTATTAATTATTTTAGTTATTAGTTTTTTTATTTTATTATTTATTAGTTATTAGTTTAATTAGTTTAGTTATTTTATTATTTGTTATTATTAGTTATTATTAGGTATTATTTTATAAGTTATAGTTATTAGTTTTTTATTAGTTTTCAATTTAGTTATTTTATTAGTTTAGTTAGTTTAATTATTATTATTATTATTATTTAATATATTAGTTATTAGTTTATCAGTTTTAGCTATTAGTTATTAGTTTATTAGTTATTATTAGGTATTTGATTTTTATTTAGTTATTTAGTTTTCTTATTAGTTATTTGTTTATTAATTTTAGTTAGTTTTATTAGTTATTTATTTCTTATTATTATTTAGTTATTAGTTAATTATTATTTAGTTAATAGTTTAGTTATTTATTCGTTAGGTTTAGTTATTATTAGTTTTAGTTTAGTTTTTTAGTTTTTTTATTTAGTTTTTATTATTTAGTTTTTATTATTAGTTTATTATTATTTTTTATTATTTATTAGTTATTAGTTTATTATTATTTTATTTATTATTAATTAATTATTTTTAGTTATTTTATTAGTTATTAGTTTAATTATTATTTAGTTATTATTAGTTTAGTTTTTTAGTTATTTATTAGTTAGTTTAGTTTTTTAGTTAGTTATTAGTTTTAGTTATTAGTTTACTTATTTATTATTAGTTTTATTAGTTTTTATTAGTTATTTATTAGTTAGTTTGTTTGTTATATTATTTATTTAGTTATCAATTTTGTTATTTTATTATTTATTATTAGTTTATTAGTTTTATTAGTTTTATTATTAGTTTTTAGTTAGTTAGTTAGGTTTTTAGGTTTTTTAGTTATTATTATTAGTTATTTGGTCTAGTTATTAGTTATTATTAGTTATTAGTTTATTAGTTTTTTAATTAGTTATTAGTTTAGTTCTTTTATTAATTTAGTTTTATTTTTAAGTTATTTAGTTAGTTTTTATTAGTTATTAATTTATTAGTTGTTAGTTGTTAGTTTAGTTATTATTATTATTTTAGTTATTAGTTTTAGTTTTATAAGTATATTATTACTAGTTAGGTTTAGTTTTATTAGTTTATTATTAATTAGTTTTAGTTTTAGTTAGTTTTATTTAGTTATTAGTTTTATTTATTAGTTTCATTTAGCTTTTCAGTTATTAGTTTAGTTTTATTATTAGTTAATTATTAGTTTCTAGTTATGTTTATTAGTTCTATTTAGTTATTAGTTAGTAAGTTAGCTTATTATGAGTTTAGTTATTAGTTATTAAGTTTTAGTTTTATTAGTTAATTTAGTTTTGTTATTAGGTTTTAGGTTTTTAGATAGTTTAGTTACATTTTATGTTAATAGGTTTTATTAATTTTTATTATTTAGTTAGTTTTATTAGTTTAGTTTAGTTTTTTTATTAGTTTTATGAGTTTAGTTAGTTAGTTTATTAGTTTATTAGTTTAATTTTAGTTAGTTTAGTTAGTTTAGTTTAGTTTTAGCATTTATTATTAGTTTTAGTTACTAGTTATAGTTAGTTTTTTATTAGTGGTTTAGTTTATTAGTTTTATTTAGTTAGTTTTGTTAGTTTATTTTATTATTATTTATTTAGTTATTATTATTAGTTATATTATTAGTTATTAGGTTTTTATTATGTTTTAATTTTATTATTAGTTTATTATGTTTAGTTTTTATTAGTTATTTAGTTATTAGTTTAGTTTATTAGTTTTTAGTTAGTTTTATTGGTTTTTAGTTATTGGTTTTATTATTAGTTATTAGTAACTTTTAATTAGTTATTAGTTAATTTTTAATTAGTTATTAGTTTTATTAGTTATTAGCTTTATTAATTATTATTATTATTAATTTATTATTATTAGTTATTATTAGTTAGTTATTAATTTTAGTTTTTAGTTTTATTAATTTTATTATTTATTAGTTCGTTAAGTTTTTTATTTTATTATTAGTTTTTAGCAACAAATAAAAAGGTAGAGAATATAGAATACTTTTAATAACAATTAATCTACCACTAAAAGATAAAAAATGAAATTCAAGGGTAGAAATTTTATTCTTAATATTTCGGATAACCTCATCAATGTGATGAGACTCTTAGGACCACAATATAAAGGAGAGCCTAAATATTTGATAAGAAGATATTGATGAGAAAAACAATTAATATCCTCTATTTTTTTATTCTATGAGCATAAATAGAAACATGAGAAATAAAATAGGTTTATGATTACTAATCAAGAGACCAATTTTCTTTTCAAATTTATTCAAAAAACCATTCAATTTTTTAACATATTGTAACAAGCCATTACAAAATATAATGAAGTCATCCGTAAAACATAAGTGGGAGAAAGCCAAACCACCAAATTCCTGAAATACCTTCTAGAATTCTTCTCAAAGAAAGAATTAAGCCAACGAGACAATACTCGATTGCAATAATAAAAAGTGACAGAGAGAGAGAGGATCACCTTATCTAATACCTTGAGAGGAATTAAAGAAGCCAAAGTTTTCACCATTTGTAACTAAAGAAAACCAAATATTTCTAATGACACTGTTAACCAAAGATAAATTTTGTAGAAAAACTAAATAAAGTAAGAATGTTAAGAAAATCCCAAGAAATGTTGTCATAAGCTTTGGTAATGTCAAGCTTGAAAAGTAAATTTCCACCTCTAGTTTTCACATTTAAGTCATGAATTAATTCTTAAGCAAGCAAGATGTTATCAAAAATAGTCCTACCTTTCACAAAGCCAGTTTGATTAGGAGAAATAATCTTAGGAAGAAATTTACCAAGCATAATAGATAGAATTTTAGAAATCAGTTTATTAAAAAAAGTACAAAGACTAATAGGTTTGAAGTCATTCCAAAAATTAGGATTATCTTTCTTAGGAATAAGAACAACATTAGTGTAAGTAAAATATTTAGGAATAGAATTCCCAAGAAAGAAATCATTCACCACATTAACAAGATTAGATTTAATGATAAACTAAGTTTTCTAAAAGAATAAAGTAGAGTAACCATTCGACCCTACAACAGAGTCAACATTCATACCATTAAGATTGTTAAAAATTTCTTCATCCGAAAGAGGAGAAACTAAGAATTCATTATCCTCAAGAGACTTAATAGAAGGAATGATAGAGGGATTAGATAAATGACTAAGAAGACAATTTTTATTTAAAAGATCTTTAAAGTAGTTAATAGCATAAAAAATATCCTCTTTTTCTGTTAGCCAAGAACCATCAGAATTCTTGATTTTATGAATCCAACCAAGAACTCTCCTTTTCACAACCAAAGAATGAAATATTTGGTGTTTCTTTCCCCCTCAAAAATATTTTTGGAGGTAGATTTTTGTCTCTAGTATGTCTCCTCCATATCTTGAAACTTTATGAGATTATCTTTAGCTTCAACAAGATTAAAGCCAAAAGAAGAATCATTAATAACAAGTTATTCCAAAACTTTCACCTTTTGTTCCATATTCGTGATATTATCAAAAATAATTTTGAAACAATTTCTCTTTCACCAATTAATATGATGCTTATGTCTTTTAAGTTTAAGCCAAATCTTTTCATACCGAAAGCAGAATCATCAGGAGCAAGAGGAGCATACCAATTAGAAGTAATAACATCAAAAAAACTTCTATCTTGTAACTACATCTTTTTAAAACAAAATTTTTTAATGACATTATTATTTTGAACAACATCCTTAATGGAAATTAGAAGTGGAGCATGATCCGAGAGAGTTCTACTAAGGTGTTCAATAGAAGTCAAAGGGCAATGGTTTAACTAATAGTTATTAAATAAGGCATGATCCAAACTTTTGCATAATTTATGATTATTCTAAGTAAATGAGAGCCAATAAAACCAACATCATGAAGATTACAATCCAAGATCAAATTCACAAAATTTTCCATTGAATGTAAATTTGACAAAGAACCCCCTTTCCTTTCATTCAAAGAAAGGACCATATTCAAATCCCCACCAATAATCCAAGGATCATTAACAATAGAAGTAAAATTAGATAATTAATCCTAGAGAATTCTCCTCTCAATCTTATTATAGGTAGCATAAACAGAAGAACCAAAATCATTATAATCACCAAAAGAAATATCTACATTAACAACTTGATGAAAATAATTAATGACATTAATAGAAAGACATTTATTTCCAAATAACCAAATCTTATTATTTTTATTAAAATAAAAATTGGAAAAATGAATCATCCTAGCCGCATGCATAATTTTAGAAGAAAAAATAACTGGTTCAAGGATAACTAAGAAACTAACATTATAAACTTTATAAAGGTTCATAATCCTATTTCTAATCGTAAGAGTACTAATTCCCCTAACATTCTAAATAAACAGATTAAACAATAAATCTTATTGGGCAAAGAAGATAAAGAAGATCGAGTCGATCTAGAAATTTTAGGAGGATAATTTTAAAGTTGTTTTTTTCTTTTTCACAAATATAGTTTGAAAACTAGTTTAATTATCCATAGATTCATCATCAGAAAGAGCATTAATACTCTTAATAGTAGTAGATTTAGTAGGAGATTCAAACTAATAAGACACTAAAGCATTTTTATCCATTACATGAGAAGAAAGCATTGGCAAAACACCATTAGAATTAGCAGTTAAAGAAGGTGCACAACATATTTGTTGAGCAAACAAGAACCAGGTAGCACAAAATACACCTTATCCATACCATCAACATCTTCCATACTTAAAGAATTTTAGTCATCATTTTCTTTCAGAGGTTCTTGAAAATTAGAAAGATAAACATTACCTTTAAAATTTTTAGGAGCTATATCACAATAATCTTTAAGTGAAGAAATCAAAATAGGATTAACATCATCTTGAACAATTCCAGAAAGCACAAGAATAATAGTAGCTAAAATCTAGTTCCCATTCAAAATAACACCATCACTTTTAGTAGCATTTTCAGGATCATTCTCAAGAGATAAAACATTAGATAGATTCATAATACCAACAACAACATCTTTATCTTTTTCTGAAGAAGTAGAAACTTTATTTTTATCAGTTATATGATATCCAGATTGTTCGATCAGCTTAGTGTTTTTAACAAATTTCCTCCTAAGTTGAGGATGTGCGATGAAATAATTCGAGAAGACATGACCAAGGGTTTTGCAATGATTATAGAAAATAGGGAGGCTTTTGAATTCAACCAGCTAAAAATACCCATACTTCTCGGATCTTATTCAAATCTCCTTGGGGAACATTTTTGAAACATCAATTTCAACGAGGATAAGAGACACTGAAGGGAGAGACTTAGCCGCTATTTCTTGATCAATTTATAAAGGTTTACCAAAAATAGACACAATCGCATGAAGAAACTGATAATTAATATAATGTATTTGAAGATTAGGCAAAGCAATCCAAACTGGCACGATAGGAGATTCTTCTTGAATGTCAAATAATGGAGTCCATTTAAGAATATGCATTTCACAATTTATAAAATAATATGATCAATGATAGAAAATTTGACTATAGTCAAGATCATTAGAAAGCCTTATAAGGACATGCTGACCATCCAATAAACCAATAGAAAACACACAAGAAAGTTTCTAATCAGGAAAGAAAAATTAGATTTCTTCCATATTAGGCCACCAAAAAGAAAACTTATCGATCAAAGTGAAAGCATAAGGCTCAGCAAGTTTCTCAATATCCAAATTAGAGCACATAATGGTCAAGTGAACACCTTTAAAAGTCGTATGAAAATGATTAACCAAACATTTAGGAAAAGCTTAGGAATCCTTACCATATAAGGCATCCTTGAAAGATTTAGAAGAAGTAAAGTTAGATTTTCCCAAAGAAACTTCAGCCCTAGCCGGAGCAATTGGATCAGTTAGTTTAGCTAGAGCAAAATAAGCCAAAGGCCGAAGATCCAAAGCAGCACTAGAGAAAAATCCCAAAGATGGCGCGAAAGAATACAAATAGGAAAGGTCATCAAGAATCGCTAGAGCTTTGGAGTGGGAGAGGGAAGAGGGGGTCGAGGGGTTTTGGGTTTAGGTTTAATTATCAATTTGTTTTAATTGTTTATTAGTTTAGTTAGTTTTTAGTTATTATTTTTAGTTAGTTTAGTTTATTTATTATTTAGTTAGTTATTAGTTTATTAGTTTATTAGGTATTTAGTTTATTAGTTTTATCAATTATTAGTTTAGTTATTTATTTTAATTAGTTTTTATTAGTTATTAGTTTATTTAGTTTTTATTAGTTTTTAATTATTAGTTTTAGTTTTTATTTATTATTTTTGTTATTAGTTTAGTTTTTATTAGTTTAGTTATTATTAATTATTAGTTATTATCATTAATTTAGTTATTTAATTAGTTATTATTATTATTAGTTTAGTTAGTTAGTTTCTTAGTTAGTTAGTTTATTAGTTTATTAGTTTATTAATTTTATTATTTATTATTTATTATTAGTTTTTTAAGTTTATTGTTAGTTTATTATTATTAGTTAGTTATTATTATTAGTTTTAGTTATTATTAGTTTATTAGTATAGTTTTTAGTTTACTTTTAGTTTAGTTATTAGTTTAGTTTTTTTATTAGGTTTATTATTAATTTAGTTATTTTTTTATTATTATTATAGTTATTATTATTAGGTTTAGTTATTTATTTTATTAGTTTATTAGTTACTTATTGTTAAGATGTTTTAGTTATTAGTTATTAGTTATTAGTTTATTAGTTATTTAGTTTAGTTAGTTATTTAGTTTAGTTAGTTAGTTATTAGTTTAGTTATTTGGTTTTATTATTAGTTTTTATTAGTTATTAGTTTATTTAGTTATTATTATTATTACTTTATTTATTATTATTATTTAGTTATTAGTTTATTAGTTTTTAGTTAGTTAGTTTAGTTATTTTAGTTTATTATTAGTTTTATTATTAGTTATTAGTTATTTTTTAGTTATTTTTAGTTTATTAGTTTCATTTTTATTAGTTATTAGTTAGTTTAGTTATTAGTTATTAGTTTTAGTTTATTTGTTATTAATTATTATTAGTTTTATTAGTTATTATTAGTTAGTTATTATTAGTTATTAGTTATTAGTTTAGTTAGTTCAGTTAGTTTTATTAATTATTATTTGTTATTAGTTATTAGTTTTTAAATTTTTAAGTTATTATTAGTTATAATTAGTTTAGTTTTTTTTTAGTTTTTTTAGTTTTATTATTTTAGGTTATTAGTTAGTTTATTAGTTATTAGTTAGGTATTAGTTAAGTTATTAGTTTAGTTATTTAGTTTAGTTATTATTAGTTTTATTATTAGTTATTAGTTTATTATTATTATTAGTTTATTTGTTATTACTAGTTATTAGTTTTATTAGTTTTTCATTAGTTATTTAGTTTTTTATTTATTAGTTTATTATTAGTTATTATTTATTAATTATTAGTTTATTAGTTTAATAGTTTATTAGTTTGTTAGTTTATTAGTTTTTTATTAGTTATTTAATTTAGTTAGTTATTATTAGTTATAAGGTTTTAGTTTTGTTAGTTTACTAGTTTATTAGTTTAGTTATTAGTTTATTTAGTTTAAGTTTAGGTTTTAGTTTAGTTTTAGTTATTTTTATTAATTTTAGTTAGTTATTACTTATTAGTTATTAGTTATTAGTTATTAGTTATTAGTTTAGTTATTTAGTTTTATTAGTTTTTAGTTTAGTTAATTATTTAGTTTTATTAGTTAGTTCATTAGTTTTTTAATTTTAGTTATTTTTTATTAGTTTAGTTATTTATTAGTTTAGTTATTTAGTTATTTAGTTATTATTATTTATTAGTTTTATTAGGTTTTAGTTTTAGTTAGTTATTATTAGGATTGTTATTAGGTTCTTAGTTTAGTTTTTTTATTTGTTTAATTAGTTTTATTTTTCTTAGTTATAAATTTATTATTATTTTGTTATTAGTTATTAGTTAGCTATTTTAGTTTTAAGTTTTTTAGTTAGTTATTTTATTATTAATAATTAGTTAGTTATTTAGTTATTATTAGTTTAATAATAATTAGTTTAGTTTTATTAGTTATTAGTTTATTAGTTTTTTATTAGTTTATTTAGTTTATTAGTTCTTAGTTATTAGTTATTATTAATTATTAGTTAATTTAGTTAATTTATTAGTTAGTTTTATTTTAGTTTTATTAGTTATTAGTTTAGTTAGTTTATTATTAGTAATTAGTTATTATTTTATTATTTATTAGCTATTATTAGTTTATTATTAGTTATTAATCTATTAGTTAGTTATTAGTTATTAATCTTTTAGTTATTTGTTATTATTAGTTTTATTATTAGTTATTTGTTATTACTTTTAGCTTATTAGTTTAGTAATTTTATTTATTAGTCAGTTATTAGTTTTATTCATTATTAGGTTTTTATTAGTTTATTAGTTTATTAGTTTGTTAGTTTAGTTATTAGTTTTTAGTTTTAAATTTTTAGGTTAGTTTACTAGTTATTAGTTATTAGTTAGTTTATTTTATTTTATTAGTTATTAGGTTTGTTTTAGTTATTAGTTTTTAATTTAGTTTTTTCAGTTTTATTAGTTATTAGTTTAGTTATTATTAGTTAGTTAGTTAGTTATTAGTTTATTAGTAGTTTTCAGTAGTTATTAGTTTTAGTTTACTTGGCTTTTATTATTAGTTTATTAGTTTTATTATCTAGTTTTTTAGTTTATTAATTATTTAATTATTTAGTTTAGTTTTTAGTATTTCTTATTAGTTTTAGTTTTTTTAGTTTAGTTTAGTTTTATTAGTTTTATTAGTTATTAGTGATTAATTTATTTATTATTATTAGGTTTAGTTTTAATTATTAGTTTATTAGTTTTTTATTAATTATTATTATTAATTTATTTATTTTATCAGTCTTTATTAGTTTTTTAGTTTAAGTATTAGTTTTGTTATTTTTATTAGTTAGTTTTTATTAGTTATAAGTTAGTTAGTTTTACTTAGTTTAATTTAGTTAGTTATTAAAAGTTTATTAGTTATTATTAGTTATTATTCAGTTATCATTAGTTAGTTATTTATTTAGTTATTATTTTATTAGTTTAGTTTTAGTTAGTTTAGTTTAGTTTTTAGTTTATTAGTTAGTTATTAGTTTTAGTTATTTTATTTTTAGTTTATTAATTTTATTAGTTTTTATTTATTATTAGTTAGTTATTATTATTATTATTTTAGTTAGTTATTTAGTTTAGTTAGTGAGGATTTTAGTTATTTAGTTAGGTTATTAGTTTATTATTAGTTTAGCTATTTAATTATTATTTTAATTATTAGTTTAGTTTTTTAATTTGTTATTAGTTTTAGTTAGTTAGTTATTATTATTAGTTATTACCTATTAGTTTATTAGTTATTTAGTTTATTAATAGTTATTAGTTTAGTTATTTATTATTAGTTATTATTTTATTATTTTTTTTGTTTTTAAGTTCTATTAGTTAGTTATTAGTTTAGTTATTTATTATTTTAGTTATTTGTTAGTTAATTAGTTATTATTAGTTTAGTTATTAGTTATTAGTTTTAGTTAGTTATTAGTTAGTTATTAATTTTATTATTTATTATTAGTTATTAATTTTGTTATTAGTTTAGTTAGGTTTCATTATTAGTTTTAGTTTATTAGTTTAGTTATTATTATTAGTTGGTTATTAGTTTTAGTTATTTTAGTTTATTAGTTTAGTTATTAGTTAGTTAGTTATTATTATTTATTTAGTTTTAATAGGTTTTAGTTTAGTTATTAGTTTAGCTATTTTATTTTTAGTTTTTATTATTTTAGTTTTTTATTAGTTTGTTAGTTAGTTACTTTATTAGTTTATTATTTATTAGTTTTTATTAGTTTATTATTTTATTAGTTACTTAATTATTATTTTATTATTATTAGTTATATGTTTATTAGTTTATCACTTTTAGTTATCACTAGTTATTAGTTTTAGTTTCTTAGTTTATTATTATTAGTTCAGGTATTAATATTAGTTTGTTATTAGTTAGTTATTTAGATTTTATTATTAGTAATTAGTTTATTATTAGTTATTAATTTTATTAGTTATCATTATTATTAGTTTATTAGCTATTATTATTATAATTATTTTATTAGTTTTTGTTAGTTTTAGTTATTAGTTTAGTTATTTAGTTTAATTATTAGTTTTTAGTTAGCAGTTATTAAATATTAGATATTATTTATTTAGTTTTTAATTAGTTAGTTATTTAGTTATTTTTAGTTATTTTTTAAGTTTATTATTATTATTATTATTATTAGTTTATTAGTTATTAGTAAGTTTTTTATTATTGGGTTTCAAGTTTAGGATTTAGGGTTTGGGGTTTATAATTTAGGGTTTTGAATTTAGCGTTTAGGGTTCAGGGTTTAGGGTTTTATTTATTTATTTTTAATATTTTAAATTAAGTAAGCTGGTAGGTTTAGGTTTCTTTAGTTTATTAAGTTTATTTCTTTTTTATTTTAGTTTACTTTATTTTATATTTATATATTTAGGTACAATTTTATTTATATTTAGTTTAGTTAATTTATTTTAGGTTTATTTATTTTAGTTTAGATTTTTTATTCAGTTTAATTTTTAGGTTTAGGTTTAGGTTTAGGTTTAGGTTTATTTTATAGTTTAGTTTTATTTTTATTTTATCTTTTAGGTTTAGGATTTATTTTTTTTTTTAGGTTTAGGTTTAAGTTTTTAGTTTATTTTTTTAAGTTGAAGTTTTTGTTTTATTTTAGGTTTATTTTTAGTTTTTATTTTATTTTTTATTTTTAATATTTTTTTACTTTAACTTTAGGTTTATTTTTAGTCTATTTTATTTTATTTAGTTTAGGTTTAAGTTTAGGTTTAGTTTATTTTAGGTTTAGGTTCTATTTATTTTAGTTTAGTTTATTTTCGTTTAGGTTTAGGTTTATCCACCGTCATATCCTCGATTTCTCCCTCCGCCACCACCACGGTTGTAACTTCCGTCGCTCCTCCAGCCATCACCACGGTTGTAGCTTCTGTCGCTCCTCCCGCCACCATAACCACCACCTCCATATCCACTAGCACCTCCAAATCCCAAACCACCAATACAATAACTGCTGCCTTTGCCTCCACCACCAGATCTAGACTAAGGCTGGTTGACGGTGATGTTCCTGCCGACAAGGTTTTGCCCATTCTTAGGGTTTTTGTTGGGGGAACCCCATATAGGGGAATTTTATTACGATAAAAAAGAGGTTACAAGGTCCTTAAGAGGGGTAAACTCAAGAACTACTGCTCAAAGAGCTATAAAAAAGCCTAGAGAGTAAATCTCCTGTCTAAGTACAGTCAAAACAAAGCAAAAAAGATAAGAGTGCAAAAAATATAAAAATATCAAAATAAGAAGCCATTGGACCACTTTCATCGAAAGATCTTGAGAAAGATAGAAGGCTATGCCTCCACTAGAGAAGGAACCTACAAGAAAACATCACACAATCTACAAACATATAGTAGAAAGAGTTAGCACAGTTAAAATGGTACAACTCAAATTGAAAGTAAAATCAAAATAAAATGAGAGAAATATAGGGAAGTGTGTGAGAACAGGCTCAAGCTCAGTCACACAAAATTGGGGCAGCCACAAACATGAGCATCCAAACTTCCAATGGAGGGTTACATCACATATGCTACTACCAGCCAAAAAATGAGTGAAATCATCCCAGCCATCATAGCCTACAAACCTGGGGGGAGTAGCAGCCATTGAAAGAGAATCATATGATCTTTAGTACCTACATACCAAAATATAGCCACATACACTATAGAAAAGAAGGCAACATAGATCAGAATAAGAAAGGGATGACACCAAACCCCTATAAGATAAGAATTAAGATAAGTATTACCAACTAATTCCAACATAGCTTGAGTATGCACAGCCAACAACATCCCTACCCAGATGTAACATCTTGTCCACATCCACCTTATCGATAGCATTATTGATAGCATTATTGTTAGCATTATCACCACAATAAATTTACATGTCAAATAGACCCAAGAATAAATATACATGTCAAATAGAGCCAAGATTAAACTCAACCAGTAGATAAATCTATACAGCAAGGTCACATATAGTAAGGTTAACAACACACCAATTAGGAATCCAAAGACTATATTTAGCCTGCTAGATGGAGTAATCCAAAAAAAGCCACTCTGCATATAGGCAAAACCATCCTACCTAGATGATCTTCTTGGCCAGGAAAATAGCTCATAAAGAGGAAAGCCATTCAGGGTCATCAATACATAAGTTAACAATCACCTTGATAATATCATAATCACAATAGTAATTGCACATGTCTAGGAGATCCAAGAGGGAAATGTAACAGCGGATAGACCCATATCACAAAAGCACAGATAATATGGTTAACTACACAACAGTCAATAGAACAAAAGACCAATCAGGAAAATAATCGCAATGGTTAGCCTGCTGAAGATAAAAACCCAAAAGACCATTCAGTTAGTATCTAAAGCAACAAACCAAATACTGAACCTGACAGGCAACATGAATGAGAGGCAAAAAATAGTCTGAATCATGCAAAGAAACATCAGTGATGGAAAGCAAATTACACCATCTGTCCCTACAAATTAGGAACAGGAGCAGTACAAACCTGTACATTAAGGAAATAGGAAGCACAGCCCCATCATTCAGTAGGGGAATCAGAAAGTACAATAAATCCCAAGAAATAGTTGGACAAATAACAGTAAACCAAAACCTAAGGCTACAATGGGAAGAGCCTCCATCACATGGTAACCAGATAATAATTTCAAGGAAATGCATCAGAAGACCAAGAAGCAATAGAAATAATACAAAGGAATGGACATGTAGGTAAGCCAAACCTATTAACAGACCAAAAAATAGAAAAATGAGACTAATCTCTGAGATAGGGTATTTTAGTATTGTTCAATTCAAAACAAGTGAAAATAGAGCAACAGCTAAACCATCAGTATCAGTAAAAATAGCAGGAATGGAAGGCAAGGAATAATTCCAATCATGTAGAGGAAATGTACTAATGGAAAGCAAAATACACAATCTGTCCCTGCAGGTTAGGAAAAGAGGCAGCACAAATCAGCATATTAGGGAAACAAGAAGCACCTCATCATTTAGTAAGGGAAATAGAAAGTAAAATAAAACCTTGTGATGCATCAAAAAAATAAAAAGCAAAAGAAATAAAATAAAGGAATGGACATACAAGTAAGGAAAACCTATTAACAGACCTAAAAACATAAGAATGAGACTAATTTCTGAGATAGGGTAATCTAGTATTATCCAAATTAACCAAACCACACAAATTTTTAGGAAGATTAAGCTGATCAAAGAAAGTTATGTCATCTAGTCTAGCACCCAGATTAGCAAGATAATCAACACACACATTACCTTCATGCCAAACATGAGTGCTTTTGAAACAAACCTGAGATAAGAAAGCTCTAGTTTGGTTGAGGAGGTAATATAAATCATATTGCCCACCTTGGTGGAAATCAACATATCAATCAGTAAGAGAGCGTCCACCTTAATCTAGATATTTAGCTAACCTTTTTAAAAACAAATCTCAATAGCTTTGTTAACAGCCATTAATTCAGCAAAGATAACAGAACATGCAGTAAGAGGATAGGCAAACGCACAAATAACTTTACCATTAAAGTTTCTAAAAATGCTCCATAGCCAAAAGTATTTTAAGAAACGGATCCGTCAGTATTAATTTTGATAATATTATTGTGAGGCTTTATCCAATAGGTAATCTTATCCTCTTCATAGTTGAGATACTCAGGCAAGCTAAGACCCAGCTTGTTGAACACAAATTTGCAACCTTTAAATTGATTGTTGGTAAGTAAACTAGCATTAAATAGAGCATGAATTTTATCTTTAATTATAGAAATAATCCTTTTATGGTTCATAGGAATCCCATGATGTTTGGCATCATTTCTGTCCATCCATATGAACCATATAAGAGTGATGGCAATTATTACTTTAATGTGACCTTTAATCATTTTTTGAAAATAAATATCAAGAAGTTGATATAAGGGTAAAGATTCATTGAATTGGTCAATATTCAAATGCTCATCATACCAAACCCATAGTTTGTAGGTAATAACTCCATTAACAAACACATGGTTCACATTCTCAATGAGGGTAAATAAAAGCCCTTACCCCACATCAAAGAGTCAATAGGGATAATTTTTTTCAAAATTCTCCAAGTTATTAAAGAATAAGAAATAAGGATAGTGTTATTCAAAATTTTAAAGAAAATATTGGAGAAATCATGAGCTTCTTTAATATGAATCCAAACATCCTTAAGGTTAAAATCACCATTTTGGGATAGCTTAAAAAAATCTGATCAGGATGGTTAGAATTTATATGGATTTTAGTAAACTTATCAAAAAGAGAGGTAGAAATAGAATCAGTAAGCTTACTATCATTACATTTATTATTCAACCAGAATGATTTCACTTTAATAGCAGCAGTGGAGTGACTAGATAGTAAATCATCAATGGAGCCACTGCCAGTCCAATTGTCTTGACAAAAAAGGAAGATCTAGAGTTTATCCCCCAAGAAATAAAGGATTCAGCTTCCCATTTGATGTAACAAAGTCTTTTCCATACATGAGAGTCACCCACCTTGTAAGGACAAATGAGAGGATGCTTACGCTGGAAGTACTTTGTAGTCATAAAATTAGCCTAGAGACTATTGCTGCTCCTAAAATTCCACCAAAGTTTATGAGAGAATGCAGTAATAGCTTCCCGGATCAGCTTACAACCAAGCCCTCCTTTAGCAAGGGTTCCATAACTTTTATACCAAGAAGTCCAACACATTCTTTTAGTAGAATTGTTTGAACCCCAGAAGAATTTATTAAGAAGGTGCTCTATTCTGTTTAGGGCAGAATTAGCAGGAACAATGGTTTAAATAAGATATAAAGGCATGGAGTTAAGTGTACTCTTAAGCAAAGTGAGTCTACCACCAAATGAGAGTAAGTGAAATTCCCATACAAAAATTTTATTAGAAATTTTTTTGATTAACTCATCAAAGAGGTGTGATCTTTTCTGACCTTTATATAAGGGAGCACCAAGATATTTAATAGGAAGTTGTTGTTGCTAAAAATTAGTGATTCTCAAGATTTGATTGATTTTGTTACTAGAGATTTTAGAGGAAGGACTGAAATATCTTTTTCCTTCATTAATAAAGAGACCACTTTCCTTCCCAAATTTATTTAATAAGTTTTTAATGTTTAATGTGATGAATGGAAGAATTGCAAAAGATAATGAAATCATCAGCAAAACTAAGATGGGAGATAGGAATACCACCAAGAGTTCTAAACAACATGCTCGGATTATTATTGAAGAGGTCATTAAGGCACCTAGAAAGATATTCCACAGGAATAATAAAAAGAGAGGGAGACAAGGGATCCCCTTGTCTCAAACCATGTGAAGAAGGGAAGAAACCTAAGGCCTCACCATTCAGAATAACAAAGAACCAAGCATTACTAATACAATTTTTAATGAGTGAGATGAAATTATCAGAGAAGCCAAACAGATGAAGAATTTGAAGAAGAAAAGCCCAAGAGATGTTGTCAAAAGCTTTAGAGATATCCAATTTAAAGAGGATGTTACCACCTCTATTAGAGGCATCCAAGTCGTGAATCAGCTCTTGAGCGAGAAGAATGTTATCAGATATAGCTCTACCTCTAACGAAACTAGTTTTGCTAATAGAAATAATTTTTGGAAGCAGAGCACTAATTCTATTAGCAAATAATTTGGCAATGAGTTTATGAAAAATGGTGCATAGGCTGATAGGTCTAAAATCTCCCCAGAATTCAAGATTATCAATTTTGGGGATAAGAATAATAGAAGTTCTAGAAAAATATCTAGGTTGTTGATTACTATTAAAGAAATCAACCATAACATCAACTAAGTCATACTTAATAACAGGCCAAAAATGCTGAAAAAATTGAGTAGTGTAGCCTTCTGTACCCGCAATAGAATCAGCGTTCATGTTATTAAGAATTTGACCAATCTCAGCTTCTGTAGGTAACATAGTAAGCAAATGATTCTCATTAGTGGTAATTGTTAAGGGAATCAAATGAGAGTTGGAGATAGCTCTAAAGTATGGTTCTTGTTCAACAAATTTCTAAAATGATTAGTGACAGATTCTTTAATCTCATTATTATCAGTAATCCAGTTGCCATTATCACTTTTAATTTTTTTTTGATAGAGTTTAATGCTCTCTTTTTTTTGGAAAAGAGCATGAAAATATCTGGTATTTCTGTCCCCATCAGCAATATGTTTACTATTAGCCTTTTCACCAATAAGTTTCTTCCATATTTTGATAGGTAACTAGGTTATTTTTGGCTTCATTCAAATCCTTCAGTTTAGAAGGATCAGTCAAAACTTCATTTTCAAGACAACAAACCAAATGTTCCATGTTTTTGATATTAGCAAAAATATTTTTAAAACAATGCTTGTTCCACCAAGCAAGGTTTTGTTTAATTCTTTTAAGCTTAAACTACAATCTAATCATACCTTTAATAGAATTATCATGGTGAAGGGGGGCCACCCAGTTGCTAGAGGCAACATTTAGGAAATCAATGAGCTCAATCCACATATTTTGTAATCTAAAAGAGGTAGAGGAGGATAATCTAATAGAGGCATTTTTAATGGATATCAAAAAAGGAGCTTGATCAGACAAAGTTCTGCTCAAGTGCTCAAAAGAGGTTTGAGGCCATTGATTAATCCAAAGGGAGTTAAAGAGAGTCCTATCAAGCCATTGCCAAAGTCTAGAGTTATGTCAAGTGTAATCAAAACCAAAGTAGCCAATGTTAATAAGGTTGCAATCAAGAATCATATTAGAGAAATCTTCTATGGAATGAATGTTAAGAGAACAACCAACCCTTCTTTCAGAGGAAGAGAGGATAGTGTTGAAATCACCCCCAACCAACCAAGGTTTGTTGCCAGGTGATGCAAAAGTTTTTAAATTGTCCCAAAGGATGTTCCTACCAGCCCTGTTACAAGAAGCATAAACAAAGGAGCCTCGAGCAGAGAAATCACCCAATGAGATGTGAACATTGATAACTTGATGGAGATCATCAAGGATAAATACATTGACTAAATTATTCCAAAAATACTAGAGTTTATTGCTAATATTATAGAAGATGTTATTAAAGCCGAGCATTCTAGCAACATGGTTGATCTTAGAAGAATGTATGAGAGGTTCAATAATAATCAGTAAAGCTATATTATTAATATGGCAGAGACTTCTAACACAGTTACGAACAATGAGGGTCCCAATCCCTCAAACATTCCAAATCATAGAGTTAAACATAAAGGAAATATAAGGTAAGCTAAAGAGAAAATAGATAAATAAGGGGATACAAAAAGAAAGAAAAATAGTCCAATGATGAAAGATCTAGTTGAGGTATTAGGGAACATTTTGGCTTTTAAGGATTTCTTTTTAAAAATAGTTTGATTAGTATTAAGAAAAGGATCAGAGTAAGTCAAAGCATTTCTAATGATAACTTCCCCTTCCTCAATTTCAGTATCAAGATGAATGGTTAGATTAGCATGCATGTTAATCTCGGGATTAGGAGAAGGAAGGTTGTAATACCATTAAGAGCGCAAATTCCAGGATCAACTTCAAAATTTTTTTCTAGATTTTCATCCATCATCAAGTTTTCATTCAAATTACAATTAAGGGTCACATGCTCCTCCTCATGTTTAGTAGTCAAGAAAGGCAAGGTAATTTGAGTAGAGCCATTTTCTTAAGGAGGCAAATTATTATATAAGGAAGGACTGATAACCAAACCATCATATTTAACATGTTGATCAACATTAGCAATATCTTTTACCTACTCAGATTGCAAATTTGGAATATCATCATTGAGCACTTCATTAAGCAATGCAGTAGGTTCCAAAGAGGTAGAAATAGTATTCCCAATTTTATTACCCCAAGGCACATAAATAGATTTACTAACTTTATCAGTTGATGGATTAGGATTAGGATCAGATAAATTTTTCTTTCTATGTTGTGGGTGCAGCATAAAACATTATGAATTATCATGCCCATGAATCTTACAGTGCAAATAGAAAATAGGAAAATTCTCAAATTCAACTTTTGATTATACCCAAACTTTTGAGAACCAATCCAAACTTTCTTAGGGTGTTTTTTAGAAATATCAATTTCCACCAAAATGAGAGCAACAAAAGGTCGGGATCTTACAATGGTGGTCTAATCAATTTGAAGAGGCCGACCAAATAGAGCCCCAACAACAAAAAGAACTTGATGCATAACATAATGGATCCTCATATTAGGAAAAGCCAACCATACAGGAACAATGAGAGATTCCACTTTTATATCAAAAAGAGGCGACCACTTTAAAAGATGCATTTGATAGTTGAAAACAAAATAAGAGCGACGTGAAAAAACCCTTGAATAATCTAAATCATTAGTCAGCTAAATCAAAACATGCCTTAGATCAATCAAACTAATAGGAAATGCACCTGAGAGCTTAAGATTATGAAAAATAGACCAGATATTGTCCAAATTAGGACATCACAAAGAAAATTTGCCCACTAAAGTAAATTCATAAGGCATAACCAACTTCTCAACATCCAGATCTCAGCACATAATCACATGGATGCCATGAAATGAGGTAGAAATTAGGTTCACTAAATCTGAGGGAGAGATATTCTTACTAGAGAGTGCATCCTTAAATGATTTAATAACAGGCATAGCAGTAGGTGATGTCGAATCAGGAAAAGCTAAGAAATTTGAAGCCCTAGATGGTGCAACCATGGAGGGAGCGATAGGCTGCGCGACTAAAGGAATAGCCACCATCAAGGATATCTACAGTGACAGCACATGCATGGTAGAACAAAGTAACTAAAAGAAATCAAACAGAAATGGTGAAGGATCCTCAAAAATAGCAAGGAGAATGATCACTGAAAATGGGAAAATAGAATCGCCAGAGCATCACAGGGAGGAGGATGGGTTTGGGTTTAGGTTTAGGTGGGTTTATTATTCTTAGGGTTTAGGTGGTTTAGTTTTAGGTTGAAGTTTATTTTAATTTATTTAGTTACTTGTTTATGTTTGAGGTTTAGGTTTAGGTTAAGGTTATGGTTTATGGTTTAGAGTTTAGGGTATAGGTTTAGGTTTAGGTTTTGAGTTTAGGGTTTAGGATATTAGGGTTTATGCTTTTAGTATTTAGGGTTTAGGGTTAGGGTTTAGGGTTTATGGTTTTGGATTTTTTAGGGTTTAGGATTTAGGGTTTAGGGATTAGTGTTGTAAGTTTAGGGTATAGGGTTTATGGTTGTAGGTTTAGGGTTTAGGGTATAGGGTTTAAGGTGTAGGGCTTATGGTTTTAGGGTTTATGCTTTTAGGGTTTAAGGTTTAGGGTTAGGGTTTAGCGTTTAGGATTGTAGGATTAGGGTTTAGGATTTAAGGTTAGGGTTTAGGAATCAGGGTTTATGGTTTTTTTAATTAAGTAAACTAGTTTATTTAAGTTTATTTAGATTATTTAATTTATTATTTATTTATTTATTTATATTTTATTTTTTATTTTTATTTTGATTTATTATTTTTATTTAGTTTAATTTATTTATTTTAGTTTTATTTATTTTAGTTTATTTTTGGTTTAGTTTTATGTTTAGGTTTAGTTTTTAGTTGAGTTTTATTTTTATTTTATGTTTTAGGTGTAGGTTTTATTTTTTTAATCTTATGTTTAGGTTTAAGTTTTCATTTTATTCTTTTAGGTTTTTATTAGAGGTTTATTTTTAGAATTTATTTTTTAGTTTAAGTTTAGGTTTATTTTTAGTTTATTTTATTTTATTTTGTTTAGGTTTAAGTTTATGTTTAGTTTATTTTATGTTTAGGTTTAGGTTTTATTTATTTTGGTTTAATTTATTTTAGTTTAGTTTTAGGTTTATTTTATCTTGTTTATTTTATTTTTATTTTAAGTTTAGGTTTTTTTAATTTATGTTTTAGGTGTAGGTTTTATTTTTTATTTATTTTTAGGTTTATTTTTTTGGTTTAGGTTTTTATTTTATTTTATTTTAGGGTAATTTTATTTTTATTTTACTTTTAGTTTTTATTTTATTTATGTTTTTTACTCTTAGGTTTATTTTTTTTTTAAGTTTAGTTTAGGTTTTTTATTTATTTTAATTTAGTTTATTTTAATTTGTTTATTTTATTTTATTTTTAAGTTGATATCTACATTTTAGTTTAAAGTTTTTATTTTATTTTATTTTTTTATTTAGGTTTAGGTTTTTTTTCATATATTTTATTTTTTTTGGTTTTATTTAGTTTAGGTTTAGGTTTTTAGGTTTTTTGGGTTTAGTGTTTAGGGTTTAGGGTTTTATGGTTTTGGTTTTTAGGGTTTATGGTTTAGGGTTAGGGTTTAGGGTTTAGAGATTAGTGTTTAGGCTTGAGGGTTTTGGGTTAGCTTAGGGCTTAATGTTTTTTTTTTAATTAAGTAAACTACTAGATTTAGGTTATTTAGTTTATTTTATTTTTATTTTTATTTATTTTTATTTCTTTTAATTTATGTTTTTTATTTTATTTTATTTTTTTAGGTTTAGTCTTCTTTTTTAGTTGAGTATTATTTGTAATTTATTTTTTAGGTTCAGGTTTTATTTTTTATTTTTATGTTTAAGTTTATGTTTTTATTTTACTTTTTTAGGTTTAGGTTTTAGGTTTTTATTTTAAGTTTATTTTTAGGTTTTATTTTTTGGTTTAGGTTTAGGCTTATTTTTTGTTTATTTTCTTTTATTTAGTTTAGGTTTAGGTTTAGGTTTACTTTACAATAGGTTTAGGTTTATGGTTTAGGGTTAATTTAAAGTTTAGGGTTTAGGGTTTGGGGTTTAGGATTTAGGGTTTAGGTTTTAAGGTTTAGGGTTTAGGGTTTAGGGTTTAGGTTTTCTAGGGTTTAGGGTTTAAGATTTAGGGTTTACAGTTTAGGTTTTAGGTTTAGGGTTTGAGTTTAAGTTTATGTTCTAAGGTTTTTCATGTATATATATATATATATATATATATACATATATATATATATATTAATGGAGAACAAATTCACATTTAACATTTCTTCTTTTTGATTTCATCAACCAAGTAACACAAAAAGTTTTTTAAGACCCAAGTGATGACATAGATAAAAAATGTGCATGCATAGAGCAAATCAAAAACCTTGGATAACTAAAACCATTTCTACTATAAAGACATAATTCCATAAGTAGCAGATTGGATCGGCCATTTTTCATTTCTCTAGTTACGACCAGAACCACCCCGACCTCTCCAGTAGTGGGATACACCATCATATCCCCGATCTCTCCCTCTACCACCATAACGGTTGTAACCTCCGTCGCTCCTCCCGCCTCCATAACCACCACTTCTCTGCCCACGGCCTACATATCGACCAGCACCTCTAAATCGCCCACCACCATTATGATAACTATTGCCTCCACCTGCACCGCTAGGTCAAGACTGATTCGAGTTGATTGTGATGTTCCTGCCATCAAGTAGCTGCCCATTCTTAGTGTTTAGGTTTAGGTTTATTAGGTTTTAGGGTTTAAGTTTATTTTTTAATCTATTTAGTTACTTTAGGTTTAGGTTTAGTATTAGACATTTAGGGTTTAGGGTTTAGGGTTTAGGGTTTAGGGTTTATGATTCTAGGATTTATGCTTATAGGGTTTAGGGTTATGGTTTAGGGTTTAGGGTTTTCTAGGGTTAAGGGTTTAGGGTTTAGGGTTTAGCGTTTAGGGTTGTAGGTTTAGGGTTTTGGGTTTAGGGTTAGTCTTAGAGTTTAGGGTTTAGGGCTTAAGATTTAGGGTTTAGGGATTACGATTTAGGGTTTATGGTTTAGTGTTCTTTTTTTTTAAATTAAGTAAATCGGTAGGTTTAAGTTTCTTTAGTTTATTTTTTAATTATTTAGTTTATTTTATTTTATTTTTATTTAGGTTTATTTTTTATTTTTATTTAGTTTAGTTAATTTATTTTAGTTTAAGATTTTTATTTTAGTTTATTTTTTTTGTTCAGGTTTAGGTTTATTTTTATTTTTTAGCTTAGTTTTATTTTTATTTTATTTTTTAAGTTTAGGTTTTATTTTTTAATTTTAGTTTTACGTTTAGGTTTTCATTTTATTTTCTTAGGTTTAGGTTTTAGTTCTTCATTTTATGTTTATTTTTAGGTTTTATTTTTTAGTTTAGGTTAGAAATATTTTTAGTTTATTTTATTTTATTTGATTTAGGGTTTAGGTTTAGTTTAGTTTAGGTTTAGGTTTAAGTTTTATTTATTTTAGTTTAGGATTAGGTTTATTTTATGTATTGGTTTTTTTTTTGTTTAAGGTTTAGTTTTTTTTTAAATTTTTAGGTAATATTTTTATGTATATTTTTTATGTTTATGTACTTATTTAATTTTTATTTAAATTTATTTTTTTTAGGTTTATTTATTTTTATTTTATGTTTAGTTTTTATTTTATTTGGGTTTTTTATTTTTAGGTTTATATTATTTTTTAGCTTAGTTTAGGTTTTTATTTATTTAATTTTAGTATAGTTTTTATTTTTATTTTATTTTATATTTAGGTTTAGGTATAGGTTTAGGTTTAGGTTTAGGTTTTAGTTTAGGTTTTTATTTTATTTTTTATTTTATTTAGGTTTAGGTTTTATATTAATATTATTTTTAGGTTTTACTTAGTTTAGGTTTAGGTTTCTAGGTTTTTAGGGTTTAGGGTTTAGAGTTTAGAGATTAGGGTTTAGTATTTAGGGTTTAGGGTTTAGAGTTTAGGGTTTTGGATTTAAGGTTTATGGTTTAGGGTTATATGTTTTAATATTTAGGTTTAGGGTTAAGGGTTTAGGGTTTAGGGTTTTAGGGTTTAGGGTTTAGGGTTAGGGTTATTTTTTTAATTTTTTAACTTTTCTCCTTTTTTAATTTTTTGTAAATTAAGTAAACTTGTAGGTTTAGGTTTATTTAGTTTATTTTTTTTATTTTGATTTAGATTTCTTTTTATTTTTATTTTGTATAGTTTATTTATTTTGTGTTTATTTATTTTAGTTTAAGTATTTATTTATTTTTATTTTTTAGGTTTAGGTTTTTTTTTATTTATTTTTTATTTTATTTTTTTTAGTTTAAGTTTATTTTAAGGTTTATTTTTTTTTTAGGTTTAGGTTTTAGGTTTAGGTTTTAGGTTTATTTAGGTTTAGGTTTATTTTATTTTTTATTTTTAGATTTTATTTTTTTTTAGTTTAGGGTTTAGGTTTTTTTTTATTTTTTTTGGTTTATTTTATTTTATTTTTAGGTTTATTTTCATTAAGTTTTATTTATTTATTTTGGCTTTATTTTATTTTATTTTAGGTTTAGTTTTTATTTTATTTAGGCTTTTTATTTTTTTTGTTTAGCTTAGGTTTTTATTTATTTTATTTTGGTTAAGTTTTTATTTATTATTTTATTTTCATTTTAGGTTTAGGTTTAGGTTTAAGTTTTACTTTATGTTTTTATTTTATTTTATTTTGGTTTAAATTTATTAATTTATTTTATTTCTGGGTTTTAATTAGCTTTGGTTTACATTTTTAGATTTTTAGGGTTTAGGGTTTAGGGTTAGTTTACGGTGAAGGGATTAGGCTTCCGGGTTTGGGGTTTAGGGTTTAGGGTTTAGGGTTTTTTTTGGTTTAGGTTTTAAGGGTTAGGGTTTAGGGCTTAGGCTTTTAGAGTTTATTGTTCAGGGTTGAGGGCTTAGGTTTAGTTTGAGTTTTTGGGGTTTAGGGTTACTGGTTTAGGGTTTAGGTTCTAGGTTTAGGGTTCAAGTTTTAGTTTATGGTTTAGGGTTTTTGGTTTTTTTTTAACAGAGATCAAATTCAGATTTACAACATTTCTTCTTTTATTTAATTAGTTTATTTAGTTTATTTTTTATTTATTTTAGTTTATTTTATATTTTATATTTATTTATGTTTATTTTTTTTATTTTTATTTAGTTTAGTTTATTTATTTTAGGTTTATTTAATTTAGTCTAAGTTTTTATTTTAATTTAAATATTTTATTTTAGTTTATTTTTTTGGATTAGGTTTAGCTTTAGGTTTATTTTTTTAATTTAGTTTTATATTTATTTTATTTTTTTAGGTTTAGGTTTTATTTTTATTTTATGTTTTGGTTTAAGTTTTTATTTTATTTTTTTAGGTTTAGGTTTTAGGTTTATTTTTGATTTAATTTATTTTATTTTGATTAGGGCTTAGGTTTATGTCTATGTTTTATTTATTTTTGGTTAGTTTATTTTAGTTTATGTTTAGGTTCATTTTATTTTGTTTATTTTATTTTTATTTTAGGTTTAGGTTTTTTTTTTTTTAGTTTAGGGTTTAGGTTTTACTTTTAGGTATATCTTTTAGGTATATTTTTAGGTTTATTTAATTTTATGTTTATTTTTTATTTTATTTAGGTTTTTTTATTTTTTTATTTAGTTTAGGTTTTTATTTATTTTATTTTAGTTAAGTTTTTATTTTTTATTATATTTTCTTTTTAGGTTTAGGTTTACGTTTTAGTTTATGTTTTTATTTTATTTTATTTTCTTATTTTATATTTTTTTATATTATTATTTATTTTATTTTTAGGTTTTAATTAGTTTAGGTTTAGGTTTTTAGCTTTTTAAGGATTAGGGTTTAGGGTTTCTTTTTTTTGGGTTTTTTTTTTGGGAAACCCCATATAGGGGGAATTTTATTGCCACAAAAAGAGGGTTACAAGATCCTTAAGGGGAAAAACTCAAAATCTTTCAAAGAGCTCTGATCGACTAGATAGTAAATCCCTATCTAAGTACAACCAAAAGAAAATTAAAAGAGAAAAGGAAAGAAAAAGATACAAAGTGATTAACATAGATAAGTCAATGGATAGATCAGGGCCAAAGCTCTTTAGGATGATAGAATGCATGCCAGAGCAAACTGCAGGAAGAAAAAAAAGAAGTGCATCTGTAAAATGAAGAAAGATAGAAATTAGAATAGTAAAAGTAGTCTGAGAGAAAGTGAAAAGTGAACGATAAAGAGGAAAATTATAGAGAAGTGTGTGAAAGAAGGCTCAGGCTCAGTCACACCAAATTGGGGCAGATGAAAATATGAACATCTAAACTTTAGCGAAAGGGTTACATCACAAGAGCTACTACCAAACCAAGGAGTGAAATCATCACAGCCATCATAGCCTACAAACCTGTGAGAAGAAAGCAGCAATTTGTTGAAAGTCTTATGGGCCTTAGTACCTGCAAATCTAAATAAAGCCATATATAATATAGAAAGGAGATGGAAAAGAGCAGAAAGATAAGAGGCCACATGCAGGAAAATTATCATCAATATAGTCACCATAGCATGAGAATCCCTATACATATGAGAATGAGCCATCTTTGCTAGAATCCCTTTTAAAACCATAGCCAAGAGTATAATTAGGCCCACCACAAGAGAATAGCGAAAAAAGTAACCTCAATCCTTCTAAGCAAATCAATGAACATATGAGACATATATATGAAACTTTTGGAGGGAGTATAGGGTGTAGTCCGAAACCCAAATAATGCAATGCGATGTTAACAACCCCTTTTAATAACCATTGTAGAAGTTAACAAAAAGCAAATGTAAAGCAAGGCAATAGAACCCAAACCCAAATACAACAAGTGATGCAGAAGTCTAACAGGACAAAGGTGAGAATGCAGCAGCAGATTAGTTGTACTAGTAACCACAAGAAATAGGCTGCATCCCACCATAAACACCACCAAATAAAGACAGTCAGAAAGATAGCCCTAGTAACAGCATGATGGGCATAAAATCTAATCCAGATTAGCAAACAACCAAGACAGCAACACAGCAACAACTTAGGGTTCAGGTTTAGTGCTTAGGGTTTAAGTTTTAGGGTTTAGGGTTTTAGGTTTTAACGTTTAGGGTTTCAAGTTTTGGGTTTAGGGTTTTTAGGGTTTAAGGTTTAGGTTTTAGGTTTAGGGTTCAGGTTTTAGTTTAGCATTTATGATTTTTGGTTTTTTTTTAACATAGAACAAATTCAGATTTGCAATATTTCTTCTTTTATTTAATTAGTTTATTTAGTTTATTTTTTATTAATTTTTATTAGTTTTATTTTTTATTTTTATTTATGTTTATTTTTTTATTTAGTTTAGCTTATTTATTTAAGGTTTATTTATTTCAGTCTTGGTTTTTTTATTTTAGTTTAGTTATTTTATTTTAGTTTTTTTTTTGGATTAGGTTTAGGTTCAGGTTTATTTTTTAGTTGAGTTTTATTTTTATTTTATTTAAGTTTAGGTATTATTTTTTATTTTAGGTTTAGGTTTAGGTTTTTATTTTATTTTTTTAGGTTCAAGTTTTAAGTTTTTATTTTAGGTTTTATTTTTTTATTTATGTTTAGGTTTATTTTTAATTTCTTTTATTTTATTTAGTTTAGTGTTTAGGTTTTGGTTTTATTTATTTTAGTTTAGTTTATTTTATTTTAGTTTAGTTTATTTTATTCTAAGTTTAGGTTTATTTTATTTTATTTTAGGTTTTTTTTTTAGTTTAGGGTTTAGGTTTTACTTTTAGGTTTACTTTTTTAAGTTTAGATTTTTATTTAGTTTTTATTTTATTATATTTTTGGTTTATTTTATGTTTTTTTTACGCTAACTTTTATTTAGGTTTTTTATTGTTAGGATTATTTTATTTTTTAGTTTAATTTAGGTATTCATTTATTTTAATTTTATTTTTTTTATTCAGTATATTTTTTTTACTTTTAGGTTTATGTTCAAGTTTTAGTTTAGGTTTTTTTATTTATTATATTTTTAGGTTTTATTTAGTTTAGGTTTAGGTTTTTAGGGTTTAGGGTTTAGGGTTTTAGGGTTTAAGGTTTTAGGGTTTAGGGTTTAATGTTAGGGTTTAAGGTTTTTAGGGTTTAGGGTTTAGGGTTAGTTTAGGGTTTAGGGTTTATGAATTTTTAGTTTTTAGGGTTTAGGTTTTAGGCTGTAGGCTTTAAGGTTTAGGGTTTAGGGTTTGGGTTTAAGTTTTTAAGGTTAATGGTTTTAGGCACTTCATCGCTTGTGAGTTATATTTAATTTGATGTTTTGAGTTCAATTTCAATTTCAATTTTAACTTAGGATCATGCTTCTTGCATAGAGATTTCATTTGAACATCTCTTCCCTCTTTTTTTATTTACCCCTTCAATGAAACATGTATGATGTTTCAAAGGGTTATGAGAGAGAAAGATATAAATTTCTCATATTCACCATTAAGGTGTAAAGTTAAACTATTATTTGAAATGTCACTAAGTTCTCTATGAAAGTTCAAATACTTAAAATAAATTATGTTAAATTAGAGGCTTAGATATTGTAATTTATAAAAAATTTGACAGTCTCCCAGGGTTTAGGGTTTAGGGTTATAGGATTAGGGTTTATAATTTAGGGTTTAAGATTAGGGTTTTTTTATTTGGTTTATTTTTTATTTTTTAAAATTAAGTAAACTAGTATGTTTGGGTTTATTTAGTTTTTTTTTATTTTAGTTTAGTTAATTTTTTAATTTGATTTAGGTTTATTTTTATTTTTATTTTTATTTAGTTTAGTTTATTTTTTTGTAGCTTTATTTATTTTTGTTTAGGTTTTTATTTTATTTTATTTTTTAGGTTTAGTTTAAGTTTAGGTTTATGTTTTTTTTTGTTTAGTTTTATTTTTATTTATTTTTTTAGGATTAGGTTCTATTTTTAGGTTTAAGTTTTTATTTTATTTTTTTAGGTTTAGGTTTTAGGTTTTTATTTTAGGTTTTATTTTTTAGTTTAGGTTTAGGTTTAATTTTAGATTATTTTATTTTATTTAGTTTAGGTTTAGGTTTATGTTTTGTTTATTTTAGGTTTAGGTTTAGGTTTTTTATTTTAGTTTAGATTTTGGTTTATTTTATTTTTATTTTAGGTTTATGTTTTTTTTAGTTTAGGGTTTAGGTTTTATTTATTATTTTTTTAGGTTTTTTTTAGGTTTAGGTTTTTATTTAGCTTTTATTTTAGGTATATTTTATTTTTATTTTACATTTAGTTTTTAATTTATTTAGGTTTTTTAATCTTAGGTTTTTGTTTTTTAGTTTAGTTTAGGTTTATTTTTAGTTTATTTTATTTTATTTAGTTCAGGTTTTAAGTTTAGTTGAGTTTAGGAGGTTTAGGTTTTATTTATTTTAGTTTAGTCTATTTTAGTTTAGCATTAGGTTTATTTTATTTTCTTTAATTTAAGTTTAGTCTTCTTTTTAGTTCGAGTTTAAGTTTTATTTTTTAGTTTATTTTTTGGTTTTATTTCTTCATTTATTTTTACATTTAGATTTTTATTTAGTTTTTATTTTATTTTATTTTATTTTATTTTTATTTTATTTTGGTTTTTTATTTTTAGGTTTATTTTATTTTTTAGTTTCGTTTAGGTTTTTATCTATTTCACTTTAGTTTAGTTTTAATTTTTTTTTTATTTTTAAGTTTAGGTTTAGGTTTAGGTTTTAGTTTAGGATTTTATTTTATTTTATTTTAGTTTAGGGTATAGGGTAGTAGGTTTAGGGCTTATGGATAGTTTTAGGGTTTATGGTTTAAGGTTAGTGTTTAGGTTTTAAGGTTTTGAGTTTAATGTTTAAGCTTTAGGGTTTGGGGTTTTTGGGCTTTAGGGTATAGGGTTAGTTTAAGGTTTTGAGTTAGATTAGTGTTTAGGGTTTTTAGGGTTTACGGGTTAGGGTTTAGGGTTAGTTTAGGGTTTTAAGGTTTAGGGTTTAGGGTTTAGGGTTTAGGGTTTAGGGTTTATATTTTATTTATGTTTATTTTATATTTTTATTTTGTTTAGTTTATTTTTGATGTGTATTTCTTTTAGTTTAGGTTTTTTATTCTAGTTTATTTATGAGGTTTAAGTTTAGGTTTATGTTTTTTTTAGTTTAGTTTTATTTTTATTTTATTTTATAGGTTTATGTTTTATTTTTTATATTTAGGTTTAGGTTTAGGTTTATTTTATTTTAAGTTTAGGTTTAAGTTTTATTTATTTTAGTTTAGTTTATTTTAATTTAGGTTTAGGTTTATTTTATTTTTATTTTAGGTATAGGTTTTTTTTGTTTATGATTTAGGATTTATTTTTTGGTTTATTATTTAGGTTTAGGTTTTTATTTAATTTCTATTTTATTTTATTTTAGGTTTATTTTATTTTTTTAATTTAGTTTAGGTTTTTATGTATTTTATTTTAGTTTAGTTTTTAATTTTTATTTTTTATTTAGGCTTAGGTTTAGGTTTACATTTTAGTTTAGATTTTAATTTTTTTAATTTTTTTATTTTATTTAGGTTTAGGTTTTTATTTATTTTATTTTTAGGTTTAGGAAATTAGGTTTTTAGGGTTCACAGTTTGGATTTTTGGTTTAGGCTTTAGGGTTTAGGCTTTAGCATTTTGGGTTTAAGGTTTAGGGTTGTAGGTTTTAGCGCTTAGGGTTTAAGGTTTAAGGTTTAGGGTTTAGGGTTTTAGGGTTTAGTGTTTAGGGTTTAGGGATTAGATTTTATTTATTTTAGTTTAGTTTATTTTAGTTTAGGCTTATGTTTATTTTATTTTATTAATTTTAAGTTTATTTTTTTTTAGTTTAAGGTTTAGGTTTTATTTTTTATTTTTAGGTTTTATTTTTAGGTTTATTTTTTAGGTTTAAGTTTTATTTTATTTTATTTTGGGTTTATTTTTTTTATTTTATTTAAGTTTTTTATGTTTAGGTTTATTTTCTTTTTTTAGTTTAATTTAGATTTTTATTTATTTAATTTTAGTTTAGTTTTTATTTTTATGTTTAGGTTTATGTTTAAGTTTAGGTTTTAGTTTTTGTTTTCATTTTTTTTAGGTTTAGGTTTTTTTATTTATTTTATTTTTAGGTTTAGGTTTTAGTTTAGGTTTAGGTTTAGGGTTTAGGTTTAGGGTTTATAGTTAGGGTTTATAGGGTTTAGGGTTTATCTGTTTTAGAATTTAGTTTAGTTAGGGTTTGGGTTAGTTTTAATTTAGGGTTTAGGGTTATAGTTAGGGTTTAGGGTTTAAGGTTTAGGTTTAGGTTTAGGGTTAGGGTTAGGAGGGTTTAGTATAGGGTTTAAGTTTAGGTGTAGCTTTAGGATTAGGTTTTAGGTTTAGTGTTTAAGGTTTATAGATGTAGGTTTAGGGTTTAGCATAAGGTTTTGAGTTTAGGTTTGAGCTTGGGGTTTAGGTTTAGGTTTTATTTTTTATTTTTAGGTTTAGGTTTAGGTTTTATTTACTTTAGTTTAGTTTATTTTTGTTTAGGTTTATGTTTATTTTCTTTTTATTTTTGGTTAAGATTTTTTTGGTTTTGGGTTCAGATTTTTTTTATTGTTAGGTTTTATTTTTAAGTTGATTATTTAGGTTTATGTTTTTATTTAGTTTTTATTTTATTTTATTTTAGGTTTAATTTATTCTTAATTTACATTTAGTTTCTATTTTATATAGGTTTTTTATTCTTAAGTTTATTTTATTTTTTTAGTTTAGTTTAGGATTTTATTTATTTTATTTAATTTATTATTATTAGTTTATTTTTCTATTTTTAGATTTATACTTTGGTTTTATTTTAGGTTTTTATTTTATTTATTTATTTATTTTATTTAGGTTTAGGTTTTTTTATATATATTTTATTTTTAGGTTTTATTTAGTTTAGGTTTAGCTTTTTATGTTTTTATGGTTTAGGGTTTATGGTCTATGGTTTTAGGGTTTAGGCTTTAAGGTTAGGGTTTAGGGTTTAGAGTTTAATGTTTAGGCTTTAAGGTTTAGGGTTAGCTTAAGGTTTAGAGTTTTTTTTTAAAATTAAGTAAACTTGTAGGTTTAAGTTTGTTTAGTTTATTTTAATTTTAATTCTAATTTATGTTTATTTTTTATTTTTATTTAGTTTAGTTTATTTATTTTACTTAGGTTTTTTATTTTATTTTATTTTTTAGGTTTAGGTTTACATTTAGGTTAAGGTTTAATTTTTAGTTGAGTTTTATTTTTATTTTATTTTTAGGTTAAGGTTTATTTTTAAGTTGAGATTTTTTTTATTTTATTTTTTAGGTTTAGGATTTATTTTTTATTAGCTTTAGGTTTAGGTTTTAGGTTTTATTTCAAGTTTATTTTTAGATTTTATTTTTTAGTTTAGGTTTAGGCTTATTTTTAGTTTATTTTATTTTATTTAGTTTAGGTTTAGGTTTAGGTTTAGGTTTAGGTTTAGGTTTACTTTATTTTTAGTTTAGGTTTAAGGTTTAGGGTTTAGGGTTTGGGGTTTAGGTTTAGGGTTTTTTAGGTTTAGGTTTAGCTTTAGTTTAGAGTTTATGGTTTTTGGTTTTATTTTAACAGCAAACAAATTCAAATTCAACATTTCTTCTTTCTGATTTCATCAACCAAGTAACACCCCAAGTTTTCTAAGACACAAGTGATGACATAATTAAAAAATGATCATGCATAAAGAAAATCAAAAATTCTCGATAACTAGAACTATCTCTGCTGTAAGGACACAGTTCCATAAGTAACAAATTGGATCGACCGTTCTTCAATTTCTCCAGTTCCCATCAAAACCACCCTGGCCTCTCCAGTAGTAGGATCCACCATCGTATCCCCGATCTCTCCCTCTGCCACCACCACAGTGTAACCTCCATCACTCCTGCCGCCTCCATAACCACCACTGCTCTGACCACCACCTCCATATCCACCAGCACCTCTAAATCCCCCATCACCACTGCGATAACCAATGCCTTTGCCTCCACCGCAAGATCTAGACTGAGGCTGGTTGATGGTGATGTTCCTACCACCAAGGTTCTGCCCATTCTTAGAGTTTAGGTTTAGGTTTAGGTTTAATTTTTAATTTTTGTAGTTACTTTAGGTTTAGGTCTAGTATTTGAGGTTTAGGGTTTAGGGTGTAGGGTTTAGGGTTTATGGTTTTTCAATTTATGCTTTTAGGGTTTAAGTTTAGGGTTAGGGTTTAGGGTTTAGGGTTTAGAGTTTAGGATTTTTTAGGGTTTAGGGTTTAGGGTTTATAGCTGTAGGTTTTTGGTTTAGGGTTTAGGGTTCATTTAGGGTTTAGGATTTAAGGTTTAGGGTTTTGGGTTTAGAGTTAGTTTTATGATTTAGGTTTTATGGTATAGGGTTTATGGTTTAGGGTTTAGTGTTCTTTTTTTAAAAAAAAAAACAAGTAAGCTAGTAGGTTTAAGTTTATTTAATTTAATTTAATTTATTTTTATTTAAGTTTATTTGTTATTTTTATTTAGTTTTCTTTATTTATTTTAGTTTATTTTTTGGGTTAGGTTTAGGTTTATTTTAATTTTTTAATTTTTTTTATTTTTATTTTATTTTTTAGGTTTATGTTTAGGTTTTTATTTTATTTTTTTACATTTCGGCCTTAGGTTTTCCTTTTAGGTTTATTTTTAGGTTTTATTTTTTAGTTTAGGTTTAGGTTTATTTTTAGTTTATTTTATTATATTTTATTTAGGATTTAGGTTTAATCTAGTTTGGGTATAGGTTTAGATTTCATTTATTTTAGTTTAGTTTATTTAGTTTAGGATTAGGTTTATTTTATTTTCTTTATTTTAGGTTTAGGTTTTTTCTTTTTAGTTTAGGGTTTAGGTTTTTTTTAGGTAATATTTTTACATTAATTTTTTAGGTTTAGGTTTTTATTTAGGTTTTATTTTATTTAATTTTAGGTTTATTTTATGTTTAGTTTTGATTTTATATGGGATTTTTTATTTTTAGGTTTATTTTATTTTTTAGTTTAGTTTAAGGTTTTTATTTATTATATTTTTGTTTAGGTTTTTTAATTATTTTTAGGTTTAGGTTTAGGTTTAGGTTTTAGTTTAGGTTTTATTTTATTTTATTTTATTTAGGTTTAAGTTTTTTATTTAATTTATTTTTAGGTTTTATTTAGTTTATATTTAGATTTTTGGGTTTTAGGGTTTAGGGTTTAGGGTTTAGGGTTTAATGTTTGGGGTTTAAGGTTTATGGTTTAAGGTTTAGGGTTTAGGGATTCGGGTTTAGGGTTTATGGTTTAGGGTTTTATGGTTTAGGGTTTAGTGTTAGGGTTTTTTTTATTTTTTTTATTTTTTAACTTTTTAATTTTTTTTAAATTAAGTAAACTGATAGGTTTAGGTTTATTTAGTTTATTTTTTTATTTTAATTTAGGTTTCTTTTTATTTTTATTTACTTCAGTATATTTATTTTTATTTAAGTTTTTTATTTTAATTTATTTTTTAGGTTTAGGTTTAGGTTTAGGTTTATTTTTTAGTTTAGTTTTTTTCATTTTAGTTTTTAGGATTAGATTTTATTTTTTTATTTTTAGGTTTAGGTTTTGGTTTTTATTTTATTTTTTTAAGTTTAGGTTTTAGGTTTTCATTTTAGGTTTATTTATAAGTTTTATTTTTTTAGTTTAAGTTTTATTTTATTTTTAAGTTTTATTTTTGGTTTTTGGTTAGTTTTAAGGTTTAACAAATAGGGTTAGGGTTTTTTTATTTTTTATTTTTTTATTTTTTTTTTAGGGTTTAGGGTTTAGGGTTCTGCTTTTAGTTTGAGCCTTAGGGCTTTTGTTTTTTTTAATAGAGAATAAATTCAGATTCAACATTTCTTCTTTTTGATTTCATTAATCAAGTGACACACCAAGTTCTCAAAGACACAAGTGACGACATAGATAAAATTTGAGCACTCATAGAGCAAATCAAATGCCCTAGAAAACTAGAATTGTCTCTACTATAAAGACATAGTTCCATAAGCAGTAGATCGGATCAGCCATTCTTTAGTTTCTCTAGTTCCCATCAGAACCACTTCGGCCTCTTGAGTGGCGGGATCCGCCCATCATATATACAATCTTTCCCTCCACCACCAACACGACTATAACCTCTGTCGCTCCTCCTACCTCCATAACCACCATTACTCTGACCAGCAGCTCCAGATCCCCCACCACCACTATGATAACCGCCATCTCCATCTTCTCCTCCACCGCCAAATCTAGACTGAGCCTGGTTGACAGTGATGTTCCTACCGTCAAGGTTCTACCCATTCTTAGGGTTTAGGTTTAGGTTTAAATTTATTAGGTTTTAGGGTTTAGGTTTATTTTTAAATTTATTTAGACGCATTAAATTTAAGTTGAGTGTTTGGGTTTTATGGTTTATTATTTGTGGTTTAGGGTTTAGGATTTATGGTCAGGATTTAGGGTTTACAGTTTAACATTTAGGGTTTAGGGTTTAGGGTTTAGGGTTAGGGTTATGGTTTAAGGTTTAGGGTTTAGGGTTTAGGGTTAAAAGTTTAGGGTTTAGAGTTTAGGTTTTAGGGTTTACGGTTTTGAGTTTAGCATTTACGGTTTAGGATTTACGGTTTAGGGGTTTTTTATAATTAAGTAAACTGGTAGGTTTACATTTATTTAGTTTATTTTTTATTTATTTTAGTTTATTTTATTTTATTTTTAATTAGGTTTATTTTTTATTTTTATTTAGTTTAGCTTATACATTTTAGGTTTTTTTATTTTAGTTTATTTTTTAGGTTTAGGTTTATGTTTGGATTTGTTTTTTAGTTGAGTTTTATTTTTATTTTAACTTTTAAGTTTAGGTTTTATTTTTTATTTTTAGGTTTAGGGGTTTTTATTTTATTTTTTAGGTTTAGGTTTTGGGTTATTATTTTAGGTTTATTTTTAAGTTTTATTTTTTTATTTAGGTTTAGGTCTTTTTTTAGTTGAGATTTATTTTTATTTTATTTTTTAGGTTTAAGTTTTATTTTTTATTTTTTGGTTTACGTTTAGGTTTCTATTTTATTTTATTTTTGCTTTAGGTTTGAGGTTTTTATTTTACGTTTATTTTAGGTTTTATTTTTTTAGATTATGTTTAGGTTTAGGTTGTAATTATTTTAGTTTATTTTTATGTTTATTTTATTTTGTTTATTTTATTTTCATTTTAGGTTTAATTTTTTTTAGTTTAGGTTTTATTTTTTATTTATTTATAGGTTCATTTTTTTAGGTTTAGGTTTTTATTTAGTTTTTATTTTATTTTATCTTTATTTTCTTTTTATTTTATTTATTTTTTTAATTCTTAAGTATATTTTATTTCATACTTTAGTTTATGTTTTTATTTATTTTATTTTAGTTTATTTTTATTTTTTACGTTCCATTATTTTTAGGTTTAGGTTCAGATTTTAGTTTAGGTTTTTATTTTATTTAGGTTTAAGTTTATTTTTTTTATTTTATTATTATGTTTTATTCAGTTCAAGTTTAGGTTTTTATGATTATAGGGTTTAGGGTTTAAGGTTTAGCATTTTAGGGTTTGGGGTTTTAGGGTTTAGGGCTTAAGGTTTAAGGTTTGGGTTTAGGGTTTAGGGTTTAGGGTTTAGTGTTTAGGCTTTAGGGTTTAGGGTTTAGGGTTTAGGGGTAGTTTAGGGTTATGGTTTAGGGTTTAGGGTTAGTTTAAGGTTTAGGGTTTAGGGGTTAGGTTTAGGGTTGTAGGTTTAGGGTTTAGGGTTTAGGGTTAGTTGTAGGGTTTGGGGTTTAGGATTTGGGGTTTAGGATTTAGGGTTTAAGGTTTAGGGTTTAAGGTTTATGGTTTTTTATTTTGTCTAGTTTATTTAATTTTTTTTGTTTTTATTTAGGTTTATTTTTAATTTTTATTTAGTTTAGTTTATTTATTTTAGGTTTTTTTTATTTTAGTTAGTTTTTTGGTTTAGGTTTCACTTTATGTTTATGTTTTAGTTTAGTTTTATTTTTATTTTATTTTTTAAGTTTAGGTATTTTCATTTAATTTTTGGTTTAGTTTTAGGTTTTAGGGTGTTATTTTAGGTTTATTTTTATGTTTTAATTTTTATTTTAGGTTTAGGTTTAATTTTAGTTTTTTTTATTTTATTTAGTTTAGGGTTTAGGTTTAGTTTATTTTAAGTTTAGGTTAAGTTTTTATTTATTTAAGATTTATGATTTTAGGGTTAGGGTTTATGGTTTATGGTTTAAGTTTAGTGTTTAGAGTTTAGGGTTCATGGTTTAGGGTTTAGGGTTTAGGGTTTAGGGTTTAGGGTTTAGTGTTTAGGATTTTTAGGGTTTAGGGTTTAAGTTTTAGGGTTTAGGGTTTAGGGTTTAGGTTTTAGGTTTAGGGTTTAAATTTTCATTTAGGGTTTAGGGTTTAGGGTTTATGTTTTAGGGTTTATGGTTTTTTTAATAGAAAACAAATTCGGATTCAACAATTTTTCATTTTGATTTCATCAACCAAGTAGCACCCGAAGTTTTCTAAGACATAAGCGACGATAAAGATAAAAAATGAGCACCAATATAGCAAATCAAAAACCCTAGATAGCCAGAACCATCTCTACTATAAAAACAAAGTTCCATAAGTAGTAGATAGGATCAATCATTCTTTAGTTTCTCTAGTTCCCATCAGAACCAACCCGGCCTCTCGAGTAGTAGGATCCACCATCATATCCATGTTCTCTCACCACCACCCACTGCTCTCAGCTCCTCCACTACACTACGACCACCATGTCCATATTGACCAACACCTCTAGATTAGGCTTTAGGGTTTAGGGATTTAGAGGTTTAGGGTTTAAGTTTTAGGGTTAACTTATAGTTTAGGATTTAAGGTTTTAGGGTTAATTTATAGTTTAGGATTTAAGGTTTTAGGGTTTAGGGTTTAGGGTTTATGGTTGGTTAGGGTTTAAAGTTTAAGATTTAGTGTTGTTAGTTTAGGATTATAGGTTTAGGGTACAAGGTTTAGGGTTAATTTTAGAGTTTAGGGTTTATGGTTTTTAGGTTTTTAGGTTTTTAGGGTTTAGGGTTTAATGTTTAAGGCTTATGGTTTAGGGTTTAGGGTTTAGGGTTTTAGGGTTTAGGGTTTAGTGTTAGGGAATAGGGTTAGGGTTTAGGGTTTAATGTTTGGGCTTTAGGGTTTAGCATTTTTAGGGTTTAGGGTTTAGGGTTTAGGGTATAGGGCATAGGGTTTAGGGTTTTGGGTTTGGGGTTTAGGGTTTTAGGGTTTTGGGTTTAGGATTTAGGGTTGTAGGTTTATGGTTTAGGGTTTAGAGTATAGGTTCTAGGCTTAGGGTTTCTTTTTTTTTAAAATTTTTTTTATGGTTTAGGGTTTAGGGTTTAGGGTTCAAGTTTTAGTTTAGGTTTATTTTTAAATTAAGTAAACTGGTAGGTTTTATTTATTTATAGTTTATTTTTAGGATTTAGGTTTTTTTAAAAAAAAAATTAAGTAAAATGGTGGGTTTAGCTTTATTTAGTTTATTTAGTTAATTTTTTATTTATTTTAGTTTATTTTATTTTTTTATTTTATTTAGGTTTTTTATTTTTATTTAGTTTAGTTTATTTTTATATAGGTTTTTTGTAGTTTATTTTTTATGTTTAGCTTTATTTTTTTATTTTTTAGTTTAGGTTTAGGTTTATTTTGGTTATTTTATTTTATTTAGGGTTTAGGTTTTGGTTTTGGTTTAGTTTATTTTAAATTTAGGTTTAGGTTTTATTTATTTTAGTTTAGTTTATTTTTAGGTTTTATTTATTTTCGTTTAGTTTGTTTTTAGGTTTTATTTATTTTTCTTTATTTTAATTTTTTTAATTTAGGTTTAGGTTTAGGTTTAGTTTATTTTAGGTTTCAGTTTAAGTTTTATTTATTTTAGTTTAGTTTATTTTAGTTTTAGTTTAGGTTTATTTTATTTGGTTTATTTTAATTATTATTTTTTAATTAAGTAAAGAGGTTTAGTTTATTTAGTTTATTTTTTTATTTATTTTAGTTTATTTTATTTTTTATTTAGGTTTATTTTTTATTTTTATTTAGTTAAATTTATTTATTTTGAGTTTATTTATTATAGTTTTGGTTTTTTATTTTAGTTTATTTTTAAGTTTAGGTTTACGTTTATGTTTATTTTTTAGTTTATTTTTTAGATTTAGGTTTTATTTTATATTTTTAGGTTTAGGTTTATGTTTTATTTTATTTTTTAGGTTTAGGTTTTATTTATTTTAGGTTTTATTTGTTAGTTTTGGTTTAGGTTTAAACCTTTATTTTTAGTTTAATTTACTTTATTTAGTTTAGGGTTTAGGTTTAGTTTATTTTAAGTTTAGGTTTAGGTTTTGTTTATTTCTGTTTAGTTTCTTTTAGTTTAGGTTTAGGTTTATTTCATTTTGTTTTTTAGGTTTATGTTTTTTTAGTTTCAGGTTTAGGTTTAATTTTTATTTATTTTTAAGTTTTATTTTTAGATTTATCTTTTAGGTTTAGGTTTTTATTTAGTTTTTATTTTAGTTTATTTTATGTTTATTTTATTTTTATTTTACTTTTACTTTTTGTTTTATTTAGGCATTTTGTTTTTAGGTTAATTTTATTTTGTAGTTTAGTTTAGGTTTTTATTAATTTTATTTAAAAATAGTTTTAATTTTTTATTTTTTGGTTTAGGTTTAGGTTTTAGTTAAGGTTTTTATTTTATTTTTGTTTAAGTTTTTTATTTATTTTATTTATAGGTTTTCTCTTGTTTAGGTTTAGGTTTTTAGGCTTTAGGGTTTATGGTTTAAAGGATTCATGTCATGATTATTTCGATAAATTTTACGCTGGCTGTCGACTACCTAACGCAACCCTCCACTTTTTGCATCCGGACTTGGGACCGGGAATGGTAGTGTTCATAAAGAAGCTAACGTTATGTGGGAAAAAGTATCAAGTGCTATTAAACAAGTTGCTAAAGATGTGCTTGGCGAATCAAAAGGAAAAGCATCTTTTAATAAGAATAGTTGGTGGTGGAGTCGAGTGCAAGAAAAGATAAGAAATAAGAAGCATTGTTATAAAACTTGGTTTAGATGTAAAACTCAGAATTGGGAAAGATATAAAATGGCACTAGAGATTCTAAGAAAGCAAAATTTAGCTTTTAGTGATTTATACAATAGATTAGATACCAAAGAAGGTGAAAGATGTATGTATAAGTTAGCCAACCAAAGAGATAAGAGAAGTAAAGACATAGTTCAAGTGAGGAGTATTAAGGATGAAAATAATAAAGTGCTTTTCTTAGAAAAGATATTGAAAATAGGTGGATGAGGTATTTTAATAAACTTTTCAATGAAGGATCCGAAATGCGATTGATTTTAGCAACCTTAATACCTAAACAAAAATAGAATTTCATTTTATCATCTATTAGTAAATCGTTAGTGAAGCTTTAAAGAAAATGAAATGTGGAAAAGCAAGGACGGATAATATTCCAATAGAAGTGTGGAAATGTTTAGAAGATCAAGGAATTTCTTGGCTTACAAATCTTTTAATGTTATTTTAAAGACTAAAAGATGCCGATGAGTGGAGAAAGAGTTTGTTGGTTCCTATATTTAAGAATAAAGGTGATGCACAAGATTGTGCAAATTATAGAGGAATTAAGTTAATGTGCCATACATTAAAATTATGGGAGAGAGTAATTGAGCATAGGTTACGATGTGATGTAAATTTCTCTGTCAGTTTGGTTTCATGCCGTAGATCTACTATGGATGCTATACATTTGTTAAGAGGTTTGATGGAGAAGCATAGAGAAAATAAAAAGGATCTACATATGATATTTATTGATTTAGAGAAAGCTTATGATAAAGTCTCAAGAGATGTTCTTTGGAGAGTTCTAGAAACGAAGAAGTTAATATTGGTTATATTCAAGTCATTAAGGATATGTATACTAGAGCTATCACTTGTGTCCAAACACAAGGAGGATTGACAAATTATTTTCCTATTTCGCTTGGATTACATCAAGGATCAACATTAAGCCCTTATCTTTTTTACTTTAGTTATGGATGTTCTTACGAGGCATTTACAAGAAGATGTACCCGGTGTATGCTTTTCGATGACATTCTTCTTGTTGATAAGACTAGAGAGGAGTCCAAGAAACTTGAATTATGGAGGTCAACTTTAGAGTCTAAAGGTTTTCGTTTAAGAAGATCTAAAACTGAATATATGGAGTGTAATTTTAGTTGTAGAAGTTTTAGTGATAGTATTGTGACTTTAGGTGATCAAGTCATTAATAAGAGTGAGCGATTCAGATATTTAGGCTCTATTGTTCAAAATGATGGTGAAATAGATGGAGATATTATTAGTAGAATTCAAGTTGGATGGTTGAAGTGGAGGAATGCATCTATTATGTGATAGAAAAGTTCCACTTAAACTTAAGAGAAAATTTTATAAGATGGTGGTAAGACCAATGACTTATGGTGCGAATGTTGGCCAATAAAGAGAAACATAAGACTAAGTTAAGTTACTGAGATGAGGATGCTCAGTGGATGAGTGGCTTTACCCTTAGAGATAGAATGCAAAATGAGTATGTTAGAAAAGTTGGAGTAGCTCCAGTGGTAGATAAGATTAGGAGAGTCGCCTTAGATGGTTTGGCCACATAAAGCGTCTGATGACCGATTAGAGTAGATGCATTAGATTTTCCTTATGTTAAGAAAGGTAGAGGTAGACCTAAAAGACTTGGTTAAGATGTGTAAAATTAAATATGAGAATTTGACACATAATAGGACACAATGGAGACGAAGGATTCATGTAGCTGACCCCACCTAGTGGGATTAAGGCTTGTTGTTGTTGTTGTTGTTGTTGTTGGTTTATGGTTTATTCTTTTAGGGTTTAGGGTTTAGGTTTTGGGGTTTAGGGTTTAATGTTTAGGGTTTACGGATTGGGGTTTAGGGTTTATGGCTTAGGGTTGTAGGTTTTAGGGTTTTGGGTTTTGTGTTTTGGGTTTAGGGTTTTAGGCTATAGGCTTTAGGCTTTAGGGATTAGAGTTTAGGGTTTAAGGTTTAGGGTTTAGCATTTTAGGGTTGTAGGTTTAGGGTTTAGGGTTTAAGAATTAGGGTTTAAGGTTTAGGGTTTAGGCTTTAGGGTTGAGGGTTTATTTTTTTCATTAAGAAAACTAATAGGTTTAGGTTTATTTAGTTGATTTTTCATATATTTCAGTTTATTTTATTTTATTTATTCTTATTTAGGTTTATTTTTATTTTTATTTAGTTTAGTTTATTTATTTTAGCTTAAGTTTTATTTTAGTTCATTTTTAGGTTTTGGTTACGGTTTATGTTTATTTTTTTAGTTTAGTTTTATTTTATTTTATTTTTAATGTAGGATATATTTTTTTATTTTTTAAGTTTAGGTTTAGGTTTTTTTATTTATTTTTTTTAGGTTAAGGTTTTAGGTTTTATTTTAGTTTTATTTTTTATGTTTTATTTTTTAGTTTAGGTTTAGGTTTACTTTTAGTTTATTTTTCTTTATTTAGTTTATGGTGTTGGTTTAGTTTATTTTAGGTTTAGGTTTTATGTGTTTTGTTTATTTTAGTTTAGGTTTAGATTTGTTTTTATGTATATTTTAGGTTAGGTTTTTTTTTAGTTTAGTGTTTAGGTTTATTTTTTATTTGTTTTTAGGTTTAGGGTTTTATTTTGTTTTATTTTAGGTATATTTTATTTTCATTTGATGTTTATTCTTTATTTTATTTAGGTTTATTTTACTTTTAGGTTAGTTTAGTTTTGATTTATTTTAGTTTAGTTTAGTTTTATTATTTTTTTATTATTTTAAAGGTTTAGGTTTAGGCTTAGGTTTAGGTTTAAGTTTCGATTTTAGTTTATGTTTTTCTTTCAATTTCTTTTATTTATTTTATTTAGGTTTAGGTTTATTTATTTATTTTAGTTGTAGGTTTTATTTAGTTTAGGTTTAAATTTTTAGGTTTTTAGGGTTTAGGGTTTATGGTTTGGTTTTTAGGGTTTAAAGTTTTGGGTTTAGGATTTGGGGTTTAGGGTTTATAGTATAGTATTGTAGAATTTAGGGTTTAGGGTTTAGGGTTTAGAGTTTTAAGGTTTAAGGTTTAGGGTTTAGGGTTAGGGTTTAGGGTTTATGGTTTTAGCATTTTAGGGGTTAGGGTTTCGGGTTTAGGGTTTAGGGTCTTAGGGTTTAATGTTGAGTTAAGGGTTGTAGGTTTAGGTTTTAGGGTTTTTTTAATTTAAGTAAACTAATAGGTTTAGTTTAATTTTTTCTTTATTTTAGTTTATTTTTTATTTAGTTTAGTTTATTTATTTTTGGTTAATTTATTTTAGTTTAGATATTATGTTTTAGTTCTTTTAGGTTTAGGTTTAGGTTTAGGTTTATTTTTTAGTTGAGTTTTATTTTTTATTTTATTTTTTTATTTTAGGTTTAGGTTTAGATTTTAATTTTATTTTCTTAAGTTTAAGTTTTAGGTTTATTTTTAGGATTTATTTTTTTAATTTAGGTTTAGGTTTATTTTAGTTAGTTTTATTTTATCTAGTTTAGTTGTTTAGTTTATTTTAGGTTTAACTTGAGGTTTTATTTATTTTAGTTTAGGTTTATATTTATTTTATTTTATTTATTTTAGGTTTAGGTTTTTTTCTTTTTATTTTAAACCTTTTATTTTTTATTTATTTTTAGGTTTATTTTTAAGGTTTAGGTTTTTATATTATTTCTATTTTATTTAATTTGAGGTTTATTTTATTTTTATTATGTTTAGTTTTTATTTTATTTATTTTATTTTATTTTTAGGTTTATTTTATTTTTTAGTTTAGTTTATGTTTTATTTATTTTATTTTAGTTTATTTTTTAATTTTTATTTTATTTTAATTTTAGGTTTAGGTTTAGGTTTTAGTTTAGGTATTTATTTTATTTATTTTATAATTATATTTAGGTTTAGGTTTTTTTATTTATTTTATTTTTAGGTTTTATTTAGTTTAGTTTTAGGTTTTTAGGGTTTAGTGTTTAAGGTTTGGTGTTTAGGGCTTAAGGATTAGGGTTTAGGGTTTGTGGTTTAGGGTTTATGATTTAGGGTTGTAGGATTTAGGGTTTAGAGTTTAGGGTTTAGTGTTTAAGGTTTTAGGGTTTAGGGTTTAAGGTTTATGGTTTAGGGTTTAGGGTTAGGGTTTTTTTTAAAAAGAAATTAAGCCAACTGGTAGGTTTAGATTTTTATTTAGTTTATTTTTTATTTATTTTAGTTTATTTTATTTTTTTATTTTGATTTAGGTTTATTTTTATATTTATTTAGTTTAGTTTATTTATTTTAGGTTTGTTTATTTTAGTTTAGGCATTTTATTTTAGTTTATTTTGTAGGTTTAGGTTTAAGTTTCAGTTTACTTTTTAGTTTATTTTTATTTTATTTTATTTTCTAGGTTTCAGTTTTATTTATAAATTTTCGGTTCAAGTTTAGGTTTTTATTTAAATTTATTTTTTAATTTATTTTACTTTAGATTTTTTATTTGTTATATTTTTTTAGGTTTTATTTAGTTTAGGTTTAGGTTTTTTAGCTTTTTAGGGTTTAGGGTTTAAAGTTTAGGTTTTCGGGTTTAAGGTTTAGGATTTAGGGTTTAGGGTTTTGGGTTTTGGGTTTGGGTTTTAGGTTTAGGGTTCAGGTTTTAGTTTCAGGTTTAGGGTTTTGGTTTTTTTTTTAATAGAGAACAAATTCAGGTTTTTATTTATGTTTATTTTTAATTTTTATTTAATTTAGTTTATTTATTTTTGGTTTATTTATTTTAGCTTAGGTTTTTTATTTTATTTTATTTTTTCGGTTTAGATTTAGGTTTATTTTTTAGTTCAATTTTATTTTTATTTTACTTTTTAGGTTTAGGTTTTATTTTTATTGTTAGGTTTAGGTTCAGGTTTTTATTTTATTATTTTAGGGTTAGGTTTTAGGTTTTTATTTTTGGTTTTATTTTTATAGTTTAGGTTTAGGTTTATTTTTAACTTTTTAATTTTATTTAGTTTAGGGTTTATGTTTAGTTTATTTTAGGTTTATGTTTAGGTTTTATTTATTTTAGTTTAGTTTTATTTATTTTAGTTTAGTTTATTTTAGTTTTAGTTTAGGTTTATTTTATTTGGTTTATTTTAATTATTATTTTTTAATTAAGTAAACCAGTAGGTTTAGGTTTATTTAGTTTTTTTTATTTATTTTAGTTTATTTTATTTTTTATTTAGGTTTATTTTTTATTTTTATTTAGTTAAATTTATTTATTTTTAGTTTATTTATTATAGTTTTGGTTTTTTATTTTAGTTTATTTTTAAGTTTAGGTTTACGTTTAGGTTTATTTTTTAGTTTATTTTTTAGATTTAGGTTTTATTTTGTATTTTTAGGTTTAGGTTTATGTTTTTATTTTATTTTTTTTGGTTTAGGTTTTAGGTATTTATTTTAGGTTTTATTTGTTAGTTTTGGTTTAGGTTTAAACCTTTATTTTTAGTTTAATTTACTTTATTTAGTTTAGGGTTTAGGTTTAGTTTATTTTAAGTTTAGGTTTAGGTTTTATTTATTTCTGTTTAGTTTCTTTTAGTTTAGGTTTAGGGTTATTTCATTTTGTTTTTCAGGTTTATGTTTTTTTAGTTTCGGGTTTAGGTTTTAATTTTTATTTATTTTTAGGTTTTATTTTTAGATTTATCTTTTAGGTTTAGGTTTTTATTTAGTTTTTATTTTAGTTTGTTTTATGTTTATTTTATTTTTATTTTACTTTTACTTTTTTTTTATTTAGGCATTTTATTTTAGGTTAATTTTATTTTGTAGTTTAGTCTTGGTTTTTATTAATTTTATTTAAAAATAGTTTTAATTTTTTATTTTTTGGTTTAGGTTTAGGTTTTAGTTAAGGTTTTTATTTTATTTTTGTTTAAGTTTTTTTATTTATTTTATTTATAGGTTTTCTCTTATTTAGGTTTAGGTTTTTAGGCTTTAGGGTTTATGGTGTATTCTTTTAAGGTTTAGGGTTTAGGTTTTGAGGTTTAGGGTTTAATAGTTTTGGGGTTTACTTAGGGTTGTAGGTTTTAGGTTTTTGGGTTTTGTGCTTTGGGTTTAGGGTTTTAGGCTATAAGCTTTAGGCTTTAGGGATTAGGGTTTAGGGTTTAAGGTTTAGGGTTTAGCATTTTAGGGTTGTAGGTTTAGGGTTTAGGGTTTAAGAATTAGGGTTTAAGGCTTAGGGTTTAGGGTTTAGGGTTGAGGGTTTATTTAGTTGATTTTTCATATATTTCAGTTTATTTTATTTTATTTATTCTTATTTACGTTTATTTTTATTTTTATTTAGTTTAGTTTATTTATTTTAGCTTAAGTTTTTATTTTAGTTCATTTTTTAGGTTTTGGTTCTGGTTTATTTTTATTTTTTAGTTTAGTTTTATTTTTATTTTATTTTTTAATGTAGGATATATTTTTTTATTTTTAAGTTTAGGTTTAGGTTTTTATTTTATTTTTTTAGGTTTAGGTTTTAGGTTTTTATTTTAGTTTTATTTTTATATTTTATTTTTTAGTTTAGGTTTAGGTTTACTTTTAGTTTATTTTCTTTTATTTAGTTTATGGTGTTGGTTTAGTTTATTTTATGTTTAGGTTTTATGTGTTTTGTTTTGTTTATTTTAGTTTAGGTTTAAGTTTGTTTTATATTGTATATTTTAGGTTAGGTTTTTTTTTTTAGTTTAGTGTTTAGGTTTTATTTTTTTATTTGTTTTTAGGTTTAGGTTTTTATTTTATTTTATTTTAGGTATATTTTATTTTCATTTGATGTTTATTCTTTATTTTATTTAGGTTTATTTTACTTTTTAGTTTAGTTTAGGTTTTGATTTATTTTAGTTTAGTTTAGTTTTTATTATTTTTATTATTTTTAATTTTAGGTTTAGGTTTAGGCTTAGGTTTAGGTTTAAGTTTCAGTTTTAGTTTATGTTTTTCTTTTATTTTCTTTTATTTATTTTATTTAGGTTTAGGTTTATTTATTTATTTTAGTTGTAGGTTTTATTTAGTTTAGGTTTAAGTTTTTAGGTTTTTAGGGTTTAGGGTTTATGGTTTGGTTTTTAGGGTTTAAAGTTTTGGGTTTAGGATTTGGGGTTTAGGGTTTATAGTATAGTATTGTAGAATTTAGGGTTTAGGGTTTAGGGTTTAGGGTTTAGAGTTTTAAGGTTTAAGGTTTAGGGTTTAGGGTTAGGGTTTAGGGTTTATGGTTGTAGCATTTTAGGGGTTAGGGTTTCGGGTTTAGGGTTTAGGGTCTTAGGGTTTAATGTTCAGGGTTTAGGGTTGTAGGTTTAGAGTTTAGGGGTTTTTTTATTTAAGTAAATTAGTAGGTTTAGGTTTATTTTTTCTTTATTTTAGTTTATTTTTTTTATTTAGTTTAGTTTATTTATTTTTGGTTAATTTATTTTGTTTAGATATTATGTTTTAGTTCTTTTTTAGGTTTAGGTTTAGGTTTAGGTTTATTTTTTAGTTGAGTTTTATTTTTATTTTATTTTTTATTTTTAGGTTTAGGTTTAGATTTTAATTTTATTTTCTTAAGTTTAAGTTTTAGGTTTATTTTTAGGATTTATTTTTTTAATTTAGGTTTAGGTTTATTTTAGTTAGTTTTATTTTATCTAGTTTACGATTTATGTTTAGTTTATTTTAGGTTTAACTTGAGGTTTTATTTATTTTAGTTTAGGTTTATGTTTATTTTATTTTATTTATTTTAGGTTTAGGTTTTTTTCTTTTTATTTTAAACCTTTTATTTTTTATTTATTTTTAGGTTTATTTTTAAGGTTTAGGTTTTTATATTATTTTTATTTTATTTAATTTGATGTTTATTTTACTTTTATTATGTTTAGTTTTTATTTTATTTATTTTATTTTATTTTTAGGTTTATTTTATTTTTTAGTTTAGTTTATGTTTTATTTATTTTATTTTAGTTTATTTTTTAATTTTTATTTTATTTTAATTTTAGGTTTAGGTTTAGGTTTTAGTTTAGGTATTTATTTTATTTATTTTTTAATTATATTTAGGTTTAGGTTTTTTTATTCATTTTATTTTTAGGTTTTATTTAGTTTAGTTTTAGGTTTTTAGGGTTTAGTGTTTAAGGTTTGGTGTTTAGGGTTTAAGGATTAGGGTTTAGGGTTTGTGGTTTAGGGTTTATGATTTAGGATTGTAGGATTTAGGGTTTAGAGTTTAGGGTTTAGTGTTTAAGGTTTTAGGGTTTAGGGTTTAAGGTTTATGGTTTAGGGTTTAGGGTTAGGGTTTTTTTTAAAAAGAAATTAAGCCAACTGGTAGGTTTAGATTTATTTATTTAGTTTATTTTTTATTTATTTTAGTTTATTTTATTTTTTTATTTTGATTTAGGTTTATTTTTATATTTATTTAGTTTAGTTTAATTATTTAGGGTTTTAGTTTAGGTATTTTAGTTTATTTTGTAGGTTTAGGTTTAAGTTTCAGTTTACCTTTTAGTTTATTTTTATTTTATTTTATTTTTTGGGTTTCAGTTTTATTTATAAATTTTTGGTTCAAGTTTAGGTTTTTATTTAAATTTATTTTTTTAATTTATTTTACTTTAGATTTTTTATTTGTTATATTTTTTAGGTTTTATTTAGTTTAGGTTTAGGTTTTTTAGCTTTTTAGGGTTTAGGGTTTAGAGTTTAGGGTTTAAGGTTTAGGGTTTAGGGTTTTGGGTTTGGGTTTTAGGTTTAGGGTTAGTTTTAGTTTGAGTTTAGGGTTTTGGTTTTTTTTAATAGAACAAATTGGGTTTTATTTATGTTTATTTTTTTAATTTTATTTAGTTTAGTTTATTTATTTTTGGTTTATTTATTTTAGCTTAGGTTTTTTATTTTATTTTATTTTTTCGATTTAGGTTTAGGTTTATTTTTTAGTTCAATTTATTTTACTTTTTAGGTTTAGGTTTTATTTTTATTGTTAGGTTTAGGTTCAGGTTTTTATTTTATTATTTTAGGGTTAGGTTTTAGGTTTTTATTTTTGGTTTTATTTTTATAGTTTAGGTTTAGGTTTATTTTTAATTTTTTAATTTTATTTAGTTTAGGGTTTATGTTTAGTTTATTTTAGGTTTATGTTTAGGTTTTATTTATTTTAGTTTAGTTTATTTTAGTTTAGGTTTAGGTTTGTTTTATTTTAATTTTAGGTTTAGATTTTCTTTTTTTAGTTTATTGTTTAGGTTTTATTTGATTACAATTTCTTAGCTCACCTTAGAAAGTTTCCAGCTAAGTTAAGCATATATGACGCCCTTGTCTTATCCGAAGAGATGAGGAAATCTCTAATCAAGGTCTTACTTGATCTAGAGATATGCTTAGCTTTTCTACAGAAAGAGGCATGCCACTCGAAGGACATCTTAGGAGTTACATTCAATGAAGACTTACTCTTGAGGCGTCGAAGCCACCTACATTACAGTGGATGTTGGGAGATACAGACTATCCAGAGTTTTGGTTGACCCAGGTGTATCAATTAACATTATGAGTCAAAGAACCCTTGCCTACTAGGGGATTGACATCTCCAAACTCCAAAAAAAAAGGATGATGTTGGGAGGATTCAATGAACAAGGTGAGAGGGCCTTATGGTGTTTCTTTTTGGATGTATGGAGGGGGACAACATGCAGATCGTAGGGGTGGTGCTTCTTGAGGTGATCGGGTATAACATTGAGGTATGATAAACTATCTCGAAAGATAGAGGCATCACTCTATAATGGACCTATTCACGTAATAAGGACTCTTAAGGCATGATGGGTCTTCGAATGTATGAGAGATTTTTCTCCTACAATACATGGATGAATACAACAGGGTTTATATTAAACTAAGTTCTTAAGTTCCGTATGGACACAAGCCTCCATAGTTTATTACATCATAGAAAATTAAATTTCTTAAGAATTCTTTAGATTAAAGTAAATAATTATCATCTCCAAAGATTTCAAGGTTAGATTATCAAAAGATTGGTTGTATTTGGAAAATCAATCGGGAAAGCTCAAGGAGAAGAATTATTTTTGGAATTCAAATGAAATAAGTAGGAAATGCTCATGATACTACGAAGCCTAGTGAACATTCCAATATATCCTATGGTTAGGCGTTATAATTTTGAAGTTGATGAGATTTATATGTTTTCAGTTGAAATTTAATTAGATTACTAGGGCTTATACTCAACCAACACAAGATTGTGGGAATTCTTAAGAGGTAAGGATTTATGCTCGTTGCCCAAAAGAAATAGCAACCCTAAATCCTAAATCTAGGGAGCATTAGCATGACCTAAATCTATGAGATAGGTGGACATAAGGGTTTACCTCCACAAGAGATAATAAATTATCTGACTTCTGAACTTATAATCGCCTGGAGTGGCTGCCACCTAACTTCTCATATGATTTTAAAACCATGTAGTTCGGTCTTATGAATTGCAAGATAGCTAGGATAGTTATTTAGTTAGAAAGAGACTAAAGTCTTAAACACTCTCCCTAAGAATCTAGAGCATGAGTGGTATGAGCATATGACTTAATCTACATGCAAAATCTTTTCAAATTTTATTTCATTTTAGACACATCATTTTGACAGAGGCTTTACGATTACATTTGCCTAAATGCATGATGAAATAGGTTATGGGTCAAATCAGCTAGAAGAAGGTGTTCTCCATCACAAGAGGTGCCCTCACAGGTCAAGCATTTCTTTATCGTGCAAGGATGGAGCTCCTTCATGTTCAAGAGAGAAAGAATATGCATGCATGATGTGAAACATACAACCATACAACCAAGGGGTTGCTAAATCTTTTAATTATCTTATTTATATCTTAGGCATTATGTTGAGGCTATGAGTTGTTTAAAATATAGTTATGAGTGATTAGTTGGGTAGAAAAGTTATTTTTAATCCTAAGAGCCTAATAGTACCCAAGCCACACATTAAAACATCAATCGTTTAAGAAACTATGAAAAGCATGCCATCCTAATGCATAATTTAAACATAACATTAAATAATTATATGAACTATTCTAAAAGAATAAAAGGCCAACACGGTTGGGTACTGTCGTACAACCCGAAGAGAGAAAAGATGAAAAATTATAATTGTATTAAAGGCTATGGGGGTCTTCTTTCTTTATATCACCATTCTTGATTTGCTTCCTTCTTTGATTTGGAAGGTGCTTGCTTCAAAGCCATCACAAGGTAGCCTAGGACAAAGCCTTCTAGCTACTGCTCATCCTAATCCCCCATAGCACAAATCCTAATTCCTATTACAAAACTTTAGCTAAATATACATATAATCCCAAGTAGTTGTATTTATAATTTAGACTGAGCAAACAAACATGGGTAACTAAGCCCATTAAGGTTAGTTTTATAGTTTAGGGTTTATGGTTTAGCGTTTAGGGTATAGGGTTTAGGATGGTTTAGGGTTTAGGGTTTATGGGTTTTTTTTATATAATTAAGTAAACTTGTAAGTTTAGGTTTATTTAGTTTATTTTTTATATATTTTAGTTTATTTTATTTTTAAATTTTTTTTAGGTTTATTTTTTATTTTTATTTTATTTAGTTTATTTATTTTAGTTTATGTTTTTTATTTTAGTTTATTTTTTATATTTAGGTTTAAGTTTATGTTTATTTTTCAGTTTAGTTTTTTTTATTTTATTCTTTACATTTAGGTTTTATTTTTTTTATTTTTTTATGTTTAGGTTTAACTTTCGATTTTATTTTTTTATCTTTAGGTTTTAGGATTTTATTTTAGGTCTATTTTTAGGTTTTACTTTTTAGTTTAGGGTTATTTTTAGTTAATTTAATTTTATTTAGTTTAGGGTTTGGGTTTAGTTTATTTTAGGTATTGGTTTAGGTTTTATTTATTTTAGTTTAGTTTATTTCAGTTTAAGTTTATGTTTATTTCAGGTTTACATTTTTTTTAGTTTAGGGTTTAGGTTTTATTTTTTATTTATTCTTAGATTTTATTTTTGTTTATTTTTTACATTTAGGTTTTTATTTTATTTTTATTTTATGTTTAGGCTTTATTTTATTTCAATTTATTATTTTTAAGTTTATTTTATTTTTTAGTTAAGTTTAGGTCTTTATTTATTTTATTTTAGTTATTATTTTTTAATTTTTATTATTTTTAGGTTTAAGTTTAGGTTTAGACGTAAGATTTAGTTTAGGTTTTTATTTTATTTTATTTATGTTTAGTTTTTTATTTATTTTATTTTTATGTTTTATTTAGTTTAGGTTTAGGTTTTTAGGTTTTTAAGGATTAAGGTTTAGGGTTTAGGGTTTAGGGTTAAGGTTTATTGTTTAGGGTTTAGGGTTTAGGTATTAGGTTATAGGGTTTAGGGTTTATGGTTTAGTGTTTTACGGTTTAAGGTTTAGTGTTTAAGGTTGTAGGTTTAGGCTTTAGGGTTTAGGGTTTATGGTTAGAGTTTTATTTTTATTTTTTTTATTTTTATTTTTTAAAAAATTAAGTAACATGGTAGGTTTAAGTATATTTATTTAATTTTATATTTTAATTTATTTTAATTTTTATTTTAATTTTTGTTTATTTTTTATTTAGTTTAGTATATTTATTTTAGGTTTATTTATTTTAGTTTAGATTTGTATTTTAGTTTATTTATGGGTTTAGGTATTACTTTTAGTTTAATTTTTTTTATTTAATTTTATTTTTAGGTTTAGGTTTTTATTTTATTTCTTTAATTTTATGTTTTAGGTTTTATTTTTTAGTTTAGGTATAGGTTTATTTTTAGTTTATCTTATTTTATTTAGTTTAAGTTTAGGTTTAGGTTTATGTTTTATTTATCTTAGTTTAGTTTATTTTAGTTTAGCTTTAGATTTATTTTATTTTAATTTTAGGTTTAGGTTTTTTTTTAGTTTATGGTTTAGGTTTAATTTTTTTAGTTTATTTTTTAGGTTTAGGTTTTTAATTTATTATATTTTAGGTTTATTTTACTTTTATTTTAGGTTTCATTTTTATTTTATTTAGGTTTTTTATGTTTTAGTTTAGTGTAGGTTTTTACTTATTTTATTTTAGTTTATTTTCTATTTTTTATTTTATTTTTGTTTTAGGTTTAAGTTTAGGTTTAGGTTTAGGTTCTAATTTATGTTTTTATTTTATTTTATTTTTTGTTTATTTATTTTAGGTTTTATTTAGTTTAGGTTTAATTTTTCAGCTTTATAAGGTTTAGGGCTAGGGTTTAGGGCTAGGGTTTAGGGTTTAGGTTTAGTTTACGGTTTAGGTTTTAGGGTTTAGGGTTTGGGGTTTAGGGTTTAGTCTTTAGGGTTTAGGATTTAGGGTTTAGGTTTTAGGTTTAGGGTTTAGGGTTTACAGTTTAGGGTTTTAGGGTTTAGTGTTTAGGGTTTGTGGTTTATGGTTTGGGATTTTTAGGGTTTAGGGTTTACGGTATAGGGTTTAGGTTTTAGGTTTAGGGTTCAAGTTTTTGTTTGGGGTTTAGGGCTTTTGTTTTTTTTTAAATATAAAACAAATTCAGATTCAACATTTCTTCTTTTGGATATCATTAGCCATGTTTTCTAAGACACAAGTGATAGTATAAGTGAAAAATGAGCATGCATAGAGCAAATAAAAAACCATGGATAAATAGAACCGTCTCTACTATCAAGACATTGTTACATAAGTAGTAGATTAGATCGACCATTCTTCAATTTCTCCACTTCCCATCAGAACCACCTAGGCCTCTCGAGTAGCGAGATCCACCATCGTATCCCCGATCTCTGCCTCGGCCACTACCATGGCTGTAACGTCTTTCACTCCTCCCACCTCCATAACCATCACGCCTCGACCACCACCTCCATACCCACTAGCACCTCTATATCCCCCACCACCACTGTGACAACCGCCGCCTCGCCTTCGCCTCGATCGCCAGATCTAGACTGACCCTAGCTGACGGTGATGTTCCTTTCATCAAGGTTCTGCCCATTCTTAGAGTTTAGGTTTAGGTTTAGGTTTATAAGGTTTTTGGGTTTAGGTTTATTTTTGAATTTATTAAGTTAATTTAGTTTACGTCTAGGCTTTGGGGTTTAGGGTCTAGGGTTTAGGGTTTGGGTTTTAGGGTTTAGGGTTTAGTGTTGTAGGTTTATGGTTTAGGGTTTAGGGTTTAAGGTTTAATATTTTTTTTAATTAAGCAAAATGGTAGGTTTAGGTTTATTTAGTATATTTATTTTATTTTTTATTTATTTTAGTTTACTTTATTTTTTATTTTATTTAGTTTAGTTTATTTATTTTAGGTTTATCTATTTTAGTTTAGATTTTATATTTTAGTTTATGTTTTAGGTTTAGGTTTAGGTTTAGGTTTATTTTTTAGTTGAGTTTTATTTTTATTTTATTTATAGGTTTAGGTTATATTTTATATTTTTAGGTTTAGGTTTAGGATTTTATTTTATTTTTTTAGGTTTAGTTTTTAGGTTTTATTTTATGTTTATTTTTATGTTTTATTTTTATTTTAGGATTAGGTTTTTTTTTAGTTTATTTTATTTTATTTAGTTTAAGTTAAGATTTAGGTTTAGTTTACTTTAGGCTTAAGTTTAGGTTTTATTTATTTTAGTCTAGGTTTAGGTTTATTTTATTTTTATTTTAAGTTTAGGTTTTATTTTTTATTTCTTTTTGGGTTTTATTTTTTAGTTTATTTTTTGGTTTAGGTTGTTATTTAATTTTTATTTAATTTTATTTAAGGTTTATTTTATTTTTATTTTAGGTTTAGTATTTATTTTAATTAGGTTTTATACTTTTTTTAGTTTAGTTTAGGTCTTTATTTATTTTAATTTAGTTTAGTTTTTATTTTTTATTTTATTTTCCTTTTAGGTTTAGGTTTAGGTTTTAGTTTATGTTTTTATTTTTATTTTTTTGGTTTAGGTTTTTGTATTTATTTTATTTTGAGGTTTTATTTAGTTTAGGTTTAGGTTTTTTCTTTTTAGTTTTTAGGGTTTAGGCTTAGTTTTTGGTTTAGGGTTTATGCTTTAGGGTTTAGGGTTTAGGTTTTATGGTTTAGGGTTTTGGGTTTTAGTGTTTATGGTTTAGGTTTTGGGTTTAGGGTTTAAGGTTTAAGTTTAGGTTTAGGTTTACTAGGTTTAAGGGTTTAGGTATATTTTTTAATTTATTTAGTTATTTTAGGTTTAGGTTTAGAGTTTGGGGTTTAGGGTTTTATGGTTTATGCTTTTAGTGCTTAGGATTTTGGTTTAGGGATTAGGGTTTAGGGTTTAGGGTTTTTTAGGGCTTAGGGTTTAGGGTTTAGGGTTTAGTGTTTAGGCTTTAGGGTTTAAGGTATTTAGGTTTTAGGGTTAGCTCAGGGTTTAAGGTTAGTTAAGGGTTTAGGCTTTAGGCCTTAAGGTTTAAGGTTAGTTTAGAATATAGAGTTTAGGGTTTAGGGTTTTAGGATTTAGGGCTTAAAGTTTATGGTTAGGGTTAGGGTTTAGGGTTTAGGGTTTAGGGTTTAGGCTTTCAAGTTTAGGGTTTAGGGTTTATGTTTTTGGGTTATTTTAGGGTTTAGGGTTTGGGGTTTATGGTTTAGGGTTGTAAGTTTAGGGTTAGTTTTAGGGTTTAGGGTTAGTTTTTCGGGTTTAGGGTTAGTTTTAGGGTTTAGGGTTTAGGGTTTTTCTTCTCCTTTTTTTCAATTAAGTAAACTCGTAGGTTTATGTTTATTTAGTTTATTTTTTTTATTTTAGTTTATTTCATTTTTTATTTTTATTTAGGTTTTTTTATTTAGTTTAATTTATTTATTTTAGTTCAAGTTTTTTTTTAATTTTAATTTATTTTCTAAGTTTAGTTTTAGGTTTATGTTTATTTTATAGGATAGTTTTATTTTTATTTTATTTTTTAGTTTTTGGTTTTATCTTTTATTTTTAGGTTTAGGTTTATGGTTTTATTTTATTTTTTTGGGTTTAGGTTTTATGCTTTTATTTTAGGTTTATTTCTAGGTGTTATTTTTTAGTTTAGGATTAGTTTTATTTTAGTTTAGGGTTTATGGTTTAGGCTTAGGTTTTATTTATTTTAGTTTACATTTTGGTTTATTTTATTTTGTTTTTTTAGGTTTAGGTTTATTTTATTTTATTTATTTTAGTTTAAAGTTTAAGTTTTAATTTTTATTTTTTAGGGTTTTTTTAGTTTTACTTTTTAGGTTTAGGTTTTTATTTAATTTTTTATTTTATTTTATTTTAAGTATATTTGTTTTATTTTACATTTAATTTTTATTTTATTTAGGTTTATTTTTTTTAGTTTAGTTTCAGTTTTTATTTATTTTACTTTATTTTTATTTTAATTTTTTTATTTAATTTTACTTTTAGGTTTAAGTTTAGGTTTTACTTTAAGTTTTTATTTAATTTTTTTATTTTATTTAATTTAGGTTTAGGTTTATTTATTTATTTTATTTTTAGGTTTTATTTAGTATAGGTTTAGGTTTCTAGGTTTTTAGGGTTTATGGTTTTGGGTTTAGGGTTTAGGGTTTAGGTTTATGGTTTAGGATTTAGGGTTTAGGGTTTAGGTTTTAGGGTTTAGGGTTTAGGTTTTAGGGTTTAGAGTTTTAGGGTTTAGGATTTAGGGTTTAGGGATTAGGGTTTTTAGGGTTCAGGGTTTAAATTTTTTCTCAACAGAGAACAAATTCAAATTCAACATTTCTTCTTTTTGATTTCATCAACCAAGTAACACACCAAGTTTTCGAAGACAAAAGTGACGACATGGATGAAAAATGAGAACGCATAAAGGAAATCAAAAACCCTAAATAACTAGAACCGTCTCTATTGTAAAGATACAGTTCCATAAGCAGCAGATCAGATCGACCATTCTTCAGTTTCTCCAGTACCAATTAGAGCCACCCCGACCCCTCGAGTAGCAGGGTCAACCATCATATCCCCGATCTCTCCCTCCGCCTCCACCACGGCTATAACCTCTATGGCTCCTCCCGCCTCCATAACCACCACTGCTCCGACCACCAACTCCATATCCACCAACACCTCCATATCCCCCACCACCACTGTGATAACCATCACCTCTGCCCTTCGCCTCCACCGCCAAATCTAGACTGAGCCTGGTTGACAATGATGTTGCTGCCATTAAGGTTTTGCCCACTCTTCGGGTTTAGGTTTTTTTTTAGGAAAAGTTAGAATTTTATTACCATAAAAATAAAGTATACAATGTCCTTAAAAGGGGTAAAGATCAAATTTCTACTGCTCGTAGAGCTACAAGAAACCTGAAGAGCTAAACCCCCATCTAAGAAAATTGAAAAAAAGAGCAAAAGCAATAACATAGAAGTAAATGACAAAAGACACAAAAAGGATTAATAAAACTTAAGAAAATAGTAAAAGGAATAGTCAGCAATATCTCATGATCCCTTTGAGAAGGCAAGATAAGAAAGCTCCACATCAACAGTTCTTGAGTTGGTTGAGTAAAGATCATTCCATCTATGACGTTCCAACCTACAAAAGAAATCTACAGAACACTACAAAGCAATGGTCATAGCTCAAGGAAAATGATAAAGTAAATAATTTAGAAAGAGTTGATAAAGAAAAGGCTGGGCTCAGTTAAGATCATCTAAAGGGGCAACAATACATATGAGCATCCAAACTTCATGAGAAGTGTTAGAATCATATGCATGATACCAACCAGAGAGAAGATATGGGGAAACATCAAGGCCATCATAGCCAACATACTTGATATAAGCAACTATCCAAGGCAAAACAATCCATAATGATCCAATTCTTGCCCCAAAAAATAGAGAAAAAAATAAAGCGACGGTACGACCCACCAACCAAAACCCACACAAACACATCAAAGATCCCAAAGGTACAACAGGGTCAGTGGTCAAGAATAACCCATAACTATCTCTAGAGCACTAGAGAGAGGAAAGCCATAACATAGAGAGACCAAGAGATCATCCAAAAATTACAATCAAACCACCACAAAGGCAGCCAAAAGGAAAGAAAATCCACCATCATCAAGCAGGAGGCAAATATCAGAAAATAAGGAGATCCAACTAAACCAAAGGGAGTCAATACCAATAGCCAACATAAAGCCCAAAACACCAAGCCACGACACAAGCATCCAAGGCAAGACAATAGTCACAGAAAACCCCTCAAGCAGCTGAACACCAACAACAAGTCCTAAAATATGACCAAAAAAACCACAAGAGCTCATATCATCCACCAACAAAACAACCAATAAAACCATCCAATCTAGCAGCCAATAGGATGAGCAATAGGAGAAGTCAAAGCAGTAGGAAAACTGACACCCAAATCGAGAAGCAAAAATAACAGAAAAATAACTGCACCCAAGAGAGGATAACCAACCTAGGAGCAGACCAAAAACCCAACCAAAAGCAGCTAAATGAACCATCAAACACAACCAAAACATCCACAAAGCCAATTAACCTACCCAACCAAAATAGCCAACCAGCCCAGTCAGCCAACAAAACCAACTAGCAGATAGAGCCAATATAGAGCCTAAAATAAGGGAGAAGAATAACAACAGACAAAGCCACAACCCACCTGGAGATCTCCAAAATAACTAAGAAATAAAAAATGTAGTCACCAACCAAACTAGAAAAGTCCAAGGAGGACCACCCAACCATAAGCAGCAAAACTGTAAGGAAAGGAATAAGGCCAGAGGCAAACAAAACCCCTTCCAAATCCCAAAGAGCAGATGGTTTCTACAAAGGAGAAAATGGGGAGAGAACAACCACATAATAGCTAACTCCAATTCACAAGGCAAATGGAACCAACCAGCAGAAACCTCCAAGCCAAACTAGGAAAGGAGAACACCAACCACCAAAAAAACCTTAAATTAAGCCAAACTACAAGAGGCCAACAACATCCATTAAAACATAACCACCCAAAATAGCCAGGCAGATGAAAGAAACAAATAGCAGCAACCAGTAGAACCAACCATCGCATCCGCAAATCTAATTTGAAAAAGTCCACAACTAGTCAAAACTAGAGGCAAACACAACATTCATTGGTTAAAGGGGTAGACCAAAATTGAGCACAACCACAACCCAACTGGAGACACAAAGCATGAGCCACAGAAAGAAAACTACTAGGCTCAGAGGATAGGAAAACTAATTAAAACCAGCACCACTAAGACCCAATAAAAGGTCAGGAAAGTATATAATGGGGTAAAGGAAGGGATTTAAGTATAGAAATAAACTCAGCAAAAACTACTTCCTAGTGAGGGGAGCACAAAAAACAAAAAAAATAGATTGATTAAAACCACCATAGCAAAAGATCAACAAAAGAGTAGAAGGTTAAAACTGATTTAAGGCAGTCCAATGTTATCTAGATTGACTAGACAATGCAGATGCCTAGGTAGGCTATGGTTATTAAATAAAGTGAGCTCATTTAATTCCCCTCCCAAATAAGCTAGGAAATCAACACAAGCATTACCATCACAAAGAATGTAAGAATTTTGTAGCAAACTTGAGAAAGAAGCTTTTTAGTGTGATTAAGAAGATAAAATAAGTCAGTATTTCCCATATTATTATTATTGAGCATTTCAAGTAAAAGAAGAGCATCAACTTTAATCTAAATATTAAAAAGGCCTTTGCTTAAAGAAATATCAATAGCTTTATTAATAGCCATGAGTAGCATGAATAAGAGTTTCCAAAATAATGAGTAAAGAAATATTAAGAATGCGATAAAGATTTCTAATATGATTGCGAATAGAGAGGGTACCGATCCCTCTAACGTTTCCAACAAGAAAATTAAACATAATAAAACTAAAAGGTAGGAAAGAAAAGGTTAATTAAGAGAGGAGTGAGAGGTTGAAGCAGATCTATTATTTTTAGACAGTTTGTAAGGGTAATTTTTAACACTTTTTTTGGCATGATAAGTTTAAAAACCTTTTTGTTCCCCTAGAGTCATCATCCGAGTAAGATTTAGTAACATTGGTCACCAATTTAGGAGACTTCTCTAAGTGTTTAGAGGGGAGTTCACCCTATTCCAAATCCAAATTATGTTGAAAAGTAGGATTGACAAGAATATCAAGATTAGAAATGAGAGATGGTGATGATTTAAAACCATCAAAAGCATATACAATTAAATCTGGATCAGATGTATTTTTAGCCTGCTCGACATCATTTAAATCCTCATTAAAAACTTAATTTTCTTCGATCAAAGCCAGCATAGAAGTAGGTATAGAATTAGAGGAAACAAAATCATCATCTGATAACAGTGAAAATTTATTATTCTCCCCATTAGAAAATTTCAAATTTAAAGAAGTTGCAAGCGATAAATCATCCTTCCCATTCTGAAAATCCGCTAAAGCCATAGCAACAGTAGGATCCAAAACTGGTTCAACAAGAATGACCCTGATATTCAAGGAATCAACCTCAAAACCTGCCTTCATACCATTCTTAGGATCCGAGGCTGATTTTTGAACATATGTAGGGATTGACTTATGACTAGGAACAAGATTTTCTTTTGGCCGATTTGTCTTTTTTAAATGAGGATGTAAAACAAAGCAATCAAAATTTTCATGGCCATGAATTTTACAGTTACAAAAAAAGTCTAAAGATTCTCCAATTCAACCTTTTGTGAATACCAATATTTTTCAGAGCCAATCCAAACTTCCTTATGATATTTTTTAGTTATGTCTAGTTCCACTAGGATCTGAGCCATAAAAGGGCAAGATCGCTCAGCGATCGCTTGGCTGAGTTACAAAGGCTGACCAAAATGAGCCCCAATAGCAAAAAACACTTGATTTGTAACAAAATGAATGTACATATTAGGAAGATATAACCACACAAGGATAATAAGAGATTCCTCCTTAATGTCAAAAAGGGGTGACCACTTCAGTAAGCACATTTGACAATTAAAGATGAAGTAAGAATGATGCTTAAAAAACACATGAATAATCCAGATCATTAGAAAGTTGAATCAGAATATGCCAAGGGTAAGATTAAGATGACAAAAAAAGTGCAAATTTTTTCCAAATTTGGATGACGTAAAGCAAAGTTTTGACAAGAGAGAATTCAAATAGTTTTGCCAACAATTCAACATCCACATCAGAGCACATAATGACTGGAAAACCATGAAAGGAAGTTGAAATGTGATTAAGCAACTAAACAGGGTGAGAAACCATACCAGAGAGCACTTCCTTAAATGATTTAGTAGAATTTGTAGCATTTGGGCCGCCGATCCTAAAAATATCGGATGCCCTAGCCTAAGCATCCAAAATTTGAGGTGGAGCCATATCAATCGAACTCACCGCATCCATGATTAAGGATGAGGCATCATGTAATCAACTAGATGTAGTTCAAGCCTTTAAATTTTGTCAAAACTGAAGAAAAAATCACAGAGATCCCCAGACGGGGATGTGTCACCAAGAAAGATGAGAAAATCGCCAACGAGAAGAGCGCGCTCTAGAGTTTTATTTTTATGTTTTATTTTTTAGTTTATGTTTAGGTTTATTTTTAGTTTAGTTTATTTTATTTAGTTTAGGTTTAGGTTTAGGTTTAGTTTACTTTAGGTTTAGGTTTATGTTTTATTTATTTTAGGTTATGTATAGGTTTATTTTATTTTTATTTTAGGTTTAGGATTTTTTTTTAGTTTAAGGTTTAGGATTTATTTTTAAGTTTATTTTCTAGGTTTAGGTTTTTATTTAGATTTTATTTTGTTTTATTTTATGTTTATTATTTATTTTTATTTTATCTTCAATTTTTATTTTATTTAGGTTTTTTATTCTTAGGTTTATTTTATTTTTTCGTTTAGTTTAAGTTTTTATTTAATTTATTTTAGTTTATTTTTATTTTTTTAAAATTTTTTTTCTAGGTTTAGGTTCTAATTTAGGTTTTTATTTTATTTTATTTTTTATTTTATTTAAGTTTAGGTTTTTATTTATTTTATTTTTAGGTTTTATTTCATTTAGGTTAAGGTTTTTAGGTTTTTAGGGTTTCGGGTTTAGGGTTTAGGGTTTAGGGTTTAAGGTTTATGGTTTTAGGGTTTAGAGTTTTAAGGTTTAGGGTTTAGGTTTTGGGTTTAGGGTTTAGGGTTTATGGTTTATGGTTTAAGCTTTAGGCTTTAGGGTTTTAGTGTTTTGGGTTTAGTATTTTTTTTTTCAGTAAAAAGAGGAATTTTTCTTACCAAAAGAGAAGGATACAACATCCTTAAAGGGGATAAATTTTAAAGACTACTTTTTAAAGAGCTACAGAAAGACTTAAAGAGAAAAAAATCCCCTAACTAATACAGAGAAACTAAAAATAAAAAAGAAAACTAAGAAAAGAATAGTCACATCATAGTATCCCTGAGTAGGTTAGCATACCACCTAAAGAGACCCAAGAGCAAATGAAGGAAACCTGTAGGAAAAAAACTAAAGTATAGATAAGCACAATTAGAAGAAAATAAATGGACATAAAGTGAAAGGAAAGAAAAACCAAAGAAAAGGCTCAGGATCAGTCACAAACTTTAGAAGGGGCAACAAAAATTTATGAGTAGCAAAACTCCGAAAGGAGGGTTACAGTTACAAAAATGCTACCAACCAATAAAAAAGAGTAAGCATCCTAGCCATCATAGCCAATAAACCTCACAAAGGCACCTGAGAAAACACCAATAACCAACAAAGATCTAGAACCAGCCACCAAAAAAGGAAGAACAACAATAGAGCCACCATAAAACCGTAATAGCGAAACAAAGCCAAAAGAAAAAATTCAAGACAACCATCCAACCACCAAGAAGTAGTATGAGAAAGAAACAAAGTCACCAACCAACGAGCAAATACCAAAAATAGAAGCAAGGGGGGATGATGAGAAGCAACCAGCAAGCTCAACAACTCCAACCAGACTAAATAAACCAAAAAAGACCATAGCAGCCACCAACCAAAATAAGTAACCACACAACCACCAAAGCCACAAAGGAAAGTAGCAGCCACACCCAAAACTAAAGCAACCCAACCAACTAAAAGAAAATAGAAGGAAGAGATGCACAACCAACATCACATCTTGAGAAGGCATCCAAAACCAAGAAACTCAAAGAGACCAACCACAAATCCCCAAAAGAAAGCCAACCAACCAACCAAAAGCCAAAAAATAAACCCACAAGAGACACCACAATAAAAGTAAGAGTAGTAATCGACGATAGCTTGATAACCAAAATAATAGAAGCCAGCATTCCAACCTATAAAATACAAGAATAAAGTAAGAATAGAAAGTGCCCAAGAAAGAACAGGAGCCAACAACAACTGAACAAACTAAAACCACCAGAAGATCCCAAACAGAAGCCCCAAGAAAACCACGGATAGAAAAATTTTGTTTAGTTTAGGTTTTTATTTATTTTATTTTATTTTTATTTTTATTTTTTATTTAATTTTATTTTTAGGTTTAGGTTTAGGTTTTACTTTAAGTTTTTATTTTATTTATTTATTTATTTTAATTTAGGTTTAGTTTTATTTATTTATTTTATTTTTAGGTTTTATTTAGTTTAGGTTTAGGTTTTTAGGTTTTTAGGGTATAGGGTTTAGGTTTATGGTTTAGGGTTTAGGGTTTAGGGTTTAAGGTTTAGGTTTTAAGGTTTAGCATTTAGGTTTTAGAGTTTAGGGTTTTAGGGTTTAGGGATTAGGGTTTAGGGTTTAGGGTTTAGGGTTTTTAGGGTTCAGGGTTTAGTGTTTCTTTTTAACAAAGAACAAATTCAAATTCAATATTTCTTCTTTTTGATTTCATCAGCCAAGTAACACGCCAAGTTTTCAAAGACACAAGTGATGACATGGATGAAAAATGAGCACACATAAAGGAAATCAAATACCCTAAATAACTAGAATCGTCTCTACTATAAAAACACAGTTCCATAAGCAGCAGATCAGATTTTCTTGGTTCCATCTATTAGAGCCACCGGAGTGGCGGGATCCACCATTATATCCCATCTCTCTCCCCTCACCTCCTCTGTAGCCTCTATGGCTCCTCTCTCCTCCATAACCACCACTGCTCCAACCACCACCTCCATATGCACCAGCACTTCCATATCCCCCACCACCACTATGATAACCACCACCTCTGCCCTTCGCCTCCACCGCCAGATCTAGACTAAGCCTGGTTGACAATGATGTTCCTACCATCAAGTATTTGCCCATTCTTAGGGTTTAGGTTTTTTTTAGGGAAATTTAGAATTTTATTACCATAAAAATAAAGTATACAATGTCCTTAAAAGGGGTAAAGATCAAATTTCTCTACTCATTGAGAAACGATGAGCTAAAGCATCTAAGTACAATGAAGAAAAATAGCAAAATCAATAACATAAAAGTAAATGACAAAAGACACAAAAAGGATTAAAAAAACTTAAGAGAATAGTAAAAGGAATAGTCAGCAATAGCTCATGATCCCTTTGAGAAGGCAAGATAAGCAAGCTCCACATCAACAGTTCTTAAGTTGGCTGAGTAAAGATCATTCCATCTGTGAAGTTCCAGCCTACAAATGAAATCTACAAAACACTACAAAGGCAATGGTAATAGCTCAAGGAAGAATGAAAAAGTAAATAATTTAGAAAGAGTTGAGAAAGAGAAGGCTTGGGCTCAGTTAAGATCATCTAAAGGGGCAACAATAAATATGAGCATCCAAACATCATGAGAAGGGTTAGAATCATATGCATGCTACCAACCAGAGAGAAGATATGGGGAAACATCAAGGCCATCATAGCCAACATACTTGATATAAGCAACCATCCAAGGCAAAACAATCCATAATGATCCAATTCATGTCCCAAAAAAATAGAGAAAAATAGCAAGCTAGCAGACAGCTAGCACCTAACCCACCAACCAAAACCCCCCACAGACCAAACACATAAACCCAACATCCTAGAAAGTATAGCAGGGTCAGTGGTCGAGAATAACCCACAACTATCTCTAGAGCACTAGCAATACAAATCTAAGGGCAAAACCTCCACCTAAATCACAAAATAGTAGAAGATAAAAAACACCAGAGAGAGGAAAGCCATAACATAGAGAGACCAAGAGGTCATCCAAAAATTACAATCAAAACCACCATGAAGGTAGCCAAAAGGAAAGAAAATCCACGATCATCAAGCAAGAGGAAAATATCTAAAAATAAGGAGAGCCAACTAAACCAAAGGGATTCAATACCAACATGACACAAGAATCCAAGGCAAGATAATAGCCACAGAAAACCCCTCAAGCAGCCAAACACCAACAACAAGTCCTAAAATATGACAAAAAAAAACCACAAGAGCTCATATCATCCACCAACAAAATAACCAATAAAACCACCCAATCTAGCAGCCAACAGGATGAGCAGCAGGAGAAGTCAAAACAGCAGGAAAATTGACACCCAAATCGGGAAGAAAAACAATAGAAAATAACTGCACTCAAGAGAGGATAACCAACCTAGGAGTAGACCAAAAACCCAACCAAAAGCACCTAAATGAACCATCAAACACAACCAACACATCCACATAGCCAATTAACCCAGCCAACCAAAATAGCCAACCAGCCTAGTCAGCCAACAAAGCCAACCAGCCTAGTCAGCCAACAAAACCAACCAAACTAGAAAAGGCCAAGGAAGACCACCCAACCACAAGCAGCAAAACTGTAAGGAAAGGAACAAGGCCAGAGGCAAACAAAACCTCTTCAAATCCCAAAGAGTAGATGGTCACTACAAAGGAGAAAATGGGGAGACAATAACCACATAACATCTAACTCCAATTCACAAGGCAGATTGAACCAACTAGCAAAAACCTCCAAGATAAACTAGGAAAGGAGAACACCAAGCACAACAAAAAACCTTAAATTAAGCCAAACTACAAGAGGCCAACAACATCCATTAAAACATAACCACCCAAAATAGACAGGTAGATGAAAGAAACAAATAGTAGCAACCAGTAGAACCAACCATAGCATCCGCAAATCTAATTTGAAAAAGTCCACAACTAGCCAAAACTAGAGGCAAATGCAACATTCATTGGTTAAAGGGGTAGGCCAAAATCTAGCACAACCACAACCCAACTGGAGACAAAGCATGAGCCATAGAAAGAAAACCACTAGGCTCAGAGGATAGGGAAACCAATTAAAACTAGCACTACTAAGACCCAAAAAAAAGGCAGGAAAGTATAGAATGGGGTAAAGGAAGGGTGGTTAAGTATAGAAATAAACTTAGCAAAAACAACTTCCTAGTGAGGGGAGCACAAAGAAAAAATAACAAAAAATAGATTGATTAAAACTACCATAGGAAAAGATCAACAAAAGAGTAGCAGGTTAAAAATTGATTTAAGGCAGTCCAGTGTTATCTAGATTGACTAGACAATGCATATGCTTAGGTAGGCTATGGTTATTAAATAAAGTGAGCTCATTTAATTCCCTCCCAAATTAGCGATGAAATCAACACAAGCATTACCTTCACAAAGAATGTGAGAAATTTTGTAGCAAACTTGAGAAAGAAGCTTTTTAGTGTGATTAAGAAGATAAAATAAGTCAGCATTTCCCATATTATTATTATTGAGCATATCAAGTAAAAGAAGAGCATCAACTTTAATCTAAATATTAAAAAGGCCTTTGCTTAAAGAAATATCAATAGCTTTGTTAATAGCCATGAGTAGCATGAATAAGATGTTCCAAAATAATGAGTAAAAAAATATTATGAATGCGACAAAGATTTCTAATACAATTGCGAATAGATAGGATACCAATCCCTCTAACGTTTCCAACAAGACAATTAAACATAATAAAAATAAAAGGGGGGAAAGAAAAGGTTAATTAAGAGAGGACTGAGAGGTTGTAGCATATCTAGTGTTTTTAGATAGCTTGTAAGGGTTATTTTTAACACTTTTTTTTTCTTTTTGGCAGGATAAGTTTAAAAACCATTTCTTTCCCCTATAGTCATCATCCGAATAAGATTTAGTAACATTGGTCTCCAATTTAGGAGACTTCTCCAACTGTTTAGAGGGGAGTTCACCCTCTTCCAAATCCAAATTAAGTTGAAAAGCAGGATTAACTTGAATATCAAGATTAGAAATGAGAGATGGTGATGATTTAGAGCCATTAAAAGCATATACAGTTAAATATGGATCATATGTATTTTCAGCCTGCTCGACATCATTTAAATCCTCATTAAAAACTTAATTTTCATCAATCAAAGCTAGCATAGAAGTAGGGATAGAATCAGAGGAAACAAAATCATCATCCAATAATAGTGAAAATTTATTATTCTCCACATTAGAAAATTTCAAATTTAAAGAAGAACTAAGAGGTAAATCATCCTTCCCATTCTAAAAATCAGCTAAAGCCATAGCAACTGTAGGATCCAAAACTACTTCAACAAGAATGACCTTGATATTCAAGGAATCAACCTCAATACCTGCCTTCATACCATTCTTAGGATTCGAGGCTGATTTTTGAACATATGTAGGGATTGGCTTATGACTAGGAATAAGATTTTCTTTTGGTTGATTTATCTTTTTTAAATGAGGATTGAGAACAAAGCAATCAAAATTTTCATGGCCATGAATTTTACAGTTAGAAAAAAAGTTGAAAGATTCTCCAATTCAACCTTTATGAATACTAGTATTTTTTGAGCCAATCCAAACTTCCTTAGGATATTTTTTTAGTTATGTCTAGTTCCACTAGGATCCATAAAGGCGAAACGTCAGTTGCAAAGGCTGACCAAAGCAAAAAGCACTTGATTTGTAACAAAATGAATGGACATATTAGGAAGATATAACCACACAAGGATACTAGGAGATTCCTCCTCAATGTCAAAAAGGGGTGACCACTTCAGTAAGCGCATTTGACAATTAAAGATGAAGTAAGAATGATGCATAAAAAACATTTGAATAATCCAGATCATTAGAAAGTTGAATCAGAATATGCCAAGGGTAAGATTAAGATGAAAAAAAAGTACAAATTTTATCCAAATTTGGATGACGTAAAGCAAAGTTTTGACAAGAGAGAATTCAAATAGTTTCACCAACAATTCAACATCCACATCAGAGCACATAATGGCCAACAAACCTCAAAAAGAAGTTGAAATGTGATTAAGCAACTCAACAGGGTGAGAAGCCTTATCAGAGAGAACTTCCTTTAATGATTTAGTACAATTTGTAGCATTTGGATCGTCGATCCCAAAAATATCGGATGCCCTAGCCGAAGCATCCAAAATTTGAGGTGGAGCCATTTCAATCGAACTCACTACATCCATGATTAAGGATGAAGCATCACATAATCAACTAGATGTAGTTCAAGCCTTTAAATTCGGTCAAAACTAAAGCCAAAATCACAGAGATCCCCAGACGGGGATGTGCCAACAAGAAGGATGAAAAAATTGCCAACGAGAATAGAGCGCTTTAGGGTTAGGGTTAAGGTTATGGGTTAGGGTTAAGGGTAGGGTTAGGTTTAAGGTTTAGGGTTAGGGGTTAGGGTTAGAGTTAGGGTTAGGGTTTAGGATTTAGGGCTTAGTGTTTAGGCTTTAGGGTTTAGGTCTTTTAGGGTTTAGGTTAGCTTAGGATTTAGGGTTAGTTTAGTATTTTAGCTTTAGGTTTAGCTTTAGTTTATGGTTTTAGGTTTAGGATTTAGGTTTAGTTTTGGTTTATGGTTTTAGGTTTAAGTTAGGTTTTTTAGGTTTAGTTAGGGTTAGGTTTAAGTTTAGGGTTTAGGTTTTAGGGTTTAGGTTTAGGGTTTAGGGTTTAGGGTTTTAGGTTTAGGGTTTAGGTTTAGTTTAGGTTTTGGTTTTTAATAAGAACAAATTTAGATTCAACATTTCTTCTTTTGATTTCATAAACCAAGAAATACACTAAGTTTTATGACACAAGTGACATAGATAAAATGAAAGCATTAAAATCAAAACTATATATCAAGAACCATCTCTACTATAAAGATATTTCATAAGTAGCATATTCGATCAGTTCTTGATTTCTTGATTCCCATCATAACCACCCCCCTCTCGAGTAGCGAATCCACCATAATATCCCTAATCTCTCCTCTACCATGGCAGTAACCTCTATCGCTCCTCCGCCTCCTTAACCACCCTCGACCACCACCTCCATCCATCTAGCGAGCTGGTTGGATGATGTTCTTCTTAACAAAGGTTCGCTTATTCTTAGTGTTTAGGTTTATTAAGTTTTGGGGTTTAAGTTTATTTTTTAGTTTATTTAGTTACTTTAAGTTTAGGTTTAGGGTTTGTGGTTTAAGGTTTAGGGTTTAGGTATGTGGTTTATGGTTTAGGGTTTAAGTTTTAAGATTTTAGGTTGTATGCTTTTAGGGTTTAGGGTTCAGGGTTAGGGTTGTAGGTTTAGGGTTGTAGGTTTAGGGTTTAGGATTTAGGGTTTAGGGTTTAAGGTTTAAGATTTTTTTAAAAAAAAGTAAATAAAGTAAACCCATAGGATTAGGTTTATTTAATATATTTAGTTTATTTTCTTATTTATTTTAGTTTACTTTATTTTTTATTTTTACTTAGGTTTATTTTTTATTTTTATTTTGTTTAGTTTATTTAATTTATGTTTATTTATTTTAGTTTATGTTTTTTATTTTAGTTTATTTTTTAAGTTTAGGTTTAGGTTAAGGTCTATTTTTTAGGTTTAGGTTTACAATTTTATTTTATTTTTTTAGGTTTATTTTTTAAGTTTTTATTTTAGGTTTATTTTTAGGTTTTATTTTTTAGTTTAGGTTTAGGTTTATTTTTAGTTTAGTTTAGGTTTAGGTTTAGGTTTAGTTTATTTTAGGTTTAAGTTTACGTTTTATTTAATTTAGTTTAGGTATAGGTTTATTTTATTTTTATTTTAAGTTTAGTTTTTTTTTTAGTTTAGGGTTTAGGTTTTATTTTTATTTATTTTTAATTTTATTTTTTAGGTTTAGGTTTTTATTTAGATTTTATTTTGTTTTATTTTAGGTTTATTTTATTTTTACTTTATGTTTAATTTTTATTTTATTTAGGTTTTTTATTCTTAGGTTTATTTTATTTTTTTGTTTAGTTTTAGTTTTTATTTATTTTATTTTAGATTATTTTTATTTTTTTAAAAAGTTTTTCTAGGTTTAGGTTTTAATTTAGGTTTTTATTTTATTTTATTTATTTATTTTATTTATGTTTAGGTTTTTTATTTATTTTATTTTTAGGTTTTATTTCATTTATGTTTAGGTTTTTAGGTTTTTAAGGTTTAAGGTTTAGGGTTTAGGGTTTAGGGTTTAGGGTTTAGGGTTTAAGGTTTATGGTTTTAGTGTTTAGGGTTTTAAGGTTTAGGGTTTAGGTTTAGGGTTTAGGGTTTAGGGTTTATGGTTTATAGTTTAAGCTTTAGGCTTTAGGGTTTTTAGGGTTTTGGGTTTAGTATTTTTTTTTTTTTTTTGGTAAAAAGAGGAATTTTTCTTTCCAAAAGAGAAGGATACAACATCCTTAAAGGGGATAAATCTTAAAGACTACTTCTTAAAGAGCTACAGAAAGACCTAAAGAAAAAAATCCCCTAACTAATACAAAGAAACTAAAAAGCAAAAAGAAAACTAAGAAAAGAATAGCCATTGCATAGAATCCTAAGCGGGTTAACATACCACGAAGAGACCAAGAGCAAATGAAGGAAAAGAGGAAAAACTAAAGCAGAGATAAACATTAGAAGAAAATGAATAGACATAAAGAAAAAGGAAAGAAAAGCCAAAGAAAAGGCTCAGGATCAGTCACAAACTTTAGAAGGGGCAACAAAAATTTGTGAGTAGCTAAACTCCGAAAGGAGGGTTATAGTCGCAAAAAATGCTACCAACCAATAAAAAAGAGTAAACATCCTAGCCATCATAGCCAACAAACCTCACAAAGGCACTTGAGAAAACATAATAACCAACAAAGATCTAGAACCTACCAAAAGGAAGAAGAACGACAACAGAGCAACCAAACCGGGTAATAGTAGAAAAAATTGAGCCAAAAAAGAAAGAATTCCAAGCTATCACAACCATCCAACCACCTAGAAGTAGTAGGAGAAAGAAACAAAGTCACCACCAACAAGGAACTACCAGAAATAGATGCAAGGGGGATGAAGAGAAGCAACCAGCAAGCTTAACAACTCCAACCAGACTAAAGAAACCAAAAAGGACCATAACAACCACCAACAAAAATAAGTAACAACACAACCACCAAAGCCACAAAGGAAAGTAACAGCCACACCCAAAACTAAAGCAGTCCAACAAACTAAAAGAAAATAGAAGGAAGAGATGCACAACCAACATCACATCTAGAGAAGGCATCCAAAACCAGTAAGCTCAAGGAGACCAACCATAAAGCCCCCAAAGAAAGCCAACTAACCAACCAAAAGCCAAAAAATAAACCCACAAGAGATACCACAATAAAAGTAAGAGTAGCATTCGATAATAACTTGATAACCAAAATAATTGAAGCTAGCATTCCAACCTATAAAATACAAGAATAAAATAAGAATAGAAATTGCCCAAGATAGAACAGGAATAGACAGAACAAACCAAAACTACGGCTCCCAAACAAGCCCCAAGAGACATAAAAGCAAGAAAAAACATCTAAGAAAATCTAACATAAGGAAAATCAGATTTGTCTAAATTAGTTAGCCCTTTTAATATCTTAGTAATATTTGCAATGGTAAACAAAGTAAAATCATAGAGATTACAACCCAAACCAGCTAAGAAATCAGCACAAGCATTACCATCTCTTAAAATATGTGTAATTTTAAAAGAAAGTTTAGAGATAATAGCTTTCATATTTCTAATTAAATAAAAAAGCTCAACATTACCCTTATGGTTTGAATTGATCATAGCAACAACCATCTCATTATCAGATTCCAACCAAATAGTAAGAAAATTTCTATACAAACAAAGCTTAAGAGCATGATAAACAACCATTTATTCAGCAAAAATAACAGAATTAGTAGAGAGAAGAGTGGAAAAAGCCAAGATAATATTTCCAAGATTATTTCTAAAATATCACCCTGACTTGTTCTATGCAATAGATCCATCAGTATTAATTTTAATACAACAATTAAGAGGGTTAATCCAATGAATAATTTTATAATCCAGAGATGAAACATAATAAGGAAAACTGATACCTAATTTAGAGGTAAGAAACTTCCAACCTCTTAAATTAGTACCACTAAGAAGAGAATCCTTATGTAAGAAAAAAAATCTTATCGTTAGTCCAAGCAATAATCCTCTTATGATTCATAAGCACATTATGATGCTTAGCATCATTTATGTCAAGCCAAATAAACTAAATCAAAGTTATAGCCACCACAATTTTGATATGCCCTTTAACAATATTTGGAAAATAAGTGTCAAGAAGTGGCATTAAAGTTAAAGTACAATTAAAACAATTTAATTTAAATAAATCCTCATACCAACCCCATACTTTAAAGGTAATGGCACCATTAACAAAAACCATGACTAACATTCTGAATATGATAGTAACAAATGCATTTAGAGGGTGGATAAAAACCATTGCTCAAAAGTAAAGAATCAATAGCAATATAATCCCTTAAAATTCTCCACAAAAAAAATAAAATAAGTAGGAATAATATTATTCAAATTTTAAGGAAAATAGAAGAGGATTTTTTAACTCTAATATAGTGCCAAGTATCTTTAAAGAAAATTCTCCATTACTAAATTTTGAAAAGAATTTGATCTGAAAATTACCATTAATAAGAATATTAATGATGTCATTACTAATGAAATTAATCAAATCATTTAAAAGAGAAATTCCATTCACCATTATAAATAAAATGACTAACTTTCAAAGAAGAAGTAGAGTGAGTACTCAATAGAGAATCATTGGAAAAATCCCCCATCTAGTTATCTTGCCAAAAGAAAGAAGATCCATTATTAATACCCCAAAAAATGAGACGTTCTACTTTCCATTTAATATCACAGAGTCATTTCCAAACAATAGAGTTACTATGTTTATAATTGCAAATTAAAGGATGCTTACTTTTGCAATATTTAAATTTCATGAATTTAGCCCAAAGACTTTCATTTTCCAAAAATTCCACGAAAGTTTATAAGAAAAAACATTGTTGGAATCCATCAAAGATATGCACCCAATACCACCTTCATAAATATTACCACACATATTAGACCAAGAAGTCCAATGAACCCTTTTGGCTGAATTCCTAGAGCCCCAAAAAAACTTATTAAAATTTCTTTCAATCCTGATAAGAACATGGGAAGTAGGAACAATATTAAGCAATAAGTAAAAAGAAAGAGAATAAAGAATAATTTTAATAACAATTAATCTACCACCAAAAGATAAAAAATGAAATTCAATGGTAGAAATTTTATTTTGAATATTATGAATTACCTCATCAAAGAGATGGGATCTCTTATGGCCATAATATAAATGGGAGCTTAAATATTTAATAGAAAGATTTCGATGAAAAAAATTAGTGGTATCTTTTATTTTATTAATTCTATGAATAGAAATAGAAGTAGAAGTGATAAAATAACTTTATGAGTACTAATCAAAAGGCCACTTTCCTTTTCAAATTTATTTAAAAAATCCTTAAACTTTTTAACATAATGTAAGGAGCCATTACAAAAAATTATGAAATCATCAGCAAAGCTTAAGTGAGAGATAGCCAAACCACCAAGATTTTTGAAATACATACTAGAATTCTTCTCAAAAAGAAAAGATTAAGCCAACGAGATAAGTATTCAATGACAATAATAAAAGCGTGGAGAAAGAGGGCCTTGTCTTATACCTTGAGGAATTAAACAAACCAAAGTTTTCACCATTGATAACTAATGAAAACCAAACATTTCTAATTATATTGTTAACCATAGAAATGAAATGATTAGAAAAACCAAATAAAGTAAGAATGATATTAAGAAAATCCCAAGAAATGTTATCATAAACATTGGTGATGTCAAGCTTAAAAGGTAAATTTCCACCTCTAGTTTTAACATTCAAATCATGAATCAATTCTTAAGTAAGCAAGATGTTATCCAAAATAGTTCTACCTTTCACAAAGCCAGTTTGATTAGGAGAGATAATCTTAGGAAGAAACTTACTAAGCCTATTAATCAAAATTTTAGAAATCAATTTATTGAAAAAAGTATAAAGACTAATAGGTCTAAAGTCATTCCAAAAGTTAGGATTATCTATCTTAGGATTAAGAATAATAAAAGTGCAAGTAAAATATTTAGGAATAGAATTCTTTGAAAAAATCTTTCACAACATCAGCAAGATCAATTGTAATAATAAACCAAGCTTTTTGAAAGAATAAAGTAGTGTAACCATCGGCCTTGCAACAAAATTAACATTCATACCATTAAAATATTATAAATTTCTTGATCAGAAGGAAGAGAAACCAAGCACTCATTATCCTCAGTAGACATAATAGAAGGGATGATAGAGGGATTGGATAAATACTCATGTTGACAATTTTTATTTAAAAGATCTTTAAAATAATTAAGAGCCGAAGAAAATATATCTTCTTTTTCAATAAGAGAAGAACCATCAAAGTTCTTGATTTTATGAATGTGACCAGGAACTCTCCTTTTCATTACCAAAGCATGAAAATAATTTGTGTTTCTTTCCCCTTGCAAAAGATGCTTATAGGTAGCTTTTTGTCTCCAATAAGTCACCTCTAAATCCTGAAACTTAATGAAATTATCTTTAGCTTCAACAAGATTAAAACAAAAAGAAGAATCAATAATAACATGTTCTTCCAAATCTTTCACCTATTTTCTATATTCTTGATATTATTAATAAGATTTTTAAAGCAGTTTCTGTTCCACCAAGTGATATTATGCTTAATCCTTTTAAGATTAAGACAAAATCTCCTCATACTAAATGCAGAATCATCAAGAGAAAGAGGAGCAGGCCAATTATAAGCAATAATATCAAGAAAACTTTTATCTTGTAACCACATATTTTGAAAACAAAAATTTTTAATGACATTATTATTATGAACAGCATCCTTAATACAAACCAAAAGATGAGCATGATCCAAGAGAGTTCTACTAGGATGCTCCACTGAAGTTAAAGGCCAACGATTTAACCAATACTTATTTAATAATGCACGATCCAACTGTTGCAACAATCTATGATTATTCCAAGTAAATTGAGAACCAATGAAACCAACATCAAAAAAATTATAATCCAAAATCATATTTGCAAAATCTTCCATTGAGTGTAAATTCGACAAAGAACCCCCTTTCCTTTCATTCAAATAAAGGACCATATTGAAATCCTCACCAACAATACAAGAATTATTAACAATGAAGATAAATTAGATAATTGATCCCAAGGAATTCTCCTCTCTAACTTGTTACAAGCAGCATAAACAAAAGAGCCAAAAGCATGATAATAACCAAATGAAAATATCCACATTAATAACGATGAAAATCATTAATAACATTAATAGAAGAGAATTATTCCAAAATAACCAAATCTTATTATTGCTATTGAAATAAAAATTGCTAAAACCAATCATCCCTATGCATGCATTATTTTAGAAGAAAAAATGAGAGGTTCAAGAATAACCAAGAAACCAACATTAGAAATTCTACAAAGATTCCTATTTCTATTTCTAACAGCAAGCGTACCAATGCCCTCACATTCCAAATAAGAAAGTTAAACATTAATTTTTATTAGGCAAAGAAGATGAACAAGATCGAGTATATCTAGAAACTTTAGGAGGATAAATTTTAAACTATTTTTTCCTTTTCACAATTTTTTTTGAAAGCTGATCTCATTCTTCATGGATTGATCATTAGAACAATTTTTATCATCATTATTTACAATAAATTTAGGAGAAGATCCCATTTGACAATAAGATAAATCCTGTTTCTCCATTAAACGATAATTATCACTAAGCAAAATACCATCCGGAATAATAGTTAAAGAAAGGGCTGAAACAAATTTATTAAGCAAACAAACACTTGGCTGCACATTATCAACAAGCTCCATACCATCTATTCATGCCTAAATTCAAAGAAGATAAAATAAGATTTTCTTTTAAAGATTTCTGAGGTGAAATAAGTGAAACATTTTTAATAAGATTTTCAGCAACTTTATCACAATTCTCCTTAGAATCAGAAACTAAAATAGGAAAATCATCCATTTTCAAATTTTTTAGGAATATCAAAAATAATATCTCCCGAAACCTGATTACTCTCCAAAATAGTTAAAGAAGCATTTTTAACAAGCTTATCATTACCACTTACATTGGGAACAACATTAGAAACATTAAGAACATCATTAAAAACATCAACAATTTCATTCACAACACCATTATCCTTTTCATTTAAAGTAGAATTTCTTTAATCACTTTTTAAATCTCCAATTTTGCCAACAACCTTAAGATCTTTAACCACTTTCTTTCAAAGATGTTGATGAGTAACAAAACATTCTGATACATCATGGCCATGAGTTTTGCAATGATTGTAAAGCGGGGAAGTTTTAAACTTCGATGGAAATATCCATATTTCTCGATCCAATCCACACCTCCTTAGGAAATTTCTTTGTTACATCAATTTTAACAGGATCCAGCAATCGATGGCTGGATTTGGGTGGTTGCTTGATCAATTTGCAAGGCTCTACCAAAATAGAGCTCACATGCAATTGATAATTAACAAAGTGAACCCAAAGATTAGGTAAAGATAACCAAACCGATGCTATAGGAGATTCCTTTTTAATGTCATAAAAATGGAGTCCATTTAAGAATACACATTTGACAATTTTTAGCCTAGTAAGATCGGAGAGCAAAGATAGGACTATAATCAAGGTCATTAGATAATTTAATCAACACTTGTCTACCATCTAGTAAACCAATCAAAAAAACACTAGAAAGATTCAAATCATGATAGAAAAACTAAATTTCCTCAATACTAGGATGCCGAAAAGAAAATTTTCCAATCAAAGTATACGCATAAGGCTCAACTAGTTTTTTAGTATCCAAGTTAGTGCACATAACAGCCAAAACACATTCAAAGGCCGTATGAACTAGGTTTAAAGAAAGATCAGAAGAAGTTGAAGAATCCTTACCAGATAAGGCATCTTTGAAGGATTTAGAGGAAAAAGGTTTAGCTATACCTAAAGAATTGGAAGCCCGAGTCAGAGCAACAAAACCATTTTGTTCTCCCTAAGTATTTGCAGAACCCGACGCCATGGCAATGTGAGTCACTATAGCACCCAAGAGGGGAGGGGGGGGGGGTATCAATTGGGCGATATTAAAAAATTTTTAAAGTTAAATATTAAATTTTAAGTTTCAATAAAAAATTAATTTATGATTTTATAATGATAAGATACAATTCTTAATGCAACAAAAAATACGGTAAAGTAAAGAGAGATAATAGGCACACAATTTTTATGTGGTTCGGCCAAACTCCAAAATGGGCCTACGTCCACGCCTAGCCACTCCTAGTTAGGAACCACTAAATGCAAAATAGCTTATAAATAGTACTCTCCTATAAGGGGGCATGTACAACCCCTACAATAATATGTACTCTCCTACAAAGGGGCGAGTAAAACCCTAATATAAATTTTATAGCACAAAAAGAAAAATACAAAATAATAAATTTTGATAAAATAAATCTCTCACAAATATACCAAGCTATCCAATTCAAAAAATGATCTCACAACTTATAAATGATCACTTACAACTTAAAAATTTTGGCAAGATAAAATGCTCACTTAATATTGATAAGAAATAATAAAATAAATATCTTAAAGTGATCTTACTAAGATGTTTATGTTATTACAATTTGGAGACTAATATAAAAATGATTTCAAAATAAATTCAGAATATTCTTTTGCACAATAAAATAAATTTCAGCAAGAAATAATTTATTATATTTTAACCAAAAATATGCTTTCAAATAATTCAAATGATCATAAAATAATTAAATAAAATTAGTATATGATAAATCTAAGTAGGCTAGTAAGCTTTTAATTAAAAAAAGATATCTAACAAATTTGAAAATCATTTCAGCACAATAAATTAATTTAAAATGCTTAAAATATACTTCTAAAAGAGATATAAGAATAAATGATCTTTTAAAATAAGACTAATGAAGAAATATTTCAAGAAACCAAAAGGAATTTGTAGGAAGTTAAAAATTTCAACAAGTTGAAATAGATCTTACAAGCTATCACAAGAGTTTTTCACAAAAAAAAATGATTGAGAAAATTTGATTTGAAAAATAATGTCCAAAGACTAATAAACCAAAAAGTATAAATTAGAAAGAATAATTAGATGGTGAAAATAGCATGAACAACTAAAAAAGGATTAAGATGAAGAAAACAAACTCAAGTAGTTTGAGAAAGCTTGCTTAGTTGAAGATGTTGAAGCTTCCACACTAAGGATTTGATCTTGCAATATTTGGAGAACACTTGGAAGGAAAATCTAAGAAATTTCTCTTAGATTTTCTAGAGAGTTTTTGAATTTGAATGAGGAATGCTTTCATGAAGAGAATGGGGGCTATTTATAGGCAAGAAGGTCATTTTGAATTATTTCAAAATAATATATTATTCTAACATCATGTTATCATCTAATAATTTAATATTCAATAAAAATATAATTTACATTAAATAAATATTAAATTCAAGCGCCAAAATTCCTATTCACATGGGCAAGTCAAAAATAATCAAATATGGCTCTTAATATATTCAAAGAGCATGTAGCATGCATTCATTATTAAAATCCTAATGTTTGAAAAGTCATAATAAATTCATTTTAATTAAACGTGGGCCATGTAACCTATCAAATTAAAGGGAAAAAATTCAAGGAATCCATTGGAGATGAAATCAGATATAAATTCCTTCATTATAAAATGACTTTGGCTAAAATACAAAATTTCACATATTTTTGTTAATTTTGAAATACGATATTTCAATATTATGATATAATTTATATATAATCATACATATGTTAGTTATAATATAACCTTCAAATTAAATTAAAATATTTTATTATATTAGGTAAACAAAATAATTACACTTAATAGTCATAATTTATTATCAATTATTATTTTGACAATTCAAATGCTATGTTTGAAACATATAATTAAATGTTAATTAAATAGAGATTTATATAAATTAACCTCATTAAAATAATATCTTAATTTCTAAGCAAATTGATTCATGCCAATGAACTCATATGAATTTCTAGGATAGTTATAAATGCATATAACCTAAAATACTGTCCATTTCGATCTATCTTTCATTTTTCTACTCTTGAAATTTTCTTAAACATATTATGAGATGTATTAGATATGTAATTAACAATTGATATATGTGAAATACATAAAAACATTCATTAGAACATCCAAGTATTTATTTATTATCATCAAAATTGATCGGACTGAACATGAGGCTCATTAAGCCAACAATCTCCCCCTTTTTGATGATGATAAATAAATGTTGTGTATTGATTTTGATGAAGGTGCAAATTGAGCTTTCATCAAAGTTTTTTTAAAAAAATTATCTTCTAAAAAAAAAATTATGCACAAGAGATGAATAATGCTGCTCCCCCTAAATGTATGCATTAAATAGACTTAATACTAAACAACATTTAACTCTTCTCCCCTTTTGACAACATCAAAAAGTGAGAACAAACTACATATAATTTTAAATATTAGGATCTAACATTCCAAGCATGCATCTTAAAGAAAAAAAACGTTCTTAAGGTAATGATTTTGTAAAAATATCTATAATTTATAAATTGGTACTAATAAAATTAATATTAACATCACCTTTCAAAAATGATCCCTAATAAAATGATGTCTAATTTCTATATGCTTGGTTTGTGAGTGTTGGATAGGATTTTTGGTCAAACTAATAGCACTAGTATTGTCACACTGAACTAGAATGTGATCTTGTTTAATACCAAAATCTTCTAATTATTGCTTTAACCAAAGGACATAAGCAACACAACTGTCGGTAGCTATGTACTCAGCCTCAACAGTGGATAAAGCTACAGAATTTTGTTTCCTAGATGACCAAGATACAAGCGATGATCTTGAAAAATGACATGTGCTTGATGTGCTTTTTCTATCTACTTTGCATTCCACAAAATCAACATTAGAATAAGTAACCAAATCACATGATAAAGAATTTTAGAATACCATAAACCTAACCTAGTAGTAGCTATCAAATATCAAAAGATATAGTTGACTGCTATTAAATGAGATTCTTTTGGGTTGGCCTAAAAATGAGCACCCAAATAAACAACAAACATAATATCAGGTCTACTAGCTAAGGTATAAAAGTGAACCTATCATACTCCTATAAAGTTTTTGATCAACAGATTTTCCTAATTCATCTAAATCCAATTTTTAGATGGGCTCATAGGAGTTTTACTAGATTTAAATCTTTTCATGTCAAACCTCTCAAGCAATTCATTTATATACTTAGTTTGATAGTTGAATGTGCCATTTTCTTGTTGCTTCACTTGAAGACCTAAGAAAAAATTAAGTTCTCCCATCATACTCATTTCAATCTCTTTAGACATCAAAGATGAGAACTCATGGGACAAAGATTCATTTGTACTTCGAAATAATATATCATCTACATACACTTGTATCACTCTCAAATCATCATCTATGCTCTTAAGGAATAAGGTGGTATCTACTCTACCTTTTTTAAATCCATGATCTATCAAAAAGTTACTTAACCTATCATACCAAGCACGAGGAGCCTATTTTAAACCATATAAGGCTTTCACTAATTTATACACATGATTTGGACAATCAAGGCTCTCAAATCCAGGTGGTTGCTCTACAAATAATTATTGCTCAATAAATCTATTCAAAAATGCACTCTTGACATCCATTTGAAAACATTTAAAATCCCTAAAATAAGCATAAGCAAGGAGTAACCTAATAGCTTCTCATCTTGCTATGAGTGCAAAAGATTCTTCAAAATCTATACCTTCAACTTGTTTGTACCCTTATGCAACTAACCTAGCTTTATTTCTAATAATACAACATGAATCTTCTAGCTTATTCCTAAAGACCCATTTTGTTCCAATGACATTTTGATCTTGGGGTCTTGGGACTAATTCCCAAACATCATTTCTTACAAATTGATTCAACTCCTCTTCCATAGCAATAATCCAAAAATTATCTTTTAGTGCTTCTTCTAAATTTTTAGGTTGAACCTCAGATAAAAATGTTGAATGATCTACAACCTCTCTACTATGTCTTCTGGTCATAACTCCTTTTGAAGGATCTCCTATAATTAGTTCCTTTGGATGATTTTTATTATATTTCCATTCTTTAGGAATGAATCATCCACATTATATTCTAAAGATATTTTCTTAAAATTATCAATCTCTTCATCAATCACTTCATTTCTAATGGGATCAATTAAACTTTCATCAAAAATAACATGTATTGATTCTTCTACAATCATTTTTCTCTTATTAAAAACCTTATAAGCTCTATTAGAAAGAGAGTATCCTAAGAAAATACAATCATCTGATTTGCAATCAAACTTACCTAAATGCTCTTTTCTATTATTCAAAATAAAGCATTTACATCCAAATACATGAAAGTGTTCAATCTTAGGCTTCTTTCCCAAAAATAATTCATAGGCTATCTTCTTCAAAATCTAGGTAAAATAAAGCCTATTCATCACATAACATGCAGTATTTACTGCTTCTACCCCAAAATATTTTGGCAATTTATACTCATCATGCATAGATCTACTTAATTCAATTAATATTTTATTTTTTCTCTCTACTACTCCATTTTGTTGGGGAGTTTTAGGTGCAGAGAAATTATATCTAATCCCATGTTCATCACAATAATCCTCAAATAATTTATTTTCAAATTCACCACCATGATCAGTTTGAACCCTATTAATCAAAAGGCCTTGTTCTCTTTGAATATATTTAGAAAACTTTCTAAACTCACCAAAAACATCATCCTTGTAAGTTACAAATAAAACCCAAGTATATTTAGAGAAATCATCAATAATCACAAAACCATATTTTTTTCACCTAAGCTAGTGGTGCTAATATGACCAAATAAATCCATGTGCAATAATTCTAAAGGTCTAGAAGTAGAAATAATATTTTTAATTTTAAATGAGCTTCTAGAATGCTTACCATTAATACATGCATCACAAACATAGTTTGAATGAAAATTTAATTTAAGCAATCCAACTACTAAATCAAGTTTGGCAATTTTATTAAGTGTGTGCATGTTAATATGACATAGTCTCCTTTACCATTACCATATATCATCATGAGTGCTTTTAAAAAAAGTAAATTCAAATTCACATCATGAAAGCTATCTAAATCAATGACATAAATATTTTATATCTTTGTCCTACTAAGAAAACATTTTCATTACTTTTTATAATGCAATATGATGCATGGAATACTAGATTCAAACCTTTATCACATAATATACTAATAGAAATTAAATTATGTTTTAATCCTTCTACTAGAAAAACTTTAGCTAATAGTATTCTTACTAATAGAACCAATGCCAATGATCTTTCCCTTTGCATTATCTCCATATGTAACAAATCCTCCATCACTTGATTCTAAAGTTGTAAATTTATCTTTATCTCCCATCATATGTCTTGAACATCCACTGTCCAAGTACCACATGCCTTCTTTGATTTTTCTTTGAAGGCATTCCTACAAAGAAACTCACATGTTAACTTTTGGAACCCAAACATGTTTGGGTCCACATTCTAAATTTGAAGCAAGATATCTAGCATGCATGGTTTGTGTAGTTCTTGTACCTTTTCGTACCCACACATAAGATGATTGCTTAGTGTTTTATAATTTATTTGAATAGTAATCAAATTAAATATACCCTTTTCTATCACAATTGTTGCACCAAACATTAGTGTTTGCATATGACTTAGCATGATAATTATAAGGTTTATGAGTGGCATGTGTATGATGCAAATAATTTTGATTAAATGTTTTTCTTGATGAAGTATTATAATTAACTTGTGATTTCAAACATAATTATAATCTTTCTTTCAACAAGATATTCTCTCTTTCAAGTTTACATACAAGGAACAATTTAATAAAGAAGTATTTTTTACTTTTTAAATTATCACATTCATTTTTTAAATAACAAAATGCATATCTAAATTTTTGTGTTCTTTTTCTAAGGTTTTTAATTTTCTTTTGAATTTTTTATATTCAATAACTAAATCATTAAAAGCATCATTTAATTCATCTTAAGATATATCATTGCATACCTCTTGAGAATCTAAGTCAGATTCTCCATTTGCCATAAGACATATGTTGACCTCTTCATTGGATGAGCAAGTACTTGATTCATTTGAATCGATTATATAAAGTCATTTTCTTCTTATGGTACTTTTCTCCTTCATATTTTTCTTCTTTTCACATCAATCTCTTTCTTCTTTGATTGACAAGTTGGACAATCACCTCTTATGTGTCGGGCTTTTTTACAATGTTAGCGAATGATCCCTTCACCTATAGGAAATTTCTTAGTTTGAAATTTATAGTTTTTAGATTTTTTTATACCTTTGATTCTTCTTCCTTAGCAAGTTCCCAAGCCTTTTGGATAACATGACTACCTCATCATAATCACCATCCGAGCTTGAGGTGTTATGCTCATCACTATCATCAACTTGTAATGTAATGGCTTTTCCTTTCTCCTTCTTCTTTTTTGCTGAGTTATCCAGTTTATCCCTTTGAGCAATAACCTGTTCATGTGCTATCAAAGAACCCAAAAGCTGATCAAGTGGTTAAGTAGATAAATCCTTAGCTTCATTAATAGCTGTTACTTTAGCTTCCCATTCTTTTGGAAGACATCTAAGAATCTTATAGACTAAGTTTTGATTCCTATATATTTTTCCAATAGAATGCAATGTGTTAATTATTTTCATGAATCTAGTATACATATCAGAAATAGATTCAGAAGGAGACATATGAAATAACTCATATTCATGAACAAGTATGTTCATGTGAGCATCTATAACTTCACTAGTTCCTTCATAAGTTATAATGAGTTTATCCCATATTTCTTTTTCTATACTTAACATCAAAATTTTCATGTAATCATCAGGTAATAAAGCACAATGTAAAGTATTACAAGCCCTAGCATTTAATTCATCAAGTTCTCTTTCAGCTACAGACTTTTTCTACTTTCATGCCATTTACTTCTACTTTGGGTGTATGATATTGATGGGTCAACATATACCACATGTGTGCATCTTGACCTCTTAAAAATGTACTAATTCTATTTTTACAATAATCAAATGGTACACTATCTAAAAGTGGAGGTCTATGAGTGGATTGTCCCTCTGGTAGTGAACCCTTTGGGAAACCTTGTGCCATAGTGAAAAGATCTACTCTTGGATGTTAAGCTAATAAAGAGCCTATATCAATTAATGAGTCACTATAGCACCCAAGAGGGGGGGGGTGAATTAGTGATATTAAAAAAATTTAAAGCTAAATTTTTAAGTTTTAATAGAAAATTAATTTTGATTTTATAATGATAAGATACACTTAATGCAGCAAAATAAAATACAATAAATTAAAAAGAGACAATTGGCACACAATTTTTACGTGATTCTACCAAACTCCAAAACAGACCTACGTCCATGCCTAGCCACCCCTGGCTAGGAATCCACTAAAGGCAAAATAGTTTACAAATAGTACTCTCCTATAAGGGGGTAAGTACAACCCTTACAACAATATGTACTCTCTTACAAAGTGGCGAATACAAACCTAATATAAAATTTATAGCACAAAAAGAAAAAAATACAATATAATAAACTTTGATAAAATAAATCTCTCGCAAATATACTAAGCTATCCAAATCAAAAAATGATCTCACAACTTATAAATGATCATTTACAACTTAAAACGTTTTTGCAAGATAAATTCTCACTTAATATTGATAAGAAATAATAAAATAAATATCTTAAAGTGATCTTACTAAGATGTTTATGTTATTACAATTTGGAAACTAATATAAAAATGATTTCAAAATAAATTCACAATATTCTTTTGCACAATAAAATAAATTTCAGCAAGGAATAATTTATTATATTTTAAACAAAAATATGCTTTCAATGAATGTAAATGATCACAAAATACTTAAATAAAATTAGTATATGATAGATCTAAGTAGGCTAGTAAGCTTTTAATTAAAAAAAAAGATATCTAGCAAATATGAAAATAATTTCAGCACAATAAATTAATTTGAAATGCTTAAAATATACTTCTAAAATAGATCTAAGAATAAATGATCTTTCAAAATAAGACTAATGAAGAGATATTTCAAGAAACCAAAAGGAATTTATAGGAAGTTAAAAATTTCAACAAATTGAAATAGATCTTACAAACTATAACAAGAGTTTTTCACAAAAAAATGATTGAGAAACTTTGATGTGAAAAATAATGTCCAAAGGGAAATCCACCAAAAAGTATAAATTGGAAAGAATAAATAGATGGTGAAAATAGCATGAACAACTAAAAAAGGATTAAGATCAAGAAAACAAACTCAAGTAATTTGAGAAAGCTTGCTTAGTTGAAATGTTGAAGCTTCCACACCAAGGATTTGATCATGCAATATTTGGAGAACACTTGGAAGGAAAATCTAAGAAATTTTCTCTTAGATTTGCAAGATGGTTTTTGAATTTGAATGAGGAATGCTTTCATAAAGAGAATGGGGCTATTTATAGGCAAGAAGGTTATTTCGAATTATTTCAAAACAATATATTATTCTAACATCATGTTATCATCTAATAATTTAATATTCAATAAAAATATAATTTACATTAAATAAATATTAAATTCAAGCAGCGAAAATTCTGCTATTCACATGGGCAAGTTAAAAATAATCAAATATGGCTCTTAATATGTTCAAAGCACGTAACATGCATTCATTATTAAAATCAGCTAATGTTTGAAAAGTCATTGTAAATTCAATTTTAACTAAACGTGGGCCATGTAACCTATCAAATTAAAGGGAAATAACCAAGGAATTCGTTGGAGATGAAATCAGATATAAATTCCTTGATTATAAAATGACTTTGGCAAAAATATAAAATTTCACATATTTCTGTTAATGTTGAAATATGATATTTAAATATTATGATATAATTTATATATAATCATACATGTGTTAGTTATCATATAACCTTCAAATGAAATTAAAATATTTAATTATATTAAGTAAATAAAATAATTACACTTAATAGTCATAGTTTATTAGCAATTATTATTTTGACAATTCAAATGCTTTGTATGAAACATATAATTAAATGTTAATTAAATATAGATTTACATAAATTAATCACATTAAAATCATATGTTAATTTATAAGCAAATTGATTCATGCCAATGAACTCATATGAATTTCTAAGATAGTTATAAATGCATATAACCTAAAATATTGTATCTTGAGCTTAACATTATCCATTTTGATGTATCTTTCATTATTCTACACTTGCAATTTCCTCAAACATATTATGAGATGTATTGGATATGTAATTAGCAACTAATATATCAGAAACACATAAAAACATTCATTAGAATATCCAAGCATTCGTTTGTTATCATCAAAATTGATCGGATTGAACATGAGGCTCATTAAGCTAATAGGAAAATGGTGCCACTTAACAACCAAACAAGGATCGACCTAAGGCAAAAGATCCAAAGCTAAACGAGAAGAAATATTTGGAAAACCAACCTGAAAGATCGAGAAAGAGAACAAAAAGAAACGAGATTCAAGAATTGCCAAAGCTCGGGATGGGAAGGGGTCATGGGATGGGTTTAGGGGTTTAGGTTTTTTTGATTATTAGTTTAGTTTAGTTAGTTTTAGATTTAGGATTTAGGTTTTATTAGTTTTGTTTTAGTTATTTGTTATTAGTTTTTTATTTTTAGTTTTAGTTATTATTATTGGGTTTAAGTTTAGTTTTTTTTTGGGGGAGTGATTTATTAGTTTTTTTATGTTTTTTGTTTATTTTTTATTTATTAGGGGTTTTATTTTGTTTTTTTCTTTTATTAGTTCAATTTTAGGGTTTAGGTTGTTTTTATTAATTTTAGTTTTATTTAGGGGTTTTTATTATTTTTATTTTAGTTTTTTTTATTAGTTGGGAGGGAGGGGGGTTTAAGGTTTAGGTTTTTTTATTTTATTTTATTTTTTTTAGTTTTTTATTAGTTTTATTAGTTTTTAGTTCATTTTAGGATTTAGGTTTAGTTTTAGTTTTAGGGGAGGGAGGGAGCTAGTTTGTTAGTTTATTAATTATTATTTAGGTTTTTGTGTTTTTTGATAAAATTAGTTATTTTAATTTTAGTTTTTTTAAGGTTTAGGTTTTTAATAGGGTTTTAGTTTAGTATTAATTTTAAGTTTAGTTTAGTTTTAGTTTTAGTTTTAGTTTTAGTTAAAGGGTTTAGCAATGGGGGGGGGGGTGGTTTAGTTTAGTTTTTTTTTTAATACTGCTAGTTTTTTAAGTTTTTAGTTAGGGGGTTTAGGGTTTAGGGTTAATTTTATGTTTTAGGAATTACGGTCTAGGGTTTAGGATTTTTTTTAAATTATGTAAACTGCTAGGTTTAGGTTTATTTAGTTTATTTAGTTTATTCTATATTTTTATTTAGTTTAGTCTATTTATTTTATGTTTATTTATTTTAGTTTAGGTTTTTTATTTTAGTTTATTTTTTAATTTAGTTATATTTATATTTAAGTTCAAGTTTTATTTTTTTATTATTAGGTTTAGGGTTTAAGTTTTTTTAGGCTAAGGTTTTGGTTTTTTTTTTTTGGGTTTTGGTTTTTATTTTGTTTTTTTTGGGTTTAGGTTTTAGGTTTTTTTTAGGTTATATTTTTTATTTTAGGTTTAGTTTTATTTTTAGTTTATTTTATTTAATTTAGTTTAGCATTTAGGTTTAGTTTATTTTAGTTTTAGGTTTAAGTTTTATTTATTTTAATTTAGTTTATTTTTATTTAGGTTTAGGTTTATTTTATTTTGTTTACTTTAGGTTTAGTTTTTTTTTTTGTTTAAGGTTTTGGTTTTACATTTTATTTATTTTTAAGTTTATTTTTTTAGTTTAGGTTTTTATTTTATTTTTATTTTATTTTATTTTATTTTATTTTTATTTTATGTTTTGATTTTATTTTATTTATGTTTTTAATTTTTAGGTTTATTTTGTTATTTTTTGCTTAGTTTAGGTTTTTATTTATTTTATTATAGTTTATTTTTATTTTTTTTATTTTATTATTAGGTTTAGGTTTTGGTTTTAGTTTAGGTTTTTATTTTAATTTATTTTTATTATTTCATTTTGGTTTAATTTTTTTAATTTTTTTTTAGGTTTAGCTTTTTAGATTTTTATTATTATTTTTTTAATGAAACCCCATATAGGGGGAATTTTATTGCCACAAATTTTTAAGGTTTAGGGTTTAGGGTTGTAGGGTTGAGGGTTTAGGGTTTAGGGTTTAGGGTCTTAGGGTTTAGGGTTTAGTGTTTATGGTTAGTTTTAAGTTTTAGGATTCAGAGTTTATGTTTTTTATTTAATTTAATTTTTAATTTTTTTAAAATTAAGTAAATTGGTAGCTTCATGTTTATTTAGTTTATGTTTTATTTATTTTAGTTTATTTTAATTTTATTTTTGTTTAGGTTTATTTTTATCTTTATTTAGTTTAGTTCACTTATTTTAGGTTTTTTATTTTAATTTATTTTTTATGTTTATGTTTAGGTTTAGGTTTATTTTTTGAGTTTAGTTTTATTTTTAGTTTATTTTTAAGTTTAGGTTTTTTTATGTTTAGGTTTATCTACTTATTTTATTTTTTTTAGGTTTAGGTTTTAGGTTTTTATTTTATGTTAACTTTTAGGTTTTATTTTTTAGTTTAAGTTTAGGTTTATTTTCAGTTTAGTTTATTTTATTTTATTTAGTTTAGGTTTAGGTTTTATTTATTTTAGTTTAGTTTATTTTAGTTTAGGTTTAGGTTTATTTATTTCTATTTTAAATTTATGTTTTATTTTTTATTTATTTTTAGGCTTATTTTATAAGTATAGGTTTTTATTTAGTTTTTATTTTATTTAGGTTTTTAATTTCTTTAGCTTAGTTTAGATTTTTATTTATTTTATTTTACTTTTGTTTTTATTTTTTTATTTTATTTTCTTTTTAGGTTTAGGTTTAGGTTTTAGTTTATGTTTTTATCTTATTTTGGTTTAGGCATTTTTATTTATTTTATATTTAGGTTTTATTTAGTTTAGGTTCAGGTCATTAGCTTTTTAGGTTTTAGGGTTTAGGGTTTGGGGTTTAAGGTTTAGGGTTTAGGTGTGTTTTTAGGTTTTAGGTTTAGGGTTTAGGGTTTAGGGTTTGGGGTTTAGGGTTTTAGGGTTTATGATTTAGAGCTTAGGGTTTTAGTGTTTAGGGTTTAGGGTTTAGGGCTTTTAGGGTTTAGGGTTTAAGGTTTAGTTTTTTAGTTTAGGGTTTATTTTTTTGTTTAGAGTTTAGAGTTTTTGATTTTTTTTAATAGAGAATAAATTTGAATTCAACATTTCTTGTTATCAATTTCATCAACCAAGTTTTCTAACACACAAGCGATGACATAGATCGAAAAAGAGCATGCATAGAGAAAATCAAAAACTCTAGATAACTAGAACCATCTCTACTGTGAAGACACAGTTCCATGAATAGCAGATCAGATCAGCCGTTCTTCAATTTCTCCAGTTCCTAATAGAACCACCCTGACCTTTCTAGTAGTGGGATCCACCATTATATCCCCGATCTCTCCCTCTACGATCACCATGGCTGTAACCTCCGCTTCCCATGCCTCCATAACCACCATTGATCTGACCACCACCTCCATATTCACCAGCACCTTCAGATCCCCTAGCACCAATGCGATAACCGCTGCCTCCTCCTTTGCCTCCACAACCAGATCTAGACTGAGCCTAGTTGACATTGATGTTCTTGCCATCAAGGTTCTACTTATTCTTATGGTTTAGGTTTATTAGGTTTTAGGCTTTAGGTTTATTTTTTAATTTATTTAGTTACTTTAGGTTTAGGTTTAGGGTTTGGGGTTTAGGGTTTATAGTTTAGGGTTAGGGTTTAGGGTTTAGGTTTTAGGGTTTATGGTTTAGGGTTTAGGGTTTAGGATTTAGGGTTTTATGATTTATGCTTTTAGGGTTTAAGTTTAGGGTTTAGCATTTAGGGTTTATGGTTTGTTTTTAAAATTATGTAAACCGATTGGTTTATGTTTATTTAGTTTATCCTTTATTTATTTTAGTTAATTTTATTTTTAATTTTAATTTTTTTTATAAAGTTTAGTATATTTATTTTAGGTTTATTTATTTTAGTTTAGGTTTTTTACTTTACTTTATTTTTTAGGATTTGGAATAGGCTTAGGTTTACTTTTTAGTTGAGTTTTATTTATATTTTATTTTTTAGGTTTAGGTTTTATTATTTCTTTTTTGCTTTAGGTTTAGGTTTTACTTTATTTATTTTGGTTTAGGTTTTATTTAAGGTTTATTTTTAGGTTATATTTTTTAGTTTAGGTTTTGGTTTGATTTTAGTTTATTTTATTTTATTTAGATTAGATTTAGGATTAGATTTAGTTTATTTTAGGTTTAGGTTTTATTTATTTTAGATTAGTTTATTTTAGTTTAGGTTTTGATTTATTTTATTTTTATTTTAGGTTTAGGTTTTTTTTTAGTTTAGGGTTTAGGTTTTATTTTTTTCTTTTATTTTTAAGTTTATTTTTTAGGTTTAGGTTTTTATTTTATTTTATTTTTGGTTTTTTTTAGTTTTTATTTCATTTAGGATTTTATTTATTTTATTTTAGTTTATTTTTTTGATTTTATTTTAGTTTATTTTTTTATTTTATTTTTTTTTATTTTTATTTTTAGGTTTAGGTTTTGCTTAAGTTTTTATTTTATTTTATTATTTTATTTTAATTATTTCAATTTTGGGTTTTATTTAGTTTAGGCTTAGGTTTTTAGGTTTGTATGATTTGGGGTTTAGTTTAGGGTTTCAGCTTTAGGGTTTAGGGTTTTATGGTCTAAGGTTTAAGGTTAGGGTTTATGGTTTAAGGTTTAGGGTTTAGAGTTTAGTGTTTAGGCTTTAGGGTTTAGGGTAAATAGGGTTTAGGGTTTAGGGTTTAAGGTTTAGGGTTAGCTTAGGATTTAGTGTTAGTTTAGGGTTTAGGGTTAGCTTAGGGTTTAAGGTTAGTTCAGGGTTTAGGCTTTAGCCTTTAGAGGTTAGGATTTTTAGTGTTTAGGGTCTGAGGCTAGTTTAGGGTTTAGGGTTTAGGGTTTATGGTTTTTTTGGTTTAGGGTTTAGAGTTTAGGGTTTAGGGTTTGGGTTTATGGTTTAGTATTTAGGGTTTATGGTTTAGGGTTAGTTTAGGGTTTAGTGTTTAGGGTTTAGGGTTTAAGGTTTTAGGGTTTAGGGTTTGAGGTTTAGGGTTAGTTTTAGGGTTTAGTGTTTTTTTGAAAAAAAAATCTAATAAACTCGTAGGTTTATGTGTATTTAGATTATGAAGTTTATTTTTTTTATTCATTTTAGTTTTTTATTTTTTAATTTTATTTAGTTTAATTTATTTATTTTAGGTTTACCAATTTTCATTTTTGTTTTTTATTTTAGTTTATTTTTTACATTTAGGTTTAAATTTATCTTTATTTTTTTAGTTTAGTTTTTTTTAGGTTTAGGTCTTATTTTTTATTTTTAGTTTTAGTTTTAGGTTTTTATTTTATTTTTTTAGCTTTAAGTTTTTCATTTTTATTTTAGGTTTATTTTTTGGTTTTATTTTTTAGTTTAGCTTTAAGTTTATTTTTAATTTATTTTATTTTATTTAGTTTGGGGTTTAGGATTAGTTTATTTTGGGTTTAATTTTATGTTTTATCAATTTTAGTTTAGTTTATTTTAGTTTAGGTTTATGTTTATGTTTATTTTGTTTATTTTGTGTTTAGTTTTTTTTTAGTTTAAGGTTTAGGTTTTTATTTATTTATTTTTAGGTTTATTTTTTTGGTTTAAAATTTTATTTTATTTTAGGTTAAGTTTATTTTTATTTTATGTTTAGGTTTTATTTTATTTAAGTATTTTATTTATTGGCCTATTTTATTATTATAGTTTAGTTTAGGTTTTTATTTATTTTATTTTAGTTTAGTTTTTATTTTTTATTTTATTTTATTTTTAGGTTTAGGTTGAGGTTTTAATTTAGGTTTTTAATTTATTTTATTTAGGTTTATGTTTTATTTATTTATTTTATTTTTAGGTTTTATTTAGTTTAGATTTAAAATTTTAGATTTTAGGGTTTGCAATTTTTGGTTTAGGGTTTAGGGTTTAGGGTTTAGGGTTTTGGGTTTGAGGTTTAGGGTTTAGGGTTTAGGGCTGTAGGTTTTAAGGTTTATGGTTTAGGGTTTAAGGTTTCAGGGTTTATGTTTAGGGTTTAGGGTTTTAGGGCTTAAGGCGTAGGGCTAGGGTTGTAGGTTTAGGGTTTAGGGTTTAGGGTTTAGGGTTTATTTATTTTAGGGTATAGGGTTTAGGGTTAGGGTTTTATTTTATTATTTTTATTTTTTTAGGGTTTAGGGTTTAAGGTTTAGGGTTATATGTTTAGGGCTATAGGTTTAGGGTTTAGGGTAAGTTTTTGTATTTAGGGTTTAGGGTTTAGTGTTTATGGTTTTGGATTTAGGGTTTGTGTTTTTTTAAAAATTAAGTAAATAGGTAGGTTTAGGTTTATTTATTTTAGTTTATTTAATTATTTTTAGGTTTATTTTTTATATTTATTTAGTTTTGTTTTTTTATTTTAGGTTTATTTATTTTAGTTTTGGTTTTTTTATTTAGTTTATTTTTTAGGTTAAGCTTTAGGTTTATGTTTATTTTTTAGTTTAGTTTTATTTTTATTTTAATTTTTAGGTCTAGGTTTTTTTTTTTTCTTTTTAGGTTTAGGTTTAGTATATATATATATATATATATATATATAGATATTGTTTAGGTTTAAGGTTTATTTTTAGGTTTTATTTTTTAGTTTAGGTTTACATTTATTTATTTTTAGTTTATTTTATTTTATTTAGTTTAGGTTTAGGTTTAGGTTTAGTTTATTTTAGGTTTACGTTTAGGTTTAGGTTCATTTTTAGTTTATTTTATTTTATTTAGTTTAAGTTTAGGCTTATGTTTAATTTATTTTAGTTTTAGGTTTAGGTTTTATTTATTTTAGTTTAATTTATTTTAGTTTAAGTTTAGGTTTATTTTAGTTTTATTTTAGGTTTATAATTTTTTTTTAGTTTAAGGTCTAGGTTTTATTTTTTATTTATTTCTAGGTTTATTTTTTAGGTTTAGGTTTTTGTTTAGTGTTTATTTCTTTTATTTTAGGTTTATTTTAGTTTTATTGTAGGTTTAGTTTTTATTTTATTTAGGTTTTTCAATTTTTTGGTTTAGTTTAGGTTTTCATTTATTTTGTTTTATTTTAGTTATTATTTTTATTATATTTTCTTTTTAGGTTTAAGTTTAGGTTATAATTTTAGTTAGGTTTTTATTTTATTTTATTTTGATTTAGGTTTTTTATTTAGCATGTTTCATTTAATTTAGGTTTAGGTTTTTAGCTTTTTAGGATTTAGGGTTTAGGTTTTAGGTTTTTATTTTAGGTTTAATTTTAATTTCTTTTATTTTATTTAGTTTAGGGTTTAGGATTAGTTTATTTTAGGTTAGTTTATTTTAGTTTATGTTTACGTTTATTTTAGGTTTAGGTTTTTATTTGGTTTTTGTTTAATTTATTTTAGGTTCATTTTATTTTTATATTACATCTAGTTTTTATTTTAGGTTTTTTTTTTTTTAGTTTAGTTTTATTTATTTTATTTTATTTTAAGTTTTTAATTATTTTTAAAATTATTTTTTGGTTTAGGTTTAGGTTTAGGTATAGCTTTAGGTTTTAGTTTACATTTTTATCTTAATTTATTTTTTTATTTTGTTTATGTTTTGGTTTTTTTATTTATTTTATTTTTAAGTTTTCATTAGTTTAGGTCTAGGTTTTTAGATTTTAGGGTTTAGGGTTTACGATTTAGGGTTTAGGGTTTAGGGTTGTAGGTTTAGGGTTTAAGGCTTAGGGATTATGGTTTTTTTATTTTTTATCTTTTTTAAATTAAGTAAATTTGTAGGCTTAGGTTTATTTTGTTTATTTTTTATTTATTTTAGTTTATTTCGTTGTTATTTTGGTTTATTTTTATTTTTACTTAGTTTAGTTTATTTATTTTTGATTTATTTATTTTAGTTTAATTTTTACGTTTAGGTATATGTTTAGGTTTATTTTTTTAGTTTAATTTTATTTTTATTTTATTTTTTAGGTTTAGGTTTTATTTTTTATTTGTAGGTTTGGTTTAGGTTTTTATTTTATTTTTTTAGGTTTAGGTTTTAGGTTTTTATTTTAGGTTTATTTTCAGGTCTTATTTTTTAGTTTAGGTTTAAGTTCATTTTTAGTTTATTTTATTTATTTAGTTTAGGTTTAGGTTTATGATTAGTTAATTTGAAGTTTAGGTTCAGGTTTATTTACTTTTTATTTTAGGTTTAGGGTTTTTTTCTTAGTTTAAGGTCTAGGTGTTATTTATTATTTATTTTAGGTTTATTTTTTAGTTTTAGGTTTTTATTTAGTGTTTATTTTATTTTATTTTAGGTTTATTTTATTTTTATTTTAGGTTTAGTTTTTATTTTATTCAGGTTTTTAATTTTTTTATTTTATTTTAGTTTAGTTAATATTTTTTATTTTATTTCCTTTTTAGGTTTAGGTTTAGGTTTAGGATTTAGTTTATGTTTTTATTTTATTTTACTTTATTTTTTTATTTATTTTATTTTTAGGTTTCATTTAGTTTAAGTTTATGTTTTTAACTTTTTTTTAGCATTTAGGGTTTATTTTAGGTTTTAGGGTTCTATTTTAGGTTTATTTTTAAGGTTTTTTTTAGTTTACATTTAGGTTTATTTTTACTTTAATTTATTTTATTTGGTATAGGCTTTATGTTTAGTTTATTTTAGGTTTAGGTTTAGGTTTTATTTATTTTAGTTTAGTTTATTTTATTTTGGGTTTAGGTTAATTTTATTTTGTTTATTTTATTTTTATTTTAGGTTAACTTTTATTTTTAGTCTAAGGTTTGTGTTTTTGATTTATTTTAGTTTTATTTTAGGTTTATTTTTTTTAATGTTTTATGTAGTCTTATTTTATTTTATTTTAGGTTTTATTTAATTTTACATTTTGTTTTATTATATTTAGGTTTTTTATTATTAGCTTTATTTTATTTTTTAATTTTAGTTTAGGTTTCTAATTTATTATATATTTTTATTTTATTTAGGTTTAAATTTATTTATTTATTTTATTTTAAGGTTTTATTTACTTTAGGTTTTTGTTTTTAGATTTTTAGTGTTTAGGGTATAGGGTTTAGGTCTTAGAGGTTAAGGTTGTAAGTTTAGGGATGTAAGTTTAGGGTTTATGATTTACGGTTAGTTTTATGCTTTAGGGTTTAGGATTTAAAGTTTAGGGGTTAGGTTTTTTTTTTAAATTAAGTGAACGAGTAGGTTTAGGTTTATTTAACTTATTTTTTTCATTTTGTCTATTTTATTTTTATTTTATTTAGGTTTATTTTTTATTTTTATTTAGTTTAAATTATTTCTTTTATGTTTATATATTTTAGATTTGGCTTTTTATTTTAGTTTATTTTATAGGTTTAGGTTTAGGTTTATGTTTATCTTTTTTACTTTAGTTCTATTTTTATTTTATTTTTTATGTTTAAGTTTTATTTTTTATTTTTATGTTTAGGTTTAGGTTTTTATTTTATTTTTTTAGGTTTATGTTTTAGGTTTTTATTTAGGTTTCTTTTTAGGTTTTATTTTTTATATTAAGTTTAGGTTTATTTTTGTTTATTTTATTTTATTTAGTTTAGGGTTTAGGTTTAGGTTTGATTTATTTTAGTTTAGTTTATTTTAGTTTAGGTTTAGGTTTATTTATTTATTTGTTTATTTTAGGTTTTGGTTTTTTTAGTTTAGGGTTTAGGTTTTATTTTATTTATTTTAAGTTTTATTTTAGTTTATTTTTTTGGGTTTAGGTTTTATTTAGGTTTATTTTATTTTATTTTATTTTAGGTTTATTTTATTTTTATTTTATGTTTAGGTTTTATTTTATTTAGGTTTTTATTTTTAGGTTTATTTTATTTTTTATTTAGTTTAGATTTTTATTTATTTTATTTTAGTTTAATTTTTAATTTTTATTTTATTTTATTTTTTCATTTAGGTTTAGCTTTATGTTATAGTTTAGGTTTTTATTTTATTTTATTTTTTATTTTACTTTTTAGTTTTATTTATTTATTTTAGGATTTATTTAGTTTAGCTTTAGTTTAGTTTTTTATTTTGGGTTTAGTGTTTAAGGTTTGGGATTTAGGTTTAGGGTTTAGGGTTTAGGGTTTAGGTTTTAGGATTTAGGGTTTAGGGTTTAGGTTTATGGTTTATGGTTTAGGGTTTAGGTTTAGTTTTAGGGTTTAGGGTTAGGTTTTAAGTTTAGGGTTTAGGGTTTAGGGTTGTAGGTTTTAGGTTTAGTTTAGGGTTTGGGTTAGTTTTGGTTTTGGTTTAGGTTAGGTTTTCTTTAATTTTTTTTAGGATAAGTAAATTGGCAGGTTTAGGTTTATTTAATTTATTTAGTTTATTTTTTATTTATTTTAGTTTATTTTTTATTTAGTTTTATTTTTTATTTTTATTTAGTTTAGTTTATTTTTGGAGCATAATTTTAGTTGAACAAGTCATTAAAATGCAAAATGTGAATGTTCTAGGAATGCATCTGGTTTGTTTTGTGGTAGAAAAGTACCATTTAAACTTAAGGGAAAATTTTATAAAATGGTGGTAAGACCTGTAATGATTTATACTATAGAATGTTGGCTAATAAAAGAGAAGCATGAGACTAAGTTAAGTGTTGCAGAGATAGGGATGGTTAGGTGGATGAGTGGCTTTACTCTTTGAGATAAAAGCAAAATGTTTATTTCGGGAAAAAGTTGGGGTAGCTCTAGTGGTAGATAAAATTTGAGAGAATCTCTTTAGATGGTTTATAGCGTTTATGACATTGAGAGTAGAGGCAGAGAATTGCCTTATGTTAAGAAAGGTTACCTAGACATGGTTAAGATAAAATGAACTTAGTATACTTGAATTGAATGAGAATTTGATGCATAGGACAAAATTCATGGATTTTAGTGGATTAATGGCTTGTTATTATTGTTGTTGTTCTTGTTCTTGTTCTTGTTCTTGTTGTTGTTTTCCATATTTATTTTAGTTTATTTTTTTAGTTTAGGTTTATATTTTAGTTTATTTTTATTTTACTTTATTTTTTAGGATTAGGTTTTATTTTTATTTTTAGGTTTAGGTTTAGGTTTTTATTTTTATTTTTAGGTTTAGAATTTCATTTTTATTTTAGGTTTATTTTTAGGTTTTATTTTTTAGTTTAGGTTTAGGTTTATTTTTAGTTTATTTTATTTTATTTAAGGTTTAGGTTTAGATTTAGGTTTAGTTTATTTTAGGTTTAGGTCTATTTTATTTTTATTTTAGGTTTAGGTTTTTACTTAGTTTATGGTTTAGATTTTATTATTTATTCATTATTAAGTTTTATTTTTAGGTTTATTCTTTAGATTTAAGTTTTTATATTACTTTATTTAGGTTTATTTTATTTTTATTTTAGGTTTTGGTTTTATTGTATTTAAGTTTTTTTATTTTTTTTGGTTTGGTTTAGGTTTTTATTTATTTTATTTTAGTTTAGTTTTTATTTATTTTTATTTTTTTAGGTTTAGGTTTAGGTTATGATTTTACTTTAGGTTTTTATTTTAGTTTATTTTGGTTTAGTTTTTTATTTATTTTCTTTTTAAGTTTTATTTAGTTTGGGTTTAGCTTTATAGCTTTTTTAGGGTTAAGGGTTTAGGGTTAATTGAGGGTTTAGGGTTTAAATTTTAGAGTTTAAGGTTTAAGGTTTAAGGTTTAATGTTTTTAGGGTTTAGGGTTTAGAGTTTTTATGATTTTGGGTTTAGGGTTTAGGGTTCAAAGGTCTAGGGTTTAGGTTTTAGGTCAAGGGTTTAGGTTTTAGTTTAGGGTTTGGAGTTTTTGGTTTTTTTTTAACAGAGAACAAATTCAGATTCAACATTTCTTCTTTTCAATTTCACCAAGTAACACCCCAAGTTTTCTAAGACATAACCGACGACATAGATAAAAAATGAGCACGCATAGAGCAAATCAAAACCCTAGATAATTAGAACCGTCTCTACTGTAAAGACACATTTCCATAAGCAGCAGATTGGATTGACCGTTCTTCTGTTTTACCAGTTCCCATCAGAATCACTCTAGCCTTTTGAGTAGCAGGATCCATAATTATATCCCCAATCTCTCCCTCTGCCAGCACCACGGTTGTAACCTCAGTCGCTCCTCCCAACTCCACAAACACCGCTGCTCCGACCACCACCTCCATATCAACCAACACCTCTAGATCCCACACCACAACTATGATAACCATCGCCTCCTCCTTCGCCTCCACCGCCAGATCTAGACTAAGCACGGTTGTGATAATGTTCTGTGTCAAGGTTCTTCCTATTCTTAGGGTTTATGTTTAGGTTTTGGTTTATTAGGGTTTAGGGTTTAGGTTTATTTTTTCATTTATTTAGATACTTTAGGATTAGCTTTATATTTTAGGGTTTAGGGTTTAGGGTTAGGGTTTAGGGTTTAGGGTTTACGGATAAGGGTTTAAGATTTTATGGTTTATGCTTTTAGGGTTTAGGGTTTAGAATTAAGGTTTAGGGTTTAGGGTTTAGGGTTTTTTAAGGTTTAGGGTTAGGGGTTGTAGGTTTAGCATTTAGGGTTTAGGATTTTGGGCTTAGTGTTTTTCTTTAATCAAGTAAATTGGTAGGTTCAGGTTTATTTAGTTTATTTTTAATTTATTTTGGTTTATTTTATTTATTTATTTTTATTTAGGTTTATTTTTTATTTTTATTTAATTTAGCTTATTTATTTTAGGTTAATTTATTTTAGTTTAGGTTTTTATTTTAGTTAATTTTTTAGGTTTAGTTTTAGGTTTAGGTTTATTTTTTAGTTGAGTTTTATTTTTATTTTATTTTTTTAGTTTAGGTTTAGGTTTTTAGTTTATTTTTTTCACATTTAGGCTTTAGGTTTTTTTAGTTTATTTTTAGTTAGTTTTTTAGTTAATTTTATGTTTAGTTTAGGTTTAGGAATTATTTATTTTAGTTTAGATTATTTTAGTTTAGGTGTAGGTTTATTTTATTTTTATTTTAGTTTTAGGTTTTTTTTTTAGTTTAGGGCTTAGGTTTTATTTTTTATTTGTTTTTAAGTTTTATTTTTAGTTTTATTTTTTATGTTATTATTTTTATTTAGTTTTTATTTTATTTTATTTTAGGTTATTTTTTTTTTAAATTTTAGATTTAGTTTTTATTTTATTTAGGTTTTTTATTTTTAGTTTAGTTTATGTTTTTATTTAATTTATTTTAGTTTAGTTTTTATTTTCTATTTTATTTTCATTTTAGGTTTAAGTTTAGGTTTAAGTTTTTGTTAAGTTTTTATTTATTTATTTATTTTGGTTTAGGTTTATTTATTTATTTTATATTTAGTTTTTATTTTGTTTAGGTTTAGGTTTTTAGGTTTTTAGGGTTTAGAGTTTAGGGTTTAGTTTAGGTTTTATTTTAGTTTATTTTATTTTATTTATTTTAGTTTAGGTTTAGTTTATTTTAAATTTATGTTTAGGTTTTATATATTTTAGTTTAGTTTATTTTATTTTAGGTTTAAGTTTATTTTATTTTTATTTTTGGTTAAGTTTTTATTTTTAGTTTAGAGTTTGGGTTTATTTTTTATTTATTTTTAGGTATTATTTTGAGGTTTATTTTTTAGGCTTAGGTTTTTATTTAGTTTTTATTTTATTTTATTTTAAGTTAATTTTATTTTTATTTTATGTTTGGTTTTTATTTTATTTAGCTTTTTGATTCTTAGGTTTATTTTATTTTTTTGCTTTAGTTTTAGTTTTTTCTTATTTTATTTTATTTTATTTTATTTTTTTGTTTCATTTTATTTTTAGGTTTAGGTTAGGCTTTAGTTTAGGCTTTTATTTTACTTTATTTTATTTTTTAATATTATGTGGGTTTAGGATTTTTTATTTATTTTATCTTTAGATTTTATTTACATTAGGTTTAGATTTTTAGGTATTTAGTGTATAGGGTTGAGGGTTTAGGGTTTAATGTTTAGGGTTTGAAGGTTTAGGCTTTTAGGGTTTAGGATTTAGCGTTAGGGTTTAGGGTTTAGGGTTTAGTTTTTAGGCTTTAGGGTTTAAGATTTTTAAGGTTTAGGGTTTTAGATTTAGGGTTAGCTTAAAGTTTAGGGTTTAAGGTTTAATGATTGGGCTTTAGGGTTTTGAAGGTTTAGTTTTATGGTTTAGGATTTGTATAGGGTTTAGGGTTTAGGGTTTTAGGGTTTAGGGTTTAGGGTTTAAGGTTAGGGTTAGAACTTATGGTTTAGGGTTTAGTGTTTAGGGTTTACAATTTATGGTATAGTGTTTAGGATTTAGGGTTTAGAGATTAGGGTTAGTTTAGGGTTTAGGGTTTAGAGTTTAAGGTCTTTTTGGGTTTAGGGTTTAGGGTTATAGGTTTAGGGTTCATGGTTCAAGGTTAGTTTTAGGGTTTAGGGTTTAGGTTTTAAGGTTTAGGATTTATGGTTTAGGCTTTATGCTTTAAGGTTTAAGCATTTTTTAGTTTACTTAGTTTATTTTTTATTTATTTAATTTAATTTATTTTGTATTTATAATTAGATTTATTTTTATTTTTATTTTATTTATTTTTGGTTTATTTATTTTAATTTAGGTTTCTTATTTTAGTTTATTTTTTAGGTTTAGGTTTAGGTTTATGTTTACTTTATACTTTAGTTTTATTTTTATTTTATTTTTTAGGTTTAGGTTTTATTTTTTATTTTTAGGTTTAGGTTTGGGTTTTTATTTTATTTTTTTTAGGTTTAGGTTTTAGGTTCTTATTGTAGATTTATTTTTTGGTTTTATTTTTTAGTTTAGTTTTATTTTTAGTTTATTTTACTTTATTTAGTTTAGGGTTTAGGTTTAGTTTATTTTTGGTTTAGGTTTAGGTTTTATTTACTTTAGTTTAGTTTAGTATATTTTAGGTTTAGTTTTATTTCATTTAGTTTATTTTAGAGATAGGTTTTTTTTAGTTTAATGTTTAGGTTTTATTTTCTACTTATTTCTAGGTTTTATTTTTAGGTTTTATTTTTATGTTTATTTTTAATTATTTATTCTTTTATTTATTTTTTTATTTTTTTATTTTTATGGTTTAGGGTTTAGTGTTTAGGTTTTAGGTTTAGGATTCAGTGTTTAGTTTAGGGTTTAGGGTTTTTGTTTTTTTTATTTAATAGAGTACAAATTTAAATTCAACATTTCATTTTTTTTTATTTCATCAACCAAGTAACACACTAAGACACAAGCTACAAGATAAATAAAAAATGAGCATGCATAGGTTTTTAGCTTTTTAGGGTTTAGGGGTTGGGGTTTGGTGTCTAGGGATTAAGGTTTAGGGTTTAGGGTTTAGGTTTTAGGTTTAGGGTTTAAGTTTTAATTTAGGGTTTAGAGTTTAGGGTTTATGGTTTAGGGTTTAAGGTTTTTTTTAAAATAAAGAACAAATTCAGATTCAACATTTCTTCTTTTTCATTTCATCATCCAAGTAGCATGCCAAGTTTCCTAAGACATAAGCGATGAGATAAACCCTAAAAATGAGCACCGATACAACAAATGAGCACCATAAAAAATGACACCACCATCATATCCTCGATCTATCCCTCCACCACCACCACGACTACAACCTCTGCCACTCCTCTCACCTCCATAACCACCACTGCTCCAACCACCACCTCCATATCCAACAGCACCTATAGATCCCCCACCACCATTGCAATAACTGCCACATTCACCTTCGCCTCAACCACCAAATCTAGACTGAGCATAATTGACGGTGATGTTCTTGTCGACAAGGTTCTGCCCATTCTTAGGGTTTATTTTTAATTTAGTTTTATTTTTATTTTATTTTTTAGGTTTAGGTTTTACTTAAATTTTAGGTATAGGTTTATGTTTTTATTTTATTTTTTTAGGTTTAGGTTTTATGTTTCTATTTTAGGTTTATTTTTAGGTTATATTTTTGTAGTTTAGGTTTAGGTTTATTTTAAGTTTATTTAATTTTATTTAAGGTTTAGATTTAGGTTTTGGTTTTATTTATTTTAGTTTAATTTATTTTAGTTTTGGCTTTAGGTTAATTTTCTTTTTATATTAGGTTAAATTTTTTTTGTTTAGGATTTTGGTTTTAGTTTTTATTTAATTTTAGGTTTAGATTTTTATTTAGTTTTCATTTTATTCTATTTTATGTTTATTTTTTATTTAGGTTTAGTTTTTATTTTATTTAGGTTTTTTAAATTTTTGTTTAGTTTAGGTTTTTATTTATTTTATTTTAGTTTATTTTTTATTTTTTATTTTATTTTCTTTTTAGGTTTAGTTTTAGCTTTTTATTTTAGTTTAGGTTTTTATTTTATTTTATTTTATTTTATTTATTTTATCTTATTTTTTATTTTATTTTTATTTTTTATTTAATTTAGGTTTAGGTTTTTAGCCTTATAGGGTTTAGGGTTTAAATTTTAGGTCTAGAGTTCAAGTTTTAGTTTAGAATTTAGGGTTTTGGTTTTTTTTTAGGAGATAATAAATTCAGATTCAATATTTCCTCTTTTTGATTTCATCAACCAAGTAACACACCAAGTTTTCTAAGACACAAGCAACGACATAGATAAAAAATGAGCACACGTAGAGCAAATCAAAAACCCTAGATAACTAGAATCATATATACTTTAAGACCTAGTTCCATAAGCAGCAGATTGGATCGATCATTCTTCAATTTTTCCAGTTCCCATCAAAACCACTCTTACCTCTCGAGTAGCAGAACATAGCATCATATCCCCGATATTTCCCTCCACCACCACCACCATTTATTATTTTTGTTTTTAGGTACAGGTTTAGGTTTTTATTATATTTTTATATTTAGATTTTAGGTTTATTTTTAGGTTATATCTTTGTAGTTTAGGTTAGGTTTCTTTTAAGTTTATTTAATTTTACTTAGGGTTTAGATTTAAGTTTAGGTTTGTTTTATTTTAGGTTTAGGTTTAGGTTTTATTAATTTAGTTTAAATTATTTTAGTTTTAGGTTTAGGTTAATTTTATTTTTATATTAGGTTTAAGTTTTTTTATTTAGGGTTTTGATTTAATTTTTTATTTATTTTTAGGTTTGATTTGAGGTTTAGGTTTTTATTTAGCTTTTATTTTGTTTTATTTTATGTTTATTTTATTTTTATTTAGGTTTAGTTTTTATTTTTTTTAGGTTTTTTAATTTTTAGTTTATTTTAGGTTTTTATTTATTTTACTTTAGTTTAGTTTTTATTTTTTATTTTATTTTCTTTTTATGGTTTAGGTTTAGGTTTAGGTTTTAGTTTTGGTTTTTATTTTATTTTTATTTTATTTGATTTTGGTTTAGGTTTTTTATTTATTTAATTCTTAGTTTAGTTTATATATTTTTAGTTTAGTTTAGGTTTAGGTTTTAGTTTAGGCTTTTATTTTATTTTATTTTCTTACTTTATTTTTTTTTAGGTTTTTTATTTATTTAATTTTTAGGTTTTATTTAGTTTAGGTTTAGGTTCTTGGCTTTTTAGGGTTTAGGGTTTAGGGTTTAAGGTTTTGGGTTTAGGTTTTAGGGTGTAGGATTTAGGGTTTATGGTTTAGGATTTTTTTAAAATAGAGATCAATTTTAGATTTAACACTTCTTCTATTCTATTTCATCAACCAAGTAACACACCAAGTTTTCTAAGGCACAAGCAACGACATAGATAAAAAGTGAGCACACATAGAGCAAATCAAAAACCCTAGATAACTATAAACATCTTTACTGTAAAGACACAATTCCATAAGTAGCAGATCAGATCGATCGTTCTTCAATTTCTCTAGTTCCCACCAAAACCACTCAGGCCTCTCGAGTAGCAGGATCCGCCATCATATCCTCGATCTCTCCCCCTACCACCACCATGGTTGTAACCTCCGTCAGTTTAAGGTTAGTTTTAGGGTTTAGGGTTTGGGGTTTAGGGTTTAAATTTAGGGTTTAGGGCTTAGGGTTTAGGATTTAGGTTTATGGTTTTTTTTAATAAACCAGAGGGTTTTGGTTTATTTAGTTTTCTTAGCTTAGGGTTTATCATTTAGGGTTTTTTAGGGTTTAAGGCTTTTTAGGGTTTAGGATTTTGGGTTTAGGGTTTAGGGTTTAGGGTTTAGGTTTGTAAGTTTAGGGTTAGTTTTAGGGTTTAAGGTTTAGGCTTTAGGGTTTAGGATTTAAAGTTTAGGGTTTTTTTTAAAAAGATTAAGTAAATCGGTAGGTTTAGGTTTATTTAGTTTATTTTTTATTTATTTTAGTTTATTTTAACTTTTTTTATTTAGGTTTACTTTTTATTTTTATTTATTTTAGTTTATTTATATTAAGTTTATTTATTTTAATTTAGGTTTTTTATGTAAATTTATTTTTTAAGTTTTGGTTTATTTTTTAGTTTAGTTTTATTTTTATTTTATTATTTTGGCTTAGCTTTTATATTTTATTTTTAGTGTTAGGTTTAATTTATTTTATTTTTTTAGGTGTGGGTTTTAGGTTTTATTTTTTAGTTTATGTTTAGGTTTATTTTTAGTTTATTTTATTTTATTTAGTTTAGGTTTAGGTTTAGGTTTAGAATATTATAAGTTTAGGTTTAGGTTTTTCTATTTTAGTTCATTTTATTTTAATTTAGGTTTAGCTTTATTTTATTTTGTTTATTTTATTTATATTTAAGGTTTTGGTTTTTTTTTGTTAAGGGTTAGGTTTTAGTTTTTATTTTCTTTCGGGTGTATTTTTTAGGTTTAGGTTTTTATTTAGTTTTTATTTTATTTTATTTTAGGTTTATTTTATTTTTATTTTAGGTTTAGTTATTTTTTTATTTAGGTTTTTTATTTTTTAATTTAGTTTTGTTATTTTTAATTTTAGTCCTTTTTTATATTTTATTTTATTTTCTTTTTAGGTTTAGGTTGAGGTTTAGGTTTATGATTTACTTTTATATTTATTTTATTTTTAGGTTTTATTTAGTTTATGTTTAGGTTTTTTAGCTTTTGAGGGTTTAGGGTTTAGGGTATAGGGTTTACAGTTTAGGATTTGGGGATTAAGGTTTAGGGTTTAGGGTTTATGGTTTAGGGTTTAGGGTTTAGGGTTTAGGGTGTAGGGTGTATGGTCTAGGATTTAGGGTTTAGGGTTTAGGGTTTTAGGGTTTAGGATTTATGGTTTGGCATTTAGGTAATAAGGCTTTTATGGTTTAGAGTTTAGGGTTTAAGGTTTAGGATGTAGGCTTTTTAGAGTTTAAGCTTTAGGGTTTAGGGTTTAGGTTTTAGGTCTAGGATTTACGTTTTAGTTTAGAGTTTATGATTTTTGGCTATTTTATTTAATAGAGAACAAATTCAGATTCAACATTTCTTCTTTTTGATTTCATCAACCAAGTAGAAAACCAAGTTTTCTAAGACACAAGTGATGACTTAGGTAAAAAATCAGCACGCATACAACAAATCAAAAGATCTAGATAACTAGAACTGTCTCTATTATAAAGACATAGTTCCATATGTAGCAAATCGGATCGATCGTTCTTCAATTTCTTCAGTTCCCATCAGAACCACTTCGGCCTCTCGAGTAGTAGGATCCACCATCATATCTGTGATCTCTCCCTCCACCACCACCATAGTTGTAATCTTCGTCGCTCCTCTCGCTTCCATAACCACCACTGCTCCGACAACCACATCCATACCCACCAGCACCTCTAGATCCCCCACTACCATTGCGATAATTGTTGCCTCCACCTTCTCCCCCACCGCCAGATCTAGACTGAGCCTGGTTGATGATGATGTTCTTACTGTTAAGGCTTTGCACATTCTTAGGGTTTAGGGTTAGTTTAGGGTTAAAGGTTTAGGGTTAGTTTAGGGTTTAAGATTTAGGTTTTTTAGAGACATATGGTTTTAGGGTTTAGGGTTTAGAGTTCAGGGGTTTAGGGTTTAGGGTTTAGGGTTCAGGCTATAAGGTTTTGGGTTATGGATTTAGTGTTTATGGTTTAGGGTTTAGGGTTTTAGCGTATAGGGTTTAGGGTTTGGGGTTTAAAGTTTTTTTCTTAAATTAGGTAAATCGATTGGTTTAGGTTTATTTAATTTATTTAGTTCAATTTTGATTTATTTGAATTTATTTAATTTTTCATTTTTATTTAGGTTTATTTTTTATTTTTATTTAGTTTAGTTTACTTATTTTAGGTTTATTTATTTTAGTTTAGGTTTTCAATTTTAGTTTTTTTAATTTAGGTTTATGTTTTAGTTGAGTTTTATTTTTATTTTTTTTAAGTTTAGGTTTTATTTTTTATTTTTATGTTTAGGTTTTGATTTTTATTTTATTTCCTTAGGTTTATGATTTATGTTTTTGTTTTAGGCTTATTTTTATGTATTATTTCTTCACTTTAGATTTAGGTTTATTTTTAATTTATTTTATTTTATTTTGTTTAGGTTTAGGTTTAGGTTTAGTTTATTTTATGTTTAGGTTTAGGTTTTATTTATTTTAGTTTAGGTTTAGGTTTAATTTTATTTTATCTTATTTATTTTATTTTTAGTTTAGGATTTAGGTTTTATTTTTTATTTATTGCTAAGTTTCATTTTTAGGTTTAGATTTTTATTTTAGTTTATTTTTGATTTATTTTATTTAGGTTAATTTTATTTATACTTTATGTTTAGTTGTTATTTTATTTAGATTTTTATGTTTTAGGGTTTAGGGTTTAGGGTTTAGGCTTTTAGGTTTAGGGTTTAGGGTTAGTTTAAGGTTTAGTGTTTAGGGTTTAGGGTTAGTTTATGGTTTAGGGTTTTGGGTTTTGGGTTTTGGGTTTAGGGTTTTGGGTTTTGGGTTTAGGGTTGTAGGTTTAGGGTGTAGTGTTTAGGTTTAGGATTTAGGGTTTAGGTTTAGGGTTTAGGTTTTAGGGTTTTTAATTAAGTAGACCAATAGGTTTAGGTTTATTTAGTTTATTTTTTATTTATTTCAGTTTATTTTATTTTATTTATTTAAGTTTATTTTTGTTTTTATTTAGTTTAGTTTGTTTATTTTTGGTTTATTTATTTTACTTTAAGTTTTCTTATTTTAATTTATTTTTTAGTTTATTTTTAATTTTATTTTATTTTTTATAGATTTAGGGTTTATTTTTTATTTTTAGGTTTATGTTAAGATTTATGTTTTATTTTTGTAAGTTTAGGTTTTAGGTTTTTATTTTTTAGTTTCAGTTTAGGTTTACTTTTAGTTTATTTTATTTTATTTAGTTAATTTTAGGCTTAGCTTTAGGTTTTATTTTTTTTAGTTTAGTTTATTTTAGTTAAGGTTTACATTTATTTTATTTTATTTATTTTAGGTTTAGGTTTTTTTTATTTATTTTTAGGTTTATTTTTTAGGTTTAGGTTTTAGTTAGTTTTTATTTTATTTTATTTTAGGTTTATTTTGTTCTTAATTTATGTTTAGTTTTTATTTTATTTAGGGTTTTTATTTTTAGGTTTATTTTATTTTATTTTTGTTCAGTTTAGTGTTTAATTTATTTTATTTTAGATTACCTTTTATATTTTATTTTATTTCATTTTTATTTTTAGGTTTAGGTTTAGGTTTAGGTTTTAGTTTATGTTTTCATTTTATTTTAATTTTTTATTTTATTCAGGTTTAGGATTTTTATTTATTTTATTTTTAGTTTTCTTTAGTTTAGCTTTAGGTATTTAGGTTTTTAGGGTTTCGAGTTTAGGATTTAGGGTTTAGGTTTTGGGGTTTATTGTTTAGGGTTTAGGGTTAAGGGTTATAGCTTTTAGGGTTTAGGGTTTACGATTTAAGATTTAGGGTATATGGTATAGGGTGTATGGTTTAGGGTTTAGGGTTTAGGGTTTAAGGTTTAAGGTTTTAAGGTTTTAAGGTTTTAAGGTTTAGGGCTTAGGGTTGTAGGTTTAGGGTTTAGGGTTTAGGGTTTAGTGTTAGTTTTAGGGTTTAGGGTTTAGTGTTAGGGTTTTTTTTTTATAAATTAAGTAAACTTGTAGGTTTAAGTTTATTTATTTTAGTTAGTTTATTTTTTATTTATTTTAGTTTATTTTATTTTTTTAATTACGTTTATTTTTATTTAGTTTAGTTTATTTATTTTAGGTTTATTTATTTTAGTTAAGGTTACTTATTTTAGTTTATTTTTTTAGGTTTAGGCTTAAATTTAGATTTATTTTTTAGTTAGTTTTATTTTTATTTAATTTTTTAGGTTTAGGGTTTATTTTTTTACTTCTATGTTTAGGTTTTGGTTTTTAGTTTATTTTTTTAGGTTTAGGTTTTAGGTTTTTATTTTATGTTTATCTTGAGGTTTTATTTTTTAGTTTAGGTTTAGGTTTATTTTTAGTTTATTTTATTTTATTTATGGTTTAGGTTTAGGTTTAGATTTAGTTTATTTTAGGTTTAGGTTTAGGTTTTATTTATTTCAGTTTAGTTTATTTTAGCTTAGGTTAGGTTTATTTTATTTTTATTGTAGGTTTAGGTTTTTTTTAGTTTATGGTTTATGTTTAATTTTTTTTTATTTTTAAGTTTATTTTATAGGTTTAGGCTTATATTTATTTATTTATTTTATTTTATGTTATGTTTATTTAATTTTTATTTTAGGTTTAGTTTTTATTTTATTTAGGTTTTTTATTTTTAAGTATAGTTTAGGTTTTTATTTATTTTATTTTAGTTTATTTTTTAGATTTAGGTTCAGGTTTAGGTTTAGGTGTAGGTTTTAGTTTAGGTTTTCATTTTATTTTATTTTTTTAATTTTTTTTTAGTTTAAGTTTTTTTTTATTCATTTTATTTTTAGGTTTTATTTAGTTTAGGTTTAAGTTTTTAGCTTTTTAGTGTTTAGGGTTCAGGGTTTGGGGTTTAGGGTTTAAGGTTAGGATTTATGGTTTAGGGTTTAAGTTTTAGGGTTTAGTGTTTAGGGTTTAGGGTTTAGGTTTTCAGGGTTTAGGGTTTTTAGGATTTAGGGTTTAGGGTTTAGGGTTTAGGTTTTAGGTCTAGAGTTCAGGTTTTTGTTTAGGGTGTAGGGCTTTAGGTTTTTTTAATAGAGAACAAATTCTGATTCAACATTCTTCTTTCCAATTTCATCAACCAAGTAACCCACCATGTTTTCTAAGACAAAAATAATGACATGGATAAAAAAATGAGCACACATAAAGCAAATCAGAAAACTTAGATAACTTGAACAATCTCTACTATAAAGACAAAGTTCCATAAATAGTAGATCGAATTTGCCATTCTTCAGTTTCTCTAGTTCCCATCAGAACCACTCGGCCTCTCGAGTAGCGAGATCCACCATCATATCCCCGATCTCTCCCTCCGCCACCATCACTGCTGTAACCTCCATTACTTCTCCTGTATTTATAAGCACCACTTCTCTGACCACTACCTCCATAATGACAAGCACCTCTAGATACCCCACCATCGCAGTGATAGCCTCCACCTACATCTCCACCACCAAATCTAGATCGATCCTGATTGACGGTGATGTTCTTGTCGTCAAGGTTCTGCCCATTCTTTGGGTTTAGGTTTATTAGGCTTTAGGTTTTAAGTTATGTTTTAATTTATTTAGTTACTTTAGGTTTTGGTTTAGGGTTTGGGGTTTAGGGTTTAGAGTTTACGGCTTAGGGTTTTAGGGTTTATGCTTTTAGGGTTTAGGTTTTAGGGTTAGGGTTTAGTGTTTTAGGGTTTAAGGTTTTAGGGTTTAGGGTTTAGGGTTAGGGTTTAGGGTTTAGGGTTTAGGGTTTAATGTTTAGGCTTTAGGGTTTAGGGTTTTGAGGGTTTATGGTTTAGGGTTAGATTATGGTTTAGGGTTTTTTAGGGTTTAGCATTTTGGGTTGTAGGTTTGGGGTTTAGTGTTTAGGGTTCATTTTAGGGTTTTTGGTTTAGGGTTTAGGGTGTAGGGTTTATGGTTTAGGCCTTTTTTAAAATTAAGTAAATCAGTAGGTTTAGGTTTATTTGGTTTATTTAGGTTATTTTTTATTATATTTATGTTTAATTTTATTATTTATTTAATTTAGTTTATTTATTTTAAGTTTATTTATTTTACTTTAGGTTTTATATTTTTGTTTATTTTTTAGGTTTAGGTTTTAGTTCATGTCTATTTTTTAATTTAGTTTAATTTTTATTTTATTTTTTAGGTTTACATTTTTTTTTTATTTTTAGGTTTAGGTTTAGGTTTTTTTTTGTATTTTTAAGTTTAGGTTTTAGGTTTTTATTTTGGGTTTATTTTTATGTTATATTTTTTATTTATTTTATTTTATTTAGTTAAGGGTTTAGGCTTTGTTTATTTTAAGTTTAGGTTTAGGTTTAGGTTTATTTTAATTTTATTTATTTTAGGTTTAGATTTTTTTTAGTTTAGGGTATAGGTTTTATTTTTTATTTATTTTTAGGTTTAACTTTTTTTAGTTTTAATTTTTTTAATTTTAGGTTTATTTTCTTTTTATTTTTTGTTTAGTTTTTATTTTATTTACGTTTATTTTATTTTTTGGTGTAGTTTAGGTTTTTATTTATTTTATTTTAGTTTAATTTTTTTTTAAACTTTTATGTTTAGGTTTAGGTTTAGGTTTAGGTTTAGGTTTTAGTTTAGGTTATAATTTTTATTTTATTTTTTTTATTATATGTAGGTTTAGGTTTTTTTAAATTTTTTTAATTATAGGTTTTATTTAGTTTAGGTATAGGTTTGTATGTTGTTAGGGTTTTGGGTTTAGGGTTTAGGGTTTAGAGTTGTAAGTATTAAGGTTTAGTGTTTAGGGTTTAGGGTTTAGGGTTTAGGGTTTAAGGTTTAGGTTTTAGGGTTTAGGGTTTAAGGTTTAGGGTTTAGGGTTTAGGGTTTTAAGGTTTAGGGTTTAGGGTTTATTTTGAGTTTAGTGCTTAGGGTTTAGGGTTTTTTAGGGTTTAGGGTTTATTTTATTATTTAGGGTTTAGGGTTTAGTATTTAGGGTCTAGGGTTTATGGTTTTTGGTCTTTTTTAAATTAAGTAAACCGGTATGTTTAGGTTTATTTAGTTTATTTAGCTTTTTTTTAATTTATTTTAGTTTATTATATTATTAATTTTTATATTTGCTTATTTTTAATTTTTATTTAATTTAGTTTATTTATTTTAGTTTAGGTTTTTATTTTAGTTTATTTTTTAGGTTTACGTTTAGGTTTATGCTTATTTTTTTAGTTTAGTTTTATTTTTATTTTATTTTTTAGGTTTTGGTTTTATATTTTTAGGTTTTGGTTTTGGTTTAGATTTTTATTTTATGTCTTTAGGTTTAGGTTTTAGGTTTTATTTTTTGATTTAGGTTTAGGAATATTATTTGTTTATTTTAATTTATTTAGTGTAGGTTTGGGTTTAGGTTTTATTTATTTTAGTTTAGTTTATTTTAGTTTAGGTTTAGGTTTATTTTATTTTGTTTATTTTAGGCTTAGGTTTTTTTTAGTTTAGGGTTTATGCTTTATTTTTTATTTATTTTTAGGTTTTATTTTTATGTTTAGGTTTTTATTTAGTTTTTATTTTATTTTATTTTATTTTATTTTATTTTTATTTTATTTTATTTTAATTTTATTTTAAACTTATTTTATGTTTATTTTTATTTTATTTAGTTTCTTTTTATTTTTTGGTTTATTTTATTTTTTAATTTAGTTTAGGTTTTTATTTATTTTATTTTAGTTTACTTTATTTTATTTTTTAAAATTTTTTTAATGTCTAGGTTTAGGTTAGGGTTTAGGCTTTAGTTTAGGTTTTTATTTTATTTTCTTTTATTATTTTATTTAGGTTTTGGTATTTTTATTTATTTTATTTTTAGGTTATATTTAATTTAGGTTTATGTTTTTAGGTTTTTATAGTTTAGGGTTTAGTGCTTAGGGTTTAGGGTTTGGGGTTTAGGGATTAGGATTGTAGGTTATTGGTATAGGGTTTAGGGTTGCAGGTTTAAGGTTTAGGTTTAGGGTTTAGAGTTTATGATTTAGGGTTTTGGGTTTAGGGTTTAAGATTTAGGGTTTATGGTTTAAGGTTTTATGGTTTAGGGTTTAAGGTATAGGGATTAAGGTTTAGGGTTAGTTTTAGGGTTTAGGGTTTAGGGTTATGGTTTTTTTATTTTTTTTATTTTTTAATTAGGTAAACTCATAGGTTTAGGTTTGTTTAGTTTATTTTCTATTTATTTAGTTTATTTTATTTTGTATTTTTATTTAGGTTTATTTTTATTTTTATTTAGTTTAGTTTATATATTTTAGGTTTATTTCTTTTAGTTTTGGTTTTTTATTATAGTTTATTTTTATGGTTTAGGCTTATGTTTATTTTTTAGTTCAATTTTATTTTGATTTTATTTTTTAGGTTTGGTTTTATTTTTTATTTTTAGGTTAAGGTTAAGGTTTTTATTTTATATTTTTAGGTTTAGGTTTTATGTTTTTATTTTAGATTTAATTTTAGGTTTTATTTTTTAGTTTAGTTTATTTTATTTAGGGTTTAGGTTTAGGTTTAGGTTTAGTTTATTTTAGGTTTAGGTTTAGGTTTTATTTATTTTATTTTAGTTTATTATAGTTTATGTTTAGGTTTATTTTTTTTATTTTAGGTTTAATTTTTTTTAAATTTAGGATTATGGTTTCATTTTTTATTTATTTTTAGGTTTGTTTTTTAGGTTTAGGTTTTTATTTAGTTTTTATTTTATTTTACTTTAGGTTTATTTTATTTTTTTAGGTTTAGTTTTTATTTTAATTAGGTTTTTTATTTTTTACTTTAGTTTAGGTTTTTATTTATTTATATTTTAGTTTAGATTTTATTTTTTAATTTATTTTCTCTTTAGGTTAAGGTTTAGCTTTAGGTTTAGGTTTAGGTTTTAGTTTAGGTTTTTATTTCATTTTACTTTTTATTTTATTTATTTTATTTAGGTTTTATTTAGTTTAGGCTTAAGTTTTTAGCTTTTTAGGGTTTAGGGTTAGTTGAGGATTCAAGATTTAGGGTTTAGGGTTTAGGATTTAGGGTTTAGGGTTTAGTTTTAGGGTTTATGGTTTAGGGGTTAGGGTTTTAGGGTTTAGTGTTTAGGGTTTAGGGTTTAGGATTTTTAGAGTTTAGAGCTTAGAGTTTAGGTTTTAGGTCTACGGTTGAAGTTTTAGTTTGGGGTTTAGGGTTTTTGATTTTTTTTTTTAACTGAGGACAAATTCAGATTCAATATTTCTTTTTTGCGATTTCATCAACCAAGTAACACTCCAAGTTTTCTAAAAAACAAGTGACGAAATAGATAAAAAATGAGGACAAATAGAGCAAATAAAAAACCCTAGATAACTAGAACCATCTTTAATGTAAAGACACATCTCCATAAGTAGCAGATCAGATCACCCATTCTTCAATTTCTCCAGTTGCCATCAGAACTACTCCCTCCTCTCGAGTAGCGGGATCCACCATCATATCCTTGATCTTTTCCTCTGCCACCACCACGGCTGTCACCTCCATCACTCCTCCTACCTCCATAAACACCACTTCTCTGACCACCACCTCCATATCCACCAACACCTCCAGATCCCCCACCACCACTATGATAACCGCCGCCTCTACCTTGCCTCCACCGCCAGATCTAGATTGAGCTTGGTTGATGGTGATGTTCTTGCTGTCAAGGTTTTACCAATTCCTGGGTTTTAGGTTTATTAGGTTTTAGGGTTTAGGTTTTTTTTTTAATTTATTTAGTTACTTTAGGTTTAAGTTTAGGGTTTGAGTTTAGAGTTTAGCATTTAGGGTTTATGTTTTAGGATTTAGGGTATAGGGTTTATGCTTTTAGCGTTTAGGGTTTAGGGTTAGGGTTTAAGGTTTATTTTTCTATAAAACCCCATATAGGGGGAATTTTATTGCCACAAAAAGAGGGTTACAAGATCCTTAAAGGGGATAAACTCCACAATTTCAAAGAGCTATAATCATAGAGAGTAAATCCCTTCCAAGTACAACTAAAAGCAAAATAAAAGAGTAAAGGAAAGCAAAAGATACAAATTGATTAACATAGATATGCCAATGGATAGATTAGGGCCAAAGCTCTTAGATGAGAGAATGCATGACATAGGAAAACACAAGAGAACAAGAGAAGTGCACAATTGAAGAAAGAAAGAAATTAGCGATTAAATATCTGAACAAAATGAAAATTAGCGATAATAAAGATTAAGGTTTAGGGTTTTAGGGTTTAGGGTTTAGGGTTTAGGGTTAGGGTTTAGGATTTACGGTTTTGGGTTTAGGGTTTAATGTTTAAGCTTTAGGGTTTAGGGTTTGAAGGGTTTGGGGTATAGGGTTTAGGGTTAGTTTAGGGTTTAGGGTTCAGGGTTTTGTTATGGTTTAGGGATTAGGGTTTCGTGTTGTTGGTTTATGGTTTAGGGTTTAGGGTTAGGTTTAGGATTTAGGGTTTAAGGTTTACAATGTAGGATTTAGGGTTTAGGGTTTAGGAGTTTTTTTTAAATGAAGTAAACTAGTAGGTTTAGGGTTATTTAATTAATTTAATTTATCAATTATTTATTTTAATTTATTTTATTTTTTTATTTATGTTTATTTTTTATTTTTTTTCATTTAGTTTATTTATTTTAGCTTTATTTATTTTAGTTCGGGTTTTTTATTTTAGTTTAGTTTTTAGGTTTAGGTTTAGGTTTAGGTTTATTATCTTAGTTGAGTTTTATTTTTTTATTTTTTTAGGTTTAGGTTTAGGTTTTATTTTATTTTTTTCAAGTTTAGGTTTATGTTTTTTTTAGGTTTATTTTGAGGTTATATTTTTTTAGTTTAGGTTGTTTATTTTAGTTTATTTTATTTTATTTTGGGTTTAGGTTGAGGTTTAGGTTTAGTTTATTTTAGGATTAGTTTTAGGTTTTATTTATTTTAGTTTAGTTTATTTTACTTTAGGTTTAGTTTTATTTTATTTCTATTTTTAAGTTTAGGCTTTTTTTTAGTTTAGGATTTAGGTTTTATTTTTTTATTTATTTTTAGGTTTAGGTTTTTATTTATTTTAATTTAGGTTTCTTTTTTTATTTTAGGTTTAGTTTTTATTTTATTTAGGTTTTTTATTTTTCAGTTTAGTTTAGGTTTTTATTTTATTTTATTTTTTATTTTATTTTGGTTTAGGTTTTTTTGTTTATTTTATTTTTATGTTTTATTTTGATTAGGATTTATTTTTCAGCTTTTTAGGGTTTAGGGTTAGTTGAGGGTTTAAGGTTTAGGGTTTAGGGTTTGGGGTTTAGGGTTTAGGATTTAAAGTTTAGGGTTTTAGGGTTTATGCTTTTAGGGCTTAGGGTTTAGGGTTTAGGATTAGAGTTTAGGGTTTAAGGTTTAGGGTTTATGATTTTTAGGGTTTAGGGTTTAGGGTTTATGTTTAAGGTCTAAGGTTCACATTTTAATTTAGGGTTTAGGGTTTTTCATTTTTTTTAACACAGAACAAATTCAAATTCAACATTTCTTCTTTTCAATTTCATTAACTAAGTAACACACCAAGTTTTCTATGAGACAAGTGATGACAAAGATAAAAAATGATCACACATAGAGGAAATGAAAAACCCTAGATTGCTAGAATCGTTTCTACTATATAGACAGTTCCATAAGTAGCAGATCGGATTGGCCATTATTTAATTTCTCCAATTCCCATCAGAACCACCCCGACCTCTTGAGTAGCAAGATTCCCCATCATACCCCCGATCTCTCCCTCGGCTACCACCACGGCTGTAACCTCTAAAGCTTTTCCCACCACCACTGCAATAACCGCCACCTTTGCCTTTGCTTCCACTATTAGATCTAAACTGAGCCTAGTTGACGGTGATGTTCCTACCGTCAAATTTCTGCCCATTCTCAGGTTTTCGGTTTAGGTTTATTAGGTTTTAGGGTTTAGGTTTATTTTTTAATTTATTTAGTTACTTTAGGGTTAATCTCTCAAAGGGTTTGGATTTTAGGGTTTAGGGTTTAGGGTTAGGATTTAGGGTTTAGGGTTTAGGGTTTGGGGTTTATGATTTTAGAGTTTATACTTTTAGGGTTTAGGGTTTAACGTTAGGGTTTAGGGTTTAGCATTAGGGTTTAGGGTTTAGGGTTTAGGGTTTAGGAGTTTTTCGAGTTTTGGGTATAGGGTTTAGGATTTTTTTTAATTAAGTAAACTAGTAAGTTTCAATTTATTTAGTTTATTTAGTATATTTTTTATTTATTTTAGTTTATTTGATTTTTTATTTTTATTTAGGATTATTTTTTATTTAGTTTATTTTATTTATTTAGGTTTATTTATTTTAGTTTAGGTTTTTTATTTTAGTTTATTTTTTATGTTCAGATTTAGGTTTATTTTTTTGTTGAGTTTAATTTTTATTTTATATTTTATGTTTAGGTTTAGGTTTTTATTTTATTCTTTTAGCTTTAGGTTCTAGGTTTTTATTTTAGTTGTATTTTTAGGTTTAATTTTTTAATTTAGGTTTTGGTTTATTTTTAGTTTATTTTATTTTGTTTTATGTAGTTTAGATTTAGGTTTAAGTTTAACATACTTTAGGATTTGGTTTAGGTTTTATTTAGTTTAGTATATATTTTATTTTAGTTTTGGTTTAGATTTATTTTATTTTGTTTATTTTAAATTTCTTTTAGGGTTGGTTTTTTTTTTAGTTTGTTCTTTTACTTTTATTTATTTTAAGGTTTTATTTTAAGGTTTATTTTTTAAGGTTAGGTTTATATTTAGTTTTTATTTTATTTTAGGTTTATTTTATTTTTATTTTACATTTAGTTTTTATTTTATTTAGGTTTTTTATCAGGTTTATTTAATTTTTATGTTTATTTAAGTTTTATTTATTTTATTTTAGTTTATTTTTATAAGTTTATTTTATTTTACTTTCAGGTTTAAGTTTAGGTTTTTATTTTAATTTATTTTATTTTATTTAGGTTTAGGTTTTAGGTTTTTAGGGTTTAAGATTTAGGGTTTTAGGGTTTATGGTTTTAGGGTTTAGGGTTTCGGGTTAAGGTTTAGGGTTTAGGGTTTAGGGTTTAGTGTTTCAGCTTTAGGATTTAGAGTTTTTAAGGTTTAGGGTTACTATAGGGTTTAGACATTTTTTTTTGAAACCCCATATAGGGGAAAATTTTATTGTCACAAAAAGAGGGTTACAAGATCCTTAAGAGGGGATAAACTCCAAAACTATTGCTCAAAGAGCTACAATCAGCCTAGAGAGTAAATCTCCTATCTAAGTACATCTAAAAGCAAAATAAAAGAGAAAATGAAAGCAAAAGATACAAAATGATTAACATAGAGAAGCCAATGGATAGATTTGGGCCAACATGAGAGAATGCATGCCACTAGGGAGCAAACCTGCAAGAGAAGGAGAAAAATGCATCTGCAAATATGTAGAAAGATAAAAATTAGCATAGTTAGAGTAATACAAACAAAGTGGAAGGTAAAAGCAGATAAACGAGAAAAATTATAGAGAAGTGTGAGAGAAGGCTCACACACCAAATTGGGGCGTGATGCTGATATGAGCATCCAAACTTGGGAAGGGTTACCTCACAAGAGCTATTACCAAACCAAAAAGGAGTGAAATCATCACATCCATCATAGCCTACAAACCTGTGGGAAGATGGTAGCCATTTGTTGAAGGTCTTATGAACCTTAGTACCTGCAAACCTAAACAAAGCCATATGCACTATAGAAAAGGAGACAATAAAGAGCAGAATGGGGATAAGTATCACCACTATAGCCACCGTAGCATGAGAATCCCTACCCATATAAAATTGAACCATCTTGGCCACATCCACCTTATTAATACCAGATCCAAGAGTAAAATTAAGCCAGCAGGAAAACCCACCATAAGTAAACAGCAGAAAAGGCCAGGCAGAAGATAGAAATAATAGACAACCGGCTGAAAAGCTAGCTGAAATCCTGCTAAGCATATCAATTAGCATGTAAATAAAACCATCCCAAATCATATGAAACTTATAGGCCAGGAAAACAACCTAGGAATACAGCTCATAAAAAGGATACCCATTCAGATTAAACAATGCAGATGTTAACAAACACCAAGTTAATAGCATAAACACAATGAGAACTACACAAGTTAGAATAGAACCAAGATGGGAATGCAGCAACATATTAGATAGACCACAAGCCTTAGGTGATAAGCTGCACCCCACTGCAAACAACACAAAAAAAATAATGAGAGAAATAACCCTAAGTAGCTTGCTGGACATAAAACCCGATAATCCATTCAGCCAACAACCAAGATAGCAAACCAAGACAGCAGACCAAATATTGCACCCAACAGGGTAATCCAATCAGTAACAGTAGTATTAAATAGACCCAAAATGGGGATCAGAATAAAACCATCATTAAAATCCTTCAAGATAAGGAAAAATAGACCATCATCTAATCCAACATCATCAGTAAAATCAGGATGAAAGGAAGGCAAGAAGCAAATCCAATCTTGCAAAGAAACAGTAGTAATAACAGTTAAATTAAACATTCTTCCCTTACATGTTGAGGAAGGGGGGTTGGTGAGCAAAATAGGAGCCACAGCCCTATTTAAGAGGGAAAATACAAATAAAGAAAGGCCCACCATGAAGTTATGCAAATCATAGCAAACCAACAATTGCAACAACAAAGACATGAGCCTCCAATACAGGTAGCCAGAATAAAAAAATAGTTTGAGAATAGGCAACAGGAAGACGAGATAGGAAACAGTCTCAAACGTGAAAAGAAAAGCAAAATACAATATGTCCCAAAAAATAGTATTGATGGAAAGTAGTCCATCCCTACAGATCAAAAAATAAGACATCTCCGTCCAGCAGATTAGGGAACAGGAAGCACATTTCCATTAGCAAGGGAAACAACAGATATAGTAAGACCCCAAAAAAGGTTGGATAATTAACAAAAAGCCAGTAACAGATGCTACAGAGATCACAATAGAACCAAAAAAGATTATCAGGGAAATGCATCAGCAAAATGAAGAGGAGCAACAACAATAAACAAAAGATAAACAAAAGATGGCCATGTAGATAAAACAAAGTAATGCAAGTTGTAATTAGGCAAAAACATAGGATGAAATTAGTTTCTGAGATAAGGAAGTCCAGTATTTTCCAAATTAACCAATCCATACAAATGTTTAGGAAGTGTTAGCTTATCAAAGAATTTTATTCCATCTAGTCTAGTACCCAGATTAGCAAGGTAATCAGCACGCGCATTACCTTCATGCCAAGCATGAGTGATTTTCAAATAGAGTTGAGATAGGAGAGCTCTAGTATGCTTTAGGAGGTAGTACAATTTTGAATTTCCCACTTTGGTGGAAGTCAACAGATCAGTCAGCAACAGGGCATCCACCTCAATCCAAATATTGAGCCTACCTTTTTGTAGGAAAATCTCGATAGCTTTGTTAACAACCATTAGCTCCACAAAGAGAACAGAACATGTAGAAAGAGGATATGCAAAGGCACATAAAACTTTACCTTTAAGGTTTTCTAAAAATTTCACCACAGCTAGAAGCATTTTGAGAAACGAAGCCATCAGTATTAATTTTAATAATATTATCATGAGGTTTTTTCTAATAAACAAGCTTAACATCTTTACAGCCTTTAAATTGATTGTAGTTAATTAAATTGGCATTAAATAAAGCACAAATTTTATCTTTAATTCTAGCAATTATCCTCTTATGGTTCATAGGAATCCCACGATATTTTGCATCATTTCTGTCCATCCATATGAACCATATAAGAGTGATAGCAGTTATCACTTTAATGGGGCCTTTAATAGTGTTTTCAAAATAAACCTCAAGAAGTTGATAAAGAGTTAAGGAGCCATTGAATTTGCCAATATTAAAAAATTCATCATACCAAACCCAAAGTTTGGAAGCAATGGCTCCGATAATAAATACATGATTGACATTCTCAATGTGAGAGCAGTAGTAGCATTTTGAAGGTAAGTGAAAACCTTTACCTCACATCAAGGAATCAACAGGGATGAAATTTTTCAAAATTCTCCAAATTAGAATAGAGTATGAAATAGGGATAGTGTTATTCCAAAGTTTAAAAAATACATTAGAGAAATCATGAGCTTCTCTAATATGAATCCAGACATCTTTAAGGTTGAAGTCACCATTTTGAGAAAGTGAAAAGAATCTTGCTAGGGGATGATAGGGATGGTAGTAAACTTATCTAAAAGAGAGATAGGGATATAGTCAGTAAGCTTACTATTGTTCAACTTATTATTCTTCCAGAAAGAGTTCACTTTAATAGCAGCAGTGGAGTGGGTAGATAGTAAATCATTAATAGAGCCACTTCCAGCCCAATTATCTTGCCAAAAGAAGGAAGTTCTAGAGTTAATCCCCAAAGAAATTAAGGATTCAGCTTCCCATTTGATGGAACAAAGTCTTTTCCATACATGAGAATCTCCCACTTTATAATGGAAAATGAGAGGGTGGTTACCCTAGCAGTATTTTTAACAGTCATGAACTTAGCCCAAAGACTATTGTTGCTCCAAAAATTCCACCAAAGTTTATAAGAAAAAGCAGTGCTAGCTTCCCTGATTGGCTTACAGCCAAGCCCACCTTCAGCAAGAGTGCCATAGCTTTTATACCAAGAGGTCCAATGCATTCTTTTAGTAGAATTGTTAGAACCCCAGAAGAATTTATTTAGGAGGCGCTCAATTCTATTAATGGTAGAATTGGTCGGCACAATGGTTGCAATAAGATATAAAGGCATAGACTTATGGGTACTCTTAATCAAAGTCAGCCTACCACCAAATGAGAGTAAATGAAATTCTGAAATAAAAATTTAATTAGGTATTTTTTGGATTAACTCATAAAAAATATGTGATCTTTTTTGACCTTTAAAAAGAGGAGCACGAAGATATTTAATAGGAAGTTATTGTTGCTGAAAATTAGTGATTCTCAAGATTTGGTTGATCTTATTACTAGAAAATTTAGAGGAAGGAATGAAACAACTTTTGCCTTCGTTAAGAAAGAGACCACTTTTGTTTCCAAATTTATTTATAAAATTCATAATATTTTTAATGTGATGAATAGAGGCATTGCAAAAGATAATGAAATCATCAGCAAAACTAAGATGAGAGACAGGAAAACCACGTTGAGTTTTAAGAGAAATGCTTGGATTATTATTGAAAAGGTCATGAAGGCTCCTCAAAAGATATTCAATAGCAATAATAAAAAGAGAAGGAGACAAGGGATCTTCTTGTCTCAAGCCATGCATAGAAGGGAAGAAACCTAAGGCCTCAACATTCAGGATAACAGAGAACCAAACATTACTAATACAATTTTTAATGTTGCTAGCCCTGAAGGCTACACGACTTAATTTTTTTAGCATTGTTGGCCTATTATTAAGTCTGATTTAGTTGATGCTGTCATTGATTTCTTTAATGGCAATCCCTTACCTAGATATTTTTCTAACACTTCCATTGTCCACATTCTTAAAATTAATAATCCTGAATCTTTGGGCCAATTCAGACCTATCAGCCTTTGCATATTCTTTCATAAACTAATTGCTAAATTGATTACCAATAGAATTAGTCCACTACTTCCTAAAATTATTTCCCTTAACCAAACTTATTTCGTTAAAGGTAGAGCAATATCTAATAACATTCTTGTTGCCCAAGAGCTGATTCATGATCTGGATGCTCTAGAGGTGGTAACATCCTATTCAAATTGGACATCACTAAAGCTTTTGATAACCTCTCTTGGAATTTCCTCTTCCAAATTCTTCATTTCTTTGGTTTAGGGTTTAGGGTTTAGGGTTTAGTGTTAATTTAGGGTTTAGGGTTTAGGCATTTAGGGATTAGGGTTTAGGGTTTTAGGGTTTAAGGTTTAAGGATTAGTGTTTATGGTTTAGGGTTTAGGGTTAGGGTTAGGGTTAGGGTTTAGGGTTTAGGGGTTAGGGTTTAGGGTTTAGGGTTAGTTTAGGGTTTAGGTTTAGGGTTAGTTTAGGGTTTAGGGTTGTAGGTTTAGGGTTTTGGGTTTTGGGTTTTTCGTTTTGGGTTAGTTTTATGGTTTAGGGTTTAGGATTTAGGGTTTAGAGTTTAGGGGTTTTTTAAAAAATTAAGTAAACTTGTAGGTTTAGGTTTATTTAATTTATTTAGGACATTTTTTCTTTATTTTAGTTTATTTTATTTTTTTATTTCTATTTAGGTTTATTTTTTATTTTTATTTAGCTTAGTTTATTTATTTTAGGTTTATTTATTTTAGTTTAATTTTTAGGTTTAGGTTTAGGTTTATGTTTATTTTTTAGTTTAGTTTTATTTTTATTTTGTTTTTTTAGGTTTAGGTTTTATTTTTTACTTTTAGGTTTAAGTTTAGGTTTTTATTTTATTTTTTAGGTTTAGGTTTTAGGTTTGTATTTTATGTCTTTTTATAGTTTAGGTTTATTTTTAGTTAATTTTATTTTATTTATTCTAGGGTTTGGGTTTAGTTTATTTTATGTTTAGGGTTAGGTTTTATTTATTTTAGATTAGTTTACTTTAGTTTAGGTTTATGTTTAATTTATTTTAGGTTTAGGTTTTTTTTTAATTTATGATATAGGTTTTATTTTTTATTTATTTTTAGGTTAATTTTTTTGGTTTAGGTTATTATTTAGTTTTTATTTTTCTTAGGATTTTGTGCCACCATCCTTCAAGATCTTTGATGCCAATGGGAGCCCATGATAACACATTGCACACTTTAGTGTCGGCTATTGCAACACTAATGGAAGCAACACACTCCTCTTCCGTCTTTTCGTTAGCAATCTGTGAAGTGTTGCATTTGATTGGTACGTTGAACTATCCAATGGTTTAGTGAAGATTTTTGTTAACTTAGAGCACCTATTTATCAAGAGGTTTGCTGGAGCTCAGTAGAGGGTGACTAAAGGCAACCTCATTGTAGAGAAATAGAAACACAAAGAGGTCCCTGTCGATTACATTCTCAGGTGGCTCAACCTGAGCATGAAATGTGACCCACTGCTGTCTGAACAACATGCCATTATGATTCTTCCCAAGAATATTGATGTCCCGGTTGCCTTCATGCTTAAGGGTTTTACCATCAAAACATTTAAGAAATTAATCAACTAGGCAGCTAGCCTGCAAGAGGAAGCCAAATAGTTGCCCTTTCCTGACCATTCATTTGGGCCCAAGCTGTAGAAGGTGTTTGAGAAGAAGCCAAAGACAGCATGCTGGATAGAGGGAAGCCAGACCAAGACGAGACTATGAGCTCAGCAACCTCCTTTCCCACATCCTCTTCGACCCCCTCGGCCATCATACCGACCACCGCAGCCACCACAACGACCATTTCCATCACCTCGAATGACCCAAGAGCGTATTCATATCCATCGCCAAAGTGCCTACTTTCCACTAACCCTTATCGATAGATTAAATAATCCATATTCATTCAAGAGGGAGGTAGTTAGAAAAATCTTTAAGAATCTCTTAAAGAAACCCGTCTTTCAGTTACCACAGCCTAAGAGGCTAGAGGAAGTGGGCAAGAGCGATGATTCTAGCTATTTCCTCTACCACTGCATGTTAGGCCATGTCTTAGAGTATTGTATCACTTCTAAGGACTAGCTTGAGTGCAACTACAAGTTGAGAGCTATAGTTATCCTTAACGAATACTTATTGGAACAACTATCCAGTTCTATTATAGTAATCCTTGTGGATACTTGGGGATACTTGTGATCCTCTTAAGACCAAAGAAGGTTAAGATATCTCCCTATTTGAAACCTCTAAGAAGATCATTTCTAAAATCAAGAAGCCTTCCTTGAAGGTACCTGAAGTAGCTTAAACCTCCAACACCAAGGAAGGTTTGATAGCTGCAAAGGACAACTCGGGGATGGTGACAGCCTAGCAGCAGCAGTAGCTCACCATACTTGCCCGAGGTAGTCCAGTAGCACAGACACCATCCGAGTCTAATACTCACTCCACCGTTGCAGCTACCACATCTTCTGATAGATCCCCTTCTACAGGTAGGATTGTTGTATATAAGTATAAGGGCACCAAATCCCTAACTCTGCTTACTTTACTTATTTTCTATCATGTACCTCCACCCAAAAAAAAATTAATGAAGAATGTTGATTCTACTTATATATTGTTTATTTTTGATGCTCTTGATTTTATTCCTATTGAAACCTCCCTTAGAATAAATAAAAAATAGCTCTAGTAGTTTCGATCCTTTTCTTTCTAATTCAGAGTCAAACTATCCTTCTTTGAATCAATCAGGTTCACTTCTTGAGATTGGCTTGGAGTCAGCTGACTCTGAGGATCCCATAGGAGAAGCTGTAGGTATGCCTGATGAGATGGTAGAACTTTCCACAAGCTCCTCATTCCAAGAAGTCATTCAAGTTAACCTACATAGTGGTAAAGTTCTACCTCCTAGGGTAGCCCTTTAAGATAAGGGTAAGAAAGTCATTAGTTCTAGTGAGCATATAGCCCCTCCATAGGATGCTCCACCCATGGATATGCTAATGAAGGACCAAGCCAGAGTTTATTACAATGTCCTAACTCACCTTAGAAAGTTTTCATCTAAGTTACGCATATACAAGGCCCTTATCTAATCCAAAGAGATGAGGGAATCTCTACTCAAGGCCTTACTTGATCTAGAGATATACTTAGCTCAACTGACCGCTACTAAAGAAGAGGCATGCCACTCGAAGGAAATCTTAGGAGTTACATTTAGCGAGGAACAATTACTCTTAGGGATGACTGAGCACAACCGCCTCTTTATATTATAGTGGATGTTGGCAGATACAAGCTATCCATAGTTCTAGTTGACCCACATGTATCAATCAATATTATGAGTCCAACAACCATTGCCTACTTGAGGATCGACATTTTCAACTCCAAAAAGAAAGGATGATTTTGGGAGGATTCAATGAACCAGAGGAGAGGGCCTTGTCGCTTATTTTGGAGGGGGGGGTTACTTTTCGTGATCGTATAACATTGAGGTATCATGTGCTATCTCAAAAGATAGAGGCATCACCCTACAATGGACCTAATAACATAATAAGAACTCCTTAGGCATGATGAGTCTATGAATATATCAGAGATTTTTCCCCTACTTTACGTGGATGAATAAAGCAAGGTTTATATTAAACCATGTTCTTAAGTTCCCTATGGAGGCAAGCCTCCATAGTTAATTACATCTTAGGAAATGAAATTTCTTAAGAGTACTCTCGATTAAAGTAGACAATTTGCATCTCCAAAGATTTTATGGTTAGATTATCAAAGGATTTGTTGTATTTGGAAAATCAATTTGGAAAGTTCAAGGAGAAGACTTATTTTTGGAATCCAAATAAAATAAGTAGGAAATGCTCATGATACTTGTAAGCCTAGTAAGCATTCCAATCTATCCTATGGTTAGGCTCTATAATTTTGAAGTTGAGGAGATTTATATGTTTTGAGTTGAAATTTAATTAGATTATTAGGGCTTACAATCCACGAACACAAATTTGTGGGAATGCCTAAGAGGTGAGGATTATGCTCGTAGCCCAAAGGAAATAGCTACCTCATATCTTAAATCTAGGGAGCTTAGGGTTTAGGGTTTAGAGTTAGTTTTAAAATTTAGGGTTAGGGTTTTTTTATTATTTTTATTATTTTATTTTATTTTTTAATTTAGTAAATTGGTAGGTTTAGGTTTACTTAGTTTATTTTTTATTTATTTTCATTTATTTTATTATTTATTTATATTTAGGTTTATTTTTAGTTTTATTAAGTTTAGTTTATTTCTTTTAGGTTTATCTATTTTAATTTAGGTTTTTTATTTTAGTTTATTTTTTAGTTTAATTTTATTTTTATTTTATTTTTAATGTTTAGGTTTAACTTTAGGTTCTTATTTTATTTTTTTAGGTTTAGGTTTTAAGTTTTTATTTTAGGTTTATTTTTAGGTTTAAGTTTAAATTTTTTTAATAGAAAACAAAATCAGATTCAACATTTCTTCTTTTTGATTTCATCAACCAAGTAACACACCAAGTTTTCTAAGGCACAAGCGACAACATAGATAAAAAATGAGCACGCATAGGGTGAATCAAAAGCACTAGATAATTAGAATCATCTCTACTATAAAGACACAGTTCCATAAGTAGCAGATCAGATCAATCACTCTTGAGTTTTTGCAGTTCCCATCAGAACCACCCCGGCCTCTCGAGCAGAAGGATCCACCATCATATCCCCAATCTCTCCCGCCACCACCACCACGACTGTAACCTCCGTCACTCCTCCTGCCTCCATAACCACCATTGCTCTGGCCACCACTTCTATATAATCCAATACCTCCAGATCTCTCACCACCATTATGATAACTGCAGCCTCTGCCTTCGCCTCCACTGCCAGATCTAGACTGAGCCTGGTTGATAGTGATGTTCATGTCATCAAGTTTCTATCCATTCTTAGGGTTTAGATTTAGATTTAGATTTAGGTTAATTAGGTTTAAGTGTTTATTGTTAGTTTAGGGCTTAGGGTTTAGTGTTTTAGGGTTTAGGGTTTAGGGTTTAGGGTTTACAATTTAGGGTTTAGGGATATTTTAGGGTTTAGGGTTTAGGGTTTACGGTTTAGGGTTTAGGGTTTAGAGTTTAGGGTTGTATATTTCAGGTTGCAGGTTTAGGGTTTAGGGTTTAGGGTTTAAAGTTTTATTTTTTATTTCTTATAATTTATTTTATTTTTATTTTTACGTAGCTTTATTTTTATGTTCACTTAGTTTTGTTTATTTATTTTAGGTTGCTTTATTTTAGGTTATTTCTTAATTTTAGGTTTATTTTTAGTATAGTTTTATTTTTATTTTATTTTTTAGGTAAAGGTTTTATTTTTTTATTTTTAGGTGTAGGTTTACATTTTTATTTTATATTTTTTGGTTTAGGTTTTATGTGTATTTTTAGGTTTTATTTTTTAGTTTAGGTTTAGGTTTACTTTTAGTTTATTTTATATTATTTAGTTTAGGTTTAGGTTTTATTTATTTTAGCTTTTTTTTAGGTTTATTTTTGAGGCTGAGGTTTTAATTGAGTTTTCTTATTTTAGGTTTAGTTTTTATTTTATCGAGGTTTATTATTTCTTTAGTTTAGTTTAGGTTTTTATTTATTTTAGTTTAGTTTTTATTAATTATTTTATTTTTCTTTTAGGTTTATTAGGTTTATGTTTTAGTTTATGTTTTGTTTTATTTTATTTTGGTTTATGTTATATTATTTATTTTATTTTAAGATTTTATTTAGTTTAGGTTTAGTTTTTTAAGTTTTTAGGGTTTAGGGTTTACGGTTTGGGGTTTAGGATTTAGGGTTTAGGGTTTAGGGTTTTATTTTTTATTTCTTATAGTTTATTTTATTCTTATTTTTATTTAGCTTTATTTTCATGTTTATTTTATTTAGTTTATTTATTTTGGGTTCCTTTATTTAGTTTATTATTTAATTTTAGGTTTGTTTTTTAGTATAGTTTTATTTTTATTTTATTTTTAGGTAAAGGTTTTATTTTTTTTATTTTTATGTTTAGGTTTTGGTTTTTATTTTATTTTTTTGGGTTTAGGTTTTAGGTTTATTTTTAAGTTTTATTTTTTAGATTAGGTTTAGGTTTACTTTTAGTTTATTTTATATTATTTAGTTTACCTTTTGGTTTAGGTTTAGTTTATTTTAGGTTTAGGTTTAGGTTTTATTTATTTTAGATTTTTTTAAGTTTATTTTTTAGGTTGAGGTTTTTATTTAGTTTTTTTATTTTAGGATTAGTTTTTCTTTTATTAAGGTTTTCTAGTTTTTTAGTTTAGTTTATGTTTTTATTTATTTTAGTTTAGTTTAGTTTTTATTAATTATTTTATTTTCTTTTTAGGTTTAAGTTTAGGTTTAGGTTTTAGTTTATGTTTATGTTTTATTTTATTTTAGTTTAGGTTTTGTTATTTATTTTATTTTTAGATTTTATTTAGTTTAGGTTTAGGTTTTTAGGGGTTTAGGGTTTATGGTTTAAGGTTTGGGGTTTAAGGTTTAGGGTTTAGGGTTATAAGTTTTTGGGTTTAGGCTTTACGGTTTAGTGTTCAGGGTTTAGGGTTTTGGGTTTTAGGGTTTAGGGTTTAGGGTTTAGGGTTTAGTGTTAGGGTTTAGGATTATTTAGTTTGTTTAGTTTATTTTTTATTTATTTTATTTTTTAGTTTTATTTAGGTTTATTTGTATTTTTATTTAGTTTAATTCATTTATTTTAGTTTTATTTATTTTAGTTTAGGTTGTTTATTTTAGTTTATTTTTTAGGTTTAGGTTTAGGTTTATTTTTTTGTTTAGTTTTATTTTTATTTTATTTTTTAGGTTTAGGTTTTATTATTTATTTCTAGGTTTTGATTTAGGTTTTTATTTTATTTTATTTTTAGGTTTAGGTTAAAGGTTTTTATATTAGGTTTATTTTTAAGTTTAAGTTTAATTATTTTTAATAGTGAACAAATTCAGATTTAATATTTCTTGTTTTTGATTTCATCAACCAAGTAACACACTAAGTTTTCTAAGACACAAGTGATGACATCAATAAAAAATGAGCACGCATAGAGCAAATCAAAAACCCTAGATAACTAGAACCATCTCTACAATAAAGACATTATTCCATAAGCAGCATCTCGGATCAACCGTTCCTGAGTTTCTCCAGTTCCCATCAGAACCACGCTAGCCTCTTGAGTAGCAGGATCCACAATCATATCCTCGATCTCTCCCTCCACCACAACCATGGCTGTAACCTTCGTCTCTCCTCCCGGCTCCATAATCACCACTTCCATATCCAATAGCCCTTTAGATCCTCCACCACGATTATCGTAACCACTACCTCCACCTTCACCTCCACCAGCAGATCTAGACTAAGCCTGGTTGATGGTGATGTTCATGCCCTCAAGGTTTTTCCCACTCTTAGGGTCTAGGTTTAGGTGTTTTAGGTGTTAGGATTTAGGGTTAGTTTAGAGTTTATGGATTAGGGGTTTAGTGTTTAAGGTTTAGGATTAAGGGTTAGGGTTAGGATTATTTGTTTATTGTTTAGGGTTAGTTTAGGATTTATGGTTTGAGGTTTAGGGTTAGGGTTAGGGTTTAGGGTTTAGGGTTTAGGGTTTTTTGGGGTTTAAGGTTTAGGGTTTGGAGTTTAGGGTTCTATGTTTAGGGTTGTAGGTTTAGGGTTTAGGGTTTAGGGTTAGTTTTAGGTTTAGGGTTTAGGATTAGTTTAAGGGTTTAGGGTTTAGGGTTTTATTTTTTTCTTTTTTATAGTTTATTTTAATTTTATTTCTATTTAGCTTCATTTTTATGTTTATTTAGTTTAGTTTATTTATTTTATGTTTCTTTACTTTAGTTTATTTTTTAATTTTAAGTTTATGTTTAGGCTTATTTTTTAGTATAATTTTATTTCTAGTTTATTTTGAAAGTAAAGGTTTTATTTATTTTTTTTAGGTTTATGTTTTGGTTTTTATTTTATTTTATTTTTTTGGGTTTAGGATTTAGGTTTATTTTTAAGTTTTATTTTTTAGTTTAGGTTTAGCTTTACTTTTAGTTTATGTTATATTATTTATTTTAGGTTTAGGTTTAGTTTATTTTTAAGTTTAGGCTTAGGTTTTATTTATTTTAGGTTTTTTAGGTTTATTTTATAGCTTTAGGTTTTAATTTAGTTTTTTTTATTTTGGGTTTAGTTTTTATTTTATTTAGGTTTTTTATTTTTTAGTTTAGTTTAGGTTTTTATTTATTTTTTTTAATTTAGTTTTCATTAATTTTTTTTATGGTTTAGGTTTAGGTTTTAGTTTATGTTGTTATTTTTTTTTTATTTTGGTTTAGGTTTCTTTATTTATTTTATTTTTTGGTTTTATTTAGTTTATGTTTAGGTTTTTAGGTTTTTAGGTTTTTAGGGTTTAGGGTTTAGGGTTCCAGGTTTCAGGTTTAGAGTTTAGGTTTGTAGGTTTTAGGGTTTAGGTTTTAGGGTTTATTGTTTATCATTTAGGGTTAGTTTTAGGGTTTAGAGTTTTAGGGCTTATCATTTAGGGTTTAGGGTTTAGGGTTAGTTTTAGGGTTTAGGGTTAGGTTTTTTTTATTTTTTTATTTTTTTATTTTTTATTTATTTTTACAATTAACTAAACTAGAAGGTTTATGATTATTTAGTTTATTTTTTATTTATTTCAATTTATTTTATTTTTTATTTTTATTTAGGTTTATTTTTATTTTTACTTTTTATTTAGTTTAGTTTATTTATTTTAGTTTAGGTTTTTTATTTTAGTTTTTTTTAGTTTTAGGTTTAGGTTTAGGTTTATTTTTTTATTTAGTTTTATTTTTATTTTCTTTTTTAGGTTTAGGTTTTTTTTTTGGTTTAGGTTTGGGTTCTTGTTTTATTTTTTTAGGTTTAGGTTTTAGGATTTTATTTTAGGTTTATTTTTAGGTTTAAGTTTAGTTTTTTTTAATAGAGAACAAGTTCAGATTCAACATTTCTTCTTTTCAATTTCATCAACCAAGTAACACACCAAGTTTTCTAAGACACGAGGAAAGATAGATAAAAAGTGAGCACACATAGAGCAAATCAAATACCCTAGATAACTAGAACCATCTCAACTATAAGGACATAGTTTCATAAGCAGTAGCTCTGATCGACCATTCCTGAGTTTCTCCAATTCCCATCAGAAACACTCCGGCCTCTCGAGTAGGGATCCACCATCATATCCTTGATCTCTCCCTCCAGCACCGCCAAGGCTGTAACCTCCATCGCTTCTCCTGCCTCCATGACCACCACTACTCTGACCACCACCTCCAAATCCACAAGCACCTCTAGATGCCCCACCACCACTATGATAACTGTCGCCTCCACCTTCGCCTCCACCGTAATATCTAAACTGAGCCTAGTTGAAGGTGATGTTCTTGCCGTCAAGGTTCTGCCCATTCTTAGGGTTTAGGTTTATGTTTAGGTTTATGAGGTTTTAGTGTTTAGGTTTATTTTTTAATTTATTTAGTTACTTTAGGTTTAGCTTTAGGGTTTAGGGTATGGGGTTAGGGTTTATGGTTTAGGGTTTAGGGTTTAGGGTTTAAGGTTTTAGGGTTTATGCTTTTACAGTTTAGGGTTTACTATGTAGTTTTTTTTAAGGTATAGGATTTAGGGTTTAGGGTTTAGGGTTTAGTGTTAGCTTAGGGTTTAAGGTTTTTTTTAATTAGTAAACTGGTAGGTTTGGGTTAACTTAGTTTATTTAGTTTATTTTTTATTTATTTTAGTTTATTTTATTTTTTATTTTTATTTATGATTATTTTTTCTTTAGTTTAGTTTATTTATTTTAGGTTTAGTTTATTTTAGTTTAGCTTTAGAGTTTAGGTTTAGGTTTATTTTTTAGTGGGTTATTTTATTTTATATTATTGGTTTAGATTTTATTTTTTTTTATTTGTAGGTTTGGGTTTAGGTTTTTATTTTAAGATTTTTTTTAGGTTTTATTTTTTAGTTTAGGTTTAGGTTTATTTTTATTTTATTTTATTTAGTTTAGGTTTAGGTTTTATTTATTTTCGTTTAGTATATTTTACTTTAGGTTTAGTTCATTTTATTTTTATTTTAGGTTTAGCTTTTTTTTTAGTTTAGGGTTTATGTTTTAATTTTAGGTTTATTTTTTAGGTTTATGATTTTATTTAGTTTTTATTTTATTTTATTTTAGGTTTATTTTAGGTTAATTTTATTTTTATTTTTATTTTACATTTAGTTTTTATTTTATATAGGTTTTTTATTCTTATGTTTATTTTATTTTTTAGTTTAATTTAGGTTATTATATAATTTATTTTAATTTTATTAGTTTATTTTATTTTATTTTTTAGGTTTATGTTATAGTTTAGGCTTTATTTTATTTTATTTTTTTTATTATTTTAGGTTTAGGTTTTATTTTTTTATTTTTAGGTTTTATTTAGTTTAAGTTTAGGTTTTTTAGTATTTAGGGTTTAGGGTTTAGGGTTTTAGGGTTTAGGGTCTTAGGGTTTGGGTTTTATGGTTTGGGTTTAGGTTTAGGGTGTATGGTTTAGTGTTTAGGTTTTAAGGTTTATGATTTTTAGGGTTTAGGGTTTAGGGTTTGCATTGGGCTTAGTGTTTGTTTAGGCTTTTTAGGGTTTAGGGTAAGTTTATGGCTTAGGTAGTTTTAGGTTAGTTTAGGTTTTAGGTTTAAGTTTAGGGATGGGTTATGGTTTAGGTTTAGTAGGGTTAGGGTTGGAGATTTAGGGGTTTAGCATTTTGGATTTAGGATTTAAGGTTTAGGGTTTAAGTGTTTAGGGTTTAGGGTTTAGAGTTTAGGGTTTTAGGGTTTAGGGTTTAGGGTTTTAGGATTGAGGGTTTAGGGTTTATGGTTTAGGGTTTAGGGTTGTAGGTTTAGGGTTTATGGTCAGTTTTAGGGTTCTAGGGTTTAGGCTTAGAGGCTTTTTTAATTATTTTTATTTTTCTTATTTTTTTTAAAATTAAATAAACTTGTAGGTTTACATTTATTTAGTTTATTTTTTATTTTTTAGTTTATTTTTATTTAGCTTTATTTTTATATTTATTTTATTTAGTTTACTTATTTTAGGTTTATATATTTTAGTTTAGAATTTTTATATTACTTTATTTTATATGTTTAGGTTTAGATTTATGTTTATTTTTTAGTTTAGTTTTATTTTTGTTTTATTTTTTCGGTTGAAGTTTTATGTTTTATTTTTAGGTTTAGGATTTTATTTTATCTTTTTAGGTTTAGGTTTTAGGTTTTTATTTTAGATTTATTTTTAGGTTTTATTTTTTAGTTTAGGTTTAGGTTTACTTTTAGTTTATTTTATTTTATTTAGTTTAGGTTTAGGTTCATTTTATTTTTATTTAGGTTTAGGTTTTTTTTAGTTTAGGGTTTAGGTTTTACTTTTTATTTTTTTTTATGTTTATTTTTTAGGTTTAAGTTTTTACTTAGTTTGGATTTTATTTTATTTTAGGTTTATTTTATTTTTATTTTAGGTTTAGTTTTTTTTTATTTAGGACTTTTCTTTTTTTTAGTAAAGTTTAGGTTTTTATTTATTTTATTTTATTTTAATTTTTATTTTTCCTAGTTTTTTTGTTTAGGTTTAGGTTTAGGGTTTATTTTATACTTTTATTTTATTATATTTTTTATTTTATTTTGGTTTAGGTTTTTTTAATTTTTTTTAATTTTTAGCTTTTATTTAGTTTAGGATTAAGTTTTTTACCTTTTTAGGGTTTATGGTTTATAGTTTAGGGTTTACAATTTAGGGGATTTTTTAGTTTAAGGTTCAAGGTTTAGGATTAAGGATTTAAGATTAAGGGTTTAGTTTTTAGGGTTTAAGGTTTAGGGTTGAGGGTTTTAGGGTTTAGGGTTTAAGGTTTAGGATTTAGGGTTTAGGGTTTAGGGCATTTAGGGTTTCAGGTTGACAGTTTAGGGTTTAGGTTTTAGGTTTAGGGTTTAGGGTTTTAGGGTTTAGGGTTTGAGGTTTACGATTTTTAAGGTTTAGGGTTTAGGGTTTAGTTTTTAGGTTTTATTGTTCATGTTTTAGTTTAGGGTTTAAGGTTCTTTGTATTTTTTTTAATAGAGATCAAATTCAGATTCAACATTTCTTTTTTCGATTTCATAAACCAAGTAACACACTAAGTTTTCTAAGACACAAAAGATGACATAGGTCAAAAATGAGCTCGCATAGAGCAAATCAAAAACCCTAGATAACTAGAATTGTCTCTATTATAATGACACAATTCCATAAGTAGTAAATCGCATTATCCTTTCTTCAGTTTTTATTTTATCAAGGCCTTTTGTCCTAAGATTTATTTAATTTTTTTAGTTTAGTTTAGGTTTTTATTTAGTTTTTTTAGTTTACTTTTTTTAATTTTTAGGTTTAAGTTTAGGTTTCAGTTTAGGTTTTATTTTATTTAGGTTTAGGCTTTTTAATATATTTTATTTTTTTGGTTTTATTTATTTTAGGTTTAGGTTTATAAGTTTTTAGGGTTTAGGGATTAGGGCTTATGGTTTTAGGCTTTAGGGTTTTAGGGTTTAGGGTTTAGGGTTAGGGTTTAGAGTTTAGAGTTTAGGGTTTAATGTTAGCTCAGGGTTTAGGGTTTTTTCTAAAAATTAAGTAAACCCGTAAGTTTAGGTTTATTTAGTTCATTTAGTTTATTTTTATTTATTATAGTTTATTTTATTTTATAATTTTATTTATTTATTTTTTATTTTTATTTAATTTACTTTATTTATTTTAGGTTTATTTATTTTTGTTTAGGTTTAGGTTTATTTTTTAGTTTAAGTTTAGGGTTTAGGGTGTAGGTTTATGTTTAGGTTTAAGTTTAGGCCTATTTTTTAGTTTAGTTTTATTTTTATTTTATCTTTTATGTTAAGGTTTCATTTTTTTTATTTTTAGGTGTAAGTTTAGGTTTTTATTTTATTTTATTCAGTCTTGGTTTTAGGTTTTTATTTTAGGTTAATTTTTAGGTTTTATTTTTTAGTTAAGGTTTAGGTTTATTTTTAGTTTATTTTATTTTATTTAGTTTTGGTTTAGGTTTAAGTTTAACTTACTTTAGGTTTAGGTTTAGGTTTTATTTATTTTAGTTTTGTTTATTTTATTTTAGGTATATTTTATTTTGTTTATTTTATTTTTTTATTTTAGGGTTTTTTTAGTTTAGGGTTTAGGTTTTATTTTTAATTTATTTTTAGGTTTATTTTTTAGGGTTTAGGTTTTAGGGTTTTGGGTTTAGGGTTTTAGGGTTAGGGTTGTAGGTTTAAGGTTTAGGGTTAGTTTTAAGGTTTAGAGTTTAGGGTTCAGGGTTTAGGTTTTTTTAAAAAAAATTAAGTAAGCTAGTAGGTTTAGGTTTAAGTAGTTTATTTTTTATTTTTATTTAGTTTAATTTATTTATTTTAAATTTATTTAGTTTAGTTTTGGTTTTTTATTTTATTTATTTATTTATTTTTGGTTTAGGTTTAGGTTTATTTTTATTTTATTTTTTAGGTTTAGATTTTTTTTATTTTTAGGTTTAGGTTTTTGTTTTATTATTTTAGGTATAGGTTATAGGTTTCATGTTAGGTTTATTTTTAGGTTTTATTTTTTTTAATTTAGGTATAGGTTTTCTTTAGTTTCATTTATTTTATTTAGTTTAGGGTTTAAGTTTAGTTTATTTTAGGTATAGGTTTAAGTTTTATTTATTTTAGTTTAGTTTATTTTAGTTTAGGTTTAGGTTTATTTTAGCTTATTTATTTTATTTTTTTGGTTTTTTATAGGGTTTAGGTTTTATTTTTTTATTTATTTTTAGGTTTATTTTTTAGGTTTAGGATTTTATTTAGTTTTTAATTTATTTTATTTTATTTTTATTTTATGTTTAGTTTTTATTTTATTCAGGTTTTTTATTTTTAGGTTTATTTTATTTTTTAGTTTAGTTTAGGTATTTATTTATTTTACTTGAGTTTAGTTTTTTTTATTTTTAGGTTTAGGTTTAGGTTTAGGTTTTGATTTTAATTTATTTTTTATTTTATTTACATTAGGTTTATTTATATATTTTATTTTTAGGTTTTATTTAGTTTAGGTTTAGATTTTTTTGTTTTTTGGGTTTAGGGTTTAGGGTTTGGGGTTTAGGGTTGTAGGTTTTAGGGTTTACAGTATAGGGTTTACGGTTTGGGGTTTAGTATTTAATGTTTTATGGTTTAGGGTTTAGGGTTTAGAGTTTATGGTTTTATGGTTTAGGATTTAGGGTTTAAGGTTGTAGGTTTAGAGTTTAAACATTAGGGTTTAGGGTTTAGGGTTAGGGTTTTATTTATTTTATTTTTATTTTTTTAAATTAAGTAGACTCGTAGGTTTTGGTTTATTTATTTTATTTTAGGTTTTTTATTTTAATTTTTTTTATGTTTAGGTTTAGATTTAAGTTTATTTTTTAGTTTAGTTATATTTTTATTAGGGTTTATTTTATGGTTTATTTTTTTAGCTTCTATTTTATTTTATTTTAGGATTATTGTAGGTTTATTTTATTTTTATTTTACATTTAATTTTTATTTTATTTAGGTTTTTATTCTTAGGTTTAATTTATTTTTTAGTTTAGTTTGCATTTTTATTTATTTTATTTTTAGGTTTAGGTTTTAATGTATGTTTTATTTTTAGATTTTATTTAGTTTAGGTTTAGGTTTTTAGGGTTTAGGGTTTAAGGTTTAGTGATTAGGGTTTATGGTTTAGGGTTTTAGGGTTTAAGGTTTTAGGGTTTAGGGTTTAGGGTTAGGGTTTAGGGTTTAGAGTTTAGGGTTTAGTGTTTAGGTTTTAGGTTTAGGGTTTTAGGTTTAGGGTTTAGGGTTTAGGTTTAGTGTTTTTTAAGGTTTAAGGTTTAGGCTTTATTTTCTAGGTTTTAGGGTTTTAGGTTTTAGTTGGTTTAGGTTTAGTGTTTAGGTTTAGGTTTATTTGGGTTTAGAGTTTAGGGTTAGGGTTAGGGTTTAGGGTTTAGGGTTTAGGCTTTAGGGTTTTTTAGGGCCTAGGGTTTACAATTTAGCGTTTAGGGTTTAGGGTTGTAGATTATAGGTTTAGGGTTAGTTTTAGGGTTGGGGTTTTTTTAATTTTTATTATTATTTATTATATTTACTTTTTTTTGAATTAAATAAACTAGTAGGTTTAGATTTATTTAGTTTACTTTTTATTTATTTTAGTTGATTTTATTTTTATCTTTATTTAGCTTTATTTTTATTTAATTTCTTTTATTTATTTTATAATAATTCATTTTATTTTTGGTTTATTTATTTTAGTTTTCTTTTTAGGATTAAATTTAGGTTTTGGTTTATTTTTTAGTTTAGTTTATTTTATTTAATTTTTTTTTTTTAGGTTTAGGTTTATTTTTATTTTAGGTTTAGGTTTTTATTTTAGTTTTTTAGGTTCAAGTTTTAGGTTTTTATTTTTTAGGTTCAAGTTTTATGTTTTAGGTTTACTTATTTAGTTTAGGTTTACATTTATTTTTAGTTTATTTTATTTTATTTAGTTTAGGTTTAGGTTTAGGTTTAGGTTTTTTTATTTGAGTTTAGTTTATTTTAGAGTTAGTATAGGTTTATTTTTTTTTTTTTTTAGGTTTTAATTTTACTTTTAGTTTAGGGTTTATGTTTGATTTTTTATTTATTTTTATGTTCTATTTTTAGGTTTTTATTTTAGGTTTATTTTTAGGTTTTATTTTTTATTTTAGGTTTAAGTTGAGGTTTTATTTATTTGATTAAGTTTATATTAGTTTAGGTTTAGGTAATTTTTTTCATTTTATGTTTAGCTTTTTTTTAGTTTAGGGCTTAGGTTTTGTTTTTTTATTTATTTTTAGGTTTATTATTTAGGTTTAGGTTTTTATTTAGTTTTTATTTTATTTTATTTGAGGTTTATTTTATTTTTATTTTAGGTTTATTTTTATATTATTTAGGTTTTTATTTTTTTAGTTTAGTTTAGGTTATTTTATTCTTATTTTATTTTAATTTTTATTATTTATTTATTATTTAGGTTTAAGTTTATGTTTTAGTTTATGTTTTTATTTTAGTTTATTTTTTATTTTATTTTAGTTTAGATTTTATTTATTTATCTTATTTTTAGTATTTATTTTGTTTAGGTTTAAGTTTTTAGCTTTTTGGGGTTTAGGGTTTAGGGTTAGTTAAGGGTTTAGGGTTTAGGGTTTAGGAAATGTGGTTTAGGGTTTGGGGTTTAGGGTTTAGGGTTTAGGGTTTTAGGGTTTTAGGTTTTAGGGTCTAGGGTTTAGGGTTTAGGGCTTTTAGGGTTTAAGGTTCAGAGTTTAGGGTTTATGGTTTAGTTGTTAGGTTTAGGGTTCAAGTTTAGGGTTTAGAGTTTAGGGTTTTTGGTTTTTTTAACAGAGAACAAATTCAGATTCAACATTTCTTATTTCACTTATTTAGTTTATTTAGTTTATTTAATTTATGTTTTCTTTATTTTAGTTTATTCTTTTTTTATTTTAATTTAGGTTTTTTCTATTTTTATTTAGTTTAGTTTATTTATTTTATGTTTTTTATTTTAATTTATTTTTGTAGGTGTAAGTTTAGGTTAAGGTTTATTCTTTAGCTGAGTTTTATTTTTATTTTATTTTTTTAGTTTAGGTTTTATTTTTTATTTTTAGGATTAGGTTTAGGTTTTTTTTTTCCTTAGGTTTAGGTTTTAAGTTTTTATTTTAGGTTCATTTTTAAGTTTTATTTTTTAGTTTAGGTTTAGGTTTATTTTTAGTTTAGTTTATTTTATTTTAATTAGTTTAGGTGTAGGTTTAGGTTTAGGTTTAGGTTTTAATTATTTTAGTTTAGGTTTAAGTTTAGTATATTTTATTTATTTTATTTTTATTTTAGGTTTATTTTTTTATTTTAGGGTTTAAGTTTTATTTTTTTATTTATTATTTAGGATTTCTTTTAAGGTTTATTTTTAGGTTTAGGTTTTTATTTAGTTTTTATTTTATTTTAATTTAGGTTAATTGTAGGTTTATTTTATTTTTATTTTTATTTTCGTTTAATTTTTATTTTATTTAGGTTTTTTATTCTTACGTTTAATTTATTTTTTAGTTTAGTTTGCATTTTTATTTCTTTTAATTTTAGGTTGAGGTCTTAATTTAGGTTTTTTATTTATTTTATTTCTAGATTTTATTTAGTTTAGGTTTAGGTTTTTAGGTTTTAGGGTTTATGGTTTAGCATTTTAGGGTTTAAGGTTTTAGGGTTTAAGTTCTTAGGGTTAGGGTTTAGGGTTTAGAGGTTAGGGTTTAGTATTTTGGTTAGGGTTTAGGGTTTTTAGGGTTTAGGGTTTAGTGTTAGCTTAAGGTTTAAGTTTATTTAGGCTTTAGGCTATAGGCGTTAGGGTTTTTAGGGCTTTTGGTTTAGGGTTAGTTTAGGGTTTTATTTTTATGGTTTGAGGGTTTAGAGTTTTGGGTTTAGAGTTTAGGGTTAGGGTTAGGGTTTAGGTTTTAGGGTTTAGGGTTTTGTAGGGTCTAGGGTTTACGATTTAGAGTTTAGGGTTTAGGGTTTAGGGTTTATGGTTGTAGATTGTAGGGTTAATTCTAGGGTTTAGGTTTTAGGGTTAGGGTTTTTATTTTTTTTATTTTTTTTTAAATTAGGTAAACAGGTAGGTTTTGATTTATTGAGTTTATTTTTTATTTATATTTGTTGATTTTATTTTTATCTTTATTTAGCTTTATTTTTATTTTTATTTAATTTTGTTTATCTATTTTTTTTCAGTTTAGATTTAGGTTTTGGTTTATTTTTTAGTTTAGTTTTATTTTTATTTTATTATTTAGGTTTTAAGTTTTATTTTTTATTCTTAGGTTTAGGTTTAGGTTTTTATTTTATTTTTTTAGATTTAGCTTTTAGGTTTTAATTTTAGGTTTAATTTTTTAGTTTAGTTTTATGTTATTTTTAGTTTATTTTATTTTATTTATTTTAGGTTTAGATTTAGGTTTTTTTATTTGAGTTTAGTTTATTTTAGTGTTAGTATAGGTTTATTTTATTTTTATTTTTGGTTTTAATTGTATTTTTAGTTTAGGGTTTAGGTTTTATTTTTTATTTATTTTTAGGTTTCTTGTTTAGGTTTAGGTTTTTATTTAGTTTTAATATTATTTTATTTTTTGATTTATTTTATTTTTATATTAGGTATACTTTTTATTTTATTTAGGTTTTTTATTTTTAGTTTAGTTTAGGTTTTTATTTATTTTATTTTAGTTTAGTTTTTAGTTATTATTTTGTTTTATTTTTAGATTTAGGTTTAAATTTAGGTTTAGGTTTGGGTTTAGGGTTTAGTTTTTTTTTATTACTTTATTTTTTTATTTTATTTTTGTTTATGTTTTCTTATTTATTTTATTATTAAGTTTTATGTAGTTTAGGCTTAGGTTTTTAGCTTTTTAGGGTTTAGGGTTTAGGGTTTGGGGTTTAGGGTTTAAGGTTTGGGGTTTAGGGTTTAGGGCTTAGGGTTGAGCATTTTATTTAGTTTAGGTTTAGGGTTTAGTGTTTAGTGCTTAGGGTTTGGGGTTTAGGGTTTAGGGTTTAGGGCTTTTGTTTTTTTTTTTTTTTATTATTTTGGTTAAGGTTTAGGTTTCAGGGTTTAGGTTTTAGGGATTAAGGTTTTAGGGTTTAGTGTTTAGGGTTTTGGGTTTATTGTTTAGGGTTTTTAGAGTTTAGGGTTTAGGTTTTAGTGTTTAGGTTTTAGGTTTAGGGTTCAAGTTTTAGTTTAGGATTTAGGGTTTAGATTTAGTTTTTTATTTTAGTTTATTTTTTAGGTTAGTTTTTATTTTTTTAGTTTGGTTTTAATTTTATTTTATTTTTTAAGTTTAGGTTTTATTTATTATTTTTAGGTTTAGGTTTAGGTTATTATTTTATTTTTTTAGGTTTAGGTTTTAGGGTTTAATTTTTTTTTACTTTTAAGTTTTATTTTTTAGTTTTGGTTTAGGTTTATTTTTAGTATATTTTATTTTATTTAGATTATGGTTTAGGTTTAGTTTATTTTAGGTTCAGGTTTTACTTATTTTAGTTTTGTTTATTTTGTTTCAGGTTTATGTTTATGTTTATTTTTATTTTAGGTTTAAGTTTTTTTTAGTTTAGGGCTTAGGTTTTATTTTTTTATTTATTTTTAGGTTCTATTTTTAGGTCTATTTTTAGGTTTATGTTTTTATTTAGTTTTTATTTTATTTTATTTTTGGTTTATTTTAGGTTTATTTTATTTTTATTATACGTTTAGGTTTAATTTATTTCTTTTGTTTAGTTTAGGTTTTTATTTATTTTATTATAGTTTTTTTTTTATGTTTAGGTTTAGGTTTTAGTGTAGGATTTTATCTTATTTTATTTTTAGGTTTTATTTAGTTTATGTTTAGGTTTTTATGTTTTTAGAGTTTAGGGTTTAGGGTTTAGGATTTTCAATTTTAGGGTTTAGGGTTTTAGGGTTATGGTTTAGGGTTTAAGCTTTAGGGTTTAGGGCTTTTAGGCTTTAAGGTTTGGGGTTTAGCGTTAGCTTATGGTTTAGGGTTTAAGGTTTATGGTTTAGGCTTTAGGGTTTAAGGTTTTTTGGGTTTAGGGTTAGTTTAGGGTTTAGTGTTAGTTTAGGGTTTAGCGTTTAGAATTTTAATGTTTAGGATTTAGGGTTTAGGGTTAGGGTTAGAGTTTAGGGTTTAGGGTTTATGGTTTTTTTAGGGTTTAGGATTTTTTAGGGTTTAAGGTTTAAGGTTTAGGGCTTTTTGGGATTTGGGTTTATGGTTTAGGGTTGAAGATTTTAACGTTTTGGGTTTAGGGTTTATGGTTGTAGGTTTAAGGTTTAGAGTTTAGGGTTTATGGTAAGTTTTAGGGTTTAGGGTTAGGGTATTTTTATTATTCATTTATTTTTATTTTTTTAAATTAAGTAAATTGTATGGTTTAAGCTTATTTAGTTTTTTATTTATTTATTTTATTTTATTATATTTTTCATTTTTTTTTAGATTTATTTTTATTTTTATTTAGTTTAGTTTATTTATTTTAGTTTATTTTTTGGGTTTAGTTTTTTTTTTTAATTTTTAGGTTTAGGTTTAGGTTTTTTTTTTAAGTTATTTTTAGGATTTATTTTTTTAGTTTAGGTTTAGTTTTTTTTTAATTTAATTTATTTTATTTAGTTCAGGTTTAGGGTTAGGTTTAGGTTTTATTTTAATTATTATTTTTAGTTTAGAGTTTATGTTTTATTTTTTATTTATTTTTTGGTTTTATTTTTAGCTTTATTGTTTAGTTTAGGTTTTTATTTAGTTTTTATTATATTTTATTTTACTTTTATTTTATTTTTATTTTAGGTTTTGTTTTTTTTATTTAGGTTTCTTATTTTTTTATTTTAGTTTAGGTTTTTATTCATTTTATTTTTGTTTAGTTTTATTTTTTTATTTTATTTTCTTTTTAGGTTTAGGTTTAGGATTATGTTTTTTATTTTATTTTCTTTTTATTTAGGTTTTCTTTTTCACTACCATTTAGGTAGTGATGCAAAAGTGGAGGGTTGCGTTAGGTAGTGATAAAATTTGTCGAAATAATCATGACATGAATCCTTTAAATCATTGTGTTATCTTAGTAGGCGTTATAGTTGAATCTTGAAAAATGTCATTAGGTGGTGTTAAATAAGCAAGGGTTTATATGGATGCAAAGTTAGTCCATGAAACTAGAATTAGGTTAGGATCTTGGAATATAGGTACTCTTAGGGTAAATTAATGGAATTAATAGATATTATGGTTCATAGAAAGATAAATATTTTATGTGTTCAAGAAACTAAATGGGTTGGTGAGAAGGCCAAGGAGATTGATAGTTTAGGTTTTAAACTTTGGTATTGTAAAAGTCAAACTTCAAATGGTGTAGGTGTGATTATAGATAAAGTTTGAAGGATAATGTTATAAGTATTAATAGATGTGGAGAAGAATTATAGCTTTAAAGATTTATTGATACTAAGATTATCAATGTTATAAGTGTCATGCTCCTCAAGTAGGTTTGGAGGTAAGCTCAAAAGAAAAATTTTGGAATGAATTAGAGGGATTAATACAAAAGATACCTCTTGAAGAGTATTTATTGGGGGAATGGACATGTTGGTAGAGTGGTAGAAGATTTTAAAGTATTCATGGTGGTTATGGATTTGGAGTGACTAATGAAGAAGGTAGGACTATATTAGATTTTAGCTTATGATTTTGTAGTTTAATACTTTATTTAAGAAAAGAGATGAACATATTATTACTTATAAAATGGATCAGGTTATTGATTATTTTTTTGATAAGAAAAATAGATGTTTGATTGTAAAGATTGTAGGTCATTAGTGAAATTTTAAGTACCCAACATCAACTATTAGTTTTAGATTTTAAGATGAAAGGTTGTAAGAGAAAAATAAACTTAATTATTGTCTTAGGATTAGATGGGGACACTTAAAGAACCCAAATAAAAGTATTTTAAGAGCAAGCTACAAAAATTAAAGTTTGGGATGTTCATAAGGAAGCTAACGTTATGTGGGAAAAATATCAAGTGCTATTAAACAAGTTTAAAGATGTGCTTGGCGAATCAAAAGGAAAAGCTTTTTTTTTAATAAGAATAGTTGGTGGTGGAGTCGAGTGTGCAAGAAAAGATAAGAAATATTGTTATAAAACTTGGTTTAGATGTAAAAACTCAAAGAATTGGGAAAGATATAAAATGGCTGTAGAGATTTAAGAAAGCAATATATGATGCAAAAAATTTAGATTTTAGTGATTTATACAATAGATTAGATACCAAAGAAGGTGAATGATGTATGTATAAGTTAGCCAACCAAAGAGATATGAAGTAAAGACATAGTTCAAGTGAGGGTATTAGGATGAAAATAATAAAGTGCTTTTCTTAGAAAAGATATTAAATAGGTGGATGAGGTATTTTAATAAACTTTTCAATGAAGGATATGAAATGATTGATTTTAGCAATTTAATTAACAAAAATAGAGAATTTATTTTTTTATCATCATTAGTAAATTAGTTAGTAGCTTTAGAAAATGAAATGTGGAAATAAGGATAATATTAATAGAAGTGTGGAAATGTTTAGGAGATCAAGGAATTTCTTGGCTTACAAATCTTTTTAATGTTATTTTAAAGACTAAGATGTCGATGAGTGGAGAAAGAGTTTGTTGGTTATATTTAAGAATAAGGTGATGCACAAGAGTGTGCAAATTATAGAGGAATTAAGTTAATGTGTCAAACATTAAAATTATGGGAGAGAGTAATTGAGCATAGGTTTATGTGATCTAGTTTCTCAGAGTTTGGTTTCATGCCAAGTAGATCTATGGATGCTATACATTTATTAGAGGTTTGATGGAGAAGCATAGAGAAATAAAGAAGGATCTACATATGATATTTATTGATTTAGAAAGCTTATGATAAAGTCTCAAGAGATGTTCTTTGGAGAGTTCTAGGGAAAAGTTAATATTGGTTATATTCAAGTCATTAGGATATGTATACTATTTTCACTTGTTTAAACACAAGGAGGATTGACAAAATATTTTCTATTTTTGGATTACATCAAGGATCAACATTAAGCCGGTATTTTTTTTACTTTAGTTATGGATGTTCTTACGAGGCATTTACAAGAAGATGTACCTTGGTATATGCTTTTCTTGATGACATTCTTCTTGTTGATAAAACTAGAGGGAGTCCAACAAAACTTTGAATTATGGTCAACTTTAGAGTCTAAGGTTTTCATTTAAGTAGATCTAAAGAATATATGGAGTGTAATTTTAGTTGTAGAAGTTTTAGTGGTAGTGTTGTGACTTTAGGTGATCAAGTCATTAATAAGAGTGGCGATTTATTTAGGCTCCATTGTTCAAAATGATGGTGAAATAGATGGAGATATTATTAGTAGAATTCAAGTTGGATGGTTAGTGGAGGAATGCAGTATGTGATAGAAAAGTTCCACTTAAACTTAAGGAAAATTTTATAAGATGGTGGTAAGACCTATGACTTATAGTGCGAATGTTGGCCAATAAAAGAAAAAACATAAGACTAAGTTAAAGTTTAGAGATGAGGATGCTGGTGGATGAGTGGCTTTACCCAGAGATAGAATGCAAAATGAGTATGTTAGAAAGTTGGAGTAGCTCATGGTAGATAAGATTAGGAGAGTCACTTTAGATGGTTTGGCCACATAAAGCGTCGGTTTCGATGACCGATTAGGAGAGTAGATGCATTAGATTTTTATGTTAAGAAAGGTAGAGGTAGACCTAAAAGACTTTAGATGTATAAAATGATCTTATACTTGAATTAAATGAGAATTTGACACATAATAGGACACAATGGAGAGAATGATTCATATTTGGATTCTTGTTGTTGTTCTTGTTATTGTTGTTTCATTTATTTTTATTATTTTATTTTATTTTTGTTTAGGTTATTTATTTATTTTTTTAGCTTTTATTTAGTTTAGCTTAATGTTTTGAGCTTATTTGTGTTTAGGGTTTATGATTAGTTGAGGGTTTAGGATTTAGGGTTTGGGATTTAGGGTTTAGGGTTTAGGATTTAGGGTTTAGGGTTTAGATTATAGGTCTTATTGCTTAGGATTTAGGGTATAGGGTATGTTTTTATTTTATTTTTAGCTTTGGTTTTATTTATTTATTTTATTTTTAGGTTTTATTTAATTTAGGTTCAAGTTTTTAGCTATTTAGGGTTTAGGATTTAAGGTTAGTTTAGGGTTTACAATTTATAATTTAGTGTTTGGGGTTTAGGGTTTAGAGTTTAGGGTTTTTTTTTAGGTTTAGGGTTTTGGGTTTAGTGTTTTAGGTTTATTTAGGTTTAGGTTTTAGGGTTTATTTATTTAGTTTTAGGTTTAGATTTATTTTTTTAGGTTTAGGTTTAGTTTAGTTATGTTTAGGTTTAGGTTTAGGGTTTTAGGGTTTAGTTTAATTTTTTAAGGTTTAGGGTTTAGATTTAGTGTTTAGGCTTTAAGGTTTAGGGTTTTAGGGTTTAAGGTTACAGGTTTATATTTTTTTAGTTTAGGTTTAGGGTTTAGGTTTAATTTAGGGTTTAGTTTATAGTTTAGGTTTTTTTAAACTTTAGGTTTAAGGTTTTAGGTTTAGGGTTTAGGGTTTAGGGTTAGAATTAGGGTTTAGGGTTTAGGATTTAGGGCTGTAGGTTTAGGCTTTAGGATTGGTTTTAGGGTTTATGGTTTAGGGTTTACGATTTAGGATTTATTATTTATTAACTTTATTGAATTTATTATTTATTTTTTTAGTTTTTTTTAATTCAGTTTATTTTTTATTTTTATTTAGTTCAGTTTATCTATATTAGGTTTATTTTTTGTAGTTTAGGTTTTTTATTTTAGTTTATTTTTTAGGTTTAGATTTAGGCTAATGTTTATTTTTTAGGTTAATTTTATTTTTATTTTACTTTTTAGGTTTAAGTTTTATTTTTTATTTTTTGGTTTAGGTTGAGGTTTTTATTTTATTTTCTTAGGTTTAGGTTTTAGGTTTTTATTTTAGGTTTATTTTTAGGTTTTTTTAGTTTAGGTTTAGGTTTATTTTTATTCTATTTTATTTAGTTTAGGGTTTAGGTTTAGTTTATTTTAGGTTTAGGTTTAGGTTTTATTTATTTAGTTTAGTTTTCTTTTTATTTATTTTTAGGATTTATTTTTTATTTATTTTTTAGGTTTAGGTTTTTATTTAGTTTTTATTTTAATTTTATTTTAGGTTTATTTTATTTTTATTTTACATTAACTTTTATTTTATTTAGGTTTTTTATTTTTTGGTTTATTTTTTTTTTAAGTTTAGTTTAGGTTTTCATTTATTTTATTTTAGTTTAGTTCTTATTTTTTATTTTATTTTCTTTTTAAGTTTAGGTATAGGTTCAGGTTTAAGTTTAAGTTTTACTTTAGGTTTTTATTTTATTTTTTTATTTTATTTTGATTTAGGTTTCTTTATTTATTTTATTTTTTGGTTTAATTTAGTTTAGGTTTAGGTTTTTAACTTTTTTAGGGTTTAGGGTTCAGGGTTTAGGGTTTGGGGCTTAAGGTTTAGGGTTTAGGGTTTAGAGTTTAGTGTTTAGGGTTTAGGGTTTAGGGTTTTGAGTTTATGTTTTAGGGTTTAGGTTTTAGGGTTTTAAAGTTTAGGGTTTAGGGTTTAGGGTTTAGAATTTAGTATTTTTAGGGTTTAGGGTTTAGTGTTTAGGGTTTAGGGTTTAGGTTTTAGGTCTAGGGTACTTGTTTTAGTTTAGTGTTTAGGATTTTTGGTTCTTTTTTTAGAGTTATTTTTATATCTTCTTTTCAATTTCATCCACATAACACACCAAGTTTTCTAAGACACAAGCAATGACATAGATATGAGTAGAGCAAATCAAAATAGATAATTAGAGCCATCTCACTTGTTCCATAAGTGATATAGTCGATTAGTTTATTTCTCAAGTTCCCATTAGAACCACTTTATGATCCACCATCATGTTTGATCTCTTTACCATACCATGGCTAGGTCCATCGTTTTATGACCTCCACTACTCCACCACCACCTCTTTCCAAATTACCACCACTACAATAGGTTTATCTTGCTCCACTTTGATCTAGGCTGAGCTTGCTTGATAGTGATGTTCCTACCGTTAAGGTTCTACCCATTCTTAAGGTTTAGGCTTAGGTCTATTAAGTTTTAAGGTTTAAGTTTATTTTTTAATTTATTTAGTTACTTTAGGTATAGGTTTAGGGTTTGGGCTTTGGGGTTTAGGGTTTAGGGTTTAATGTTTAGGGTATAGGGTTTTATAGATTATGCTTTTAGGGTTTAGGGTTTCAGGTTTAGGATTTTATATGGTTTAGGGTTTAGGGTTTAAGGTTGTAGGTTTAGGGTTTAAGGTTTAGGGTTTAGAGTTTAGGATTTAGGGTTTATGGATTTTCTTTAAAATTTAGTAAACCTAGTAAGTTTAGGTTTATTTAGTTTATTTTTTATTTAGGATTTTTATTTTAGTTTATTTTTTAGGTTTAGGTTTATTTTTTTAGTTTAGTTTTATTTTTATTTTATTTTATAGATTTAGGTTTTATTTTTAATTTTTATTTTATCTTTTTAGGTTTAGGTTTTAGTTTTCATTTTAGGTTTATTTTTAGGTTTTTTATTTTTTTAGTTTAGTTTAGGTTTAGGTTTGTTTATTTTAGTTAAATTTAATTTAGTTTAGGTTTGGTCTATTTTATTTTGATTAATTTATTTTTTTATTTTAGGTTTAGGTTTCATTTAATTTTATTTAATTTTATTTTAGGTTTATTTTATTTTTTATTTTCGTTTAGTTTTTATTTTATTTAGATTTTATTCATAAGTTTATTTTATTTTTAGTTTAGTTTAGGTTTATATATATATATATATATATATATATATATATATATATATATATATATATATATTTAGTTTATTTATTTTATTTTTATTCTTTTTAGGTTTTAGTTTAGGTTTTATTTTATTTATTATTTTATTTTATTGAGTTTAGGTTTTTATTTATTTTATTTTAGGTTTATTTAGTTTTTTTAGGTTTAGTTTTTTTTAGGTTTTAGGTTTTAGGGTTTAAGGTCTAAGGTTTAGGGCTTTAGGGCTTAGGGTTTCAGGGTTTAAAGTTTAGGGTTAAGGTTTTGGGTTTTAGGTTTAGGGTTTAGTGTTTAGTCTTTAGGGTTTACGATTTTTAGGTTTTATGGTTTAGGGTTTAAAGTTTAGAGTTAGGTTAGGTTTTAGGGTTAATTTAGGGTTTAGGGTTTAGGTTTTAGGGTTTTTATTATTTAGGATTTAGGGTTTAGGGTTAATTTCTAGTTTAGGGTTTATGGATTAGTGTTTAGGGTTTTAGGGTTTAAGTTTTAGGGTTTTTATTATTTAGGATTTAGGTTTGGTTAATTTGGTTTAGGAGTTTATGGATTAGTGTTTAATTTTAGGTTTAGGTTTAGTTATAGTTAAAATTATAGTTTAGTTTTAGGTTTTAGATTTAGGGTTTTGGGTTTTGTGTTTAAGGTTTAAGACTTTTTAAGGTTTAGGGTTCAGGGTTTAAGTTTAGTGTTTAGGGTTTCAAGTTTGTTTTAAGGTTTAGGGTTTAAGGTTACGTTTTAGGGTTTAGGGTTTTGTGTTTAAGGTTTAAGGCTTTTTAAGGTTTAGGGTTCAGGGTTTAAGTTTAGGGTTTAGGGTTTCAGGTTTGTTTTAAGGTTTAGGGTTTAAGGTTTACGTTTAGGGTTTAGGGTTTAGGGTTTAGGGTTTATGTTTTAGGGTTTAAGTTTTAGGGTTTAGGGTTTAGGTTTTATGGTTTAGGGTTTAGGGTTTAGGTTTTATATGTTTTCTTTATTTAGTTTATATATTTATTTAGATTTTTTATTTTTTTATTTTTTATTTAGTTTATTTATTTAGGATTTTTAGGTTTTATTTTAGTTTATTTTTTTTAGGTTTAGGTTTATGTTTATTTTTTTATTTTGTTTTATTTTAATTTTATTTTTTAAGTTTAAGTTTTATTTTTTATTTTTAGGTTTAGGTAGGATTTTATTTTTTATTATTTAGGTTTAAGTTTTAGGTTTATTTTTTTAGGTTTGTTTAAAGTTTAGGTTTAGGTTTATTTTTAGTTTATTTTATTTTATTTAGTTTAGGGTTTAAGTTTAGTTTATTTTAGGTTTAAGTTTAGGTTTTATTTATTTTAGTTTAGTTTATTTTAGGTTTAGGGTTTTTTTTTAGTTTAAGGTTTAGGTTTTATTTTTTATTTATTTTTAGGTTTATTTAATAGGTTTAAGTGTTTATTTAGTTTTTTATTTTATTTTTTTATTTTAGTTTAGTTTATTTTATTTAGATTTATTTTATTTGTTAGTTTAGTTTAGGTTTTTATTTATTTTATTTTAGTTTAGTTTAAGTTTAGGTTTTTAGGTTTTAGGGTTAAGGGTTTAAGGTTTAAGGCTTAGGGTTTAGGGTTTGGGGTTTAGGGTTTAGGGTTTAGGGTTTAGGGTGTAGGGTGTAGGGTTTGGGGTTTAGGGTTTAGGGTTTAGGGTTGTATGTTTGGGTTCAAGTTTTAGTTTAAGGTTTAGGGTTTTTGGTTTTTTTTTTAAAATGGAGAACAAATTGATTCAACATTCTTCTTTTGATTTCATCAAGTAACAAACCGAAGTGAGGTAATCAAATGACCTCCTTAGGGTTAGCTAAAACCTCATATTCTGGATGTCTATATACCCATTACCATTCAATCTTATCAACACATGAATAGAGAGAAAACATTCATACCCTTAAGCTATAAGCACATGCATTTCTTTTGTATTTATTACTAGCATTATAACACATAATTATTCATTTATCAGCTTTTGAAAAAATGCATTTGGATTTAATAGTGATAGTAGCTATGCATATATTAAATTAAGTGAACACATGCAAGCTTACATAAAGGAAATCCATTTTATTTTACTTGATTTTGAAAAGATGTATGCAAGGATTCAAATGACATGCCAAATTTAACATGATTGGAAAGAGAATAATCAAATATAAGCATGTGATTCATTTAACCAACTAGTTCTTAAAGATAATCAAATAAATTAAGATTATTTAAAGAAAACCAAAGCTTCTTTATTAATTAAGTTTTGGATTTGATTTGATTTAAAGAGGAGAAGAGAAATCATCACTTGTTGTTTTAAACCCATTCCCAGATTAGTGATTTGATTTAATTTAAGGAAATGTAATTAAGTTGATTTTATGGGTTAATTAAGTTGAACCTTTAATTAGATGAATTAATTACCCTTACCATGTCACCTTAAAGTAATTAATTTTAATTATGAGCCAACATGATATGCATGGAAAGTAAACTTGCAATGATCCTATGAAATAAAAGCGCTTAATGCAATTGGCTCATGATTAATAGTTAGTAATTAATTGACTTAATTACTCTTATGGTTTTCCCACATGTGGACTAACCATAATTTCATTAAACTCCTTTAGGCTATTAAACACCTAAAGATCATGATTTAATTAATTAAGCTCCCTTGATTATGAATTCAGTTTGATTAAGTGATTTAATTAATTATTTAAATATTAATTAATTTCATTTTAAAAAGGGTGAAATGAGCTTAGGGAAAGGGGTCCAAACCCTATTCCTTAGTTCACTTACTATTGAACAATGATTAATAAATTTAATTAACCAAATTATTACTACTAATCGGATTAATTAATCATTAATTAACTTAAAATAGTAGTTAAGGTTTAATTAGTCAATTTTCCTATTTAAGTGAGTAATAAATCACATCCAAAGCATGGGAGGTAGAGGTCAACCCATTAAATTAACCTACAAAATTTGAGATTAATTGCTCAAGTAATTAAACAGTAATTAAGTTAATAAAATTTGTAATTAAACTTTAATTAAACCTTAATTACTATTCAAAATTAGTTTAAATCATTTTTAATTAATTCTCCTCTGAAATACCTTTAAAATGAGTATTTGTTTGCATTTGTTTCTTTCTCTATGCTTTTTTATGATTTTTTGATGTTTCAACCATTAAAAATGATTACTTAAGCCAAATCTTATTTGCTCCACGTAGTGCACTAACGTGGCACGCTTTCCACGTGGCATCGTGGGATTGGCTACTTAAAACTTATTCAACTCAGCACCTACATGGCGACGGAGGACGAGCTTTCTCGTCCACCATCCGATCTAAGATCGAATGGCTATAATTAATCCCACAGCTTAATAGGATTAAATTGGATCAATTCCTTGACGTTCACTCAGAATTGATGATTTGGAGCTCTACTTTAATCGAAGCCCCACCTCTAATGTTCAGAAAGCTTGGGAGATGATTCGTTCTTGCTCGACGAGGCCTAGGGAAGGTTCATGCAAAGTTAATTTAAGTTTGATGGAGAAATTGGAAAGTTAGGTCAAAAATGGGATTGTTCTATTTCAAGAAGGACAAGAATGGCATTTTTTGATAGAGGAATGAGCTTAGGAGCTTAGGAGATGGCTCTAGCAGCTCATCTTGGGTAGCTAGGGATCTGAATAATAATTTTTGTGTGTGTTTGAGTGGAAACAAGGGGGTGTGTATACCCCCATTCATCTTGATTGGATGGTGAAATCAGGTTTGGCTTCTAGTATGTCCGCCATCTCAGTCATGGGTGAGGAGGAGGAGTTGGCTCGGCTTGGTTGGTTGAAGGTGTGGAGGTGGTCCAAGGAGGAATCATGGGTGTCTTATGGGTTTCAAATGCTCCAATGGGGAGGGTGAGGTGATTTCACCTCTTGGGTCATAACCAACCACCCATTAGGTTAGGTTGGGCAGTGTCCTAGGTGCCTAGGTGGACCATTGGGAGAGTACCAAGTGGCCAAGGAATGGAAATGACCACTTAAATGGGTGATTTGTCTCATGTGATGGCATTGACCCAAAGGTAGAATGATCATTTGGCATTAGATTTGATTTTGGGTGAAATGAAAGTGGGTTAGCTCAAATTACAAGTCAATTGGAGTTGATTTGGTTAGGTTTGGCTCAATTTGACTCATTTAGGTCAAATTGGGTTAGGTTGGGTCAAGTTGACCAATTGGTCAAATTAAGTCAAACCAAAGGTTAGGTCAAGTTCATATGATCATTTGGGATGTTTTGGTTCAGTTGGTTTGATTTAGTTTGGCTTAGTTTTGATTTTAGCTCATTTGAATTCATTTGGGCCAAATGGGTTAAGTTGACCAATTTGACCAAATTGGCCAAATTGGATTGGGTTGGGTGTTGGTTTGGGTTTAGTTGACCAATTGAAGATGATTGTAGACTTTGGTTTCAATTAATTTTGAATTGGTTTTGATTTAGGCCAACTTAAACTTTTAGGTCAATTTGGGCTAAGTAGGTCAATTGGGTTCAATTGGGTCCATCATGGCTTTGGTCAAGTTGAATAATCAATTTGGAATGAATTTAAGACATTGGTTGCAATCAATTTGGTTTATATTTTAATTTGACTCAATTTGGTCTTTTAGGTCAATTTGGGTCAACTTGGGTCAAGAGGGACAATTGGGTTTGGTTTGACTCAATTGTAGGTCAAGTCATATTCAAATATTGATTTTGATTTGTTATGAATCATTAGTTTCAAGAGATTTGGCTTAGGATGCAATTTGGCTAGTTTGGGTTCATTTGGGTTAAGGGGTTGACTTGGTAAAATGACCAAGTTGACTTGGTTTGACCCAATTTGTGATAATTGATCAACTAGGGTGATCAGAAATCACGATGGGAGGTTTCGATGTGGTTGGTTCAATCTAAATTGGGTAGGATCAGAACTTAGCTCAGATAGGTCAAATTGGCCACTTTGGTTCAAGTGGACCAATTGGGTTTAGTTGGCTCTACTTGGGTTGAGTTTGATTTAGTTGAGTTTATATATGGATTTGGGATTGATATATAAATTCAATTGAAATTTGGTTGGTTTCAAATGGGTTTTGGTTCATTTGAACATTTCAAGTCAAAAGGGTTAAGTTTGGTTTGACTTGGGTAGATTTTGGTTTGGCTTGATGATTTTAGATTTCATTTATATTTGTAAATATGATTGAAGGTATGATTGTTTCATGAGAAAATCAATTGAATTTGGGTTTTGTAATGAAGAAATTTGGCTAAGTCCGTGGAGTTAGGTCATGTGGCTTAGATTGGGATTTTCATTTGGTTTGATTTAGTTTTAATGATTTAAATGTATATTTTATTTAAATTTTTGAAGATGATTAAAAATATGATTAATTTGTGAGAAAATCAATTGAGTTTGACTTAATTTGGATTAAGATTTGGCTAAGTCCATGGGATAGGTCATATGGCTTAGGAAGGATTTTGATTTAATTTGATTTAGTTTTGATTATTTGAATGTAGATTTCATTTATATTTAGGAAGATGATTGAAGATATAAATTTATTATGAGAAAATCAATTGATTTTATATTGATTTGGATTAAGATTTGGCTAAGTCCATGGGATAGGTCATATGGCTTAAGAAGGATTTCAAGTTTGATTTGATCATGTGCTTTAATCATTTGGTTTTGGAATTTGGGTTTGGATTTGAATTTGATGATGTTTGAATTGAACTTGAGGTTAGGTTTTAGAAGGAGAACATGGATTTGATTTGGGTTGTAGGGTAGGTGGATTATCCTAATCCCTGAGGCATAACCTAATCCTACGGTTAACCTTTGTAGGTCTTTAGGCTTAAGTTAAATGTTTACCTAATTGTTGGAAGTATCTTATGACTAAGGAAGTCTTAGTGCTTAGAAGACTCTTAAGTCTAAGATGGGAAGATTGAATCGACACTCCAAAAGTGAGGTCAACAGGCCTTAGGCTCCATAGTGTTGCCCTTGGAGATAGATGATTGGAAGACCAAAGCCAAGTTTCACATTATAGACTCGGATACATCTTTCAACGCTTTGCTCAAGAGACCATGGATACATGAGAATAACATAGTTCCATCCTCTCTACATCAGTGTATGAAGTTTGTGAGAGGTGGGATTTTCTACTGTGTCAAAAGAGATCTCAAGTCATTTACAGTTCATGAGGTCGTATATATGAGGATCGACTTACTACCTCCATCAAAGTCAACAAGTCTATTCTATGACTTGGCCAAAGTTTAAAATAAAAGAAAAGAAAAAAAAGAAAAGGAAAGAAAAAGAAAAAGAAAAGAAAAAAGAAAATGAAAAAAATAAGATAAAGGGGCGAAAATAGGCTTGGAGGAGGAAGTGGAGCGACATTAGATTCCACCCATAGTTCATTACTCCATTTGAACATATGGGTAGATGACCTAACCTCCACCGGTAGAGGAAGAGGCCTTGAGGCGGTCAGGGTGAAAAACCTCCTTGGGCCACCCAATAGATATATCCCAGCTACCAAGAGTACACCTGCTATCCTTATAAACTTAGAATCTAGTTCATAGGATGAGTCTTATATTGTTAACACACCAGCCAGCTCTTCTCAGTTGTAGATTCCCTTGGAGGTAATACATGAGCTAAATAGCGATGAAGACTGGGCTCTAAAGCAAAGCATAAGTGTATCCAAGTCTATATGTGAAATAGTTAGACAATAGTTGGGAACCTTAGCTCTAACCCCACTTTCCTCTTAAAAAGATGAGGGTTTGGTAGTTAAGGAAGCCCTTAAGTCATCCATAAGTGTGAAGACACAGAGGTTCTTTCTGGGAGCATCATCCTCAAGTCAAGTAGTTCATGTAGAACTTGAGGATGATTCATATAAAGATTTAATAGAATTACCTTTTGATTAATACTTTCCTTGTGTTCATTATTCAGCAAAAAAATGTTAATACTACATACTTAGTCAAAGAACAAGTCAAACTACTTTGAAAGAATATAGAAGAATAAATGCAAAAGTTCTCAATCAAGACCAGAACTAGGATTCGGTACAGTAGGTCTAGTCAATGATGATGATTACTGCTTAGTCATCACCAATCACTTGGAATCTAAAAGGTTCTTTTCAATTCACATTAACTCATATAAAGAGCTATGCTTAGAAACTTCAGATGATCCAGATGATTTTGAAGTCAGAAATGCACCACCAAAGTTTGAAGAAGAGATCAAGTCAACCACCGACGAGCTCAAGAAAATTAACATGGAAGCTAAAGAAGATCCACACTCGACATACATCAATTCTTTGTTGAATGAAATTAAAACCAATAACTTAGTTAGGCTATTGACTGAGTTTAAGGACTACTTTGCATGGATTAATGAAGAGATGCCTGGATTGGCTCCTGACGTAGCAATCCATAAACGATCAATAGAGCCTACTACTAATCATATCAAGGAAACTCCTAAATTCATGCGATTAGACATAAATCAATAGGTCATTTATGAAGTCAAAAAATTGATCAATGCTGGCTTTATCTAAGAAGAAAAACACCCTACCTGGTTAGCCAACATCATCCAGTTAAGAAAAAGAATGGCCAAATTCACATATGCTTCAATTTTAGGGATTTAAATAAGGCATGTCCAAAAGACAAATTACTACTACCAATTCTGGAGCTGATGGTGGACATTGCCTCATCTTATTTAGTCTTCTCTTTCATGGATGGCTCATCTAGACTCAACCAAATAAAGATGGCCCATGAAGATGAAAGAAACACTGCTTTTAGAACCCTCGATCAAAATCTATTGTGTTAAGGTCATGCCTTTCAGTCTTAAAAATGTTGGTGCTACATACCAGCGGGCTATGACTCGAATCTTTGATGAACTTATTCATCATTTAGTCGAGTGCTATGTTGATGATCTCGTGGTCAAAAGTACAAAAAAGGAAGGCCATCTCTTTGAGTTAAGAGTAGTTTTCGAACAATTTAAATAATTTAACCTCAAAATCAACCTCTTGAAGTGTGTATTCAGAGTAGCTTCAGTGAAATTCCTTGGGTTTGTTATCCAATACTAGGGAATTGAAATCTATTTGAAGAAGATCAAGGTGATATTAGAAATGCTACCCCCTAAAAGGTTAACTCAACTCAAATCATTCCAAGGGCAGTTGGAGTATCTAGGATGCTTTATATCCAACTTATCGAGAAGATGTTAGCAATTCTCAACACTTATCAAAAAGGATGCCAAGTTTAAGTGGGATGATAAGGGTGAGCATGCCTTTGAAGACATCAAGCATTACCTGATGACGTCGCTAGTTCTAGCAGCCCCTATCTCATGCAAGCCACTCATTCTTTACACTGTTGTGTTAGATGACTCCCTTGGTGCTTTATTGTCCCAAGCCAATGATGAAGGGAAGGAAAATGCACTCTACTACCTTAGTCATCGTCTAATCCTTACTGAGGTTAATTATCCACCCATTGAGAAGCATTGCCTATCTTTAATCTTTGCATCCCAAAAGCTGCAACAATACATACTTTCTCATAAGGTGAACTCAATCTCTAGGATCAATCCACTACAATATCTCATGTCATGACTAACGCTATCCGGACAGTTAGCTTGACGGTCCATAATCTTCCACAGTTTGACATTTTTTTGGTGCCCCTCCATGCGATGAAATGACAAGCGAAAGCGGATTTCTTAGTAACACACTAACTTCCTACTGACTCTCCAATTAATGATGATCTCCCTGATGAACAAGTCATGAACTTAGGGGATACTAACATTTTCCATTGGGAGATGTACTTTGATGGTGCAAATTCCTCTCAAAGAGGAGAAGAATCACAATCTTCTATTCCAAGAAAGGCGGGGGTTGGTTCTCTTAACTATAGACCCTAATGTGAAGAGATTCTCATATCATATGTCCAGTCCTTACATCAACAATGAAGCTAAATATGAGGCTCTGATTGCCAGTCTAGAGTTAGCCATTACTCTAAGCATCCATAACATCAACATCATTTGGGATTCTCAGCTAGTTATCAACCAAATCATTGGTTCCTATAAGGTTATAAAGCTCAAGCTCCATCACTACCATAAGTACACCATGGAGTAATTGGCCCAAATCCCATAGGTTATCATTTATAAGATTCTTTAAGGAGAGAACGACGTAGCATATGCTTTAGCCAAGCTTGCCAAGGAGTTGACATGTCCGAAGGATGAGTCCATATCCATAAAAGCCTAGAATAGACAAGTCTTATCCCTTATTAATATTGAACTCATCAAAAAGTACTCTCTTGAAGGGGAGGTTGCCATTGCCAAGAAGGATGCAGAGTTAGTTTAGAAGCAACCATTCATGAATTATCTAAATATAGGAAAACTATATCAAGAGAACTCCGAAGCCCATTAGATGAAGCAGATAGAAATTTTCTATGCTCTTGTGGATGGTGTCTTGTACCGATGGTCTTTCAATAGTATGTGGATACGTTGTTTAGACAAGTACGAAGCACATATGATCTTGACCAAGGTACACTCAGGATTATGTGGAGCCAACCAATCTGGTCTGAAGATGAAATCCAAGAACAAGATATTAGGATAATACTGGCCATTAATGATCAAAGATTGCATGGATACGGCTAGGTGATGCCACCAATGTCAAATACCTGGCGTGGTCCTACACCAACCACCCAACATTCTACATCCAACATTGGCCTCAAGGCCATTCGAATGTTGGGGTACGGACATAGTGGGTTCGATTGATCCTCCTTCTTCCAGGGGTCATCAGTTCATCTTAGCTGCTACTGACTACTTTTCCAAATGGGCAAAGGCGATTTCACTCAGAGAGGTCACAACTTAGCATGTGCTACTATTTTTTAGTAACCATATCATATATAGGTTCAGAGTGCCTCGATAAATTATATCTAATAATGGTACTGCATTCATGAGCACCGAGATCAACAATTTTGCCCAGAGTCATAGAATAGATTGGAGATATTCTGCAATCAACTACCTGAGGGTAAAGGGCTTAGCAGAAGCCTTCAACAAAACTCTCATCCGAATGCTAAAGAATATAAATGATAATAATAAGCGAGAGTGACATTAGTAGTTAGTTCAAGCCTTGTTGGCCTACCACACCACATATAGAACTCCAACTTAGTCTACTCCTTTCTCCTTAGTGTATGAGTTCGAAGTCATTGTACCATTAGAAGTCCAACTCCCATCACTAAGGATAGCTATGGGTAGTAAGATAAAAATAAAGGAGAACACCAAGTTGCGATTAGAAGAGCTTGAAGGTTTGCAGGAGGGACGCATGTGGGCATGCCAAAACCTCAAGTTATACAAAGCTAAAATGATTCAAGCTCGTAATAAGTTGGTCTATCCTAGAGCTTTTCAAGTATGAGAGCTTATTTTAGTTCTGATGAGATAGATTGTTGCCCGTCATAATATGGGAGGCAAGTTTAAACCCACTTTGGAAGGCCCTTTTTCCATAAAGAAGGCCTACCAAGGAGGATCTTATCAGCTTATTAATCATAAGGGAGAATGCCCAAATCTTCTAATCAATGGGCTCTACTTAAGGAAATATTATAACTCATGTTTAAAAATAATTATCATCAATGAAAATTCCAATTCAAATTCAATCTCTTCCATGTTGAAAGTATTCTTGTTTACAAATCTGCCACTATGTGTTTAGGGTAGGTGTAAGGAACCCGAGTGGCATTATATCCTTCATCGACACAACACAAACATAAACTACACATAAACATATAAAACAAACACATATCTTTTATCTCGGGCAACTCTAAGTTGAGATAATGCCCCAATGGCACTCACTCAATAACTATTCTAGGTCAGGCTTACATGCTACCTTGCTAGTGTGTTATCGTAGTGGTCTTCTTGGTTTGGAGGATGTAAGTCTGCTACACTTTACTTGCTTGGCCATTTGATACTGATGAATGCATTGTTAGTTTAGTAGGCCGTACTGCGTGGCTAGTAAGCTACCTCATGTTGGCTTCATTTAAGAGGATGTGAGTCTGCTACACTTTCTTCTTAGATTAGCCTTCGTGCATTGACTGGGTTGAGTATATTAGAGGTTTAGGATAACTCCCCTAGCAGCTCCTTCTTTCTGACTACTTCAAGTCAAAGTCTAGTCCTTCTTCGGGGCTCCTCATTTAGTAGTCACTTTAGGTTAGATAGCATCTGTCTCATCGACGACAGACTACCCTGCTGATCAATTTTTCTTGAAAAGTTGTAAGCCTACACACTTTCTTTCCAAGTTGATCGTTACACACCGACGACAACCTTAGGTTGGTTGGTTCTCACTATGTTGACGGATACAACACTCTTGTTAACGGATACACCTTAGGTTTGTTGGTTCTCCCACCTTAGGATACACCACTCATGACAAATGTAAGTCTACTATGCTTTCTCCTTGAGTTGGCCACCGTACACCTATAGGCTTACTTTTCCAGTGCTGAGGTTAATTCTCTAGCAGCACCTCACCTATGGACATTATATTTGGATCATATCCTTTGCGGCCCCATTTAGACACTACCTCAGTTACTATTGAATTGGATAGTTCCCCTTTCCTAGTAACCACCCGTATGGTTGGAGAATCCATCGTATGGATGTGTAGATTCTACATTGGTCCAGTAAATTTGAGATAGGTCAAGGCCTACATAGCCCCTTCTCAGTGTGGTCCTTTGCACACCGATAGTGTCCATACAAACATATAAATAAAATATATATTCACTTGTAGATTAAGTGGACACCCCTAGTGGTACCATTTCCCAAGCAGGTATCCTATCTTTAGGGCAGTGTCAGCAAAACTCCATATAAGAATCGTCTGACTACTCTTGAGTTGATATAAGTCCGCAGCAAAATTCACTCAGTAGCCACCTGTAAGTTGAGTTTGATTTGCTATGCTACCAACAGGTCACCGAGCGGTTATTCCTTACTTTAGGAGATGTAAGTATACTACGCCTTCTCTTTAGAATAGTCGTTACACACCGAAAGGCAACCCCATAGGTTAACTAGCTCTATCCCATGACCAGTAGACTATCCCTTTAGATTTGTAAATCTAAGATAGAATAAGTCTGGTATAGCCCCTTCTCAATGGGTCCATCACACACTGACCCGATCCATAAATTAAATCTATCAAATTTGACCGAACTCACATCCTTAGTGGATATGCCCTAAATTCAAAATCAAGTAAAAGCAAACTAACTATGTCAGATCACATGAAATTAAGATAAAATTAATCCTAACTACTATTGAGTTAGCATAAGTCCCCAATGGCATTAACTCAGTAGTCGCCTTAGGTCAAGTTTGATTATACCTGATCCCCAGTGGACTCGAGCCCATATCTCTAGCTGACTTGCCTCCAAATTAATTAAAAGAAAACAAATTAAAGTCAATTCGATCTTAATCCTTGGTGGATTATTGATTCTTATCCCCAATGGATCTTCTTTCCAAAAATCATATAATCAAATCAAATTCAAATCTTATCCCCTACAGATTTTCTTCTTGCATGCCCTTGACATAGAGCCCTCACATGTCATGTACAATGAATGTATGATCCCTTAAGGTTTATGGTTTAGGCTTTAGGCTTTAGGATTTATGGTTTAAGGTTTTAGGGTTTAGGGTTTAGGGTTAGGTGTTAGGCGTTAGGGTTTTGGTTTTCAGTGTTTAGGGTTTTAGGGTTTAGGGTTTAGGGATAGGGTTTAGGGTTTAGGGTTTAGGGTTTAGTGTTTATGCTTGAGGGTTTAGGGTTTTGAGGGTTTAGGGTTTAGGGTTTAGGCTTTACGGTTTAGGGTTTATGGATAATTTAGGGTTTAGGTTATAGGATTTAGAGTTGTAGGTTTAAGGTTAAAAGTTTAGGGTTTAAGGTTTAGGGTTACTTTTAGGGTTAAGGGTTTAGAATTTAGGGTTTAGAGTTTTTTTAAATTAAGTGAACCGATAGTTTTAGGTTTATTTAGTTTATTTTTTATTTTAGTTTATTTTATTTTTAGTTTAGGTTTATTTATTTTCATTTATTTTTTAGGTTTAAGTTTAAGTTAATGCTTATTTTTTATTTAGTTTTATTTTTATTTTATTTTTAAGGTTTAGGTTTTATTCTTTATTTTTAGATTTTGGTTTAGGGTTTTATTTTTCTTTTTTTTATGTTTAGGTTTTAGCTTTTTATTTTAGGTTTATTTTAATTTTAATTTTTCATTTAGGCTTAGGTTTATTTTTAGTTTATTTTATTTTATTTAGTTTAGGGTTTAGGTTTAGTTTTAGGTTTTATTTATTTTAGTTTAGTTTGTTTTAGTTTAGGTTTAGGTTTATTTTATTTTTTTATTTTAAGTTTATGTTTTTTTTTAGTTTAGGGTTTAGGTTTTATTTTATTAATTATTTTTAGTTTTATTATTTAGGTTTAGGTTTTTATTTTGTTTTTATTTTAGGTTTATTTTATTTTCATTTTACATTTAGTTTTTATTTTATTTAGTTTTTATTTTATTTAGGTTTATTTTATTTAGGTTAGCACACCAGGAAAAACCTCTGAGTCTTCACACTTGTGGATGACTTGGGGCTTCCTTAACTACCAAACCCTCAGCTTTTTGAGAGAAAACTTGGGTTAGAGCTAAGGTTCCCAACTGACGCCTAACTATTTCACATATAGACTTGGATACACTTATGCTTTGCTATGGAGCTCGGTCTTCATTGCTATATAGCTCAAGTGTCACCTTGAAGGGAATCTACTGCTGAGAAGAGCTAGCTGGTGTGCTAACCATATAATACTCATTCACTCTAAATTCTAAGTCTATATGGACAATAGGTGCACTCATTGGCGGGGATCTTCTTTTGGTGGCCAATAATGAGGTTTTCCACCCCTAGGACTGCCTCCAAACTGGCCTCTTTCTCTACCTGATGGAGGTTAGGTCGTCCTACCCATATATTCGAATGGAGTAATGGACTATGGGTGGAATCTAATGTCAAGCTCCACATCCTCCTCGAAGTCTATTTCTATTCCCTTTTATTTTCTTTTTCATTTTCTCTTTTCCTTTCTCTTTTTTTTTTCTTTCTTTTTCTTTTTCTTTTTTGTTTTTTAATTTTTAAACATTGGCCATGTTTGTGAGAATAGACTTGTTGATTTTAAGGGAGGTAGTAAGCCACATCCTCATATATGCCGACCTTGTGAACTGTAAATGGCTTGAGATTTCCTTCAACACAGTAGACGATCTCACCTCTTGTAAACTTCATACACATATATAGAAAGGATGGAACTATATTGTTCTCATGTATCCATGGTCTCCCAACCAAAGCGTTGAAAGATGTATCTGAGTCTATAATGTGAAACTTGGCTTCGGTCTTCTAATCATCTATCTCCAAGGGCAACACTATTTTGGCTAAGGCCTGTTGACCTCACTTTTGGAGTGCAGATTCAATCTTCCCATATTAGACTTAGGAGTCTTCTAGACACTAAGACTTCCCTAGTCATAAGACACTTCTAACAATTAGGTAAACATCTAAACTAAGCCTAAATACTTAGAAGGGTTAACCATAGGATTAGGTTATGCCTTAGGGATTTGGATAATCTAACTACCCTACAACCCAAATCCAATCCATGTTCACCTTCTCAAACCAAACATCAAGTTCAATTCAAACATGAAATTCAAATCCAAATTCAAACCCAAATTCCAAAAACAAATGATTGAAGCCATGATCAAATCTAAACTTGAAACCCTTCCTAAGCCATACAACCTATCCCATGAACTTAGCCTAATCTTAATCCAAATCAATCCAAAATCAATTGATTTTCTCATAATAAATTTATATCTTCAGTTATCTTTCTAAATATAAATCAAATCTATATTCAAATGATCAAAACTAAATCAAACTCAATCAAATCAAATCAAAACCCTTCCTAAGACATATGACCTATCCCATGGACTTAGCCAAATCTTAATCCAAATCAAGTTAAACTCAATTAATTTTTTCACAATCAATCATATTTTCAATAATCTTCATAAATTTAAACGAAATATACATTTAAATCATCAAAACTAAATCAAACCAAATCAAAATCCAAACCTAAGCCACATGACCCAACTCTATTGACTTAGCCAAATTCCTTCATTCCAAAACCCAAATTCAATTGATTTTCTCATGAATGAATCATACCTTCAATAATGTCCATAATTATAAATGAAATTTTAAATCATCAAGCCAAACAAAAATCAACCCAAGTCAAACCCAATGTAACCCTTTTGACTTGAAATGTTCAGATGAACCAAACCCATTTGAACCTATGCCAATTGCAATTGAATTTATATATCAATCCCAAATCCATATATGAACTCAACTAAATCAAACTCAACCCAAAATCAAGCCAACTAAACACGATTGGTACACTTGACCCAAAGTGGAAAATTTGACCAATTTGAGCCAAGTTCTAATCCTACCCAAATTTGGATTGAACCAAACCCATCATAATCATCCATCATGATTGTTGATCACCCTAGGTTGATCAATTGCCACAAATTGGAACAAACCAAGTTAACTTGTTCATTTGACCAAGTCAACCCCTTAGCCCATATGAACCAAACTAGCCAAATTGTAACCTAAACCAAATCCAATGATTCATACCAAATCAAAATAAATATTTGAATATGACTTGGCCTTCAATTGAGTCAAACCAAATCCAATTGTCCATCTTGACCCAGGTTGACCCAAATTGATCTAAAAGACCAAATTGGATCAAATTAAAATATTAGCCAAATTGATTGCAACCAATAGCTCAAGTTCATTCCGAATTGATTTTTGAACTTGACCGAAGCCTTGATTGGACCCAATTGAACCCAATTGACCTACCTACCTCAAATTGACCTAAAGTTTCAAGTTGACCTATATCAAAACCAAATCCAAATTAATTGTAACCAAAGCCTATAATCATCTTCAATTGGTCAACTAAACCCAAACCAACACCCAACCCAAGCCAATTTGGCCAATTTGGTCAAATTAGTCAACTTAACCCATTTGAGCCAAATGAATTCAAATGAGCCAAAATCAAATCTAAGCCAAACTAAACCAAATCAATATAATCAAAAAATTCCAAATGATCATATGAACTTGACCCAACCTTTAGTTTGACCCAATTTGACCAATTGGTCAACCTGACCCAACCTAATCCAATTTGACCTAAATGAGTCAAATTGAGCCAAACCTAACCAAATGAAATCCAATTGACTTGAAATTTGGGCTAACCCACTTTTGGCTCATTTCAAATCTGCCCAAGTCAAATCCAATGCCAAATGATCATTCTACCCTTGGGTCAAGGGCATCACTTGAGACAAATCACCCACGTAAGTGGTCATTTCCACTCCTTGGCCACTTGGTACTCTTCCAATGGTCCACCTAGGCACTTAAGACACTGTCCAACCTGACCTAAGGGGTCATTGGGTCGACCATGACCCACGAAAGGTGAAATAACCTCACACTCCCCTTTGGAGCATTTGAAACCCGTAGGACACCCATGATTCCTCCTTGCCAGCCACATCCACACCTTCAACCAACCAAATGAAGCCAACTCACCTCCTCCCTGCCACCAAGGACTCCCTGAGATGGTCGGATGGCCACTAGAAGCCAAACCTGATCCCACCGTCTGATCAAGATGAAGGGAGGTATACACCTCCTCATTTTCACTCAAACACATGCAAAAATCATTCCTCAGAGCCCTAGCTAACCAAGATGACCTGCTAGAGCCATTCCTTAAGCTCCCAAGCCTATTCCTCGATCGGGAAATGCCATTCCCGTCCATATCGAAATAAGACACTCCCATTTTTGACCTAACTTCCCCATTTCTCCATCAAACTCAAATTAACTTTGTGCGCACCTTCCCTAGGCCTCATCGAGCAAGAACAAATCATCTCCCAAGCTTTCTGAGCATCGAAGGTAGGACTTCAATCAAAGCTGACCTCCAAATCATCAATTAGTGGCCTTCTAAGCAAACATCAAAGAATTGATCCAATTACTTCTCAACAGGGCTTCATCTCCACAAGATGAAGCTTCCTCAATCATTCGAGCCATCGATCTTGATCTCCGATGAGGTATGCATCCAAAACTGATCCTTAGGCAAAAATGGGTTGGTTCCTTTTAAAGAAAACTTGAATCTCATGTGATCTTGACAGTTGGATCCCCTCCGATCGATGTCACGAAGGTGTGGGATCTTTTTGAAGTTGATTTGAGCTCGGGTAAGCTTGGATCAAGTGATCAATGGTGAACAGACTCTATTCTCCCTTACTCTCCTAATGTTAGATCACGCACAGTCTGTTCTGTTTGATCGAAATGTATGATCATGATTAGTTATCCTAGATCGATCTGATTTAATCCTACTAAGCTGTGAAATTAATCATAGCCATCCGATCTTAGATCGAATGGTGGACGAGAAAGCGTGTTTGCCTCCGCCACATGGGCACCGAGTCGGATAAGTTTTAAGTAGCTAATCCCACTACGCCATGTGGCGCCAATAGAATTTAGCTTTAATTAGGCTTAATTAATCATTTTTAATGGTTGAAACTTCTAAAAATCATAAAAAATCATAGAGAAATAAAACAAATGCAAATAAATTCTCATTTTAAAGGTATTTTAAAGGAGAGTTAATTAAAATGGATCTTAACTTATTTTAAGCAGTAATTAATATTTAATTAAGGTTTAATTACAAAATTTATTAGCTTAATTACTCCTTAATTACTTGAGCAATTAATCCCAAATTTTTTGGGTTAATTTAATGGGATGACCTCTTCCACCCATGATTTTATTTGATTTATTGCTCACATAATTAGGAAAATTGACTGGTTAAACCTTAAATACTCTTTTAAGTTAATTAATGATTAATTAATCCCATGAACAATAACAAAGTGGTTAATTAAGTTTATTAATCTTTATTCAATAATAAGTGAACTAAGGAATAGGGTTGGGACCGCTTTCCCTAAGTTCATTTCACCATTTTTGAGAATGAAATTAATTAAGATTTAACTAATTAATTAAATCACTTAATCAAATTGAAATCATAATCACATCAGATCATAATTAATTAAATCATGAGGTAGATCTTTGGGTGTTTAATAACCTAAAGGAGTTTAATGAAATTAACTATAAGTGTAATTAATTATGTCCCTTAATCTAATTAACTATTAATCATGAGCCAATTGCATTAGGCCCCTTTTATTTCCTAGGATCATTGCAAGTTTATTTTCCATAAATATCATGTTGGCTCATAATTATTAAGTTAATTACTTTAAGGTGACATAGGTAAGCATAATAAATTCATCTAATTAAGGGTTCAACTTAATAAACCCAAAAAATCAACTTAATTATATTTCCTTAAATTAAATCAAATCACTAATGTAGGAATGGGTTTAAAAAAACAAGTGATGATTTCTCTTCTCCTCTTTAAATCAAATCAAATCCAAAACTTAATTAATAAAGAAGCTTTGGTTTGATTTAAAAAATCTTATTTTATTTGATTGACCTTAAGAACTATTTTGTTTGAATGAATCACATGCTTATATTGGATTGTCCTATTTCCAATCATATTAAATTTGGTATGTCATTTGAATAAATGCATCCATCTTTTCAAAATCAAGTAAAATGAAATGGATTTCCTTTATGTAAGCTTACATGTGTTGATTTAATTTATTATATACATGGCTATTATCACTATTAAATCCAAATGTATTTTTCAAAAGCTTATAAATGAATAATAAACCCTAAAACACCAAAAACCCTAAACCCTAAACCCTAAAACACCAAAAACCCTAAACCCTAAACCCTAAAACCAATAATCCGAAATCCTAAACCCTAAACCATAAACCCTAAACCCTAAACCCTAAACGCTAAAAACCTAAAAACATAAAACTAAACTAAATAAAACCTAAAAATAAAAAAGTAAATAAATCTAAGGCTAAATAAAATAAAAAGTAAATAAAATAAATAAAAACTGAAACTAAAACCTAAACCTAAACCTAAAAAGAAAATAAAATAAAAAATAAAAACTAAATAAAAACTAAAAAACCAAAAATCGAAACTAAATTTAAAAAATAAAATAAACCTAAAAAATAAAAAGTGTAAATAAAATAAAAGTAAACATAAAATAAAAATAAAATAAACTTCAAATAAAATAAAATAAAAACTAAATAAAAACCTAAACCTACCAAATAAACCTATAAATAAATAAAAAAATAAAACCTAAACCTTAAGCTGAAAAAAACTTAAACCTAAAATAAATAAATTATAATAAACATAAACCAAAACTAAAATAAACAAAACTAAATTAAATAAAATCTAAAACTAAACCTAAAATAAACTAAACCTAAACTCTAAACTAAAAATAAAATAAACTAAAATAAACCTAAACCTAATATAAACAAAACCTAAAATAAACCTAAAATAAAACCCAAACCTAAACTTAAAAGAATAAAATAAAACCTAAACATAAACCTAAAAAATAAACTAAACAAAAAAATAAACATAAACCAAAAGCTAAACCTAAAATAAACTAAAATAAAACCTAAACAAAAATAAATAATCCTAAAATAAGTAAACTAAACTAAATAAAAAAAAAAATAAACTAAAACAAAAAATAAAAAAAAAATTAAAACTAAGTAAACCTAAACCTATTGCTAAATTAAAAAAAACCCATAAACCCTAAACTCTAAATCCTAAACCTTAAATCCTAATGCTTCGTTCGGTTGCATTGCTAACCTAAATAACTAGGCCAAAAAGACCCAAAGAACCCAAAACTAACCACTAGGAGAAATACACAAATCTGAGCCTAGGCCAAAAGAAAAACTAAAAAGGCCAAAACCCTAAAGGCTAAAGAGCCTAAGAAAATAAAGCCACTGTAATTTAAACCTAAAATAAAATAAAAAAAAAACTAAACTTAAAATAAAATAAATAAATAAACTACTAAATAATAATTAAAAAAATGAAACCTAAACTAAAACTTACTAAACTGAAATAAAATATAAAATAAACTAATAAAAATAATAAAATAAAATATAAGCTAAACTAAACTAAAGAAATAAAATAAACCTAAAATAAAATAAAATAAAATACAACTAAATGTAAAATAAAATAAAATAAATAAACCTAAAATATAATAAAATAAAAAAATAAAATCCTAAACTTAAAAAATAAATAAAAGAATAAAACCCACTAAAAAAAAATAAAACCTAAAATTAAAATAAAATAAATGAATAAAATAAACTTACCTAAACTAAAATAAATTAAACTAAAGAAATAAAACCTAAATCTAAACTAAATAAATAAATAAACTAAAAATAAACTAAAATAAACTTTAAAATAAACCTAAAAAACCTAAAACCTAAACCTAAAAATAAAATAAAACCTAAACCTAAACCTAAAAATAAAAATACATAAAATAAAATAAATAAACCTAGATAAAATAAACTAAAATAAAATAAAAATAAAAAAAAAAATAAATAAAAAAAAAATAAATATTCTAAATAAACATAAACCTACTATTTTGCTTAATTTTAAATAAAATAAAATAGAATAAAAACACAACCATAAATAAAAAACATAAAACCAGAAACCCTAAAAACCTAAACCCTAAATCCTAAACCCTAAAACCTAAAACCCTAAACCCTAAAACCTAAACTTTAAACCCTTATAATCTTTAATAAACCAACCACCAAAAAAATAAACATAAGCTAAATTAAGAAAATTTTAAAAAAAAATTTTAAAAAATTAATTAAATTAAATAAAAAAATAAACAATTAAATAAATTCAAAAAAATAAACTCTCTCAGCCACGATGCTCTCTGGCGCTTTCATGTTCCCTTGCATTTTCCTTGTGGCTTGGCCGAGTTTCGATCCTTCTCGATCATAATTTTTGGACTTTTGGTCTCTGTTTGGCCGCTAATGTGAGTGTCCCTTGCTCTTTCAATGGCGGAGGCACCGCTTTTCATGTAGCCGAGCTCTTCAAACTTGGAGGCGTCAGCTAGGGCTTTCGATTTACAAGGTATTATGGATCCGACTCCATCCATTACTCTGCCTACTATTAAGTCCTTCAAGGATGCATTATCTGGTAAGAACACTTCCTCTAATGCTTCGATCAATTTGATCTCAACATCTTTTCATGGAATGTCTGTTGTAATGTGCTCGAATCTTGACGTGGAAAAGTTGGCAAAGCTTTTTGAATTCTCTTTAGGTGGTAAATTTTCCTTATGTCGCCCGACTCTTGATAACATTTGATCCTTTTTTCAAAGCCTAAAGCTCTCTGGTGTTTTCACCATCGGATTAATTGATCCTAGGCATATCCTTATTCAGCTATCTAATGACTTAGATTAATCAAGAGTTTTTGCTTGTCGGCCCTACTTTGTGTATAATTATCAAATGAGACTTTTGAAATGGTCTCCTCTTTTTGATGTCAAAGAGGAATCCCCAATTGTTCCTTTATGGCTAGCTTTTCCAAACATGAGAATACATTACGTTACCCATCAAGTTCTCTTTGCGGTTGGGGCTCTCTTTAGTCAGCCCCTTCACATTGATCAGGCCACCACGATGAGCTCACAACCATCAGTTGCTCATATTTTGGTTGAGATTGATATTACCAAAAGTATCCTAAAGAAGTTTGGATCATAGAAATTTGGTATAATCAAAAGTGGAATTTGAAAATTTTCCCACACATTGTAAGATCATGGTCATGATCACTTTGAATGCTTTATTTTGCATCCTCATCTTAAAAGAATAATTTGTGGATCCTAATCCCTCTCTAGCAATGAAAAACTAATAAATTGCTTATGTGCCTAAAGTCACTCAAAAGGAACTCACCCTACCCCCCCTCTATCTATAGATTTGCCTATTGGAGAGCCATATGAGCTTGGTAAAAATAATGCTTATGAGGTTTTGTGAGGAAGCTAATGATAACTTACTTAACATTGCCTCTAATTGTAATAATTTTGCCTCTCAAGATAATACCTTGATTCATATAAACCCTAATGGTGATTTGAATGGGAATTTCAAGTTGGATCAAAATCTCAAAACTTATTATGGAATTGTTCTGAAAAATGATGATATTTTGGTGACGAACCAAAATATGAAAAGTAATCCTAAAAATGAACATGAAATTTATGCTATTAATGGTGTCACAACCTCTCCTTATTACCCTTGAGTGATACACATGCTAATTTCTCAACCCAATTCTGACACTGAAGAAGGGGAAATCACCATTAAGAATGCTTTGATAGATACTGGCCCTACTCTAAATATCACAAACCACTCTCTTTCGGAAGGAGATACTTTAGACATATATAGACCTTTTCAAACTATTATTAAAAAAAATCCCCTTAAAGCTAGAATGTTCACTAATAGCTCCACTAGAAACACTAGATCTTCTCTACCTTCCCATAAATAATTATTTCATGTTTTCTCTTTTCCTTGCTTTTTATTTTTTCAGTTATCTTTTTTTCTTTCCTTCTAATTTATTATGATAAATTTTCTTATTTGGAATGTTTGGGGTATTTGGACTCTCATTGTCTGCAACCATATTAGAAGCCTTTGTCATACTCATAACATAGCCTTACTTGTTGTTATTGAACCATTCATACACTCTTCTAAGATTACCCTTGTTGCTAGAATGTTGGGCTTTCAAAATTTCTTTTATAATATTAGTAATAAAATTTGGTGCTTTTGGAATAATTTAATCAACATCTCTATCCTTGATGATCTTCAATAATTGGTTAATGTCAAATCTCATTGGGTGAATTTTCCTCTTGGTTCCTTTATCTATGATCTTGTAATAGGTGGGAACATCCTTTGGGATAACTTAAGAACCTTTGCCTCCTCATCAACAAACCCTGGTTGGTTGGGGTGATTTCAACACTATTCTTGCTTCCTCAAAAAGAAGGGAGGCTCTCTAACATCCACTCTATGGAAGACTTTTCTAATATGATTCTTGATTGCAATCTGATTGATATTGGTTTTTCAGGCTCTAATTATACGTGGCATAACCCTAGACTCTGGCAATGAATTGATAGGACCCTCTTTAATTCCCTTTGGATCACTCAATGGCCCCTCACTTCTGTTGAGCATTTGAGCAGAACTTTGTTTAACCATGCTCTACTTTTAATTTCTATCAAAACTCCTTCCAGTACACTATCCTCCCCTACCTCTTTTAGATTCCAAAATATGTGGATCCAACATAGTGATTTCATTAATCTTGTTTCCATTAATTGGATGGACCTTATTCATCAGGACAATTCTATTAAAGGCATGATTCGTCTTTGGCTTAAGCTTAAAAGACTTAAACAAAACCTAAATTGGTGGAACAAGCATCATTTTAAAATCTTTTGCCAATCTCAAAAATATGGAACAATTAGTTTGCTTGAAGATCTTGATTCTAATAAGCTTGATGATTTGAAGCTAAAGATAACTTGATTAATTATCAGAATATGGAGGAAACCTACTGGCAGCAAAAGGCCGCTAGCAAACATATTGCTGATGGTGATAGAAATACAAGGTATTTCCATGCCCTTTTCAAAAAAAAGGAAAGCCTTAAACTCTATTAAAAAAATCAAAAATATTAACGGTAGCTATATCACTAATAATAATGAAATTAAAGATTCTGTCATACAACATTTTAAAAACTTATTAAACAACAACCCTTCCTTAGAAGCCCTCTCCAACACACATTGATCCCCTCAACGGTTACTAATGATGACAACCACTTGCTCACTTTGTCCTACGGTGAGATTTAGTATTCTCAAGCATGAACACGATTCATTGCGGCCCGATGGCTACATGACTCAATTCTTTCAGCATTATTAAGTCTCACCTTGTTGATGCTATTGTTGATTTTTTTATGGCAACCCTTTACCTAGATATTTTTCTAGCACTTTCATTATTCTCATTCCCAAAACTAATAATCTTGATTCTTGGGATGATTTTAGACCTATCAGTCTTTGCACCTTCTTTCATAAACTCATTGCTAAATTAATTGCTAATAGGATTAGTCCGCTGCTACCTAAAATTATTTCCCCTAACCAAACTATCTCCGTTAAAGGTAGAGTTATATCTGATAACATACTTCTAGCCCAACAGTTGATTCATGACATTGACATTCCTACCAGAGGTGGTAACATCCTCTTCAAACTGGACATCTCTAAAACTTTTAAAAACCTCTCTTGGGATTTCTTATTTTAAATTCTTTATTTTCTTAGGTTTTCAGATATTTTCATCTGCCTCATCAAAAATTGAATTACCAATGTTTGGTTCTCCGTTATCATGAATGGTGAGTCACTAGGTTTCTTTACTTCGATGCATGGCTTGAGACAAGGAGATTCCCTTTCACCCCTCTTTTTATTATTCTTTGAATATCTTTCAAGGAGCCGAATGATCTTTTCATAAAATCCTAACATGTTTTTTTAGAACTCAAGGTGGTCTTCTAGTTTCTCATCTTAGTTTTGCTGATGACTTTATAATCTTTAGCAATGCCTCTATTCATCACATTAAAACTATTAAGAACCTTTTAAATAAATTTGGCAATGAAAGCAGCCTCTTTCTAAATGAAGGAAAATTTTGTTTCATTCCTTCCTCTAAAATCCATAGTAATGGGATCAACCAAATCTTGAGAATTACTAAATTTCAGCAACAACAACAACCTATTAATTATCTTAGTGCTCCGCTTTTTAAAGGACAGAAAAGATCTCATCTTTTTGATGAGCTAATCTAGATAATTTCTAATAAAATTTTTATTTAGGAATTCCATTTACTCTCTTTCGGTGGTAGGCTCACTTTGATTAAGAGCACCCTTAACTCGATGCCTTTATACCTCATTCAAACCATTGTCGACCAATTCTATTACATTGATTGGTCCTCAACAAATTTTTTGGCTCTAAAACTCCTCTAAAAGAATGCATTGGACCTCTTGGAATAAAAGTTGTGGCACTCTAAAGGTGGTCTTGGATGTAAGCCAATCAAAGAAGCTATCACTACCTTTTCCTATAAACTTTGGTGGAATTTAGGAGTAACAATATTCTTTGGGCTAATTTCATGACTGCTAAATATTGCCAGGGTAAGCACCCTCTCATTTGCCCCTATAAAGCGGGAGACTCTCTTGTTTGGAAAAGACTTTGTTCCATCAAATGGGATGCCGAATCATTAATTTCCTGGGGGATTAACTCTGGCTCCTCTTTCTTTTGTCAAGATAAGCGGAAGGTGGGTCCATTGATGACTTACTTTCTACCCATCCCACTTGCTATTAAAGTGAACTCTTTCGCGTAATATGTGGAACAATAGTAAGCTTCTTGATTATATTCCTTCCTTTCTTTTAAACAAGCTTTTATTCTATCATTCCTACTAATCAAGATCGATCCTTTTAAGCTTTCACATAATGGTGATTTCAACTTTAAAATGTTTGGATTCACATTAAAGAAGCTCATGATTTTTCCAATGTGTTTTAAAACTTTGGAATAACACTATCCCTATCTTATTCTATTCTTACTTGGCATATTTTGAAAACTTCATCCCTGACTCCTTGTTGTGGGGTAAAGGTTTTCAATTACCTTAAAATGCCAATCTTTCACATTGAGAATGTGAATCATGTTTTTGTTAATGGGGCCATTGCTTCTAAACTTTGGATTTGGTATGATGACCTCTTTAACATTGTCATTTACAATGGATCTTTAACTTTATACTAGCTTCTTGAAGTTTATTTTGACAACACTATTAAAGGTTACATTAAAGTCATAACGGCTATCACTCTTATTTAGTTCATATGGATGGACTAAAATGATGCAAAACATCGTGGGATCCCTATGAACCACATGAGGATAATTGCTAGAATTAAAAACAAAATTCGTGACTTGTTCAATGCCAATCTCATTAACTACAAATAATCCAAAGGTTGTAAATTTGTGGCCAATAAACTTGGTTTTAACTTGCCGGATCAACCACACTGTAAAGATGACAAGATTGTCTATTGGATAAAACCTCATGCTAATAGTATTAAAATTAACACCTGGCTCTGCTCTCATAAAGGTTCGTATGGTGGCATTTTTTAGAAACCTTAATGGTAAAGTCCTATGTGCTTTTGCTTACCCCCTTAATTATTGCTCTGTTCCCTTTGCTGAGCTCATGGCAGTGTACAAAGCTCTTGAGATTTGCCTTCAAAAAGGTTGGCTCAATATTTGGATTGAGGTGGATGCCCTTCTACAGATTGATCTTTTCACTTCCACCAAAATGGACAATACAGAATTGTACTACCTTCTCAAGCAAAATAGATCTCTCCTTACCCAACTCTATTTTAAAATCACTCATGTATGGCATGAGGGTAATGAATGTGCTAATTATCTGGCCAATTTGGGTGCTAGATTGGATGGAATAAATTTCTTTGATCAACTAACACTACCTAAACATTTGTGGCTTGGTTAATGGACAATCGGGCTCCCTTATCTCAAAATTAATCTAACCTATTGGATTGACTGTTCAAAGTGTTGTTGTTTCTTTATTTGTTGATGCATCATCACATATCCTTTACTTATTTGTTGATCTCTGGCATGTGATGTTGGTTTAATTACCTTAACTTTAATTGGGGCTTCTTGCTTTTCTGCTTACTATTAATGTGTTCGTTCCTTTGGAATTTATGCATCATCCTATTACTCCTTCGGTCCTTCTTTGAGCTATGTGGCATCCTTGGTTTAACTATCCCAACCTTGTTTGGGGTCTTACTATTGGTAAGATGTTCCCTTTTGCTAGAGATGTATTACTTAATGCTCTATTTTCTCTGTATTTTTTGATCCAGAGGATATTTCTTTCCTTTTTTGGAATTATATTGGACCCTTATGTCTAACTGCTATACTATAACTTTATGGTCTAATTTATCGATATTCTTCCCCTTATTATGGTGGTAGCCTCTATCCCATAACCTTACCTCCTAACCAGTAAGGAGAGATCTTGCAATATCCTTGCTATTATAACTTCTTCTCTGAGTGGAATTATTTCTTGAATTCCAATATTATTGATGTTGTGGGATTAGCTACTGGCATGATATTATGTGTCTTGATGGATATCAAAGATGACTTTTCTTTGAACCATTTAATAAATTATGTTGTTCCATTGCTCTTTACTAGTTTATCTTATGTAGGGTGCAATATCTGTGTTGATGTTTTAATTGTTGGCTGTTGGATTTTGGGGCCTTTTGTCCTGCAGGCCTCTATTGAGGTTGTTGACTGCATGGTGGCTTTTGCTTTTCTGCTTGATTTTCTTGTTAGCAATAGGGCTTTTGCTGATCTTTACATGTTTGTGGTCTTTCTAAACTTCTGCTATTTTTTACATCTTGGTTCAGCTAGCCTTGGCCAGACCACTTCCCTATCTATATAGGATTTATCTTATGCATTGTCTATTTTGAATGGGTGGTTTTATGGCCAACTTGCTGTTATTTTCTATCTTGGTTGTTTGATGGATCATTGAATCTTATCTCCAACATGCTTTTCTTTGGGGTTGTCCATCATGTTGTGAGGTGCTTTTGGTGTTGATTTTTGATTGCTTTGGCTAACCTCATATATAGCTAGAAAGCGTAATTTCCTATTTATTTTTTTTATTCCTTTGTAGGATTGGACTTATTGGCTTTTTAGTTTGTCTTTACTGAGGATGTGTGCTTAGCTGTAAGCCTGATCATCCTTATCTAGAAGGATATTTATGTTCATTTTCCTTTGAACCCATTTTGTTTCTATTTTACATCTCTAATTTTTAATGGAGTTTTATATGGTGGGTGTAATAATTGTATTATTGTTTCCACAATTGGCCTTTGGATTTTTTGGGTCCTTTATTGTTGTTGTCTTTGTGGTTGTTGGCTATTTCTTGCCTTTCAATTTATTTGTTTATCTTGGGGGTCGACTTCACCTACTGCTATTTTTTCCATCCTGGTTCTAGTCTTGGCGCACTTCCCATTCTATCTGGGAATTAACTTATGCATTGTCTATTTTGAATGGGTGGTTTTATGGCCAACTTCTGTTATCTTCTTTCTTAGTTGTTGGCAGATCTGGTTCATTGAGTCTTATGTCCAGCAAGATGCTATTGGGGTTGTTTATCATGTTCATCAGGGTGCTTTTGGAGTTATTTTGCTGATTTTCTTGGCTAACCTCATATACCTAACCTGCCAGGAGAGAAACTATAATTTCCTATTCAATTTTATTATGTCATTGCAGGTTTGGACTTACTTAATGGCTTATCAATTTTATTTCTGAGGATGTGGTTTTTTCAGCATCATCTTTATCTAGAAGGATTTTTCTGTTGATTATCTTTTGAACCCATTTTATTTTTATTTTACATCTATGCTTTTTAATGGAGTTTTATATGGTGGATGTAATAATTGTATTTTTGTTTCCACTGTTGGCTTTTGGATTTTCAGGTCCTTTGTCCAGTAGGTTGCCTTTAAGGTTGTTGGCTGTTTCTTGCCTTTTGATTTTCTGACTATTTTTGTTGTTAACATCAGCTCTGATCTCTCTCATTTTTTATCCTATTGGTTCTATTAGAATTATCATCATTGTGATTATGCTTTTGCTTTACTTGATTTTAACCTATGTATTGTTTTCTAAATGGATGGACTTATGGCCAACTGCTATTACTATCATATGTTACTGACTATTAAGTTCTTTGCTAAGCTTTGCTTCTAGGTGTTATCTTTGATTGTCTTTTATTGGAATTGTTTATGGTGGGGAGCAGCCCTTTACCTATTTTTTCTAATCTGCTGCTGTATTCACATCTCTTCTCTGATAGACTTATGCAATTCCTGTGGTAATTTGGGCTCGGGGTATGCTGTCTTCCTTTACACTTGCTGGTTTCTAACTTTTGCAATAAAGAGGTTGTTGTCTCGCATTACTTACATTCATTGGACTTCCTTTTTTGCAAATATCACAGGTTGTTTCTTGCTATTTACCAAGATTTATATTTATTATTGTCATATACATTTGGGATGGAGTTAATACCATGCTTTGTATTTTCTAGTTGGATTTCTAGTATTATCTTTTATTTCTTACCTTTGCGACCTTTTGTTATTTCCCTATGGTGGGTCTTCTTCGGTCTCATTAAATCCTTAGATCTTAAAAATATGTTTGACGACAATGATGGCTTTCTTTCATTTGTGTTGATTATCATGCCATGGGGCCTAATATGATGACATATATTTTGCATGGGGTTTTCTTTGCTCTTTCTTCTACTCTATATTTGCTTATGTTTGCAGGTATTAAGGCTCAAAAGATCTTCTTCAAATGGCTGCTATACAGGTTTGTTAGCTATGATGGTTGTGATGATTTCACTCCCTTTTAGTTTGGTAGTAGCTCTTGTGATGTAACCCTTTTGTTGAAGTTTGGATGCTCATATTTGCATCCCCAACTTAATGAGCAAAGCCTTCTATCACACTTCTTTATTATCATTCTCGGATTATGCTATTTTCATTTATCATGTCATCTACCTTAACTCTAACTTCTTTGTCTATAATTTTGGGTGCTTCTCTCTTGTCCTCTTCGGTTTGCTCCATAGTGTCATGCATTCTCACATCCTGTAGCATTGGCTAATCTTCCATTGGCTTCTTATGTAAATCAATTTGTATCTTTTGCTTGTTTATTTTTTCTTTTGCTTTTATACTTAGATAGTGATTTACTCCCTAGGCTGATTGTAGCTCTTTGAGCAGTAGTTATGGAGTTTATCCCCTTTAAGGATCTTGTAACCCTCTTTTTGTGACAATAAAATTCCCCTATATGAGGTTTCAAAAAAAAAACCTAAATTAAATAATACCTAAAAATAAAATAAATAAATAAATCTAAACTAAAATAAAATAAAAAAATAAAATAAAATAAAAGCTAACACATAAACTTAAACATTAACCCAAACCTAAGCCTAAAAAGAAAATAAAATAAAAAATGAAAACTAAACTAAAATAAAATAAATAAAAACCTAAAGTAAACTAAAAAATAAAAAACTAAAACAAAATAAAAAATAAACTTAAAAAATAAAAAAATAAAAAAATAAAATAAAATAAATAAAATTAAATAAAACCTACATAAAAATAAACCAAAATAAAATAATCCTAAAATAAAATAAAAATAAACCTAAACCTAAAAAAATAAACCTGAACTAAAAAATAAAATCTAAACCTAAACTAAAATAGATTAAACTTAAACCTAAACCTAAAATAAATAAATAAAGTAAATTAAAAATAAACCTAAACTAAAAAATAAAAAATAAACTAAAAAAATAAAACCAAAACCTAAACCTAAAAAAATCAAATCAAAATCAAAACCTAAACCTAAAAATAAAAAAATAAAACCTAAACTTAAAAAATAAAATAAAAATATAACTCAACTAAAAGTTAAACCTAAACCAAAACCTAAAAAAATAAACTAAAATAAAAACCTAAATTAAAATAATAAAAAAAACTAAAATAAATACACTAAACTTAATAAAAGCAAAAAATGAACATAAAGAAAAATAAACTAAATAATCTAAATAAACCTAAACCTATTGGTTAACTTAATTTAAAAAAAAAATACTAAACCCTAAAACCTAAGCTACCCGTAAACCCTAAACCCTAAACCCTAAACCATAAACCCTAAAAACCCTAAACCATAAAGCCTAAACACTAAACCCTAAAACCTAAACCTATCCCTAAACCCTAAACCCTAAACCCTAAAACCCTAAACCTAAAACTAACCCTAACCTAAACCTAAACCCTAAAGTCTAAACCCTAAAGGTAAACTAAATAAACCTAAAATAAAAAAATATAAAAAAATCTAAACTTAAATATAATAATAAAATAAAATAAAATACAAACCTAAACTAAAACTAAAATGTAAACCTAAACCTAAAAATAAATAAATAAAATCAAAATAAATTAAAATAAAATAAATAAAAACCTAAACTAAACTAAAAAATACAATAAACTTAAATAAAATAAAAACTAATGGTAAAATAAAAATAAAATAAAAATAAAATAAAATAAAATAAAAACTAAATAAAAAACCTAAACCTAAAAAATAAACCTAAAATTAAATAAAAAATAAAACCTAAACTTTAAACTATAAAAAGACCTAAACCAAAAACAAAAAAATTAAAATAAAATAAACCTAGACCTAAACTAAAATAAATAAAAACTAAACCTAAACCTAAACCTAAACCTAAACTAAATAAAATAAAATAAACTAAAAATAAACCTAAACTAAAAAAAAAACCCCTTAAAAGAAACCTATAATAAAAAACTAAAACCTACACCTAAAAAATAATGTAAAAACTTAAACCTAAACCTAAAAATTAAAAATAAAACCTGAACCTAAAAAATAAAAAATAAAAAAAACTAAATAAAAAATAATCCTTAACCTAAACCTAAACCTAAAAAAGAAACTAAAATAAAACATAAACTAAAATTAAGAAACCTAAAATAAATAAACTAAACTAAATAAAAATAAAAAATTAACCTAAATAAAAATAAAAAATAAAGCAAACTAAAATAAATAAAAAATAAACTAAATATACTAAATAAACCTAAACCTATCGGTTTACTTAATTTTTTTTAAAAAAACCTTAAACCCTCAATCTTAAACCCTAAACCTTAAACCCCAAACCCAAAACCCTAAAAAACTCTAAACCCTAAACCCTAAAAACCTAAACCCTAAGCTCTAAACCCTAAATCATAACTGTTAACCCTAAACCCAAAACCCCAAACCCTAAACCTAAACCTAAAGTAACTAAATAAATTAAATATAAACCTAAACCAACTAAACCTAAACATAAACCCTAAGAATGGCCAAAATCTTCACAGTGAAAAACATCATAACCAGGCTCACTCTAGATCTGGTAGTGGAGGTAATGGCAGAGGTGGTGTTTATCATAGTTGTGGTGGGGGATTTGGAGGTGCTGGTGGATATGGAGGTTGTGGTTGGAGCAAGCAGGTTATGGAGGCGAGAGGAGCGACATAGGTTACAACCTTGGTGGTGGTAGAGGGAGAGATCGGGGATATAATGGTGGATCCCACTACTCGAGAGGTTGGGGTGGTTCTAATGGGAACTAGAAAAACTAAAGAATGGTCGATCTGATCAACTGCTTATGGAATTTTATCTTTATAGCAGAGATGATTTTAGTTATCTAGGGTTTTTGATTTGCTCTATGCGTGCTCATTTTTGATCTATGCCATCGCATGTGCCTTCGAGAACTTAGTGTGTTACTTGGTGGATGAAATTAAAAAGAAGAAATGTTGAATTTGAATTTGTTCTCTATTAGAAAAAAACTACAAACCCTAAAAATAAGAAAATAAAATAAAGCCCTAACCCTAAACCCTAACACTAACCCTAAATGCTAAACCATAAACCCTAAACCTTAAACCTAAAACTTAAACACTAAACATTAAACCCTAAAAACCATAAATCCTAGACCCTAAGCCCTTAATCGTAAAACCCTAAACCATAAACCCTAAACCCTAAAACCTAAACCCTAAACCCTAAACCCTAAACCCTAAACCCTAAACCCTAAACCCTAAAAAGATAAAAACCTAAACCTAAACTAATTAAAACCTATAAAAAAACAAAAACCAAAATAGAATAAATAAACAAAATAAAATAAAAATATAAACTAAAATTGACACTTAAACCTAAACCTAAAAAGAAAATAAAATAAAAAATAAAAACTAAACTAAAATAAAATAAATAAAAACCTAAACTAAATTAAAAAATAAAAATCCTAAATAAAATAAAAAGTAAAACTAAAATAAAAATAAATTAAACATGAAATAAAATAAAATAAAAACTAAATTAAAACATAAACCTAAACAATAAACCTAACAATAAAACCTAAAAATAAATAAAAATAAAACCTAAACCATAAATTGAAAAAAAAAACCTAAACCTAAAATAAAAATAAAATAAATAAAGTAAAAAATATATAAAGCTAAAGTAAAATAAATTGAACAAAAATAAATAAAACCTAAATGTAAATAAAAAAAATTAAATAAACTAAAATTAAACCAAAACTGAAACTAAAAAATAAAACCTAAAAATAAATCAAAAATAAAAACCTAAAACCTAAACCTAAAAAAAAAATAAAATAAAACCTAAACCTAAAATAAACTAAAATAAAACCTAAACTAAAATAAATAAACCTAAAACAAATAAACTAAACTAAATAAAAAATAAAATAAACTAAAATAAAAATAAACTAAATATACTAAATAAACATAAACCTACCAGTTTACTTAATTTAAAAAAAGACTCTTAAACCTTAAATTCTAAACCCTAAACCCTAAACCCCAAATCCAAAACCTAAAACCTACAACCCTAAACCCTAAACCATTAAAAAGCCTTAACCCTAAAATCTAAACCCTAACCCTAAACAATAAAACCCAAAAACCTAAGCCCTAAATCATAAACCTTACCCCGAAACCCTAATCCCAAAACCCCAAACCCCAAACCTAAACCTAAAGTAACTAAATAAATTAAAAAATAAACTTAAACCTAATAAACCTAAACCTAAACCTTAAGAATGAAAAAAACCTTGACTGCGAGAACATCACCATCAAACAGGCTCTATCTAGATCTGACAGTGGAGGCAAAGGCAAAAGTGGTAATATTCGTAGTGATGGTAGGGGGATCTAGAGGTGCTGGTGAATATGGAGGTCGTGGTTGGAGCAGGGGTGGTTATGAAAGCGGGAGGAGCGACAGAGGTTACAACCATGGCAGTGGTAGAGGGAGAGATTGGGGATATGATGGTGGATCCCGCTACTCGAGAGGTCGAGGTGGTTTTGATGGGAATTGGAGAAACTAAAGAACGACATTAATCTGAACTACTGCTTATGGAACTGTGTCTTTACAGTAGAGAATCTTCTAGTTGTCTATAGTGTTTGATTTGTTCTATTCATGCTCATTTTTTGTATATGTCATCACTTGTGTCTTAGAGAACTAAGTGTGTTGCTTAGTTCATGAAATGAAAAAGAAGAAATGTTGAAACTAAATTGTTCTCTATTAAAAAAAATCCTAAACCCTAAACCCTAAACCAAAACTTTAACCCTAAACCTAAAACATAAACCCTAATCACTAAAAACTAAAAATAAAAAATAAAAAACCATAACCCAAAACCCTAACACTAACCCAGAACCCTAAGCTTGAACCCTGAACTTGAACCCTAAACTTGAACCCTAAACTCTAAACTCTAAATGCTAAACCCTAAACTAACCCTAAACTCTAAACCCTAAACACTAAACCCTAAAGCTAAAAACCTAAACCTATACTAAATAAAACCTAAAAATAAAATAAATAAAATAAGCTAAAATAAAATGAAATATAAAAATAAAATAAAATAAAAACATAAATTAAAAGCTAAACCTAAACCTAAACCTAAACCTAAACCTAAACTTAAACCTAAACTTAAAAGAAAATAAAATAAAAAATAGAAACCAAACTAAAATAAAATGAATAAAAACCTAAACTAAACTAAAATATAAAAACCTAAATAAAATAAAAACTGAACCTAAAATAAAAATAAAATAAACATAAAATAAAATAAAATAAAATAAAAAGTAAATAAAAACCTAAACCTAAAATATAAATCTAAAAATAAATAAAAAAATAAAACTTGAACCCTATACTAAAAAATAAATAAAAAATAAAACTTAAACCCTAAACTAAAATAAATAAAACCTAAACTTAAACCTAAAATAAATTAAACCCAAACTTAAACCTAAATAAAATAAAATAAAATAAAATAAAATAAAACCTAAATCTAAACTAAAAAAAATAGAACCTAAAATAAACCTGAAATAAAAACCTAAAACCTAAACTTAAAAAATAAAATAAAAACCTAAACTGAAACTTAAAATTAAAAAATAAAACATAAACCTAAATAATAAAATAAAAATAAAATTAAACTTAAAAAATAAACCTAAACCTAAACCTAAACCTAAAAAATAAACTAAAATAAAATACCTAAAAATAAATAAATAAACTTAAAAGAAATAAGCAAAACTAAACTGAAATAAAAATAAACTAAATAAAAGTGCAAAATAAACTAAATATACCTGAACCTACTAGTTTACTTAATTTAAAAAAAAATTAAAAAATGTAAAAAACAATATAAAAAACCCTAACCCTAAACCCTAAACCATAAACTCTAAATCCTAATCCTACAACCCTAAACCCTAAACCTACCCTAAAACCCTAAACCCTAAACCCTAAACCCTAAATCCTAAACACAAAACCCTAAACCCTAAGCCCTAAAACCTACAACCCTAAACCTTAAAACCTAAACTCCAAACCATGAAGGATAAACCCTAAAAACTTGAAAACTTAAAAACCTAAACCTAAACTAAATAAAACATAAAAATTAAATTAATAAATAAACCTAAACCAAATAAAATAAAAAATAAAATAAAATAAAAACCTAAATGAAAACGTAAACCTAAACTTGAACCTAAACATAAACCTACAAATAAAAAAATAAAAATAATAAAAATAATAAAAACTAAAGTAAAAAAAATAAATAGAAACCTAAACTAAACTAAAAAAATAAATAAAGCTAAAATAAAAATCCTAAATAAAATAAAACCCAAGCATAAAGAAATAAAATAAACTAAAATAAAATATAATAATAACTAAATAAAAACCAAAACCTAAAAAATAAACCTAAAAATAAATAAAAAATAAAGCCTAAACCATAAACCAAAAATAAACTTAATCCTAAACTAAACTAAACTAAACTAAAATAAATAAAACCTTAAACTAAACCTAAAATAAACTAAACCTAAACCCTAAAATAAATAAAATAAAATAAACAAAAAAATAAACCTAAACTTAAAAACAAAACCTAAAAATAAATCTACAATAAAAACCTAAAACCTAAACCTAGGAAAATAAAATAAAAACCTAAACCAAAATGTAAACCTAAAATTAAAATAAAAATAAAAGTAAACTTAAAAATAAACATAAATCTAATCCTAAAAAAATAAACTAAAATAAAAGACCTAAACTAAAATAAATAAACCTAAAATAAATAATCAAAATGAAAAAAAAAATTTAAAAAAACCTAAATAAAAAATATAAAATAAAATAAACTAAAATAAATAAAAAATAAATGAAATAAAATAAATAAACCTAAACCTACTTGTTTACTTAATTTAGAAAAAAAACCTAAACCCTAAATCGTAAACCCTAAACCCTAAACTTACAACCCTAAATCATAAACCCTAAACCCTAAACCCTAAAGTTGAAACCCTAAACTAATCCTAAACCCTAAACTTTAAACCTTAAACCCTAAACCCTAAATCTTAAACCCTAAACCTTAAACCCTAAACCCTAAACCCTAACTCTAAACCCTAAATGCTAAGCCGTATACCCTAAACCCTAAAACACTAAACCTTAAACCTTAAACCCTAAACCCTAAACCCTAAATCCTAAACTCAAAACCCTAAACCCTAAATCTTAAACCCTAACCTAAACCCACACCTCCTTTTTCTTCCCTATGACACTAGTTATTTTGTTTTCCCCTTCATCGATGCATTCCCGTCTCACATTTTTGGTGGATCCTTCATCATTCTCGATTATTTTCTGGAGCCTTTTCAATCTCTAGCCACTGATGTGTGTCTTTTGAATATCACTGTAGTGACCTCGAACTAGCAGATTACATCTCAATTCGGATGATCCGGCTAGGGCATTCAATTTTTTGGGGATTCCTGAACCCAATGCTATTCGTGCTATTAAATCCTTTAAGTATGCACTTTCTAGTAAGTGCTCTATCTTTTCTAACTCAGGGAATCTGATTTTTACTTCTTTTCAAGGTATGCCTGCTATCATGTCTTTAGATCTTGATGTAGAAAAGCTTGCAAAACCTTTCAAATTTATTTTGGTTGGAAAATTTACTTTGCGCCAGTTGAATTTGGACAATATTTGATCCTTTTTTCATAAACTTAAGCTTTTGGGTGCTTTCTCTATTGGCTTGATTGATCTATAACATATTCTAATTCAACTTACAAATGATTTGAATTATTCAAGGGTTTTCTTGCATCGATCTTATTTTGTCTTTATCTATCAAATGTGTTTATTGAATTGGTCTTCTAGTTTTGATATAAATGAGGAATCTCCTATTGCTCTTGTGTGGTTAGCTCTTCCAAATATGAGAATCCATTATGTTACCCACCAAGTTTTATTTACTATTGGGGCTCTTCTTAGTTGGTCGCTCTAAATTGTTCAAGCGAATGCTGTGAGATCCCATCCCTCTATTGCTCATATATTCGTAAAACTTGACATATCTTAAAAACATCTTAAGGAGGTCTGGAATGAATCTGAAAAGTTTTGTTATTTACATAAAGTCAAATTTGAAATGATTTTGATTTTCTGTTCCCATTGCAAGATTCATGGTCATGAAAATTCAGAGTGTTTTGTTCTTCGCCCGCATCTTAAAAAGAAAATTTTGAATGATCATATCTCTCAATTAGCTTATGATAAAGTTAATAAAACTATTTTTGTGCCTAAAAAAACTTAAAGGTTGATATTAGGTTGGATTTTTTGGAATCTTGTGATGTTCCTAAAATTGTTGATTCTACTCCTCATTTCGACAATGACAAAGGTATTAATAATGGTGAAAAAATGGTCTGCCCAATAACCTTTCTTTACAGGAAAATATGCCTATTATGGCGAATTCCAAATTCAAAGAGATTGAAAAAAATGATGATTCACTCTCTAAAGAGTCTATTCATGCTTCTTTGCTGACATTAATTGATGAGAATGAGGATTTTAATGATAACTTGAATGATAACTTGAATGTGGCTGAAATTATTGAGCAAAACACTGATTCTAACATTGGTAATTGAGCTTTGAATGGTATAATTTCTTTTCCTTCCCCTAATTCCATGATTGATTATCATTCTAATCCCATTTTTCAACAAAATGTTAATTTGGAAGAGGGGGAGTTGTGATTTGAGATGTTCTTACTGATCCTTATCATATTAATAATATTCTTAATCAATCTCTATCAAAAAGTGACACTTTGGATAAAAACATAAAATTTCAAACTATCTTTAGAAAGAAAACTAAAAACTCTAAGATGCAACCTCCTAATCTTGTCAGATCTACTAGATCTGGATCCTCTTCACATAAATAATGTGTTGTTTCAACTTTTGGCTTAGGAGAGGATTTGTAATTCTTTCTATCTCTCTTTAATTTTATTCTTTAATTTCCTTTTACAATTTTTTTTATGTTTAATTCTCTTATTTGAAATGTCAGAGGGATTAGTACCCTCACTGTTCATAATCATATTATAAATCTCTATAGAATTAACAATATCTCTTTACTTATTATTATTGAACCTCTTATACATGTTGATAAAATCAATCATGTTGCTAGAATGTTTAGTTTCAATAATTTTTTCTCTAACATCAATAATAAAATTTGGTTCTTTTCTAATAGCTTATTAAATGTTTTAATTTTAGATGATCTACAACAAGTTATCAATGCTCAAATTTCTTTTGGTGATTCTTGTGTTCTAGGCTCTTTTGTTTATGCTTCTTATAATAGGGCTGGTCAGAATGTTCTTTGGGAGAATTTGTGAAGTTTTGCTCTTTTTGTTAACAAACCTTGGTTTGATTTCAACATTATTATGTATTCTTTAGAAAGAAGGGTGGTTGCTCTCCTAATATTTATTATATGAAAGAATTTTCTAATATGATTCTTGATTGCAATCTTATTGACATTGGTTTTAAAGGCTCTAATTATACTTAGCAAAACTCTAAGCTCTCGCAACATATAGATAGAATTGTTTTCAACTCTCATTGGATTAATCAATGGCCTCATACCTCTATTGACTATTTGAGTAGAACTTTATCATGCCCCTCTTTTTGTTTTTATTAAAGAAAACTCCAAAAGATTAAACATCTCGCCCTCTTTCATATTTCAAAATATGTGGATTCAGCATCTGGATTTTCTTAAAGTTGTGGCCATTAATTGGATTTCCCCATTACACCCTTATGATTCGCTTAAGGGAATGAATATATTATTGTTTAAGCTTAAAAGGCTCAAAAAAAATCTAGTTTTGTGGAACAAACATTGTTTTAAAAACTTTTTGCTAATATAAAAAATATGGAACTTTTTGTTTATGATCTTGAAAATGTTGTTTTGACTGACTCTTCTAAGCTTAAGGATTTGAATGAAGCTAAAGATAAACTTGTTAATTATTAGAATATGGAAGAGACCTAATGGAGGCAAAATACTGCTAGTAAATATATTGCTGATGGGGACAGGAATACTAGGTATTTTCATGCTTTATTTAATAAAAAGAGAGATTTAAATTATATCAAAAAATTCAAAATGATAATTGAGATTTGATCATTGATATTAATGTTATTAAAGATTCTACTATTAACCATTTTATAAATATGCTTAATAAAAGCCACCCTTATGAAGCTGTTTCTAATACACATTTGATCCCTCTATTATTACCAATGATGACAATCATTAGCATACTAGGTTGCCTACTGAAGATGAGATTGGAAAAGTTCTCAATACCATGAACATTGATTTCGTTGCTAGTCCAAAGGGTTATATTACTTAATTTTTTCAAAATTATTGGTCTATTATTAAGCTTGACTTAAGCGATGCTATTGTTGATTTATTTCTTAATAATCCTCTCCCTAAATATTTTTCAAGCATTTCCATTATTTTCATACCTAAAAAAGATAATCTAGATTCTTGGATTGATTTCAGGCCTATTAGTCTTTGCACTTTCTTTAATAAATTGAGGTCTAAAATTCTTGCTAATAGACAGTCTTTTACTTAAAAAAATTATCTCTCTCAACCAAAGTGCTTTTGTTAGAGGGAGATCTATATCTAATAAAATTCTTCTTTCTCAAGAGCTTATTCATGATTTGGATGTTCCAACTAGAGGTGGTAGCATCCATTTTAAATTAGATATTTCTAAAGCCTTTGATAATATCCCTTTGGATTTCCTTTTAAATATCTTGCATTTATTTGGTTTCATTGATAATTTCATTCACCTTATTAAAAATGTATTAATAATGTTTGGTTTTCTATTCTTCTTAATGGTGAAGCTTTAAGCTTCTTTTCCTTCTTCTCATGGTTTGAGATAAGGAGATCCTTTTCCCCTTCTTTGTTTATTGAGGTACCTTTCAAGGAGTTTAAATGATTTATTCAATAACAATCCTAGCTTGTACTTTAGAACTCTTGGTGGTATTCCTGTTTCTCATCTTAGCTTTGTTGATGATTTCATTATCTTTTGTAATGCTTCTTTTCATCATATCAAAAGACTTAAGAAATTTTTAAATAATTTTGGTAGATAAATTGGTCTTTCTATTAATGAAAGCAAGAGCTACTTTATTACCTCCTCTAAAATTTCTAATGATAAAATCAATCATATCTTGAGAATCACTAACTTTAAACACCAACAACTCCCTATTAAATATCTGGGTACTCCTCTTTTCAAAGGTCAAAAAAGATCCCATCATTTTAACAAGCTTATCCAAAAATTTTCTAATAAAATTTGGATGTGTGAATTTCACTTACGTTCTTTTGGTAGCAGGCTTACTTTGCTTAAGAGTACTCTTAATTTGATGCCTTTATATCTTATTCAAACCATTATCCCAACTAATTCTATCTTAAATAGAATTGATCATCTCTTTAATAAATTTTTTTGGGGCTCTAATAATTCGGTTAAAAGCATGAGTTGGACTTCTTGGCATAAATGTTGTGGTCCTCTGGGTGAAGGTGGTCTTGGCTGCAAACCTATTTGTGAAGCTATTACTGCCTTCTCCCATAAATTCTGGTGGAATTTTAGAAAAAAAAGATAACTTATGGGAAAATTTATGACAGCTAAATACTGCAAGGGTAAGCACCCTCTAATTTGTACTTATAAAGTTGGTGACTCCCTAGTTTGGAAAAGGCTTTGCTCCATTAAATGGGAGGCTAAATCTTTGATATCTTGGGGTATAAATTTAGGATCTTCTTCTTTTGGCAAAACAATTGGATTGGTGGTGGTTTTATTGATTATTTTTTATCTACCCATTCTACTGCTGCTACTAAAGTTAACTCCTTTTGGCTTAATAACAAGTCGAATGATAGTAAACTTAGCAAAGTTATTCTATCTCTCTTTTGGATGAATTTAGTGATATTACTATCCTTTCCAATAAACTTGATCAAATTCTTTTTAACTTGTCTTATAATGATGATTTTATTCTTAAAGAGGCTTGGAATTATATTAGAGATGCTCATATTTCTTCTAATGAATTTATTAAACTTTGGAATGATATCATCCCTATCTCTTATTTTGTCCTTGGAGAATTTGAAAGAACTTCATTCCTGTTGATTCCTTGCTCTGGGATAAAAGATTTCATTTTCCTTTGAAATATTATTGTTGTTTTCATATTAAAATGTTAATCATGTTATCGTCAATGGTGATATTGCCTCCAAATTATGGGTTTGGTATGATGATCTTTTTAATACTAACCATTTCCATGGTTTTCTTTCTTTATATCAACTTCTTGAAGCCTATTTGTACAAAATTATGAAAGGTCATATCTAGGTTTTAATTGTCATTACCCTTATTTGGTTCATACGGATGGATAGAAATGATGCTAAATATCGTGGTATTCCTATGAATCATAAAAGAAATATTGCTAGAACCAAAGAAAAAATTCATGCATTATTTAATGCTAATTTAATTAGTAACACACATTTTAGAGGTTTCAAATTTATTTCCAAAAAATTGGGTCTTTACTTGCCTGAGATCACCTTCTATAAAAAAGATTGAATTATATATTGGATAAAACCTCACAATAATATTATTAAAATTAATATAGATGCCTTTGTCTCTCAGAATACATTTGGTTGTGAAGGTATTTTTAGGGATTTAAAAGGTAATGTCATTTGTGCTTTTGCCTATCCTTTTAAAGCTTGTTATGTTATTTATGCTAAATTAATGGTTGTAAATAAAGCTATTGACATTTTTTTGCAAAAAGGTTTCTAATATTTGGATTAAAGTTGATGCTCTTTTACTCATTGACTTGCTGACTTCCACTAAGATGGGAAATGCAAATTTATTCTATCTTCTTAATCATACTAGAAAACTCTTCTCTCAAGTATGCTTTAAAATTTCTCATATTTGGCAAGAAGGAAATGCATGTGCAGATTTTCTAGCTAATCTAGGTGCTAAATTAAATGATCTCACTCTTTATGAACATTTTATTTTACCTAGACAATTTAGAAGCTTGGTTAATCTGGATAACAACAGATTACCTTATCTCAAAAATTAATTTTGCTTCTTATTTTTAGGTTTTCTATGTTTTTCTTTATGTGCATTTTCATTTTGCTGCATTCCTCTGGCTAGTTCACTCTCTTGTATAGTTTATGTTGTAATATTTGGGAGATCTATTTGAGGTGGTTACTGGTTGTTCAGCCTCTATTATTGGAGAGGTGTTCTCATTGGCTAACTATTTTATTTAAGTATCTGAATGTTAATAGTTTCTTCAAGTGCTGCCTTAAACTTATGGTGGCCTCATTTTGGGTTATGCCTCTAACAGCTTTTGACTTTTACCTTTTCTTAATTGGCATTGGTATTGCCTCTAGTTTTGTTTGGCCTTTTCTTTACTTAGGATGGTTTTTCTTCTACTAATTTTGGGCCTGGTGGGTGCTGCTATTTGCTACTACCCTCTATGTGGCTATCTTGGGTGGCTATTTTTAATGGCTATTATTGATCTTTTTACTCTTGAGTTTGTGCTGGGCCTTTTGGTGATTTTTTTCTTCACAACATTTTTAGGCTTGGTGGCTTTTATTTGTTGGTTTCTCCCTTTACCTTATGACTAGAAGGGTGCTTTGGTGGTTTTTCTTTGTCTTGGTTTTGGCCTTATGGTGGTGTGGTGAAAAATTCCTATAGGGAGTCTCCTTTCAAATCTATTAGGGAGAAATGAAAGAGACAAGACATATAGAAATTCATCTTTTTAAGATGCCACGTAGATTCGAAGATGTACTTATTCATGTGACCGATTATGTCATCAAGGAATAGTGTACTATCACAAAAGACTAAAGTCACTCCCTTTAATGGACCTAATCACCTCAATATGGACTCCTAAGGATGATGGGTCTGCATATGTACCACAGATTCATCCCCTACTTTACATGGAAAAGTAAAGGAGGGTTTATTTTAAATTGGGTTCGTTAAGTTCCCTACAGAGGTAAGCCCCCATAGTTAATTACATCCTAAGGAATGGGGATTGCTTAGGAAAACTCTCGATTAAGATAAATGATCATTGTCTTTGAAGATTTCAATAGGAAGGACTATCAATCGATTGGTTTATTTTTGAAAGGTCAAATGGGATTGATCAAAAGAGGGAGTTATTATCAAAGCCAAAATGGGAGATAAGTAGGAGATACCCACGATGCTAATAAATCCAGCGAGTATCTCTAACTATCTTACGGTTGGGCTTTACATTTTTGAAATTGATTTAGTTTATTTGAGTTGCATTTTTCATTAGAAATTTAGTTCTTAAGATTCCTTAACATAAGATTAAGGAAATGCCTAAGAGGTGAGGAGTTATGCTTATGTCCCGCAAAGGGGAGAAGCAGCCTCAGAACCTAAATCTAGGGTGCTTCGGTGAGGGCCAGAAGCACAACCTAAATCTAAGGTAAAATTGGGTAATTAGTTTGCCTCCAAAAGAGAGGACAAACCACCTGACAACTTGGATTTACAACCGCCTGGGAGTGGCTGCCAACTAACTCCTCCTATGATTTTAAATACATGTAGGCAAGTTTTTATGCTTATGCAACATAGCTAGGCTATTATTTATTTAGAAAGAGACTAAGTCCTTAAACTCACTCCCTAAAGAGACTAGATCATGTAAAGGGCATGCATCAAATGACCTAAATCTAATACAATTAAAATTATATTTTATTTTTATTTTGGACAATTATTTTGAATCAGGCTAATAGGATTCATATGACTAATGCATGAGAAAGAAGGTTATTGGCCAAAATAAATGCGAAGGGAGGAGGTAAGTTTCCATAATGGCTCTCAAAGGTCAAGCCAAATTTCTCTAGCAAAGGTGGATGCCCTCAATCAAGAGTGAAATAAGATGCATTTGTGCATGATATTATAAAAGAAATGCTCATCCAGCTAAGGGGTTGCTAATTCTTTTATATTGATTTTAAACCTGAGCTTTAGGGGAGGTTACGAATTGCTTTAATTTTTATTTTTGAGTTGTTAAGTTGGGTAAAAGATTTATTTTTCCCTAAAGAGCCTAATCCACATCCAGGCAATATATAAATGAAGAAAGAAACTAGAAAAAGCATGCCACTTAATGCACAAACTAAACAAATCAATAACCAATTTATAAAGCTAATCGCAAAAAGAATAAAAGGCCATTATGGTCAGGCACCACCGCACAAACCCAAGAAAATCAAATGTGGGTAGCCGAGATCTACCCTTATACAACCTAGATTACAAATGAATTAAATTATAATTGAGCAAGGAATTCATTGTTATGGAGATCTTCAAGCTTTATTTCTTCTTTCTTCTTCTTTTCTTCTTTTCTTCTTTAGTTCCTTCTTTTGGATGGTTGGAAAGTTGATGCTCCAAGGCTTCACATGGTACATAAGATAGGATCTTATGATCAATGCTCATCCAAATCCTAAAACAATCATTTCAAAATCCTAATTGCACAAATTTACATGGAAAGAAAAAGAATGGAAATCTAACTAACATTTGCAAAATAAAGGTTAGCTATGTCCACCATCAACTCCAGGATTGGTAGTCAAAATTCATCTTTTGGATATGCCTTATTTAAATCCATAAAATCGACACATATGTGAATTTTTCCATTCTTTTTCTTAACTAGGATGACTGCTAGCCGTGTAGGGTATTTTTCTTAGGAAGCCAACATTAGTTTTGACTTCATAAATGATCTGGTGTTCTATATCTAATCGTATGCATCTAGGAGCTTGCTTGATAGGGTTAGTAGTAGGCTCTATTACTAGTTTATGGACTGCTATATCAGGAGCCAATCCAAGTATCTCTTTATAACTCCATGCAAAGTAGGCCATAAACTCAACTAATAGACTACTAAGTAATTGGTTTCAATTTCATTCAACAAAGAATGATGTATGTCGGGCATAGATCTTCTTTAGTTCTTAACTTGATTTCTTAGAGCTCATCGATGGTTGACTTGATCTCTTCTTCAAACCCTGGTGGTGCATCTTTGACTTCAAAATCATATGAATCATCTAAAGTTTCTAAGCACAGCTCCGCATATGAGTTAATGTAATTTGAAAAGAACCTATCAGATTCCAAATGATTCGTGATGGCTAAGCATTAATCATCATCATCGACTGGACCCACTATATTGAATCCTAGTCTCGATCTTGATTGAGAGATATTTCATTTGTTCTTCCATATTCTTTCAAAATATCTAACCTGTACTTTGACCAAGTATGTGGGATTAACCCTTTCTTTCCTAAATTATGAACACATGGCAAGTACCAATCGAAAGGTAATTCTATTAAATCTTGATATGAATCATCCTCATGTTCTACATCAACTTCTTGACTTGAGGATGATGCTCCTAGAAAGAACTTCTGAGTCTTCACACATATGGATGACTTAGGGGCTTCCTTAAGTACCAAACCCTCAACTTTTTGAGAGGAAAGTGGGGTTAGATCTAAGGTTCCCAACTTATGCCTAACTATTTCACATATATATTTGGATACACTTATGCTTTTCTTTGGAGCCTGGTCTTCATCACTATCTAGCTCAAGTATCACCTCCAAGGCAATCTACTGCTGAGAAGAGCTGGATGATGTGCTAACCATATAAGACTTATCTTCTATTGGGTGGCCAATAATGAGGTTTTCCACTCATGGGACTACGTTGAACCTCTTCCACTTCCTAGTGGAGGTTAGTCATCCTACCCATATGTTCAAATGGAGTAATGAACTGTGGTTTGAATCTAATGTCAGGCTCCACTTCCTCCTCCAAGTCTATTTCTCCCTTTTATTTTCTTTTCATTTTCTCTTTATTTTCTTTTCTTTTCTTTTTTTTTTATTCTTTCTTCTTTTTTTTTTTCTTTTTTTTCTTTTTCTTTTCTTTTATTTTAAACTTTGGCCAAGTTCGCAAGAGTAGACTTGTTGATTTTGAGAAAGGTAGTAAGTTGCATCCTCAGATATGTCGACCTCCTAAACTGTAAATGGATTAAGATCTCCTTTGACACAATAGACGATCCCACCTCTCACAAACTTCATACACTAATGTAGAGAGGATGGAACTATGTTGTTCTCATGTATTCATGGTCTCCCAAGCAAAGCATTGAAATTTGTATCCAAGTCTATAATTTGAAACTTGGCTTCCGTCTTCCAATCATCTATCTCCAAAGGAAACACTATGGAGCCTAAGGATTGTTGACCTCACTTTTGGAGTGTAGATTCAATCTTCCCTTCTTAAACTTAGGAGTCTTCTAGACACTAAGACTTCCTTAGTCATAAGACACTTCTGACAATAAGATAAACACTTAATCTAAGCCTAAAGACTTAGAAGGGTTAACCATATGTTCAAGTTATGCTTTAAGGATTAGGATAATCAACCTACCCTACAAGAAAAATCCAATCCATGTTCACCTTCTCAAGCTAAACATCAAGTACAATTCAAACATCAAATTTAAATCCAAATCCAAGCCCAAATTTGAAAACTAAATGATTGAAGCTCATGATCAAATTCAAACTTGAAACCCTTCCTAAGCCATAAGACCTATCCCATGGACTTAGCCAAATCTTAATCCAAATCAATCCAAAATCAATTGATTTTCTCATAATCAATTTATATCTTCAATCATCTTCCTAAATATAACTCAAATTTATATTAAATTATCAAAACTGAAGGAAACTAAATCAAATTAAATCAAAACCCTTCCTAAGACATATGACCTATCCCATGGACTTAGCTAAATCTTAATCCAAATCAAGTCAAACTCAATTGATTTTCTCACTAATTAATCATATTTTAAATCATCTTCACAAATTTAAATGAAATATACATTTAAGTAATCAAAACTAAATCAAACCAAATCAAAATCCATTCTTAAGCCACATGACCCAACTCCATGGACTTAGCCTAATTCTTTCATTCCAAAACCTAAATTCAATTTATTATTTTCATGAATCAATCATACCTTCCATCATATTCATAAATATAAATGAAATCTACAATCATCAAGCCAAATGAAAATCAACCCAAGTCAAACCCAACTTAACCCTTTTGACTTGAAATGTTCAAATGAACCACCTATTTGAACTGCTTTGTAAATTGAATTTATTTATCAATCTCAAATCCATATATAAACTCAATTAAATAAAACATAACTCATAATTAAGCCAACTAAACCCAATTGGTCCACTTGACCCAAAGTGGCCAATCTATATGGCTACTTTATTTTTTTGTCATATCTTTACTAGGTGTTTATGAAATTATTATAGCGGATCAATCTAATAATTAGTGGGCGTCCAATTGTTGATCACCCTAGGTTGATTAATTGTCCCAAATTGGGTCAAACCAAGGCAACTTGGTCATTTGACCAAGTCAACCCCTTAACCCATATGAACCCAAACTAGCCAAATTTCCCTAAGCCAAATCCCTTGAAACCAATCATTCATACCCAAAATCAATCAAATATATGACTTGACCTTCAATTGAGTCAAACCAAACCCAATTGGCCCTCTTGACCCAAGTTGACCCAAATTGACCTAAAAGACCAAATTGGGTAAAATGAAAATATAAATCAAATTGATTGCAACCAATTGCTCAAGTTCATTCTAAATTGATTATTGAACTTGACCAAAGCCATGATTGGACCCAATTGAACCCAATTGACCTTCTTAGCCCAAATTGGCATAAAGGTTCAAGTTAGCCTAAATCAAAATCAAATCTAAATTAATTGAAGCCAAAGCCTACAATCATCTTTCAATTGCATCAAACCTAAACCAACACCCAATTTAATACGGTCAAATTATTCACTTAACCCATTTGACCCAAATGACTTCAAATGAGCCAAAATCAAATCTAAGCCAAACTAAACCAAACCAATTGAACCAAAACATCCCAAATGATTATATGAACTTAACTCAACACTTAGTTTTACCCAATTTGATCAATTAGATAGCTTTACCCAACCTAACCCAATTTGACCTAAATGAGTCAAATTGAGCAAAACCTAACCAAATTGACTCCAATTGACTTAAATTTGCTAACTCTTTGGCTCATTTCAAAAAATCAAATCAATAAATGATCATTCTACCCTAAACTCAAATTAACTTTGCACGCACCTTACCTAGGCCTTGTAGAGCCACAACAAATCATCTCCCAAGCTTCTTGAGCACTAGAGGTGGGACTATGATCAAATTTGATCATCAAATTATCAGTTTATTGCCTTCCTAGTGAATGTTGAATAATTGATCCTATTGTCGCTCAACAGGGCTTCGTCTTCACTACATGAAGCTTCCTCAATCATTCGAGCCACCAATCTTGAGCTCCACTAAGGTATGCTTCCAAAATAGATCCAGTGAGCCACCAATCTCATGTGATCTTGACCATTGGATCCCCTCCGATGTCAAGGTGTGGGATCCTTGAGTTGATCCAGCTAGGTCAAGTGAGCAACGATGGATGGACTCCATTGTCCCTCACTCGCGTGATGTTAGATCATCATCCATTTCATGTGATCAAAATGGATAGTCGTGATTAGATCTGATAGATCAATATTATTTAATATTATTAAGCTGTTGAATTAATCATAGCCATCCAATCTTAGATAGGATGGAAAATGAGAAAGTGCATCCACCACCCAATGTAGCGTGAGTCGATAAGTTTTAAAAGCGTCGATCACGCCGCCGCACACATATGAAGAAGATTAATTAAGCTTAATTAATCATTTTTAATGCCTAAAACTTCTAAAAATCATAAAAACTCATAGAAAATAAAAAAAATGCAAATAAATACTCATTTTAAAGCTATTTTAGAGGAGAATTAATAAAAAATGATCTTAATAAATTTTTATTAGTAATTAAGATTTAATTAAGGTTTAATTATAAAATTAATTAGCTTAATTACTCCTTAATTACTTGAGCAGTTAATCCCAAATTTTATTAGTAAATTTAATGAGATGACCTTTACCTCCCATGATTTTCTTGGGATTTATTACTCACTTAATTAGGAAAATTGACTAATTAAACCTTAACTACTCTTTTAAGTTAATTAATGATTAATTAATCCCATGAACAATAACAAATTGGTTAATTAAGTTTATTAATCATTGTTCAACAATAAGTGAAATAAGGGATAGGGTTGAGACCCCTTTCCCTAAGTTCATTTCAACCATTTTTAAAATGAAATAAATTAAGATTTAACTAAGTAATTAAGTCACTTAATCAAATTGAAATCATAATCACACCAGACCTTAATTAATTAAATCATGGGGTAGATCTTTTGGTGTTTAATAACCTAAAGGAGTTTAATGAAATTATGGTTAGTCGACAAGTGTGGAAAAACCATAACAGTAATTAATTAAGTCCCTTAATCGAATTAATTATTAATCATGAGCCAATTGCATTAAGCACCTTTTATTTCCTAGTATCATTACAAGTTAATTTTCCATGCATATCATGTCGGCCCATAATTATTTAGTAAATCACTTTAAGGTGACATAGGTAAGGGTAATTAATTCATCTAATTAAGGGTTTAACTTAATTATCCCATAAAATGAACTTAATTATATTTCCCTAAATTAAATCAAATCACTAATGTGGGAACGGGTTGAAATCAACAAGTGATGATTTCTCTTCTCCTCTTTAAATCAAATCAAATCAAAAACTTAATTAATAAAGAAGCTTTGGTTTGCTTGAAATAATCTTATTTGATTTGATTGTCCTTAAGATCTAGTCTGGTTGAATGAATCACATGCTTATATTTGATTGCCCTCATCATGTTAAATTTTGTATGTCATTTAAATTCATGCATCAATCTTTTCAAAATTAAATAAAATAAATTGGATTTCCTTTATGTAAGTTTGCATTTGTTGATTTAATTTAATATATGTGTGACTACTATCACTATTAAACCCAAATGTACTTTTCAAAAGCTTATAAGTCAATAATAATATGTGTTATGATGCTAGTTGTAAATACATAAGGAAGGCATGTGCTTATAGCTTAAGTGTATGAATGTTGAGTTCACTTTCCTCTGTTCATGTGTTGATTTATATAAGATTGAATGGTAATGGATATATAGTGTGGACATCCCGGGAACATGAGACTTTAGCTAGCCCCAAGGAGGTCATTTGATTACCTCACTTCCCTAGTTTAACAATGGCATGTACCCAATTGATTTTGTTCTTATGCATTTCAACATTAGAATTTGGATAGAGCTTTAATTCATATATATAAATGATTTAATAAAAAATACAATCTATGCATGGTTTTCTTTCCCTTATTTATGTATACATCCATGTTTGTCCAATAAAAACAAGTTTATAGTCTAGACATCCCAAGAATATGAGGCTTTAATTAGCCCCAAGGAGGTCATTTGATTACCTCACTTCTGGTTTAACAACATGTACTTGCCTATATCTTTGTACATGTATATGTATATGTGATTAGTTAATGAAAATATCATTTTACATTAAAATTGCATGCATTCATAATTGACTAAGTGGTTGAATTAATTATCCATATGATTTGGAGCTTACTTCCTATGTTCATGTATACGAATTTACATATGTTTGAATACAAATGGGAATATAGTCTTGACATCTCGAGAATACGAGGCTTTAGTTATCTCCAAGGTCATTTGATTACCACACAACCCTGGTTTTACAATAGCACATGCCTATTTAATTTCATTCTTATGTCCTTTTTGCATAAGAATTTGGATTAACTTTTAAAATAATATGTTTAAATAATTCAATCAACTAAAATATAAGTTCTAAACATACATATACATTCATCATTTAAATGTGCTAAAATATATTGCATGTATAGATACACTTAGTATTAAATTATCTGCATGTTATATGTGATGGAAAGGAATGATTTAATATTTGTCATGTGGTAGTAATTCAATTAAATTAATCGTAAGATATCTTTCATTTTGACTAGGATTATTTAAAGTTAACCTAAACTTAGGATTAATTAAATCATTTAATAAGCCATTACTAAAGAGAATGAAATCAAATTAATAAACTTTAGAATGTGACTTAAGGTTGGGATGAAAAAGGGCAATCCTCTTTTCCTCTCTTTATAACACTTAGTTGCTAAGTGTAATCAAATGAAACAAAAGAAAACACAAATTAAAATTCTCAAATTAATTAAACTACTTCAAGTGAAATCATCCTTTGATGTTAAATTGAATCCTTCTACACTTAGAAAATACAACACTAATGCCTAATAAGATTTACAACATAAGCCTTAATATATACATTAGAATTAAGTCACCACTTCTAGCTTTAAGTTAGGATGGTGTATGATATGATGTATGCTTTATTTTATGATGTATTATTTTAGAATGGATATTAGGGTGTATGCTTCATAGATTAGATGATAGGCCAATATTAGCCTAATTATGTTTTCTACAGGGGATTATGCTTAAGGGATGCATAAAAATTAATGTGAATGCTCTTCTTGTAGGTTGCTTAAATCCTTAAGCATGATCCAAGTTACGACAGGTGGGCTTAAGTACCTATGTGTAGGGTGCTATGCTAAGTATAAATTATAAATACAACTTCTTGGGATTATATGTATATTTAGCTAACCACTATTTCGCATGTGTAATAAGATTTACTTTTCTCACATAAATGTAATTTTTGTAATAGGAATTGGGAATTAGATTAGGATGGATTAGAGAATGCATTGTCCTAGGGTGCCCTATGATGCCTTTGATGTAAGCACCATCCATATTAAAGAAGGAACCAAATTATAAATTGAGATATAAAGAAAGAAGTCCCCCATAGCATTTAATACAATTATAATTATTCTTTTATACTCTAGGTTGTATAAGGGAAGAGCTCGACTACCCGTCTTTTCTCTCATCGGGTTGTATGGTGGTACCCAACCGAACCGGCCTTTTATTCTTTTATGATAGTTCATATAATTGTTTGATGTTATGTTTACATTGTGCATTAGGATGAAATGCTTTTAATAGTTTCTTAAATGATTGATGCTTTAATGTGTGGCTTGGATACGATTAGGCTCTTAGGATAAAAATAACTTTTCTACCAAACTAATCACTCATAATTAAATTTTAAATAACTCATAACATCATCATATAGAGTAAGACATAAATATGTTAATTAAAAGATTTAGCAACCCCTTAGCTATATTATTGTATGTTTCACATCATGCATCCATATTCTTTCTCTCTTGAACATGAAGGATCTACATCCTTGCACGATAAAAGAATGCTTGACCTGTGAGGGAATCCATTATGGTGGAGAACACCTTCTAGCTGATTTGACCCCTAACCTATTTCATCATGCATTTAGACATAAGAAATCCTAAAGCCTCTATCAAAATGATGTGTATAAAATGAAATAAAATTTGAAACAATTTTGCATCTATAGATTAAGTCATATGCTCAAACCACTCTGTCTCTTAGGGAGTGTGTTTAGGACTTTAATCTCTTTCTAATTAAATAACTACCCTAGCTATCTTGCAATTCATAAGACTGGACTACATGGTTTTAAAATTGTAGGAGGAGTTAGTGGCGCCACACTAGTGTTATAAGTCGAAATTACAATTTATTCTCTCTAGTGGAGGTAAACCCTTATGTCCACCTGTCGCTTAGATTTAGGTCATGGTTTAGGTCATACTAAAGCTCCCTAGATTTAGGATCTGAGGTAGCTATTTCATTTAGGTTACGAGCATAAATCCTCACCTCTTAGGAATCCCCATAACCTTGTGTTGGTGGATTATAAGCCCTAGTAATCTAATTAAATTTCAACTCAAAACATATAAATCTCCTCAACTTCAAAATTATAAAGCCCAACCATAAGATATATTGGAATGCTCACTAGGCTTCCTAGTATCATGAGCATTTCCTACTTATTTCATTTAGATTCCAAAAATAAGTCTTCTCCTTGAACTTTCCAATTGATTTTCTAAATACAACTAATCCTATGATAGTCTAACCTTGAAATATTTGGAGATGATATTTGTCTACTTTAATTGAGAATATTCTTAGGAAATTTCATTTCATAAGATGTAATTAACTATGGAGGCTTGCCTCCATAGGGAACTTAAGAACCATGTTTAATATAAATCCTACTTTATTCATCCATATAAAGTAGGGAAAATCTAGTACATTAGATCATGCCTTAGGAGTCTTTATTACATGATTAGGTCTATTGTAGGGTGATGCCTCTATCTTTCAAGATATTAGATCATAGCTCAATGTTGTACCTGATCACCTCAAAAAGTAACCCCCTTACATCCAAAAATAAACACCACAAGGCCCTCTCACCTTATTCATTGAATCATCTCAACATCGTCCTTTCTTTTTGGAGTTTGGAGATGTTAATCCTCAAGTAGGAAAGGGTTCTTAGACACATAATAATGTTGATTACACACAGGTCCGAACTCTAGATAGCTTTGTATCACATCTACTATGTAAAGAGAGTTGTGCGGTCATCAAAGAGTAACTCTTCATCACTGAATGTAACTATTAAGATGTCCTTTGAGTGGAATTTCTCCTCTTTAGTAGTGGTCAGCTGAGCTAAGCATATCTCTAGATCAAGTAAAGACTTGATTAGAGATTCCCTCATCTTTCTGGATAAGATAAGGTCATCATATATGCTTAATTTGGTTGGAAACTTTCTAAGGTGAGCTAGGACATTATAATCAACTATGGCTTGGTCCTCCTTAAGCATATCCATGGGTGTAGCATCCTATGGACGGGTTATCTGCTCACTAGAACAAATGACTTGCTTACCCTTATCCTGAAGTGCTACCCTAGGAGGTAAAACTTTGGCACTTCGTAGATTGACTTCCGTGACTTCTTGGAATGATAAGCTTATGGAAAGTTCTACCTTTTCATTGGGCATACCTACAGCTTCTCCTATGGGATCCTCAGAGTTAGCCGACTCCAAGTCAATCTCAAGAGGTGAACCTGATTCAAAGAAGGATAGTCTTACTCGAATTAGAAAGGAAGAATCGAACTAGAGTTATTATTTTTATTTAGACTTAGAGAGCTTTCAATAATAATAAAATTAAGAGCATCTGAAGTAGACAATATATAAGTAGAATCAACTTTATTCATTAATTTATTTTTAGGTGGAGGTACATGATAGAAATCAAGTAAAGTAAATAGAGTAAGGGATTCAGTGCTCTTATCCACAAATACAACATTCCTATCAGTATAAGAGGATCTAGTAGAAGAGGCGGTGGCTGCAATGGTGGATGGAGTACTGGACTCAGACAGTGACTACTCTACTGGACTATCCTAGGCAAGTATGGTGAGCTACTACTACTGTTGGGCTGTTACCCTCGCCAAATTGTCCTTTGCAACTAGAAAACCTTCCTTAGTGTTCGAGGTTTGAGCTATTTTTGGCACCTGCAAGGAAGGCTTCTTGATCTTAAACATGACCTTTTTAAAGATTTGGGATAGGAAAATATCCTATCCTTATTTGGTCTTAAGAGGACCGCAAGTATCCCCAAGGATTACTCTAACAAATTTGAATGGTTGTGCTAATAAGTATTCATTAGGGATAACTTGGCTTCCAACTTTTATTTGCACTCAATCTAGTCCTTAAATGTGATACAATCCTCTAAGAAATGGCCTAACATGTTGTGGTAGGCATAGTAGCTATGATCATCACTCTTGCCCATTTCCTCCGGCCTCTTAGGCTTTCATAACAGAAAGTCAGGTTTCTTTAAGAGATTCTGGAAGATTTTCCTAACTACCTCCCTCTTGAATAAATATGTCTTATTCAATCTATTGGAAAGAGTAGGTGGAAAGTAGCTACCTGGTGATGGATATGAATACCGCTGCTGGGTAGGCTGCTGAGGTGGTGGAAATGGTCATTATTACGGCTGAAGTGGCCGGTATGTTGGCCAAGGTGGTGCAAAAGGAGGTGGCAAAGGAGGTTGTTGAGCTTGTAGTCTCTATCATCTTGAACTCACTTTTTTCTGTCGACAAGCCGGCTTCTTCTCAAACACCTTCTGCGGGTTGGGCCTAGATGATTGGTTGTGAAAAGGCAACTATTTGGTTTCCTCTTGTAGGCTAGATGCCTTCTTGATTAATTTATCGAATGTTTTGATGGTAAATCCCTCAAGCATGAAGGCGATCGGGCCATAGATATTCTTGAGAAGAATCACAATGGCATGCTATTCGGACAGCTATGGTTCATATTTTATGCTCAGGTTGCGCCACCTGAGAATGCAATCAACAAGGGATTCATTGAGTTTCTATTTCTCTACAATGAGGTCACCTATAGTCACCCGCTGCTGAGCGCCAACAAACCTCTTGATGAAGAGGTGCTCTAACTCAGCAAAAGTTTTCACTGAACCGTTGGGAAGTTTGACATATCAATCAAATGCAATACCTTACAGACTGGTAATGAAAAGGCAGAAGAGGAGTGCATTGCTACCACCGGTGTTGCCACAACCGGCTATAAAGTGTGCAATGTGTTATCATGGGTTCCTACTGCCATCAAAGATCTTGAAGGATGGTGGCACAAAACCCTAAATAAAATAAAAACTAAATAAAAACCTAAACCTAAAAAATAAACCTATAAATTAATAAAAATTAAAACCTAAACCCTAAACTAAAAAAGCCTAAACCTAAAATAAACAAAATAAAAATAAACATAAACCTATAAAATAATTAAAAAACCTAAACTAAAATAAACTAAAACTAAATAAAATAAACTAAATTAAAATAAACCTACCAAAAAATAAAAAAAACCAAAAAAATAAACCTAAAATAAAACCTAAACTTAAACCTAAAAAAAATAAATAAAACCTAAACCTATTCTAGAAATAAAAATAAAACCTAAACCCAAAAAGATAAAATAAAAATAAAAATCAACTAAAAAATAAACCCAAACCTAAAAAATAAATAAAAATAAAAAAACCTAAACTAAAATAAAAAAATTAAAATAAATAAACAAAAATAAAAAAAATAAAAAAATAAACCTAAATAAAAATAAAAAAAGAAAATAAACTCAAATAAATAAAAAATAAACTAAATAAATCTAAACCTACTAGTTTACTTAATTTTTAAAAAAACCTAAGCCCTAAAACCTAAACCCTAAATCCTAAACCCTAAACCCTAAAACCAACTCTAAACTCTAAACCTACAACCTTAAACCTACAACCCTAAACCATAAACCCTAAAACCCTAAACTCTGAACCCTAAAACCTAAACCCTAAACCCTAAACCTTAAACCCTAAAACCCTAAACCCTAAACCCTAAAACTAACAACCTTAAATCTTAAACCGCAAACCCTAAACACTAAACAAACCATAAACCCTAACAATGGGCAAAACCTTGATGGCAGGAACATCACCGTCAACTATGCTCAGTCTAGATCTACCAATGGAGCTGAAGGTGAAGGTGATGGTTATCACAGTGGTGGTGGGGATCGGAGGTCGGTGAATATGGATGGTGGTTGAAGCGATGGTGGTTATGGAGGTGAGAGGAGCGACGAAAGTTACCACCATGGTGGTGGCGGAAGGAGAGATTGGGGATATGATGGTGGATCTCACTACTGAGAGCAGGGTTAGTTGATGGAAGCTGGAACAAGAACAATCAATCTGATCTGCTACTTATGGAACTATCTTTACTGTAAAGACGGTTCTACTTATCTTACGATTATGATTTGCTCTATGGGTGCTCATTTTTGATCTATGTCGTCGCTTGTGTCTTAGAAAACTTGGCGTGCTACTTGGTTGATGAAATTGAAATGAAGAAATGTTGAATCAAAATTTGTTGTTTGTTAAAAAAAACCTTAAACCCTAAACCCTAAACTAAACTATAACTTAAACCTTAAATCTAAAATGTAAATTATAAACCCTAAACCTTAAATCCTAAACCATAAATCCTAAAAACCCTAAACCATAAACACTAAACCCTAAACCTTAAACCCTAAACCCTAAATCCTAAACCCTGAACCAAAACCCTAAACCCTTAACCCTAAAACCATAAATACCAAACCCTATAACCTACAACACTAAACCCTAAACCCTAAACCCTAAACTATCCCTAAACCCTAAACCCTAAACCTTAAACCCTAAACCTTGAATAAAGATGTCATTAGGAGTAGATCTAAAGATTGACCTAATCCTAACATAGTTATGGTAGCTAAAGAAAATATCTTCAAGAGACTTTCCCTTGATTATTAGAGATTTGAATATCCTAAACCTAAATCATATTATAATACCATATATTACATTATAATCTAGCATTATATATTTGAGCATGTAGTGATGTGTTTTTAGATGTTATAAGATGTTTTGAAATGTTTTAGTATATTATGGTATTGTACTGTAGTCTATATTAATCTAAATAATAAAAATATTGATTTAATAAATCAGATGATGAAATTTGTTAAATTTGAAGTGGGAATTAGGTTGTTGTACCAAAGGTGTGATATGCCCCTTGTAGTACAAAAAGTTAGATTTTATGTTCAAAATAAATATTATATGTTGTAGCTAAACCTAAAACTAAATAAAAATAAAATAAAATAAAATAAAAACCTAAACTAAAACCTAAACCTAAACCTAAAAATAAAATAAAATAAACCTAAGAATATAAAACCTAAATAAAATAAAAACTAAATGTAAAATAATATTAAAATAAACCTAAAATAAAATAATACAAAAACTAAATAAAAACCTAAACTTGAAAAATAAACCTAAAAATGAAAAGTAAAAATAAATAAAAAATAAAACCTAAACCCTAAACTTAAAAAAAACTAAAATAAAATAAAATAAACTTAAAATAAAATAAACCTAAACTTAATCTAATAAATAAATAAATAAATAACTCTAAAATAAAGTGCTAAATAAACCTAAATAAAATAAAAAACTAAAACTAAACATAAACCTAAACTAAAATAAAACCTAAAATAAACTAAAATAAAACCCTAAACCTAAATAAAATAAAACCTAAACCTAAACCTAAAAAATAAAATAAACCTAAACCTAAAAATAAAATAAAAACTCAGTATAAAGTAAACTAAACCTAAACTACCTAAAAAATAAACTAAAATAAACCTATAAATAAAATAAAATAAATAAATAAACCCTAAACTGAGCTAAACCTAAACTTATAACAGGCCACCCTACATAAACCCTAAATCCTAAACCCCAAACCCTACCATGATAAACCTACACCCTAAACCCTAAACCCTAAACCTCAAACACTCATCTAAAACAAAATGCTAAACCAAAATACTAAAACTTAAACATAAAATAAACCAAAAATAAAATAAATAAATAAATAAACCTTCTAAAATATGAGTAAAAAATAAATAAAATAACCTAAAACAACTAAACCTAAACTGAAAATCTAAACCTAAACCTAAAACTAAACCTAAACCTAAAAGATAAAAAAATAAATAAAACTTTACTAAAAATAAAATAAACATAAATAAAATAAAATAAAAAATAAAATAAAATGAAATATAAAATAAAATAAAACTAATTTAAAACCTTAACCTACCTATAATAAACAAAATAAAATAAACCTAAACCTAAACCTAAACTAAACTAAACTAAAATAAATAAAACTAAAACTTAAACCAAAAATAAATTAAACCTAAACCCTAAACTAAATAAAATAAAATAAACTAAAAACTAAAAAATAATACCTAAAAATAAACCTATATAAAAATCTAAAACCTAAACCTAAAAAAATAAAATAAAAACCTAAAACTAAACCTAAAAATAAAATTAAAACCTACACCTAAAAAATAAAATTAAAATAAAACTAAACTAAAAAATAAAACTAAACCAAAACCTAAACCTAAATGATTAACTAAAATAAATAAATTAAACTAAATAAAAATAATAATAAACATAAATAAAAATAAGAAAAAAACCTAAAAACCTAAACCTAAACTAAATAAAACCTAAAAATAAAATAAATCAAAAAGCATAAACCTAAATAAAATAAATAAATAAAATAAAAATAAAACCTAAACTAAAACCTAAACCTAAATCTAAACCTAAAAATAAAATAAAATAAACTAATAAAAATAAACTAAAATAAAATAAATTATAACCAAAACTAAATTAATAAATAAAATAAACCTAGGAATAAAAATAATAACAAAATAAAAGCTAAACATAAAATCAAAATAAAATTAAATTAAATTAAACCTAAAATAAAGATTAAATAAAAACTTAAACCTAAAAAATAAACCTAAAAATAAAACCTAAACCATAAACTAAAAAAAACTAAACCAAAATAAATTAAAATTAACAAATAAACTAAACTAAAAATAAAATAAACTAAAACCTAAACCTAAACCTAAAAAAATAAAATAAATAAAATAAACTAAATCTAAACTAAAAAATAAAACCTAAAACCTAAAATAAAATAAAACCTAAACCTAAAATAAAAGTAAAACCTAAACCTAAAATAAAAATAAAAAATAAACCAAACTAAACTAAACCTAAACTAAAAAACTAAAATAAAATTCTAATAAAAAACCCTAACCTTAAACTCTGAGCCACGGACCTCTGGGCCTTTCTCTCCACTGTCACTACCCAGGCCCTGGGCCTAAACCCTAAATCCTAAACTAAACCATAATCCTAATGACCACTACCATGAGCACTAAACCCCACACCTAACCCCACCCTAAACCCTAAACTCTAAACCCAAAGCCCTAAACCCTAAAAACCTAAAAACGTAAACCTAAACTAAATAACACCTAAAAATAAAATAAATAAATAAACCTAAACCTAAATGAAATAAATAAAATAAAATAAAATAAAAATAAAAACTAGAACCTAAACCAAACCTAAACCTAAACATAACCCTAAAAATAAAATAAAAATTAAACTAAAATAAAATAAATAAAAATCTAAACTAAACTAAAAATAAATAAAATAAACCTAAAAATAAAAATTAAAACCTACACCTAAAAAATAAAATAAAATATAAACTAAAATAAAACTAAATAAAACCTAAACCTAAAGATTAAAAAATAAATAAATTAAACAAAATAAAATAATAATAAACCTAAATAAAAAACTAAACCTAAACTAATAAAACCTAAAATAAAATAAATAAAAAACATAAACCTAAAATAATAAACAAAAAAATAAAAAAAAACCTAAACCTAAAACCTAAAATAAAATAAAATAACCAAATAAAATAAACTAAAATAAAATAAATAATAACCAAAATAAATAAAATTAGCCTAAGAATAAAAAAATAACAAAATAAAAGCTAAACTAAAATAAAATAAAATAAAATTAAAATAAACCTAAAATAAAGACTAAATAAAACCTAAAATAAACCTAAAATCCTAAACCATAAACTATAAAAAAACAAAACCTAGAATAAAATAAAATTAACAAAACAAAATAAACTAAACTAAAATAAACTAAACCTAAACCTAAACTAAATAAAATAAAATAAATTAAAATCTAAACTAAACTAAAATAAACCTTAAAAATAAAATAAAACCTAAAGAAAAATAAAAGTAAACCTAAAACAAAATAAAAATAATTAACCTAAATAAACCTCAAAATAAACAAAATAAAAACCTAAACTAAAATAAATAAACCTAAAATAAATAAAACCAAACCCTAAACCACTCTGACCAACCACACTACCCTAGGCCCTACACCTACCCACCTACTAAACCCTAAACCCAAAATCCTGAACTGACCCAGGCCCTAATAACCCTAAACCATGAGCCCTAACACAAACCCTAAACCCTCAAACCCTAAACCCTGGGCCAAACCCTGGGCTCTAAACCCACAACCCTAAATCTAAAACCTAAAACCTAAACCTAAATAAATAAACCTAAAATAAAATAAAAAATAAACCTAAACCTAAATAATAAAATAAAATAAAAGAACTACCTAAACCTAAACCTAAACCTAAAAGAAACCTAAAATAAAATAAAATAAAAGTAAAAACTAAAATAAAATAAAATAAATAAAATCTAAACTAAACTAAAATAAATAAAATAAACCTAAAATAAAAACTTAAATAAAATAAAATTGGGCTAAAATAAAATAAAATAAAAAAATAAAATAAAATAAAACTAAATAAAAAGCCACCAAAAATAAACCTAAAATAAGATAAAAAAAATAAAATAAAACCTAAAATAAACAAATAAACTTAAATCTAAACCTAAACTAAAATAAACTAAAATAATTAAAGCATAAAATAAACTAAACCTAAACCCTAAAGTAAATAAAATAAAGTAAACTAAAAATAAATAAAAACCTAAAGTAAAAAATAAAACATATAAATAAACCTAAAATAAAAACTAAAACCAAACCCTAAAAAGATAAAATAAAAACCTAAACCTAAACCTAAAAATAAAAAATAAAATAAAAACCTAAAAAATAAAATAAAAATAAAACTAAACTAAAAAATAAGCATAAACCTAAACATAAACACTAAAGCACAAAAACCCAAAACCCTAAAGCATAAAGCATAAACCCTAAAATAACCCAAACCCTAAGTTAACCTTAGACTCTAAACCCTAACCCCTCAAAACTCTAAATCCTAAACACTGGAACTACCCTAAACCCTAACCCTAAACCTGACCACTAACATTAAACCAAAGCCTAAACCCTAAACCCACCAAACACTAAAACCAAAAACCTAAACTAAAGAAACTAATAAAAAAATAAATCAAAAAACCTAAACATAAATAAAATAAACAAAATAAATAAAATAAAAACCTAAACTAAAACTTAAACCTAAACATAAAAATAAAATAAAATAAAAAATTAAAATAAACTAAAAGAAAATAAATAAAAACCTAAAATAAACTAAAAAAAATAACCTAAGAACAAAGTAAAAACTAAATGTAAAATAAAAATAATAAAAACCTAAAATAGAATAAAATAAAAACTAAATAAAAACCTAGACCTAAAAATAAATAAAATAAACCTAAACCCTTAACAAAAATAACCTTAACCTAAAATAAAAATAAAATAAACAAAATGAAATAAACCTAAAGCTAAACTTAAATAAACTGAACTAAAATAAATAAAACCTTAACCTTAACCTAAACCTAAGTCTAAACTAAATAAAATAAAATAAAATAAAAATAAACCTAAACCTAAATTAAGAAAACAAAACCTCAAAATAAACCTAAAACCTAAACCTAAAAAAATAAAATTAAAACCTCAACCTAAACCTAAAAATAAAAATAAAACTTAAACCTCAAAAATAAAATAAAAATAATACTCAACTACAAAATAAACCTAAACCTAAAAAATATAATAAAATAAAAAACCTAAACTATAATAAATAAACCTAAAATAAATAAACTAAACTAAATAGAAAATAAACCTAAATAAAATAAAATAAAATAAACTCAAATAAATAAAAAGTAAACTAAATAAACCTATAACCCTAAACCCTAAACCCCAAACCCTAAACCCTAAACCCTAAACCCTAAATCCTAAAAAGCCTAAATCTTCTAACCTTAAACCCTAAGAATGGGTAGAACCTGATGCGAACATCACAGTTAACAAGGCTCGATCTAGATGGTGGAGGCAAAGTCAGAGGTGGTGGTTATCAAAGTAGTGGTGGGGAATCTGGAGGTGCTGGTGGATATGGAGGTGGTGGTCGGAGCAGCGGTAGTTATGGAGGCTGGAGGAATGATGGAGGTTACAACCATGGTGGTGGCGAAGGGAGAGTTTAGGGATATGATGGTGGAGCCCTACAAGCAATGGGTATTGATGGGATTTGGGCGAAGAACGGCCAATCGATCTGCTAGCATGGAACAATGTCTTTAAAGTTGTGATGGTTCTACTTAACTAAGGTTTTTGATTTGCTCTATGGGTTCTCATTTTTTATCTATGTCGTCGCTTCTATCTTAGAAAACTTGGGGTGCTACTTGGTTGATGAAAATGAAAAAAAGAAATGTTGAATATGAATTTGTTCTCTGTTAAAAAAAATCTTCAATCCTAAATTGTGAACCCTAATCCCTAAACCCTAAACCTAAAACCTAAACCACCTTAAACCTAAAATAAAATAAACTAAATAAATAAACCTAATCCTAAAAGTAAACTAAAATAAATAAACTAAACTAAATAAAATAAAATAAACTTAAGTAAAATACATAATGAAATAAACTCAAATAAATAAAATAAACTAAATAAACCTAAACTTACTCATTTGCTTAATTTTAAAAGACCTAAATCTAAATCTAAACTAAAACCCTACTAATTTCCTAAATCTGCTACACACCTAAACCTAAACCACACCTAAATACCACACTCACAGGCCTCTAGGCTCTCACCTGTGCCTAAACTACCAACTACCCACACCCTAAAAAATCAAGATCCACTGACCCCAAACTTAAACTAGATCACCCTAACCCACTCCCAAAATAAACCATCCCTAATCCTAAACTACCTTGATCATAAACCCAACCCTAAAATACTAAACCTAAATAAACTAACTAAAAAAATCCTAAAAACCCTAAAATAACCTAAATCCATAAACCTAACCCCTCAAAACCCTTAACCCTAAAGCCTAAACACTAAACCCTAAACCCTAAACCCTAAACCCAAACCCTAAACCCTAAACCCACAACCCTAAATATTAAATCCCAAACCCTAAAGTTTAAACCCTAAACCTTAAACTAACCCTAATCCTGAAGAATGGGCAAAACCTTGATGGCAGGAACATCACCGTCAACTAGGCTTAGTCTAGGTCTGGCGGTTGAGGTGAAGGTGGAGGTGGCGATTATTGTAGTGGTGGTGTGGCATCTAGAGGTGCTGGTGGATATGGAGGTGATGTTCAGAGTAGTGGTGGTTATGGAGGTGAGAGGATTGATGGAGGTTATAGATGTGATGGTGGCGAAGGAGAGATGATGATGGATGAACTCGAGAGGTAGGTGGTTACATTTGAACTAGAGCGAAGAACAACCGTCGATCTCTTTATGGAAATGTTTCCTTATAGTAGAGACAGATCTACTTATCTAGGGTTTTTGATTTTCTTTATGGTTGCTCATTTTTTATCTATGTCATCGCCTGTAGAAAACTTGGGTCTACTTGGTTGATGAAATCAAAAGAAGAAATGTTGAATATGAATTTGTTCTATTAAAAAACCTCTAATCCTAAACCCTAAACCCTAAACTAAAACTTAAACCTTAAACCTAAACCCAAACTAAACTTAAACCTAAACCCTAAACCCTAAACCCAACCCTAAACCCAAAACCCAAAACAAACCTAAACTCCAAACCTAACCAAATCCACAAACTAAACCACTAAACCTAAAACCACTAAACCCTAAAACCTAAACTCCCAAATCTAACCTAACCACAAATCTACTGACCCTAAACCCAAACCCCAACCACATCCTGATCTAAACCTAAAACCTTAAACCCACAACCTAAAACCTAAAACCTAAAAAAACTAAACTAAATCAGGCTAAAATAAAATAAATAAATAACCTAAACCTTAATAAAATAAAATAAAATAAAATAAAACCTAAACTTAACTTTAAACCTAAAATAAAATGATAAAAAAATTAAAACTAATCTAAAATAAATTAAATAAAACCTAAAACTATAAAATAAAATAAACCTAACAATAAAAGCCTAAATAAATTAAAATAAACATAAAATGAAAAATAAAACTAAAATATAATAAAATAAAACTAAATAAAAAATCCTACAAAATAAATAAAAAAATAAACCCAAATCCTAAACTAAAAATAAAAACTATACCTAAAATAAAAATAAAATAAATAAACTAAAATAAACCTAAACCTAAACTAAAATAAACTAAACTAAAATAAATAAACCTAAAACCTAAACCTAAAACTAAATAAGATAAAATAAAATAAAAAATAAACCTAAAACTAAACTAAAAATTAAACCTAAAATTAAACATAAAATAAACACCTCAAACCAAAACCTAAAAAAATAAAATAAAAACCTAAACCTAAACATCAAAATAGAAAATAAAACCTAAACCTAAAAAATAAAATAAAATAAAACTAAACTAGAAAATAAACATAAACCTAAGCCTAAACATAAAAAATAAACTAAAATAAAAAACTAAATTAAAATAAATAAACCTAAAGTAAAGAAACCAAATAAAATAAAAATAAAAAATAAACTCAAATAAAAAGAAAAAAATAAAATAAACAAAAAAATAAAAAAATAAACTAAATAATTAATTAAACCTAAACCTACCGGTTTACTTAAATTTTTTTTTTGTGAAAAGAAGCCTTAAACCCTAAACCCTAATGCTAAAATAAACCTAAATCATATAACTTGAGCACGGATCCCTAAACCATAAACCTAACCTAACCCTGAACCCAAGCCCTAAACCCTAAATTATCATTAAACCCTAAGATAACCCTAAACCCAAAACCTTAAACCCAAAACCCTAACAACCCTAAACCTTAAAGCCTAAACACTAAACCCTAAACCCTAACCCCTAAATCCTAACCCTAAACCCTAAACCTTAAAACCTAAATCATAAAACCCTAAACCTTAAACCCCAAACCTTAAAAACCTTAAAACTTAAACTAAATAAAACTTAAAAATAAAATAAATAAATAAAATGTAAACATAAATAAAATTAAAAAATAAAATAAATACCTAAACTAAAACCAAAACCTAAACCTAAAAATAAAATAAAATTAAAAATAAAAATAAACTAAAATAAAATAAAGAAAAACCAAACTAAACTAAAAAATAAAATAAACCTAAGATGAAAAAACCTTAATAAGATGAAAACTAAATAGATATAAAAATAAAATAAAATAAAAACTAAATTAAAGCCCGATCCTAAAAAATAATCCTAAAAATAAAGCACAAAAATAAATAAAAAGTAAAACCTAAACCTTAAACTAAGAAAATACCTAAACCTAAAATAAAATAAAAATAAAAATAAAATAAACTTAAACTAAAATAAACTAAACTAAATTAAATAAAGCTTAAACCTAAACCTAAAATAAACTAAACCTAAACCTAAACTTAAACTAAATAAAATAAAATAAACTAAAAATAAACCTAAACCAAAGCTAAAATATAAAATGTAAAAATAGATCTAAAATAAAACCTAAAACCTAAACCTAAAAGTAAAATAAAACATAAACATAAAAAAAAATTAAACCTAAACCTAAAAATTAAACCTAAACCTAAACCTGATAAATTAAAATAAAAAAAGCTATACAAAATTAATTTAACCTAAAATAAATAAACTAAACTAAATAAAAATAAAAATAAAAATAAAAATAAACTAAGTAAACTAAATAAACCTAAACCTACCAGTATACTTAATTTTAAAAAAAATCTAAACCTTAAATTCAAAACCCTAAACCCAAAAAGTAATCCTAAAAACAAAAAAAAAAACCATAAACTCTAAAACCTAAACCTTAAACCCTAAAGCATAAAACCTAAACCCTAAACCCTAAACCTAAACCCCAACCTAAACCAAAACTAAAACTAAAGTAACTAAATAAATTAAAAAATAAACCTAAACCCTAAAACCTAATAAACCTTAACCTAAACCTAAACCCTAAGAATGGGCATAGCCTTGATGGTGAAACAACACTGTCAACCAGGCTTAGTCTAGATCTAACAATGGAGGTGAAGGCGGAGGCAGCGGTGGGGGATCTGGAGGTGCTGGTGGATATTGAGGTGGCGGTCAGAGTAGTAGTGCTTATGTAGGCGGGAGGAGCAACTGAGGTTACTGCCATGGTGGTGGCAGAGTTAGAGATTGGGGATTTGATGGTGGATCCCGCTACTCGAGAGGACAAGGTTGATCTGATCTACTGCTTATGGAACTATGTCTTTACAGTATAGACGATTCTAGTTATCTAGGGTTTTTGATTCACTCTATGCGTGCTCATTTTTTTATCTATGTCATCTCTTGTGTCTTAGAAAACTTAGTGTGTTACTTGGTTGATGAAATCAAAATGAAGAACTGCTAAATCTTAATTTGTTCTCTGTTATAAAAAAAACCAAAAACCCTAAACCCTAAACTAAAACCTAAACCCTAGACTTAAAACCTAAACCCTAAACCCTAAACCTTATACCCTAAAACCCTAAATAGCAAACACTAAACCCTAAACCCTAAAATCTAAACCTTAAACCCTCAACTAACCCTAAATGCTAAACCCTAAATCCTAAAAAGCTAAAAACTTAAACCTAAACAAAATAAATCCTGAAAATAAAATAAATAAAAAAACTTGAATCAAAATAAAAATAAAAATAAAATGAAGTAAAATCCTAAACTAAAACCTAAACCTAAACCTAAACCTAGAAAGAAAATAAAATTAAAAATTAAAACTAAACCTAAACCTAAACTAAATTAAAAAATAAAAAACCTAAATAAAATAAAAGAAAATAAATTTAGAATAAAATAAAATAAAAACTAAATAAAAACCTAAACCTAAAAAATAAACCTAAAAAAACTAAAAATTAAATAAAATATAAAACCTAAACTCTAAACTAAAAAAAAAACAAAACCTAAAATAAAAATAAAATAAACTAAAATAAAAATAAACAAAAAAATAAATAAACTAAAATAAACCTAAACCTAAACTAAATAATACAACTAAAATAATCCTAAAATAAAACCAAAACCAAAACATAAAAAATAAAATAAAACCTAAACCTAGTAAAAAGAAAAAATAAACCTAACGATAAAAATAAAATAAAATAAAAGTAAACTAAAAATAAATCTAAATAAAAAATAAAAAATAAATAGCCTAAATAAATAAACCAAAATAAATAAAATAAAACATAAAACTAAATAAAATAAAACAAAATAAACTAAAATAAATATATAAACTAAATAAACCTAAACCTATCTTTTCGTTTTTTCAAAAACCCTAAAAATAAATAAAACAAACTAGGCCTAAACTACAACAACTAATCCTAAATCTACTACCCTAAACCCTTAACCCTACCCTAAAAACCCCACCCTGATCCTAAACCTTAAATACCCTAAAACTCCCAACCATCTAAACTCCACTCCACTTACTTACTAACCCAGGCCATAAAATACTCCCAAACCTCCTAAACTGAGCCCTGGGCCTTCCCTTATGAACTCCTAAACCAAACATAAACCCTGGGCCCTACCCTATATCATAAACCACTGGCCTAAACTGAAACTTAAACTCATAAAATAAATAAAAATCTAAACCTAAATAAAATAAAATAAAATAAAATAAAACTTAAACTAAACCTAAACTAAACCTAAACATATAAATAAAATAAAATAAAATAAAATAATAGATAAACTAAACTAATCTAAAAATAAAAAACTAAAAAAAAATAATTAAAAACTAAACATAAAATAAAAATAAAATAAACCTAAACTAAATTAAAATAAAACTAAATAAAACCTAAACCTAAAAAAAAATAAAAGAAATAAAACCTAAATAAAATAAAATAAAATAAAACTAAAATAAACCTAAACATATACTTGAACCTAAAAAATATACTAAAATAATAAACCTAAACTAAAATAAATAAACTAAACTAAATAAAAAAACCTAAATAAAAATAAAAAATAAAATAATCTCAAATAAAAATAAAAATAAACTAAACTAAACTGAACCCTAAACCCTAAACCCTAAACCCTAAACCCCTAAAACCCTAAACCCTAAACCCTAAAATTGTAAATCATAAATGGTAAACGTTAAACCCTAAACCCTAAAACATAAAACCTACACCCTAAACCCTAAACACTAAACTTTAAACTAACCCTAAACCCTAAAAGCTAAACTAACCCTAAACTAACCTTAAACCCTAAGAATGGGCAGAACCTTGATAGTAGAAACATTAACATCAACTAGACTCAGTCTAGATCTGGAAGTGGAGGTGAAGGCAGAGGCGGCGATTATCATAGTGGTGGTGGGGGATCTAGAAGTGTTGGTGGATATGGAGGTGGTGGTCGGAGCAATGGTTGTAATGGAGGTGGGAGGTGCAACGAAAGTTACAATCGTGGTGGTGACAGAGGGAGAGATCAAGGATATGATGGTGGATCCCATTACTCGAGAGGCAGGGGTGGTTCTAATCAGAATTGGAGAAATAGAAGAACGACCAATTTGATCTACTCCTTATGGAATTGTGTCTTTAGAGTAGAGAAGGTTCCAATTATCTAAGGGTTTTGATTTTCTCTATGGATGCTCATTCTTTATCTATGCCATCACTTGTGTCTTAGAAAACATGGGGTGCTACTTGGTTCATGAAATCAAAAAAATGAAATATTGAATCAGAATTTGTTCTCCATTAAAAATAAAAAAACCTTAAACCCTAAACCCTAAACCCTAAACCCTAAACCCTAAGCTAAAACATAAACCCTAAACTTAAAACCTAAACCCTAAACCATAAACCTGAAACTCCATACCCTAAACCCTAAACCGTAAAAAGCTAAAAACCTAAACCTAAACTAAATAAAAATAAAAAATAAAATAAATAGAGAAACCTAAACTAAAATAAGATAAAAAAATTAAATTAAATTAAAACATTAACTAAAACTTAAACCTAAACCAAAACCTAAACTTAAACCTAAAAAGAAAATAAAATAAAAAATTAAAATTAAACTAAAATAAAATAAATAAAATAAAATAAACAAAATAAAAAAAACCTAAAATAAAACTAAACCTAAAATAAAAAATAAACATAAAATAAAATAAAATAAAACTTAATAAAACCTAAAATGAAAAATATACCTAAAATAAAATAAAAAATAAAAGAAAATAAATAAAGAACTAAAAAAAACCTAAACCTAAAATAAAAAATAAACAAAATAAAATAAATCTAAGCCTAAATTAAATTAGACTAAACTAAAATAAATAAATTCTAAACCTACTAAAATAAACTAAACCTAAACCTAAACCTAAACCTAAACTAAATAAAATAAAATAAAAACTTAAAATTAGCCTAAACCAAAACTAAAAATAAAACCTAAAAATAAGCCTAAAATAAAACCTAAAATCTAAACCTAAAATAAAATAAAACCTAAACCTAAACCAAAAAAAAAAAAATAAACCTAAACCTAAAATAATTTAAAATAAAACTCAACTAAAAATAAACTTGAACCAAAAAAATAAAAAAAATAAAACCTAAACTAAAATAAATAAACCTAAAATAAATAAACTAAATAAAATAAAAATAAAACGAAAACCTAAATAAAAATAAAAACTAATATAAACTCAAACACATAAAAATAAACTAAATAAACCTAAACCTACTGGTTTACTTAATTTTTTTAAAAAAATAAAACCTAAACCCTAAATCCTAAACCATAAACCCTAAACCCTAAACCTAAAACCCTAAACCCTAAACCCTAAACCCCAAACCTTAAACCCTAAACCCTAAATCCTAAACCATAAACCCAAAAACCCTAAACCCTAAACCATTAACCCTAAACCCTAAAACCCTAAACCCTAAGCCCTAAACCCTAAACCCTAAACCCTAAAACTTACAAACCTAAACCCTAAATGCTAACTAACCCTAAACCATAAACCCTAAGAATGGGCAGAACCTTAACTCTAGGAACATCACCATCTAGATCTAGGGATGGAGGTGAAGGCGGAGGCGGCAGTTATCATAGTGGTGGTGGGGGATCTAGAAGTGTTGGTGGATATGGAGGTGGTGGTTAGAGTTGTGGTGGTTATGGAGGCAGGAGGAGCAATGGAGGTTACAGCCGTGGTGGTGATAGAGGGTGAGATCGGGAATATGAAGGCATGTCCCGCTACTCAAGAAACGAGGGTAATTTTGATGGGAACTAAAGAAATTGAACAACGGCTGATCTGATATGCTGCTTATGGAACTGTGTCCTTATAGTAGAGAAGGTTCTACTTATCTAGGGTTTTTGAATAGCACTATGGGGGCTCATTTTTTATTTATGTCATTGCTTGTGTCTTAGAAAACTTGGGGTGGTACTTCATTCATGAAATCAAAAAGAAACCTTAAACGCTAAATCCTAAACCCTAAACCCCAAACCCTAAACCCTAAACTATAATTTAAACCCTAAGCCCTAAACTTTAAACCCTAAACACTAAAAAGCTAAAAACCTAAACCTAAACTAAATAAAACCAAAAAATAAAATAAATAGAAAAAGCTAAACTAAAATAAAATAATAAAATAAAATAAAATAAAACATAAACTAAAACCAAAACCTAAACCTAAGCCTAAACCTAAAAGGAAATTATAAATAAAAAATAAAAATAAAATAAAATAAAATAAATAAAAACCTAAACTAAATTAAAAAATTGAAAATCTAAATAAAATAAACACTAAACCTAAAATAAAATAAAGTAAGGCTAAAATAAAATAAAATAAAAACTAAATAGAATCCTAAACCTAAAAAATAAACCTAAAAATAAAATTGGAAAATAAATAAAAAGTAAAACCTAAACCCTAAATTAAAAAAAAAAAGTAAACCAAAACTAAAAATAAAATAAACCTAAACCTAAACTAAAATAAATAAATCTTTAACCTAAACCTAAAATAAACTAAACTTAAACCTAAACCTAAACTAAATAAAATTAAATAAACTCAAAATAAAACTAAACCTGAACTAAAAAATAAAACCTAAAAATAAACCTAAAATAAAACCTAAAACCTAAACCTAAAAAAAATAAAATAAAAACCTAACCTAAATACAAAACCTAAACATAAAATAAAACAAAAATAAAACTCAACTAAAAAAATAAACCTAAACATAAAATAAACTAAAATAAAACCTAAACTAAATTAAATAAATAAAATAATAATGAAATATAAAAAATAAACTTAAATAAAACAAAAATAAAAAAAACTCAAATCAAAATAAATAAATAAACTAAGTAAACTAAACTTATCATTTATTTAATTTTAAGAAAACCCTAAAACTAAAACCTAAACCTAAACCCTAAAATAAACCCTAAATCCTAACCTAAACACTAAACCTAAACTTAAAACTAAATCCTAAATCCCACACTAAAACCCTAAACCCTAAACCCTAAACCCAACCCTAAACCCATACCATAAACCACAAAATCCTAAAACACAAACCCTAAACCCTAAAACCTAAAAAAAAAACCCCAACTAAACCAACCCTAACCTAAACCATAAACACTAAACTTTAAAGCCTAAGAATGGGCAAGCTTGAGGAACATCATAGTCACCAGGCTGGTGTAGATCACGGTGGAGGAGGTGGCTATCGTGAGTGGTGGTGGGATCTGAGGTTGGTGGATATGGAAGTGGTGGTCGAGTAGTGGTGGTTATGGAGGCGTGAGGAGTGATTGAGGTTACAACCCTGGTGGTGGCGGAGGGAGAGATCAAAGATATGATGGTGAATCCACTACTGAGAGTCGAGGGTGGTTGATGGGAAATGCGAAGAACATCATCTAGTCTACTACTTATGGAACTGTGTCTTTACAGTAGAGGCAGTTCTAATTATCTAGGGTTATTGATTTGCTCTTTGGGTGCTCATTTTTTATCTATGTCATCACTTCTGTCTTAGAAAACTTGGGGTTCTACTTGGTTGATGAAATTGAAAAGAAGAAATGTTGAATTTGAATTTGTTCTTTATTAA